>CAKAOJ020000218.1:0-600000 GCA_916701645.2 Sebastolobus alascanus
ATGTCGAAAATTTTCATGAAAAAGGCATAGTATAGTCTGTCGACTAATTTGGTGGAAAAAAACTCAGTTTAAAATTTCGAAAATTTTCATGAAAAAAGTCATACTATAGTATGACTTTTTTCATGAAAATTGACGAAAATTGTCGAAAATATTCTAAAAAAAATGTCATAGTATAGAATGTCGAAAATGTTCATGAAAAAAGGCATAGTATAGTCTGTCGATTAATTTGGTGGAAAAAAAACTCAGTTTAAAATTTCGAATATTTTCATGAAAAAAGTCATACTATAGAATGTCGAAAATATTCGTAAAAAAATGTCATAGTATAGAATGTCGAAAATGTTCATGAAAAAAGGCATAGTATAGTCTGTTAATTAATTTGGTGGTAAAAAAACTCAGTTTAAAATTTCGAAAATTTTCATGAAAAAAGTCATACTATAGTATGACTTTTTTCATGAAAATTGACGAAAATTGTCGAAAATATTCGTAAAAAAATGTCATAGTATAGAATGTCGAAAATGTTCATGAAAAAAGGCATGTATAGTCTGTCGATTAATTTGGTGGAAAAAAAACTCAGTTTATTATTTCGAAAATTTTCATGAAAAAAGTCATACTATAGTATGACTTTTCATAAAAATTGTTGAAAAAATTTGTGAAAAAATGTCATAGTATAGAATGTCGAAAATGTTCATGAAAAAAGGCATAGTATAGTCTGTCGATTAATTTGGTGGAAAAAAAACTCAGATTAAAAATTCGAAAATTTTCATGAAAAAAGTCATACTATAGCATGTCGAAAATATTCGTAAAAAAATGTCATAGTATAGAATGTCGAACATTTTCATGAAAAAATGTCATATTATAGTATGTCGAAAAATGTATGAAAAAAAAGTCATAGTAAAGTATGTCGAAAGTTTCATGAAAAAGAAGACAGTATAGTATGTCGATAATTTCATGAAAAAATGTCATGGTATAGAATGTCGAAAATTTCATGAAAAAAGTCATAGTATATTATGTCGTAAACTTTATGAAAAAAAAGTCATAGTATAGTATAACGAAAATGTCATGAAAAAGAAGACAGTATGTCGATAATTTCATGAAAAAAAAGACATAGTATAGTATGTCCATAACTTCACGAAAAAAAAGTCATAGTATAGTATGTGGAAAATGTTATGAAAAAAAAGTCACAGTATAGTATGTCGATAATTTAATGGAAAAAATCTCATAGTATAGTATGTCGAAAAGTTAATGAAAAAAAGTTATGCTATAGTGTGTTGAAAAAGTTATGAAAAAAAAGTCATACTATACTATGACATTTTTTCCCAAAATTTTCGACATATAATAGTATGACTTTTTTTTCACTAAATTTTCGACAAACTATAGTATGACTTTTTTTCAACAAAATTTTCGACATACTATACTATGACCTTTTTTCACGCAATTTTCGACATACGATACTATGAGTTTTTACTCACGCAATTTTCGACATACTATACTATGACCTTTTTTTCATAAAATTTTCGACATACTATACTATAATTTTTTTTTTTTTAAACATTTCACTTTATTTGATAAACCTTTCGACATACTATACTATGACTTTTTTTTTCCATTAAAATATTTTCGACATACTATAATACTACTTTTTTTCACAAAATTTTTGACATACTATACTATGACCTTTTTTCACGAAATTTTCGGTATACTATAGTATGACTTTTTTTCATAAAATTTTCAACATACTATAGTATGACTTTTTTTCATAAAATTTTCGACATACCATACTATCCCTTTTTTGCACGAAATTTTCGACATACTATTCTATGACTTTTTTTTCATAAAATTTGTCATCCTATACTATGACTTTTTTCATAAAATATTCAACATACTATTCTATGACCTTATTTTAACGAAATTTGACATACTATACTATGACTTTTTTTTAAAAGAATTTTCGACATGCTATAGTATGACTTTTTTTTACGAAATTTTCGACATACTATACTATGACTTATTTCACAAAATCTTCGACATTCTATACTATGACTTCTTTTTCAAAAACATTTCGACATACTATTCTATGACCTTTTTTTCATAAACCTTTCGACATACTATAACTTTTTTTTCATGAAATTTTCGACATACTATACAATGACTTTTTTTCACGAAATTTTTCGACATACTATAGTATGGCTTTTTTTTCCAGAAATTTGACATACTATACTATGACTTTTTTTTCACAAACATTTTCGACATACTATAATATAACTTATTTTCACGAAATTTGACGTACTATACTGACTTTTTTTGTCATAAAATTGGTCATACTATACTATGACTTTTTTGTCCACGAAATTTTCGACGTACTATACTATAACTTGTTTTTCAAGAAATTTTCGACATACTATAGTATGACTTTTTTTCCCACGAAATTTCGATATACTATAAAATTTGACACACTATACTATGACTTTTTTTCACGAAATTTTCGACATACTATAGTTTGGCTTTTTTTTACGAAATTTTCGACATACTATAGTATGGCTTTTTTTTACGAAATTTTTGACATACTATAGTATGACTTTTTTTCCCACGAAATTTTCGACATACTATAGTATAACTTTTATTTCCACGAACTTTTCGACATACTATACACTATGACTTTTTTTCACGAAATTTTCGACATACTATACTTTGACTTTTTTTTCACGAAATTTTCGACATACTATACTTTGACTTTTTTTTCACTAAATTTTCGACATACTATTCTATGACTTTTTTTTCATAAACTTTTCGACATACTATAGTATGACTTTTTTTTTTTCATAAACTTTTTGACATACTATACTATGACTTTTTTTTCACAAACATTTTCGACATACTATAATATTACTTATTTTCACGAAATTTGACATACTATACTGACTTTTTTTGTCATAAAATTGGTCATACTATACTATGACTTTTTTTCACGAAATTTTCCACATACTATACTATGACTTTTTCTTCATAAAATTTTCGTCATACTATTCTATGACTTTCTTTTCATAAAATTTTCGACATACTATACTATGACTTTTTTGTCCACGAAATTTTCGACATACTATACTATAACTTGTTTTTCAAGAAATTTTCGACATACTATAGTATGACTTTTTTTTCCACGAAATTTCGATATACTATAAAATTTGACACACTATACTATGACTTTTTTTCACGAAATTTTCGACATACTATAGTTTGGCTTTTTTTTACGAAATTTTCGACATACTATAGTATGGCTTTTTTTTACGAAATTTTCGACATACTATAGTATGACTTTTTTTTCCACGAAATTTTCGACATACTATAGTATAACTTTTATTTCCACGAACTTTTCGACATACTATACACTATGACTTTTTTTCACGAAATTTTCGACATACTATACTTTGACTTTTTTTTCACGAAATTTTCGACATACTATACTTTGACTTTTTTTTCACTAAATTTTCGACATACTATTCTATGACTTTTTTTTCATAAACTTTTCGACATACTATAGTATGACTTTTTTTTTTTCATAAACTTTTTGACATACTATACTATGACTTTTTTTTCATAAACTTTCACATACTATACTATGACTTTTTTTCATAAAATTTGTCATGCTATAATATGACTTTTTTTTACGAAATTTTCGACATACTATACTATGACTTTTTTTTCATAAACTTTTCGACATACTATACTATAACTTTTTTTCATAACATTTTTGTCATACTATAATATGACTTTTACGAAATTTGCGACATACTATACTATGATTTTTTTTCTTCATACAATTTTCGATATACTATACTATGACTTTTTTTTCCACTAAATTTTCGACATACTATACTATGACTTTTTTTCGTTAAATTTTCGACATACTATACTATGACTTTTTTTTCATAAAATTTGTCTTACTATACTATGACTTTTTTTCACGAACTTTTCGACACACTATACTATGATTTTTTTTCACAAAAGTTTCGACATACTATACTATGACTTTTTTTCATAAAACTTGTCATACTATACTATTACTTTTTTTCACAAAATTTTCGACATACTATAGTATGATTTCTTTTTTCATAAAAATGTTTCGACTACTATAATATGTCTATAAAAAGTTATAGTATAGTTTGTCGAAAAAAGTCATTAGTCATAGTTTAGTATGTCGAAAAAAGTGTTTATAGACTTCAACATCAGGTGACCGATGTGTTAGGACATTTTCAACACTTGGATGAACATAAAACTCTCAGAGTTAAATCTTCAGTACAAAAGATCAGACCTTCAGATCAGACAATTTCTGACCAGAGAAGTGGCTCAGCAAGAGAAGCTCAAAACTAACTATATCAAAAGTCTGAGGTGAAAAGATCAAATCCCGGCTCCCCTTTTTAGCCAAACAAAAGCTCTATGAAAAAGTGGTCAAATTGCTCTGATTAAATAGGTCAGGATGATAGAGGACTAGTCTGAAGAGTTAAGGACTTCATTGTCCTCAGTTTTGGTCCAGAACTCTGCACTCATCTGGGGAGAAAAGAAGAGAAGGACGACATAAGAATCTGCATCACATTCCCATACATGTGTACATACTACCCCTACAACAACTACAACTACAACAACGACTTCTACATCAACTATTACAACATCAAATACAACTACAACTACAACAACGACTTCTACATCAACTATTACAACATCAAATACAACTACTACTACTACTAATACAAGGGGTTCTCAGAGTTTTGATGACTAAGTACCAATTAAGGGACCCAGCATATGATTGAGGAAAGCACGGGAAACATGTACTATATTCTGACATTTCTTTACATTTTTATGGCAAACTATAGTATGACTTTTTTATGATTTTCTTTATTACATTTTTTATGAATTTTTTAAATCATACTTTGACTTTAGTGACATTTTTAAAAGACATTTTGATGGTATACTATAATGATATTTTATATTTTTCATGACCTTTTTATGACACTATATCTTAAAATATTTGCCTTAATGTACTGACTTTCTATGACTCTTTTATGATACACAAAATATCATGGCAAAATATCATAGTATACTATGATATTTTTATGACATTTTTATGGCATAATATACTATATTTTTTCAGTTTCAACCATGACTTTTTTTTAATGGCATACTATGCAATGACTTATGGCATACTATAGTATGACTTTCTGAGTTTTTTTTAGGCTTTTTTGACATAATGCATGATGATATTTTAATGATATTTTTATGACATACTATACCATGACATTTTTATAGCACAGTATACTGTGACTTTGTTTTATGACAAACTCTATTATGATATTTTTATGACATTTTTATGGCATACTAAAATATTATTTTTTGGTAACACTTTTATGGCATATACTATATTTTTATGCCATTTCTATGACATACTATACTTTTTATTTTGTGCCTTTTTATGACATTTGTATGGAATACCACACGATATTTTTAATGACGTTTGCATCACTCTTTTATGGCATACTTTACTGTGATATTTTAAAGACATTTTTATGTCATACTATACTATGGTATCTTTTATGACATTTTATGGCACACTATATTATGATATTTTTTATTACATATCTATGGTATACTATACTTTTATTTATTTATTTATTTATTATACTTCTTATCTTATAAGTTGTAGCAAATTACATGAATGGTGTGTATGGAAATGAGAATAACTTAAAAACTAAAAAGAATTTCAAAAGTCTGTATAAAATGTTCAAAAGTGGTAACAGTATCTATTATAGTGGAGCATGGAGTGTCTAGTTTATACATTGTAAGAGGAGATATATTTTAAAATATTGAGCTCCATAGGGTTAAATGGAGTTAAAGTTTAATTTTTGATATATCTCCAAACGTATAAAAAATTTATATTTTTGCACAATTTGTTACATATAAACAAAAAAAAAAAAATGCATTTTACTCTTCACTTTACAAATTTTGCTTTACTGCACTACCTTAATTGTTTTGTACAAAGTTTCTTAATCAATGTGATGGCCTGAACTGTTCCAACATACCATCATATACCCTATTACCTTAAGTAAAAGTAACTTTCTTTTAAAGGTGTAAGATCTGGCGGCATCGAGTGGTAAGGTTGCAGATTGCAAGCAACTGAAGCGTCTCCTGTGTGCCAAGTGTGTAGGAGAACTACGGTGGCCGATGAAAATGGCAAAAATATGAATACCGCTCATTCTAAGGTAACAAAAACACAATTCTTATTTTCAGGTGATTATACACTAAAGAAAACATACTTATTAATATTGTATATAATAGATCCCCCTAAATGTTACACACTGGTCCTTTAAAAAGGTGTCCTTTAAAAGGTGACAACTTATTTAAACAACGTATTTAAAAGCCTCTGGGCTCTAGTTTTATAATAAATATATATTTTGATATTCATTCATATTGCTTTGAGGTGTACAACAACATCTCTAGAGTGGTTTTATTCTTCACCAATGGGATCAATTTCATCACTATTTGCTGTATTTTGCTGTATAAAATA
The DNA here is from genome assembly GCA_916701645.2 of Sebastolobus alascanus. Classification (NCBI taxonomy): domain Eukaryota; kingdom Metazoa; phylum Chordata; class Actinopteri; order Perciformes; family Sebastidae; genus Sebastolobus; species Sebastolobus alascanus. Next base: position 6,557 of record CAKAOJ020000218.1, read on the forward strand.
CTTTTGTTACGCTCACCATCATCAAAATTATGAAAAACATGGTTGTGTTTTGTTCTACTGTACCTCGGGTAGGGGTATCTGAAAAACTAAAGCCCTTTTGAGGATTTGTGCCGATACTAATAACTCTGTGCCCCCCAACTTTGAAATCCGGTTAGTGTTTGAGCAAAAACAAGTCAATTTGATGTTGAAATCATCCTCAGGCAGTGCAGTCTGAAGACAGCAATAAGTGCTTGTCACCAAAGATGTCACCAGAAAATGGGCACAGTGCGGTCGTGTGGTTAACTTTTTTCTTTCATTTTCATGCAGTTCCAGTTGTTTTTGATTTTTACTGGTTCTCGTAAGGAGTCTGAAAAGGGGGAAGGTTTAAAGTATTTATGCAATGAAATATTTATTCAAACAAAAGAGAGATAGTCTGTATTTTACAATGCAGAAACGGCAAGGTTACATTGATTTTAGATGAGACAAAATTGTTGCACCCATTTGTTATATCTTTATGGCTAAAGCCATTTAAGTAACGGCAATTATTCTGCATGTTGGTTTGGTTTAGTAGCTTAGATCATCTTCAGGATTTACAAGCCTTTTGTGTACAGCATGTTTTTATTTAATTCCTTCTCAGAAAGTTTCTGTTTAATTCAATATACAGTAATGTTTGAACAGGACTGGGCTGCCAATTCCCCTGCAGCTGGACATAAACTTTTATTCATCTGAATAATCATCTATGAATCGTGGTTCATAAAACAAATTGTCGTTGTAAAAGACATAAAGACATTTTGCGAGCAGCAGAGAGATTGTGGAGTGAGAGATACTTGAAAAGGAGGAGATGCCGTCGCCTTGTGAGCGGAGCCTTTCCTGTGCTTCTTCCTCTTTTATGGTCTGACCTTTCTCTTAATTGGCTGCCATGTCTTTACACTGAGATTCTGTTGGTCTCCCAGCCAAGTAATTTCTCCCCGTCTTCCAGCTAAAGCGTCTCCCTCTGACCCATAAATTGGAAGTGCTTTAACCTTTCCTGAGTGCTCACTTTACAGTGCTCTCTTTATTCTTTTATTATGCAGATGAGATGGGTTTTCAAATTTCAAAAAGTGACTGGTATCACTCACACCTGCTTTTTATCAAATACTTTTTATTCTCAAATTTGTGTTTCGTCATACAAGAGCACATAAATGACAGAAATGACATTAATTCACTCACTACAGTTAAATCTCTTTAAAAATAAAAAAAATAACTTCACTATATAAAGAAGCATATGCTGCGTTGTAGTGCCTGTATTATCGCAGATATTACCAAGAGATAAAGAAAAATTATGTCCTCATTATAGTCACAAATCCCTGATTCACCTAAATCAGCAGGCGTTTAATATTCCTCACAAAAACAGATGCTTAGAACAATCATAATCAGAAATGATGGCCTATTTGCTTATTTCATCCAGTTATCTATAAAAAGCCACGGCGTGTGCATTAATCAACCGTCTATTAGGCTAAACAAGGTTCATAATATATCTGTGAAAGTGTATGTGTGTGCTCGGGGTGTAATATACTTGATGTATTGATATGTTTATTTCAATTTATTTCAAGACCTCATCCTGCGACTCTGACCCTGAAATCAATACCTTCATTTATGGTCCACCACCTTCAATCAATTCTGCCCCCGTCTCCTCTCCGAGATGGACTGCCTCTGACTGGACACATGTAAGCAGAGCTCCACAAGCTCTGACTCTTTTTTTCTACTGTGGCAGTGGGAGGTAACTGGTCACTCAAATCCAAAATTGGCTGCTGGTCATCATCCTACAGCTTTCCCTTCGCTCTCCTGCCCTCCTTTCTCGCCGTCCTCCTCCGGCTTTCACCTCCCCGCTCCGCTCGTGACTGGCAGCTATATGGCTCTGATTCATGATAAACAAAGCGCACAGCCAACGGCAGACTGGGAAAAGCACATGCCGAACAAATGCAAATGGCCCTTAGTTCTGTCATGAGCTTCTTCTCTTTCCACGCAGCGCTCTCTGTCTCACCGTTTCTGGCGTACTTATCTGCAGAAATGTATAACCTCATTCCTGTGAAATATAGATGCTGTGTGCATGTAGATAAGGTGGGGCATCCCTGTGACCACAGTACAAAATTGTATTCTACCAACACAAGCAAAGCTGTTAAGAACCTCGCCTGGGCCTGGCGAGGAAGATTTAGCCATTTAGCCCGGTCACCTCCTTTTAGAAAAGCGTAAGGTTGAGGAAAGCCAGGAGGTTTTATTCTTCTTAAAAAGCATGCATGAGCTGGCAGTATTGCTCAAACAGCCCTTTGCCTCCTCTGGATTTATTAGCCAATTTCCACTACCATTGTCTTTCACTTCAATCTCAGAAGTGAGGGTGCACCGGGCAGAATATAGGGCTGCAATCATCCGAGTGTGTGGGGCGACAAAACCTCCAGCGCTCGCACCTGGAACTCAATAGATATTCATGAACATTCTCGTATTTAGAGAAGGAAATAACTTAATACCGACAGTGTCGATGGAATAATAGCCATTTCCTGCCTGACTTGCAGCCCCTCAGAAAATGAGATTGCGCTGGCCGTCATTTTTCTTGTCTGCTGGGTGTTTCCACGCAGAGGTCTATGGCTGCAGCTATGCTCCCTGCATTGGCAATGAGGTGCAGATAGAGAGAGGTGAAAGAAATAGGGAGGGCGAGAGAGGAAGAGCGAGACGCACAGAGAGAGAGAGTGAGAGAGAGATGGGCCGACTTCAACAGGAGACAGAGGATTTGTTGTCAGATTTTACCATGAATAAAAATAGAGGTTAAATTGAAAATAACAACATAAAATAGAACAGAATCATAATGTGCATCATTTTCTAAAACGCCAACATGGTGTCCCTCATCCCACCCCGGTTTCCTGATTTAAAAGACCTCCTGGGATTTAGTGAAAACAGGACACAACTTGACCCAGCCCAGAGATGCTGCTCCCTGGCTGAGCCAAGGCAAATATTTCATTCATACCATGATTAAGATTGATTACTTCTGCGAGGGAACAAGAGTGTCCACTAAGGAAGAGAGGCCGAAAAAAAAGGAGAGTGAGGAAAAAGAAGATAGAAGAGGGAATTGAGTGACGTGAAAGGATGCCTGACCTGAGAGACAAAGGAATCTTTCAAACTATTCCTTACCATTACTCGGCCTGTCACGATTCCCCCGCCACCGCTCTTATAAATTAACCATCTCACAGAGGAGCTCAATCCTGCAACCCTCTCTCTCTTCTACAATTAGGTTTCTCCTCTTTGTAAGCCTTCCTTATCTCTTTGCTTCTACTCAGGCCTTCATCGGCACGAACATATATCACGATTTTCCTTTTCGTTCCATTCTTATTCAGACCTCCATCCTCGCGAGTGCACAGCATTCATCATGAGTTAGAGAAGGTCTGTTTAAGATTCTAGGAAGGGTTGTTGCTACAAGTGCCGTCATGGAAAACCTACATTTGGAGCTATAAGGAATGAAAACACTCACTAAGACAATGCATTTTTAGATTGTTAGAGACTAAATCCTGACTTTTTTAAAGTTTATATTGACCTCTCATGTCAACCTTTGGCTTTCTCTGCTGCTGAGCGACTGTAAAAGAATTAAGAGCTTTTAGTTCTAGCATACTGTAACAAGATTGCACCGTTGAGCGCACAAATGCCCGGATTCCCTTTGTGTCTATGCAGCGAGTTGGAGGACCGAATCCAGGAACGGGTGGCTGAGCTTTGGCCATTTCAGTGGGTCTCTTTGCCGGGCACACAGACAGCAGTCTGAGGAGGAATGTCTTGCTATTTTTGGCTGAGTTGAAAGACTCCTCTCTGTGGGTTGCTTTGTGAGAAAGAGAGAAAAAGTGTCTGTGTGATTTTGTGTGGGATAATAGTATGAATTTGCGCTGTAGGGAGAGATTTTTTTCTATAGAGAGTTCAGAGTTGCAATAAAAGGGGTAGAGACAGTGAACAAGTGTGGGGGAGTGGTGGTAGGACTCGGGGAGTTGGAGAGGGGGGGGGGGGGGGGGTAGCTTAAATTAATTTGATCTTGGATGCCTCAGAGACATGGCCGGTGTGAGCTCGCCACGCACCCGGACAGAAACCTGAGCAGATTGCACCGCTGCTTTGTATTCCAAATTAATTGGCCTCTGAAGATCGCCCTCCGCCCCACACAACACTACTGATGCTCATTTTCCTCCCCTCAATTAAAAGTGTGTACCCCACACGCAGCCCTCTCCCCTTCTTCCCAGTGACTTCTCACTCCCCTTGTTACCGAGAATAAACTGGGCCTTCACGTCAGGGCTCAGCAGGACTGCGGGGGGAAAGGAACAATTAAAGGCAGGAGGAATTATACAATCCATCAGCCTGAGTGTGTAGTGATTGTCATTAATTGCACTTAAAGGATGAGGCTGCCTATATTTTACATTCTCTTGTTGCAAACAAATCCAAAAAGGACCAAAACAAACGATGAATTGATCCGACTAACAAGCATCCGCTGTGTAGTTAAAGTCTGATATACTGTAGCATACTGCTGTGCCATAGAACTCAACTGTTGTAGAATGTAAAGATATACATAAATGAGCTCCATTGTTGTTGCACTGGGTGATATGTTCCTTCATTACAATGTACAGGCGTGCTGTTTATTTTGAGTTAATCCCACATTCGCAGTCCTGTTACCTTAAATACTCACTAAAGCACCAAATTTGTATTGATCCGCTGCTGAAATAGTCCTCAACAAATGTGCTATTTACTCCTGGTTGAGTAACATTTGATAAAATCTACAGTGCCCAGCTGCTTTAGGAAATTACTTTTGAAAGTATGAAACAATATTTGTGCAACCCTGTCTCCAACAAAATCACCTTCCAATACAACTAAAATGCATTCTCAATTACGTTTCGAGGGAAATGTATTTTCTCCCAGATTATGGTCGCACTTTTAAACAGTTTTAAACATGTGGTTAAGGTAAATTGAAACAAAACAAAACAAAAAAACGCAACAAAACTAGTTTGTTAGGTTTATGCATCAAAAAAACTTGGTTAGGTTTAGTTAACAAGACATCATGTTTTGGCTTAAAATGACTACAGAATTGAAACAAAACAACAAAAAATGTCACAAAACAACATGGTTAGGTTTAGTAAAAAACCCATCATGTTTAAAATAACTGAACGTTGACTTTTAGTTTCACACGGGACACAAACAGCAGTCTCCAGGGAGAAAGTCCGGTGTTTGTTTGACCGATCCACCACCCCAACCTCCTCCCTATGCGAACTTCCGTGGACTATCATTACAAACGGATTTGTGATACGTCAAAAAAACAAACGTGATAAAATACGTTTCCCTTGAAACTTGATTCACAGTGCAGTTTTGTTGTATGGGAACGTAATTCTTAAGAGATCACGGACTTGTGAAGAACTATTTGGCTCGCAGCTGGGTGTTACAGGCAGGTTGGGGAAATTGACCTAAACATTGTTGATTTTGATCTTTTTCTAGGATTTGATGTCAATAATATATATATAATAAAGCCAGCATTTAATATACTTTACAGTAACTGAACTGTTACATCAAGTGTCGGAAAAACACCTTCTTATAAAGACTAAATTTGTGAACATCTTTTGATTTTCTCCTCATTCATAGTATTATTTTGTATTTCTCTATACGCCTAATGATGAAAAGCCCCACAGAGAGACACTTTTGGGAAATTTTTAGCTTTCAACATCCTAAATTGTTTTGTATACTTACTACTGGGATATGTGCCTCTTAGGAATTCCAGTCAACACAAGAGCATGTTGAACATGTTGTTTCTTTTTGAGGATTAATTAAGGGTTAATACTTCTATTAACTAGAGCAAAAAAAGGACAAAATTAATGGAATCGCTGAGAACAATTTTCACGCATCAATTACCAGGTTTTGTGTGCGGCAGGGTGCATTACATGTGAAATGTGGCCTGCGTTACAGGCCTGGTTGTTCTGTTCTTTATGAACTGTGAAAGCTCCCCGAGCAGCAGGGGGGCAGTTTACAGCTCCACCTGTGATACACAAAAGACATTATTATCCTGCTCCCTATAACTGAAACCCACCCTTGATACGCTCGCAGGAATAATACCAGCCGTAACAAAATGGTGACGATAAACAAACAAAAAATATCTCGACTCCGGCTTACATCCGAGGTCTGCGTTTGATCCCTTATTCTATAACTTTCTCTGTAAAGTCACGGAAGGAGAAGTGGAAAAGTGATCCGTCTTGAAGTAAAAATAGTAGGAAAATGTTCATAACTGACATATTTATTTATGAGTTTTAGAAGTTTTGAGGGGAAGTAAAAATGTAGGATGAATCTATTTATTGAACAAAGGACTGCAAAACACCACAACAAACATCAGGCGAAAAACACTGAAGATCCAAGATGTTTCAGTCAGGAGAGATGTGAAAGTGTTCTCAGAGGAGAATTGCCCCTGCGGACGACAAATGCCAAAACAACTCTGACAAAGAAAGAAAGGAGGAAAATATGAGTGAACAGAAGGAACAACAATTATTTATGTAAATAATGTGCCATTGCTGCTTATAATTAGTGGGAAAATTAAGCAGAAAAGAAAAAGGGGGGGAAAAAAACATCACGCAATGTCACCCAACTAATTTTTCTCATGCAAATTAACAATCGAAATTATAAATGGAAATGGTGTTGTTGTGATTGAGAGAGAAAGAGAGAGAGAGATGCCCTGCTTTTTGCTCTTTTTCTTCACTCTGTTTGGAATTCATTATCTGGTGAAGCAAGCAGAGGCAGATGTAGTTTGACACAAAGGGTGAAGTCGATAGCAGCAGCAGGAGGAGGAGGAAAGGAGTTAGGATTATTGTTTCAGACAGAACGGTCTTAAAAAAATAATTGCTTAATGCAAGAGGGGAGAGAGAGAACAGTTGTGTGATTTTAATGCACTTAGAAATCTGTCCTTATATCAATTATTATACCTCTTTGAGTGGATTCAACCTACACACCTGCCCTGACTCACAACTAATTTCCACTTGTAAAAGAATCAGTGTGTTTTTTTCTGGTATATTTGTCCTGTTTTTGTCCACCTGTACTGGCACTTCAGTGCAAAAGCTGACCTGTGCTACACACTATATGTCCCTGTCCATAACACCACAGTGCCAGTGTGCACAGATCAGATGTGCTGAGGTGCTGACACAGTTATCAGACACAAAAATCCCCGCCGCTCTCCCAGCGAGAGGTGCTGGTTGCAGGGACTATAAAGGCAGTGTCAATGAGGGTGTGATAACTGTGAAAGTCTGTCTACATGTGTCTCCTGTCTGCTCGTCTCTCCTCTTCCTCCCTCGCTCACCACCGGCACCTCGCACACACACACATACACACACACACACACACACACACACACACACACACACACACACACATACACACACACACTGCGACCTGCTTTCTGCCTCCCCTCTGTCATTGGGAAGTGTTTTTTAAAAAGGAGCCGGGATCAAACGAAGTCGGAAAAATGCCTGTCTGGCGTTCATCTGACAGCCCTGCATCCTGAACCCTTTTAAAAGAGGGTGCAGAGGAAAAAAGGGAGAGAAAATAGGACATGTTTCGCACAATTTATGCAGCGTTAATTTTCCAGCCCCCGCGTCGACTGTTTACAGAGTCCTGCGCATCTCAAACCTCCGTCTCTTGTTCTCTGTTTTTCCCCCCCCCCTCCTATCTCTCAAACCACAATCCCTCCTTTACTTTTTCCTCCCACCCTCTCTCACTTTTTGTGGCTTATGTTATTCTGATTTTTTTTTTTTCTTCTCCAGTCTTTTTTGTGTCACTAGTGAGGATGCTCTCCCTTGGGGTGGCTAAATTTACATCTCTCCATATGACAAACACAAACAAAGCAGCAAATAAATCAAATGTGAGGTAGAGAGAGAAAGAAGGGGAGGAGGAGGAGGAGGAGGAGGCAGAGAGCAGCTGCGGATGTTTATCTGTCTCTGAACATATATATGAATACAACAGTGTGGTAATATTGATAACCTATGAATAGATTATGTGGATGGATACCGTAATTATTTTCCTCCATAGGAACCAAAACTTAGCTTTGTTTTTATTTAAAGACTATACAGACAAAGTGTCACCATTAAAACCCAAACTGTCTTCAGCAATGACACCAGATGACAGCTGGCTCGACAGCTTTTGGATAATAAGATTTGATAAAAAAAAAAAATAAAAAAAAATACAATAAAAAGAAGTTTAAAATAGATGTGTGTGGCTGTTTTTTGAGACCTCAAGTGTTTGTGTGGTACAGAACAGAGAGACTCAGCCGGACAGGAGGAGCCATTACCTCAACACCAGCACAGTGTCACCTGTCATCCCTCTCCGGGGACCGCGCTACATCCAGGTTGGATGTGTGTGTGGGTGGGTGTGTGTCAGAGGAGTCTAACCCCCATCACCGCTGCCACCCTCCCTACACCGGCTCAGTTTACCATTATGAAAATTCATGCGGCGGAAACAAAGCCCGAAAGAATCAAGTTGTGCTCAGTTCCTGTGTTTGCAGTAATATACAGTATGTATGTAGAGGGCTTCAGCAGCATGGAGGATTCATCAATGACGGACGGTACACATGTATTCAGAGCCTGGTGTCTATATCCTCTCTCTCCTGCTTCCATATGTGAATATTGAGAGGAGCTTTGGGTGGGGGCTTCTGTAGAAGAAGGAAAAGGGGGAGGCTTGATCAGTCCTGAATATGTGTGTGTGCGTGCGTGCGTGCGTGCGTCAGTGCTTGTGACAAGCAGAGGAGCCCCGCTGTGTCTCAGCGCGTCCTCTCTGATACATTATTAATTAGGCGGCGTTTAGAGTAACGAGCAGAGCATTTGAGCCCCCTCTCCCCCCGCCCTCGGTGACACGCTCCCTGGGAATCCGCCGTGTGACTGCAGATCAGAGGAAGCGACAATCCGACACCGCATCACCACCTTCCAGGAATACCAGAGAACCGGGCTCCCGGGGAGATGGAAGACAGGAAGTATCACAATACCTCCAGCTGCATCTCTCTGCTGCTCACTCACATTATATTATACAACGGCCTGCAGGAGTTTGTCCACTCACTGACACGTTACAAGTCCTCTGATATCCAGATGTGAAAAGTAACTAAAGTAGCTTAAAGTACTCTGAACTGAAGAAGAACATATTTTTTTTTCTGAAAAAACATCCTGTCTCATACTTCTACTAAGTGTTGACTTTTTTAATCTAATCTTTCCCTAACCTTAACCAGGTAGTTTGAGTGCCTAAACTTAACTATAAAAAAAATCATGTTTCAGTTGCTATAAGCTGATATTGTATTGCAAGAGAGGATATTGTAGGTTAAATACATGAAATAGGTTGTCAGGGAACATTTTGCAAATATATTTAAAAGGTTTTCCTTGTGTTGGTAAAAAAAAACATAATTCTACCGCATTATGAGTAGCAGTATATGAATTAACTTTCTCGGAGACATGGTTGACCTGGTTCCCCTGCTATACAATTAAATTGCATTTGAAAATTCATTAAAATGAATAGATGCATCAATAATACAATTTTCAAAAGGGGCTATTATTCAGAGTGAGCTATTTTAATTTTGATAATTCAGTAAATTTTATATCAAGTCAAGTAAAATATTTTGTTCACTGCTGGATCTTACAGGCATTTCAAGGCACTAATTTCTGTATTTACATTTGGCTGGACTCAAGTACAGGAGTATTCTTACATTGTTCCATTGCAGTATTGTTACAAACACTGAACAACATACCATGTATAAAGTGTAATAACGTGCAAATACTTTTGTATTGCAGCATTTTACAGTATTACCTATTTACTGAAACAACGCAAGTCACGAAACTTTATAGGTGTGTAGATGAGATCAAAATGAAGGCCGAGTAGTAAGATGGGTGTCGTCCAAACAAGGGCAACGAAAGTAGAGGGGTAGGATGGGGTAGGCCCATCCCACCCTGGACACCAACTGATCTGCTGCCCTCTGGTAGACGCTTCAGGTCCATCAAATCACGGACAAACGGACCCAAAAACAGCTTCTACCCCACAGCCATACTGTAGGTGAACTGAACACTGTCGAACACTGACACCGACTATCAGCACTTCAATACTTCCAGTTACAGCTACATTACAACTGCAGTCCAACCTTTGTATGTATACTGTATATATTGTACACTGCGCAGATGTTTTTACATTCCAACGGCACCATTTGTATGTAGCCGATACAATTCAGCAGACGTGCAAGATCCTGCTGTTTTTATAGGTCACAGCAAATACATATTTTCTATTTGTAATATATATTTTTATTATTTTGATTACTGTTTGATATGTGTATGTACCATCAGGATTGCTGCTTAATTTCATTGTACTTTGTGCAATGACAATAACAGAATTCTATTCTATTCTCTGTTTGGCGTTGTGGCTTTTCAACTATTTACATTTTCTACATTGTTATGGTCTTATGTAATTCAGTCCTTTCTGTCATGTTTGTTGTGTAGTAGCTGCTGAAAGTAGCCATGTCCCAACAATTACATTGCCCGCTTTGACCACAACTGCTGATACATCCCATATACCCAACATTACTTTGTCAGTGATAACTTAAGTGGCTTTGCAAGCGTAACAGTGTTTTTCTGACGCTGGAAAAATGGTGGGCGAGTTGTGTCACTTAGAGGATCAACAGCATGTTAATGAGCCTCTCCTCTCCTCTCCTCTCCTCTCCTCTCCTCTCCTCTCCTCTCCTCTGATTCTGATAAATGAAGATTGGACTGTGCAGATGCTTTTTTTCCGTATTATTATACACCTCTCCCTCTGATAAATAATGCAAATGCAAACCTTCACCAACGCCAATTCAATCCTCTGCATATTTCCTCTCTGCTGCTAGTTCTGCTATTGTTTTGCATGATTTCATATTTTGGGTCATAACCCCCCTCCTCCCTCCCCCCAGTGCATGTTCACATTATACTCATCTCTTTCTGCTATTACTGTCTGACTAATTCAATAATTTTCTCCCCCCTTTGTCATCCCTTCATCTCCCCCCCCCTTCTCTCCTCCGTCTGCCCTTCAAATCTTCTGGGTCTGGCTGAGTCTCTGTTGTCTGCCTCATTACTGACTGTTCAGCCATTTGATTTTCTGAATCGGCTGTGCAGCCACGCCGAGACCTTCTCATCCCTGTTATTGTCCAACACACAAACAAGCACATACACACACATGTGCAAGCACAGAAATAAAGACACCAGCAGCCTTTCCATTTTTCTTGTATGATGCATTCAGCATCAATGGATGTGTGGAATTTCTGTGTTTCCGTTTGCAAAACGCGGAGCACCCGAACACCGGACAGTGTTATAGTGCGGCAAAGCGTGATGGTGACAGCTAAGATTTAGCTTTTATTTTTCCAGGGCTACTCAGCAGAATGTAAAAAGTGCCTCCATAAAGAAGTGTATCGTAGAGCGACTGCCTGTGATTCCACACCACAGTTGGTGATGACACCGCCATTCCTCTTGGTGACGGATGCACTGTTGCATCCTCCCAACTCTCGGCCCCACTCAGGTTATGAATGTTGCTGGCATAGCGTGGAAATACTGGGGTGAGTCTTTTTCTTCACTAGTCTCTGTCTAAGGCAGAATCTTAGTCTAAAACAAACCAGTAAAAGACTCTAAAGCATCAACATGATATCATATCGGCACAAATGTAAACACATACAAAAGTAGTGTTTCGTCCATCGAAAGAGAATAGACGTAGAACGGACATTCCCATTCGAATCAATGTAGCAGGATGGTCAGAGCGGCAGCCATTTTTATGTGTACCGTTGCCATAGTGACAGTTGTAGTGGGCTGACTTCCTTTTAAACTAAAGTCGCGGACTCACTGAGGTGAGGTTTTGCAGTAACGACTAAACGACCAGTAGTAAGTCCCGTTACGAAGCATAGAGAGCCAGAGTAAATGAGTCAAATTTAATAACTTAGCCTAATACTTCATCCACACACTCTTGTCACAGCGTAGGAAAGCAAATTGCTTTCGCCAGATGGGTGACAACTTTGTTCGACTCATTTTCTGTAACCAGTGTAGCATTATACCATGGTGAATTTAGCTAAATAGCGGCCAGCTCGCTAGTTGGCTAGCTTGCTAATTGAGCCATGCTTTAATGCTACACTGGTAACAGAAAATTACTTTACAACCCCACTGACGTTTGCTCTGCTGTCACCATAACAACTAACCACAATCGCCCTTTTCTTTTGTACCTGTCAAATGACCAGGGATGCACCGATCCGACTTTTTCAGTCCCGATACCGATACCTGGGCTTTGGGTATCGGCCGATACCGAGTACCGATCTGATACCAGTGTTTAATAAATAAGCTGTGTGCCTCACTGTGTGGACGTGACTGGGATCATTCTTTTATGTTTAAGGCAACATCAGACTTGACTTCAATATTACTTTTCTAATTTTGTAAAAACAAAATGAAACAAATAAATACATAGATATAAATTTGCTAAATTGTTGTTTATATTAAAATAATAAATTGCACACCAGCAACTTGGTGAAAAACCTTCAAAATTAATAGGAATTATAATTCAAGTATAAACTTTTTAAATGCAGCAATAATTTGGTCAAAACTTGAACAGGAATTAAAATTCCAGTATATAATGTATATAGTATATAAAACTAGAATTGAATTGTATAGATCGGCACCATTGTCACCGATACCTGATCGAGCTTTTTGAGACAGTATCAGCCCGATATCCGATCCGGTATCGGTATAGGTGCATCCCTACAAATCACCACGGAAAACCGTTCAGTGTCCGTTCTACACCTATTCTATTTCTATGATTCTGTCTCTCTCTCTCTTTCTCTCTCTCTCTCTCTCTCTCTCTGTCACTCTAACCCTCATTTACACCGGTTCGTAAGCCTTGGCATGGAAATTCCCTGACCACAAGCATCAGCCTCAACCCCTCCACATCCCACTGGTCTACCGCGAAGGACGTCTCAACATGCCAACCATCCACCGGCATCTCACAGCCGCAAGCAGGCAACACCGAGTATATCTATGAATCTGCTGGTGTGTGCTTGAAGAATTGCCGGAGCGTCCTTCCCTTGTTTTCTGAGTGATTGGCTGTCATTTTTCTGCACCTTGCTTTGTTTTCCTTTTCTGTGATTGAATCAGCATACAAATTAGACTCAAGTGATTGAGCAGTGAACTACAGGTTTGGAGGCCTCTTGTCTTTCAGTGACAGATGTGACCGGAGGAATCTTCTGTTATCCACCTGAACTTCTGCGGTGAGATTTAACTGAATGCAAAAGCATTATATTCAAAGAAGCCTGTGAAGGTGGTTAAGCCCGTACTGTAAATGCTAAAAACATTTTTATATTCATTACCTATTTATAATTCATGCACATATACACTCGTACACACACACACACACACACGCTTGCACCTGCACAAACCTGCATTCAGACTATTCATTATCTACCCCCCTAGAGCAGTCCAGAGGGGCAAACTGTGTGGCCACTGCAAGCCAAACATGTTTGGAGGCTGCAGGCCAGAGCCAAATGGGCCAAGCACCTGCCCTAGGTGTCAACAGGCCCCCTTGGCCCTGAGTGCCAGGCGTCCTCCTGAAAGAGAAAGGAGATGGAGAGCCAGATAGAAAGCCATCTCATTACCTACTCCCTGGGGCTGCAACTAAGCAGGGGATGGAGGGTGTGCGGGCCATGTCACCTCTGTGGATGGCCCTCATGAACTGTGGCTAATTGAAATCTGATATATCTGAGTCCCTACTTGGCGCAAAACCAGTCAAACAGCAGGCTGGGTTTCATGCTGCCAAGTGAGGCTGGAAAAAAAAAAACTGGAAAGAGCTCCATCTTTCACTTTTTTTTTTTTTACATCTTCCCCAGCTCACTGTCTCTTCTCCAGTCATGCAATCCACGGAGTTATTGATTTGTTTGCGAGCTGTAAACATGGTCCATCATTGGCGGTGCTCTAGGATGGTAAGAGCTGATCATACAGCGCAGTTTGATGCTAACTTGGTGTACTGTGCGCTGACCTTGGCTGAGACACACAATGCAGCCTTGCTGAAATCCCAGCCTCTCACGGAGGTGGATGCCAGGTGGGAATACAGGCGGTGAAGACGCATCGACACAAAGAGCTGTTTAACTGTCCAGAGGCCCTCTGGGTACTCCACCTTTCACTTTATCCTTTTAATATTTCATATCCTGGCCCGGACCACGCTCTGGCCAAATGCCTCTGCCCGGGTTGCTGGAATATGGATGAGAGTGCACATTTACCCATTTACCTGGATGTCAGTCGGAAGCTGCTCTAAACAATACACCTCTCCCCCCCGTAACCTCACCTCTGCTCACCTCGCTGGGGCCAGAGCTAGCTTGTTACGGAGAGGAGGAGGGATCGAGAGGCAAAGGAAAATAGGCAGAAAAATCCTACAAACAGGAGCCCTGGGATAACAAACACACAACACCTACGGAGGAGATGTTGGACTTAGAGGAGGGAGATTAGGTGACTGAGAATGCGCATACAACTGAAATGTACATCTATTTGAAAGCTATAGTTACAAGTTACTTTACCTATTATAGTTACATAAAAAAAACATATGATAGGCTTATAAAATACAATTCATTAGCATTAATGATAAAAACCTTTTTGGCTTGTGACCCCTTTAAAAAAAACAGTGTCTAGTTGGGGCCCATAGTAGGGGTGTAAATCACAAGTATCATTATGATATTATATTGATTTTTTGGACAACGATTCGATATTTGCTGATATCACAAAGTCTGCCATGATACGATTTGGATTCGATTCAATTCAGGGGCCTGCGATCGTCAATTTAATTCAATCAGTTACATTTATATCAACTCACAAAAAGCAACTAAAATATGACTTGACAATTTTAGAAGGAGGTGCGCTAGGACGTGCCATGGAAAGTTAAAAATAAAGGCGTATCTTAAAGATGATGATGGTATCAATGTTTTCTCTTTCTCTCATCGATAGTATTGGATCGTTGAACATTTAAGATTATGTGTAAGATTAGAGAAAAGTCCAAATTTGCAGATTGAACGCTTTAAATGTGACTTAGCTAGCCGTCGCTCTGACATGGCGTTATGAAGAGTAAACAGTGAGGCTGTTCTCACTGAGATAAAATCAGGATGGATTGCATGCATGCATCATTTCCTCTAGCAATCTGAATCCAGCATGGGAATGGCGGACTCCGCCACTAACAATGAAAACAACTACTGTATATAGAGAGCGGTAATCAGTGATTGTAAATACAATGACTGGCTGTTGCAGATAAAAATGTATCAAAAATAGCATTTTGGTATTGCCTCTTTAAAGGTGCAGTGTGTAGGATCTGGCGGCATCTAGCGGTGAGGTTGCAGGTTAAAACCAACAGAAATTACTCTTGTGTAGTGCCAAAGTGTAGGAGAACTACGGTAGCCCATGCAAAAACATGAAAACCGCAAATGGCCCTATGTAGAGCCAGTGTTTGGTTTGTCCGTTTTGAGCTACTGTAGAAACATGGCGGTCGGCTCCATGGAGATATGTATATATGTAGATATAAACTACATTCTAAGGTAACAGAAACACAATGATTCATATTTTTAGGTGATTATAAACTAAATAAAACATACTTATTAATATTATATTCCATTTCTGACAATAGATCCCCCTAAATGTTGCACACTGTTCCTTTAAAGGATCTCAGTAATACTGCTGCTGCATTTTAGTTTCTTCACATACTGCACTTGCCTGGTCGGTTACCTCAGTATACCCGTACATCTCCATGCACTAATTGCACGTACAGAGTTTAAGATTGGGCAGCCACTACACAAGACTTCACTTAATGCAATTAGGCTGTGGTTTAATTGTTCTTTAATATCTATGGATAAAGCCAATGTGTTACATAGAGTAATTATGGCTAATGACTGCAGCGGGAGAGAGGAGCAGAAAGTGGGGTGTGTGTTGAAAGAAACCAGTGAATTCATTTTTGTCTAATAGACCTTTTGTTGAATTGGTTCCGTCCGCATGTGATAAGGGTGTTAAAAATTAATGATTTATAACTATTGAGCCAGCAATCACATTTTAATTAGGCAGTAATTTATGATAATTTGTCTTCTTTCATAGCAGAACAGTTAATAATTGTTAATTAGCCGTTGATGATTTGTCCTTTGAACATATACCCTAATGGCCAATTCTCAGCCTATATGAGCAAAGACCTCTGCGAGAACCACCCGAGTCTGTGTTTAAACACATGTGAGAAGACAGACGAGGAAAGAATATAGAAATATTAGACAAAAACAGAAAACAGCAACATGTCATGTCCATCTGTACCATCTCTGTATTGGCACCAGACTTTCTCACATTACCAGGCTGGCTATGTGTGCCTGCCAAGTCCATCCATCTATCTCTGCCTCGGCGTGCCAAGCCAGCACAGAGAGAACGAAGACAAGAACACACTCCAGGAGAAGTTATGCCAAGTGGAGAAAAGTGGAGAGAAAGTGGAGGAAACGTAAAGACTCGGGGAGAAAGAATGCAAAGAAAAGAAGGGAATCATACTTTCTAAACAACTGTTATTTGTTTAACAATTTCAAGTGGCTGAAATTGTCTGTGTGTCTAAGTCTTTGGCTTTGGATATTGACCCCAGGCTGCTTTCACTCTAAGTGCTAGCAGACTGCTGCTGGGGCTTTCCACTCCGTGCTGCACTTTCTGCTAACCAGCGCTGTTTTTTATTTGCAGTCTCCATTCCCTCACTTCACTTCTTTCCCTGTGAACCTCAGACTCTTTGGATTTACTTTACTCCCCTTCCATTTGTGCAGCCAGATTCTCGTACAATGAGTTGAATAAAGGTAGATAAGAATAAGGTTAAAATATGGGTGAGAATATATATTTTTGAAGCACTCAGCAGTGAGGTAGAGGGGTTAGAGGGTTAGAAGACTACAGGGGGGACCGCCGTTTTGGGGTTGGTGGACGAGTGAATAGAGGACAGAGCTGTCAAAAGACGTGCACGTCTGCAGGATGAAAAGCAGCGAGGTGAAGTGGAGCTCACCCCTTTTAAACCCTGTTACCGATTTGAACTATTCATTCATTCCACCAGTCTTCAAAGGGGCCGTGTCAAAGAGGCAGAGAGGAGGGTGTTCAAAAGGCTGTGACAATCAGGAAAGTCTGTGGATAATATGAAATAAATTTGGGCTCCTTTGTAAGATCTGTCCTCTGTTGGCCGCTCTGTTTGATAAGTAAAATACATCTTTAAGATATTTAGCAGGTTTTAAAATTAATAACAGCAAGTTTCACATATAATACTTATTTTTAACTTCCCCTCTAGGACATCTCCTTTTGATTAAAATCTCTCTCCCCAGTTGTTGCTCGTAATATGGTGCAGATTGCTGTAACGGGACGGAGAGTGGGAGGAATATAGCAAAGTTATATTACAAAGACGACTGTATGCAAAGCTGCTTGGATCGTTGAAGACAGACAACCTAGGTGTCTCTGCACTATTTGTCCCTGTCCACTGTAAACTTCTTCCTCCGCCTTCGGACCTCCATCCGATGGACACTAAATTTCTCACAATTTAAACTCAATCAACAAACTACATTTTCTCACAGCGTGTTAACTTAAAGGTACAGTGTGTAGGATTTGGCAGCGTTCTAGTGGTGTGGTTGCAGATCGCAACCAACTGAGTACCCCTCCGCTACACCCTTTCCAAGACTGCGGTAACTTGAGCCCCCAAGTGCAAAACCGCGGTAACACCGCTCCTTACCATAACAACACTACTTTAGGAGCAAGACGGCGGCTGGCGGTACCACGGTTTTACACTCTGCAGCTCACGTTACCGCAGTTTCACAAGCGTGTTGGAGAACTACGGTGGCCTTTAAGTAACCTAGAAATGCAAAAGGCTCTCTCTAGAGCCAGTGTTTGGTTTGACTGATCTTTCCTGTTTCCTGTAGAAACATGGTGGAGCAACATGGCGGACTCCGTGAAGAGCACTAGACTAACTTGTGTCTAGAAGGTAACCCCCAAATTGCAAAAACTTGCAAAAACTCTCACGAGACTTGCTGCCTGACGACCTAACCGGACCTTAAATATTCAAGTTCAATGCCTAACCTCTCGCGCAATTTGTGCTTTACCTTCTAGACACGACTAGGACCCGCTCACTATGTAGATATGAAGGGCTCCTTCTAAGCTAACGAAAACACAGCGATTCTTAGTTTCAGGTGATTATACACTAATGAAAACATAGTTATGAATATTATATTCCATTTCTGCTGATAGATCCCCTGAAATGTGACACACTGTTCCTTTAATATCAAAGAAATCCACCATTAATCCAAAAGTGCTCGCTCAGCTGTCAGTCCCACCCCGTCTTCACACACTCACACCTTGTCCTCTCTATTTCTGTCTCCCGCCACCACACGCAACTGTTGTTTTTCTACGTAGGTTATAAATGTGCCATCCTTCCACCTGCACGACTCAACTTGGGGGTCATCCTCTCGGCACTCTCTCTCATCCACTTTATGCCTCTGTGTAACCCATTCACTGTGTTAATAGTGCTCTTTTGTGCCTTTGCTTTTATTTTTTCAAGCTCTGATGCAAACACTGCAGTCAGTATGGTCAGCAGGGAAGTCACTGTAATGGGAGAGCGGGACAACAGAACCCATTGAGACAATTATTTTAATGTATTCACCTTCTGACGTTGGAGGGTATTTTCGCTAATGCACACTTTCGCATGTTTGCTCGTGTGCTGCCATCTTCATTTGACAGTTATACACTTAGCATGTGTTTGTAAAAACTAGCCTATAATTATATTCAGAGGCTTCATGACGTTGGCTCTACAACTACAGCAAAAACAAGAAGCATCCTTTCAGGTATTTTCTATTTAAATAACGTCTATGGCACACCAATTTACGGAGAGAGCAAACAGGAACCTTGACTCCAGGTCTGTGCAGGATGTGTTTCAACTCTTTGACCTGCTCTTCTTCAAGACCGCCTTTGTGGCCTGTGGTCGAAACACACATATTTATTTGTGTCTGCATGTGCATGAGGGTAATTATAGTGACACAGCTAAGTGTTGTCATATGACGTGCTTTATTGAGTAAGCTCCCACACAGCGGAGCCTATGCATCTTTTGGCCCCTTTTTGTTTGAAGGCATACCATAACCCTGAGCACACAAGGCAAGGCAGCTGCTAATTAAATCAATATGAGATAATGAAGTGCAATTAGAGGCACTGGCTGGGCCGATGCTTTGCTGTAAGCACCGTTTCCCTCCCTCTGGGCTCGCGCCTCTTTAGAACCTGTTAGTTTTTCCACTTCCAGGAGCCACAATCCCCACAGCAACCGTTTGGAGGAGTGATCACTGAGCTCCCGAGGCTGCCAACGCATTCTCACACTCAAACAGTGTTCTGCTCTCCATTTATCCTCACCTACCTCTCCGAGCACGGAGCGCACACATGCTGTTTACTCCCCCCCCCCCACAACCCTCCCCACCACCTCCCCACCGCCTCCTCTGCTTCGTTTCTCACATTTCCACCTCAGCCTCTTATTGCTTCTTCTTTTTCTTCTAACCTGGCACCTCGTGCGGTGCTCTTTTTTTTCCAGAATCAGTGAATTTGTATTTCAAAAAGTCGCTATAACGTCTCAGAAGATGATGAAAGATGCAGCGCTCTGCTGCATGAAGTGAGAATGTTTGCAACTTGTGTTAATTAGACCCAACACCTGTTTTAAATTGAAATATTCAATTTGCTTAAATTGCAGATTTATAAATTGTACAAATACATACTGAGCTTTTTTTTCCTTCAAATGAATTCACCTAATGAATACAGTTCATCATTATTATTATTATTACTTTACATTATCACTTTATCATCTTCTGGGTTTTCCACCTGATTCTTAAAAGTCACCAGATGGCACTATTTAGCTTCCACATACTGCATAAAGAACTCAACAAGAGCATGTTAATAGTTGTTTCCTCTGATGCACAACTTCACCAGCAACTTTCCTCCCTGAAGTCAGCGGTCATGGTTGACCTCTACACCGCGCGGGATCATGTTCAACTCTGCAGCGCTACACTGCGAGGTGTTACCAGACGAGCCAAGAGTGAAACACTCTTGAGAATTCAGCTTTCACCACGCAGCTAAGCATCTGTGTCACACTATGAACATGAAGAAAATGTCACACCCTGATCTGAGATTTGCTGCCACTCTCTTAGATATTTACCGCATAAAATGAGCCGAAAAGTCAACAAACAGGTGAAAACAGGAATTGTTCTGCATCAGGTCTGTCTTCATGCTTTCCCTTTGGCATCAGGAGCACTTAGCAGTGGCATCTTCAGCGCGGCGCGTGGCGACGTCTAATGGGCTTTTAAGAGCTTCGCAAGGGGACTATTTGTGTACCATCAGTGGAAGCCTGTGATCGCTATGTGACAACAGTATTTTAAGCTAGCTCCACAGCAGCGTAGGATGAGTACCCTGAGCTGTGGCTTTCCCCAGGGGAGCGCATGCTACTGAGATCTAACAGCTCAACTTCTCTCCCACTTTCCAACTCAGGTGTCTGTTTCCAGCGAGACAACTGAAAAGTCTTGATTCCTCCTCTTTTCACCAGAAAATGCACGTTTGTGAAGAAATAGAGCGAGACTAAACAGGGCGTTTTTCGACACCCGCTCCGCAGGAGAGGGAAAGTTTTGATTTGTTGCAGGAGATGTTTGGTTTTTCCCCAGAGACGTGGGAGTCACACTTATTTTATTATCTTCAATTGACTCAACATGGAAATTGTTCCCTGTTTGTGGGTAAGCTGATGTTGCTCAGGGACTTTCTGCCATGAAGTGGCATTATAACAGGGTAGCCAGCACACAGTGACCTCACCTTCATAGAGAACGTACAAGCTCAGAGTTCACACCACTTGTATTTAAATCTGAAGTTCAACAACAGGTAAATAGCCTGCAATTATTATCCAATATGCTGTACACTGTATCTTGACGTGCACATGCACAAGATTTAGTTGCACAAAGAAGACGGAGACCTGAACATAATCTTTCGCGAGACCTTTTTAAATCAGGGTTTAAATAATGTGCACATGCAAAAACAAATGTCTGCACAGAGCAAGCATGAGTGAATGAGTGTGTGACCAATTACCTACTACAAACCTGCTTCACCACACTACATAGGTAAAACAAATACTACATACAAAGCTCCTTCACAAAACAGAGGTAATTTAAAAAAAAAATTATGATTAAAAAAAAAAATGTGACTGCAAGAGCATTTTATTCCATAAAAACATTAAAAGAAAGGGCTACGGATGCAACTTTCAATGCAAATTTTCTGGCATTTGAACAATATATGACACATGAAACCAGATGTTTGGTCTTTTTGTAAAACATTTCCAGACAGCCACCATCCCCAGTCCATGAAGAAAAAACAAATATAGTGAACTGGCCATGTTCACTCATTTTATTATGTAAAATTAAACTCCACTTATCCCCAACAACAACGGTGCAGAGTTTTCTTCTGAGTACTTCTAATAGCTCTCAGTGGGGAACACGAAAGCACAGGCAGTGGACACCGCACAATAACTGAATGGAAAAAGAGTCATTAGCTGTGTGTATGGGAGCTGTCATTGTGTATGGATGTTTATGTCGGATACTATAGATTATGTGTGATAAAACAATTAGTAGGAGTAGGGGTATAACGTTGCAGTCTAATTGTTTACTCTCCTGTTGGTTATAATAAAGTAAAATATTCCATCGCGCCTAACTGGTCTCTTTGCATAATGAATTCCTGGAGGAGTGAATGGAGTGAGGTGAGGTGTGGGCCAGAGCCGGGGCAGTGATGAGAGCCAATCAATTATCATCTCCAGCATTACTTCATCATACAGTAGGAGAGATGCAGGGAAGGGAGGAAGGCTGAGATTTAATCTGGCATGTTAAGACTCTAAATCAGTGATTTTCAAAGTGGGGGCCACAAGGGGGCACCTGAATAAAATTTATAATAATATACTATATAACATCTGAATCTTCTTCGCCATGCCCATCTTTCTATTTGCCTGTCAGTCAAAACAACATTCATCACATCATAAGCTGTCAGTGTTGACCTGTAATGGTCGGCGCCTGCTACGAAGCTGCTGAAATTTAGCAAGCTAGCTTAGTTGCTAGCATCTAGCTAACTAGTGCTAACTCATAAAATTGACACGTTTTTGACACAAACACACAGACACTCACACAATGTTGTTGAATTTTGTTAAACTAAGCTGACAAACGATGCTTATAATGGAAAACAGAAATATCGAATCTAATGGAATGGTTAAAGATATGAAATACAGAAGTAATTTTTATTGCATTAATACAAGTAAGGAAATAATATTTACAAGTTTTATTTTATTTTGTTTTGTTTTTTTACATTTGCCGTCGGATTGACAATGGGTTTTTAAGGACATCTTGGGCCTTGGCATGGAAAGGTTTGGGAACCCCTGCTCTAAATTACTCATTTGTGGTAAAATACTGTCTAATCATATCATCAAATCATACTGCTTTTTTTTTTTAATTCTTTTTACAAACGGAAGCATTACATTACATTGAAACAATACTGCTGGTTTACACTCTGAATGAATGTTTGAATAATACATTTGGTTGAGATGAGTGCTCAGCATGTTTTCTTGTCTCATTTGTTTCAAAGGTCTTTTAGCAATTTTAACTGCAACAGAAATTAGGGGAGTTATCTTGGCATCATTTTTTGCTATTTTTTTCTTTTTAAAGAAAATACAAGACTTAATGACTTTTTAAGATGGTGTTTTTGGTGTTAAGTTTATGATAGCAGCCCAAGACAGCAAGGGAGCGAAGGAGAGAGGAGAGAAGAGATGGGAGGGAGATTAGGAATGTAGAATGTGGGATGTTATCTCAGCTGTGAATGAGACAATATAATTATGATATGGAAATGATGCTGAAAGAGGAAAGTTGAGCAGACTGGAGCTTATCTTGTTAGGTTGGCACTTAGCCTACCATCTCCAATATCAATTACTAATGTTTCAATAACAATTACAAAATAATTGATCTATTTGGGATCCCATTCTGGTCTTCAGTAATAATATTATATACTTGAAATCAATTTGCCATGCCCCTTGAAACATATAAATGAGTTTGATGCTATTCATGCATTGTTTACTTCGGTGAAAGCCAATAACGCCAAGTGTGATTGGTGATACATTAGTGAGATGGAAACAACTGAACAGCGCCGCAGCGTTTCTTTGAACTTCTCTCACCAGGGAGAACTTTTCGGCGAGTGTGTGCGCAGAATACACAAATAGTCTCTCCTCAATCTTTTATTGGAGAACAAATTCAAACTCTTTTCACCCTGCATTTTAACACACGCACGGGCAGGCGTACGCTCACACACACACACGCACAGAGTGAATCTGCCATTTAATAATTATGAGGCGTAAAATCCTTGCCGACGGCGAGCATACTGAAGGATGTAATTATGACCTCTTTCAGAGAGCCCACGCTCAGTGGCAATGCCTACATTTCCACCCAGAGAGAGAGTGAGAGAGAGAGAGAGAGAACTCCCAAGGAATGACGGGAAAACGTGCCCTTCATTGCAATTAAGGACAATAATTCTCTGCGAGAAAATTGTTTCAATTGCTTTTTAGCCCAGGAGCAAAATGGCATTGATGGGGGTGATGGTTTGAAATGGGGGTGACGGTGGGATGAGGAGTGACATTTTAGATGGTGGAACTGTTGGTTAAGTGTGCGTTAGGAATTTAACTATGTGAGAGGTTGCAGCGAAATCAGGAGGTGTGAAGTAGAGACATGAAAAATAACTTAAGCACAAAAAAATGTGTATCAGCGTGATGCATGTATCCTTCAGGCGGGGATCAGGCTCAGTAAAAGTAGAGGATATATGTCATACAGTATGTTCCTGTGTTTCACTTATTGAAATAAATCTCTGCATGCAGAACAGATACTCTGTTGTCCTTCAGCTCACTTTTATCTGAGTTGTTTTTTTTCTGTCAGCTGTTGGAAGTGTTACGTCTTTTTTATTGCTTCATTTAATTGGAACGGAGTGAAAATAAAACATTTTTAAGAGAGTTTTCTAAACATGCTGAACAAATTTAAATATTAATATGAGATCCGTGTTTTGTGGTTGAAGATAAAGATGAAGTGCTTATAAAAATTTTGAGAACATCTTATTTTGCATAGCAGATGTCTAGCTAGATCATCCTGTGTGCTGCACTTCCTCTGGAGCTATAGTCTGCTGCGTCCGTATCTCACCCAGCTGTGTATAATACCAAGAGAAGTTGGTGGAAATAAGTCTTCTAGTGCTGCATAACAAGTCTTGTTTAGTAACAGCCACAGCGTGGGGTTGAAGGTCTGTTCCACTGAGAACAGCAAGTACTGCACATGCACCCACTGATAAATAGATGACGGGGCACCACCGTGGCCTGGTGAATAAAGAGAGAAACCATATATATGTTCCAGCATCGGTGAGCATCCACTCTCTGAAGCCTCCTCGAGAAACATACTGAATCCTTCTCCAAAGGCAAAGTGCTGTAATTGACCCATGACCTTTGGCCTGCTGCACAAGCAAAAAGAGCATTTCCTTTAAAGATCAATACGGTATTGCATATTTATTATGGCACAAAGGCCTGTAAATTCAATCTAATCTAAATGATTAAAGAGTAAGGCAGATTAGATATAAATAACATAATAATTTATTGGGTAATTTGTCATGTCCGTGCTCTTAAATAAAATAATATTTACTGCGATCAAGTGATGTTTTAGACGGGCTGACAACCAAGCAGCAATTTTATCCCCTTAGATAACTACTTCATTCAAGCTAGCATCTCTGGTAAGTAAGCAAACTACAATAAACATCTGGATTCTCAAAAAGACAAATGTCCAACTGCAAGCTGGAACATAAAGTTGGAAATTTGCATCATACATTTAAGTTCATGATTAAAGTTACTATTGTTGTTGCATACCTGGGGCAAAAATGTTTTCACTACTTTCCTTCAAATGAAAAGCACTAACAATGAAGTGTGTGGATTATCCGGATTAGCAGGGACATTGTTTCTGGAAGGACACATGGCATTTGTTTTTTTTCAAATATGCAATTTCAAATTAATTTCCCTTCAGCAAAATGCCAGTGTTGAAATCTCAAAACCTGGGCAAGTAAATCTGCATGGCTAGGGGTAAGTGATTTGGGTAATCTGACCCTTTCATTTTATTTTTGTAACAAATTGTCAAAAGATGCTTCTCTCTTCCATTTGCTAGTATTGCCTATAGACAGACTTGTATGAGTGTAAGATGAAGCTCACACTGCTATCTTTACAACATGATGGCGAGGACAGCTGGACTCTGAGAGGGGCGGGCTGCAGGCGGGGGGGATCCGGATGCTGTGTTTGTGTACAGTGTGGAATCCTGTGGTGGGATTGCATCTGTGGTAGCTGGCGGAACAAAGGTCTGAATGAGGAGAAATGGGCACCAGGGGGAAATGGAAAGCAGCTTTAGAGGAGGGGAGGCATGCACACACGTGCGCTGGCTGTTTACATTGGGCTGGGACGCTACACGCCGATGCATTCCAGCGCTCACGGTGGGCTCACCAGATCCGGATCCATGTTTTCACGCTTGACTTTTCATTACCTAAATGTGTGCATATGTGTGTGTCTGCGCTCTCTCTCATGATATGTAAAAACACAAAGCTCTGTAGCTTCTTAGCAGGGAATATTTATGAATCCAGTGTCTCTGCTTCCACCTCCTCACACTGTTTTTTTCTTTGTTTTACGGGCCATTACCATACACCTCGGCATGTCTGTCATCTCGCTCTGTTTGGAGGGGATCTGACAGGTATAGAGGGCCCGCTGCAGGGGTCACATACATCCCAGATCCCGTTTTCTGTCCCTAAACAGTTAACGCGGCTCCTGTCCTCCCCTCAGCGGGCGGAGGGTCCGCCGTCTCTACTGCAATCAAAATTCACAAGAAAATGGAATCCTTTATATGCAAAACAAACAATGCGGAGGAAATAAAACATTCAGCCGAGCTGTCAGGTCCTTTCAAGAATCAATACGAGGCCTTTCATCTGCGTCCCAACCTCTTCCTGGTAATTATCCTTCATATTTTATGCCCCCTCTATGCCTGCTTACACACAAACATATAATGTACCACACACATGCACATGAACACACACACATTCACCAATGCTTTCACACGCACACACATATACAGACACAATACAAAATACTAGTTTGCATAAATCCTTATTATTTACTAGGAATTGTGTTTTTGCAATTATAATTCAATGCTAATTTCCAACAATTATACTTTTGTCACGTTCAGTTCATTAAAAAACAATATCTGTTGAAATAAATCACTGATTTCAAACAGGTGCCTCTAGCACTATATACAGTATATACTGTATATACAGTGTGGAAGCAGAGGGAGAGAGAGCGAGCAGTGTCCAGTCCGACGCCTTGATCAGGATTAAAGTGTTGTCAGTGACAGAGTGACGTGCCCTTGAACAGAATCACCCTTAAAGTGTCCTGTCATCACATTCCTGCCTCCCATTATTAGGGCCAGGGGGCCTCTGGGACGACAGAGAGTGATTGGGCGAAGCCTTCCCTCTCCTAACCAGGCTTGAGCCCCCCCGTGATACCAGACGAAAGATAAAAAGCAGAAAGAATAGATGAGGTCTTATTGGTCCCATGGCGGAGATTGTTATGAAACTATGAGCTGAGTGGAATACCTGAGTGGTTGCCGTGTGAAGTGACCAACCAGCAGTGGATAGTTGAGCGTTTCAGCCTCAACATATGATGTGCATCCACTGGCAAATATTAAACTACCGCCAAAGCTTTTTTTCACCTGTCTGACCACGGGAGATAAAAAGCTACAACCTGACATATGGGGTTAGCGGAGGTAGCACTACAGCTAGCGAGCTAATCTACTAGCATGTTTTCACTGCCAGTTGAGCTATAACAATATTATCTAAAGAACACACTGACTGTTGGTTTGACAATTATCTTGGAACCTATTACAATGGACGCATTTCAGTTTGAATTGATTAAAAATGACGTTTGATGGTTTTACAGTGGAACTGAGCTGTTCCTCTTTATTATGCGATATTTTTCCAGTCTGAATAGAATGAATAAATATCTGAACAGAGTTGGTGAAACCTACGCGATTGACCCACATATTAAAGAATTTGAGGGAAAATTCTGTGATAATATTGTAAAAGTGTGTTCAGACAAAAAGGGAAGCAAATTTTCACTTTGCGTCGTTCACGTGAATTTTATGGATGGCTAGTTTGTTTGTTCGCCCCAAGCAGCTGATGTAACAACTGCACAGATGTTAGCTGTAGCCAGCTAGCAACAGACGCCCCGGCCGTGTTAATGGGAGTATGTCTGTGTGTGTTTGTGTGGCAGCCATAGACTGTATATAAAAAGTGGACGTAGTCACCTTGACGTCACCCATTGGTTTGTGGGCTGCCGTTTTGAAACCTCGAGTTCGGCATTTTGGCCGTCGCTATCTTGTTTTTTTGCAACAAGAAGTGACACGAAAGGGTGGAGCTAAGTACAACCGAATGCTGAATAAGACATTTTTAGGTGACCAAAAATGTTACAATTAACTTTCATAAACAAAAAACACACTGTGAGAAGTAGGGTTATTTTCTCATAGACTTCTAACCAGAGGAGTCGCCCCCTGCTGGCTATTAGAAAGAATGCAAGTCTAAGGCACTCTAAGGCATTGGCTTCACTTTTCAGTGAAGCCAATTGAATAAACTGAGGGCAACTGACTACTTGTGAAACAATTTGGTCGTAGTCGTAGATGTCGTCTCTCAACTACAACTCCATTCTCGCATCTCAAGTTGCTTATCCGACTGTAAACAATGAGCAGCAAATGGAAAAGGAAGTCTTGGCCCGGATATCCGTTATCCTTATATCTGCTGGCTACACCGGAACGCCATAAAATATTGGCTGCTGCCCCCAGAGGGTTATCGTCTTCAGACTGATAGCCGATGGGTTCCGAGATTGCAAGAAGACAAGCTAGCAGACAACCGAAAAGTACCCTACCGATGCCTTCACCTGTATCCATCTGTCACAAAAAGAATTGCAACTAAGTAACTGTGAACAAAAAAGAAAAACTCTGCATTTCTTTCTTCAATTTTTTTTTAGCTTGATTTTCAGTGCTAGAACAGAAAATCTGGCCAATGAGAATCCTCTGAGACAGAGAGGCCGTGTGGTAGGCTAGTGCGTATGGACCTGGGAGGGTGTGATGGAAGGGCTCTAATGAGGCATAGCAGAGAATGAAATATTAAAGTTTCTAATTAAATAGAGAGACCTCTTCCACTCTCGTCAAGGTTGTTTGGACCATTATCTCTGCCATGTGATCAGCAGTGACCCGATCCGTTTAGGAGTTCCCTTGTGCTGGAACTGACAGAGCACACACACACACACACGGCCAGTATAGGCACATATACTGTACACACACACACACACACACCTATCACAAATCTCCATCAACCTACTGGAGAGATATCTCCCAGTTCGACGTCGTTCAGACTATCTATACTTTACTACTGACAGTCAAGTGTGGAGCTGGAGCCGCTCTAACAGTTATGATTCTTATTTAATGAAACAAAAAGAACGAAAAAAGTTTCTGGAGAAAGGGGCTGCTGCTTTCCTTGACATTCAGACCTGTTTGACATTCTGGCGTTTTCTGAAGGTGAAACCTGCCTCTGGGACAGAAATACAGCAGAAAAGAAGAAAAGAAAGAGCAGCGACAGAGTGGCCTGTAAGAGAGACAGACAGGGAAAAGAAAGAAAAGAAAAGATGCTTTCAGGTGCTGCGGACTGGAGCTTGTGGAGTGTAGAGGTGAAGCAACCCTCCATCCAAAACTCGCCTCCACTGTGGCGCATGAATGTGTGAGCAGCTTGTTTTCTCAGACCTGGTGAAAATGTAAAAAGACCTTGCTCTTTACAAGCACTGAGGCCTGGGACAAAGAGACCTGGGGCCTGCATACTGCTGTATATTAAGCAGACAGCCATTGTGTGCGGAATAACGACCATCCTTGCTTGAATTTTAATCATACTGTTTTATTAAGCTCACTGGGATTTTTCCTCGACATAGTTTTAATGATTTGTCCAGCATGCCGGGTCTGTTGTAACCACATTCTGACACTGCAGGTCAAAGTCACATTTCTCATACAAAATACATCGGATTTATCCCTTTGTTGGCTTTTTTTATCCTTTGCTGTATATCATATAGATTTTTCTGTAGGAGTAATGAAGAGCTCTTCATTATTTTATTCTATTCTACACATGCTAATCTATTTATCTAGAGATGAGGTTTGATTTAAAAGACATGACTATTGACCTGACGATGTTGTATAATATCCAGGTTATATACTGTAAGCAGACTGCGCTTTTACCTTTCAAACAGAAAAAGTGCTTTACAATTTTGCCTCTCTATCACCCATTCACACACACACACACACATGCAAAGCAAATTTTGTATTGCTCTATTCACTTGCTTTTCACCTTGCATCACAGCTTTCGACACCAATAGACTGTATATAAGAAGCGGACGTACTCACCGTGACATCACCCATGGTTTGTGGACTGCAGTTTCGAAGCCTCGAGTTTGGCATTTTGGCCGTCGCCATCTTGTTTTTTTGCAACCAGAAGTGACACGAGAGGGTGGAGCTAAGTACAACCAAACTCTGAATAACACATTTTTAGGCGACCAAAATGTTACAATTAACTTTCATGAACTGAAAACACACTGTGAAAGGGTTAAAGTTGTAAGACGAAAAGACGGACAACACCCAGACCGGACAACACCCAATCACAAGGTAGCCACGCCCTAAAGCATACCCTGCTTTGTGGTCTATTTGACTCTAAATGGGACCATAATTTACAAAATGAACATCATGCTGTATTGAAGAAGACTTGAAACTAGCGATTGAGACCATAAACTCATGTTTACAATGTTTACTGAGGTAATAAATCAAGTGAGAAGTAGGCTCATTTTCTCATAGACTTCTATACAATCAGACTTCTTTTTGCAACAAGAAGAGTCGCCCCCTGCTGGCTATTAGAAAGAATGCAAGTTTAAGGCACTTCAGCATTGGCTTCACTTCTACGACCCAGAGGTTGCAGCCAGCCAACAACACAAACAAAGAATTTTGTCACACAAAGGACGAGCCAGTCTGGAAAATGAACTGGATCCCTCTCTTGTCTGACCACATAGACAAAATATCAAAATATCCTCTTAAACCTCCAAAAAAATTTTTTTAGCTCCGTTTCACTCCGTTTGTATCTCTTGGAGGAAAAGTTAACAAAAACACTGTATAGCAGCAACTGTAAAAGTAATCGTCATATATGTAGCATAAAAAATGTTCATGCAGTACTAGTCTAACGTGGAAGGCTACTAGCTGTCACGGAAACAGTCTTTTCGTGACACTTGGACTGATTTTGAAGATTTATCTGGTTTTAGATGCTATAAAACAGAAGAACAGTGCTGAAACAGATTGGACCAAACATCCATCTTGACATCTCAGCCCGTTGAATGTCAGTCCGGGTTGATCGTGGCTGTAATAATGACACTAGTAGTCTCAAGTCTCCAAAAAAAAATTGTTCAGTACAATATTGTAAAATTCACATGGGAGGAAAAAAAACTACTTTGAAGTGTTTTTATCCGTTTACCTTTTTGTCTGCCTATCTGCCCGCCTTTCAATCCACCCACCCATCCATCCATCCATCCACAAATTGTCGACTCCAGCCAGAGTCTTTCTTCCCATTCATAAAGTGGCATGAAGCAAACAAATCAGATCAGATTTAAACAGAGCTCTCCACACACACACACACACATACAATCACTCCACATCTCTTTCCAGTGAACCGTCTTGATCTTGGCGGTACACAGCAATATCAAGCACACTAAGCTGAGCACCCGCTGCCCCTGAGCACATCGGCTCCAATGGCATGCAGGGACATATACACTATGTGTTAAGCGCCTGTTGCTTTCTGACTCCATGCTCCTACCTTCACTTCCTCCTCCTCCTCCTCCTCCTCATCTGGTCTGTTTTCCCTCTGGAGACTTCAGCCTGATTGGATTCTGAAAGAAGGATCGAACATAGAGGTCAAAGAGAGCCTTGAGGATGGTCCTCATCTGAGCGTGTGTGTGTGTGCGTGTGTGTGTGTGTGTGCTGCCACAAGCCTCTGGCCAATTCATGTGCACTTTGACAGGGAAAAGTATCTTATGAACTACAAACCTCACTGTAGGTTATGTTGGAATTTATTGACATATACCTATCTGCAGCATAATGAGCTCAGATCATATGCGCGCATGTACATTATTAACCTTTCGTTTACAATGTATCATCGAGGCGATTTATCACCGCACGATCGCCTTATTAATCACACTATATGGGGACATCAGGACACGTTTTTTTGCTGACTTGAATCGCGCTGCGTCGCTCCAATTGTGCAGCCCTATAGGAACACGCAGTACAATACTAATAGAGGCTGCCGTGCCTGGGTTAAACCCACGCTCAGCCATATAAGCACCGTGAAGTCAATTAATTTCTGGCTGCTTAATGACTTGGAACCTCGGCGGTGCAGACACCCCGCCCCTCGCCCCCACATCTCCAGATTGATTGAGTGGATTTCTTGGACATGGCGCAGGATCCGCACAGATATGCTGTGAGGAATGATCACATTCAATTTTCCTATTACTGCGAGTTAAAACGCCATCAGGATCCTGTACCTGCACTTTAAAAAAAAACATTGGGAGAATTAATATGTCAAAAAGGTGAATTT
The DNA here is from genome assembly GCA_916701645.2 of Sebastolobus alascanus. Lineage (NCBI taxonomy): Eukaryota > Metazoa > Chordata > Actinopteri > Perciformes > Sebastidae > Sebastolobus > Sebastolobus alascanus. The sequence goes on from CAKAOJ020000218.1 coordinate 38,329, forward strand.
CAAATTTGCTGTAGAGAGAGGCCACCATATAGTGCATGTGACAGAAGTAGCTTTAGGATGTGTTTGCCATAACCTATAATGCACATGACGTGTAGGAATAATGTGAAGGTCATGGTGTACTCTGTGTACATGTGACATGTGTGCACGGACTGGACTTTTTTTTTTCCTCTCTGGATATCATCATTCTAACTGCACGACGCAAGGAGGCGAATAATTACGTCACTCAGAAAACCATCAGTCCTCCACGCTTGGGTCACTTCCTTGTCCTCCCCCTCTCCCCTGTTCTTCTGCCCATTCACCACATAAATGTCTCCTTGACGCAGGGTGGAAAACTGCCCCTCCGCAAACTGGCCGCTTGTTTATTTCCTGTGATTCCTGAGAGTAGCGAAAAAATGCACTGATCACTATCCCTGCTGTTCAAGGCTACCTGAAGGTTCTTGTCCTCCCAGTCTCTCCTGGGCAGAGGAGGACGGAGGGAGGGGAAAGACAGGAGAGAGAGATCGAAAAAGATGGAGGGAGAGAGAGAGAGATAAGGGAGACGTGGGGAGGCAGGTTGTAAGTGAATGAAAGTGTGTGGGTGAGGGAAGGTGGGGTGGGCAAGCCGTGAAATTGCTCCAACAGTGGCGACACCGCTGTGCACACTGCTTCCACCAAGGCCTCAGCCAGTCTCTACACTACCACCCCCCCACCACTCACACAACTCCTCAGCTCCCAAACCCCAGACCCCCTCCTGTCTGTCTTTTTTTTTTCAGGTCTGTTGCACACGGGGCGGAAAAGATCGTATTTATCACCTGTCAGCATTTGGCAGCCCTGAGTTACGCGACGCAGGACAGCATAAAATTATCATACACAGGCATGAAATTACAAAACCGCCCGGGGACCCCACAACAAAATTATTTCATTTTTTCCCCCCCAAAAAAAAAAAAGGATGGAGGGTGTTTGGTTGTGAGGTGAGGGGGGTGACAGGTGAGAAGTGGGGGTGACAGACGGTGGGGGGGGTGCAGCAGAGAGATGCGGGAAGCGATGTGATAGAGAGGAAACTCCAAGAGGACATTTTGGGAAACTGTCCTTCACACTCAATGTGTGATAAAATAAAAGCTGGCTCAGGCTCAGCGGCGGTGACGCCGCCACCTTTGGTCAAAACAAACTTCTGTGGGGGGTCAAATATCCATCTGCTGCTCACTTTTGTTGAACATCAACACTCTTTTACCACTTTTTTTTTACATCACTGCATCAATATAGGGAAGCATAAAAGTTATGTTATAGACCTCTAAATGTTTTGTCTAATGGGAAGGATGTCTTTAATTGCAAATACATGTTCCATGGAGGAAAAGTGATAGAAATACACTGTGTTTCACAGCAGAAAAGCATTATTTAGAAACGTAGTTCCCAACCTATTTCCCTTAAAGCCCCCTACTTGTATGATTCAGTGTATTAAATTAGTCTTTTTATAATAAATCAATTTTCTTTATTGTATATAACTTGTCAGTGTCTCCCTTTGTGTGCGGCGGGTGGGAGAGCAAACAGTTTTTGACCGCAGTGAAAATGTTGTTTATGATTGCAAGGCTAAACAGCAACAAATATGGATTGAAGCAGAATATCTTGTTAGATAAAAACATGTTGTGAATTTCGGATATGACTACATCTATCTTTTTTCAACAAATGTTGACTTTTGGACTTCACAGCACTTTATAGAGTTATTGGAAATTTGGATCACACGAGTCTGAAACAATACTTCTCAGCCACCACTGGAATCTAATTCTACTAATAATATAATACTAATAATACTGGTGGAGCCTGATCTTTATCTGCAAATGTGCCGTTTAAACACAATGTGGCCTACTAAGTAGAAAAAAAGACTTTTGTAGAAATTATCCAGTAAGTGATTTTAGTTATACAAACCTAATTTTGACAACCTCAGAGCACCCCCTGTGATCTTTGGCGCCCCGGACCCCAGGGTGGGAACAAGTGATTTAGAAGGTGGAAGGGCACTTGAGCAGCAACTGGCAGGTTGTTTTGGGGGGCAAGAAAATAAGTAGATGCATTTGCTTTCAGCTTTACCTTAGAAATACGAAGTTTCATAGTTTGAGTCCACAGTTTATGAGTACAAATTCAGAAACTGATGAGTACGTGTTTCTGTTTTTACCTTCTAAAAGGACATTTAAAGTGACCTTTTACCTGCTTTTTGGAAGTCTGCTATCTTGGCACCTTAGTCCATCTTTTGTGTGTGTGTGTGTGTGTGTGTGTGTGTGTGTGTGTGTAGGATTGGATGGCATTGACAGAGGGAGAGGTGGCTTTACATAGGTCCTCCATAATGCTGTGGGTATACTAAATGCTTCATTAACGCCACACACAGGAAATGGAGGGTCAATATTTATAGACCCTGTGCAGAGCACTATGTAGATACGGGATCTATTGGCTCGCATTCTAGGGAGGGGAATCAAATTAAGTCAACGGGGGACTGGAGTTTTTCTCTCGGTCTCTCTTCCTCTATGAGACGGTCAATTTCCCAACGATCACCGGCGGTGGCTGGCCGCCACGGGCCTGACCCCAAATGTGCGGAGAGGAGGGAGAGTCAGCGAAGGTGGCACTGAAGATAACTCTTTAAAGTATATTTCCCAGGTGATATACTGTGATAAACAAATGAGAGTTACCTTAAAACCTTAATTTTTTCATGTGTCTTATACGTTCTCTAGTTTTCAATATATTATAAATCATTCCCACATTTGGCCATTTTATATGAAAACTTTTAACATTGTATTTAACAGATCAAAGAAAATAACTCTTAGACTTTTACACCTCGGAGTGAAAAATGTGCAAGGTAAATAGCTTTGGTAGAAGAAGTAGAGAAGGTGAGACTCTATGTTACATTAGCACAAAGAGAGGGATGAGGAAAAAGAGGAGGGAAGAGGGAGAGCTAGAGAGTGGATATGTTTGAGATAGAGAGAGAGAAAGGAGGGAAGATATTGCCATAATTCCTGTGTGTCGGCATGGCTGTTAGGAGCTCAGGTGGTTGAGCGTTTGCCCCGGCCAGGCCTCATCAACGTGAAGGGCGATCTCATCCTTTCTGCATCTCTCCTCTCCCCGGCTTGATTAATTGGGTTCCAAATACGCCAGCGGAATACGTAATGCGCCCCTCACAACAGCCCCCACCCCTCCCCACCTGAACACCCACCCTCCCTCCTCCACCACCACCACCGACACCCTTCCTCCTCTCCACCTGCCTCCCAACCTCATTGCTCTCCTGCTCCTCTTCCCACCCACCCCTCCTCCTCCTCCTCTCCGTCTCACCTCCGTCTCCCACCCTCTCCTCATCTCAGACCCCTCTCTCTCTCATTCTCATTCCTCTCTCCATCTCTGTGTGCGCTGGCAATCTCCAAAACACATTAGCATACACTTGGTATTCTGGGCAGGCGAGGGGAGGGTTGGAGGGGGGTGGAGGGGAAAAAATGAAGAAATATGAAAAACAATTTAACAATAATAATGACGCTGATGATAAAATTAATTATGCCCAGGGATGGCGGATGAGAAAAAAAAAAAAGAGAGAGAAGGAGGCCTCAGCAGCAGTCGCTCACTTAATTTGATTCCCAGACGCTGGCGGATATCAGGTGCCATTTGACAAGCAGACACAATGAGTGTGTACTGCAAAATCTCACCGTGTGTGTGTGTGTGTGTTGCATGTGTAAGCGCCTGCGTGTTATCCTCAACAAAAGGTGCTGTTACAAGCCCCTCAGACAACACACGGGGTGGTTTCTTTTCTTTCTCACAGTATGTGTTCATAGTGACACAGTGTATGACGGCACACCCTGCAGACAACACGGCAAAACGTACATGTGGGCATGCATACATACACGCCAGCCCACCCACATCTCTGCCTGCACACTCCTGCTGGAGGAAGGCTAAGAAACAGAAAATACATTCTTCTTTTCTACTGTGAACCACATCAGTATAGCCCGTACCGGCGCACAACTCTGCAAACATGTTGACGCGAGTGATGTCGCCTCCATCTACCAAATGTAGATTTTCCACAACATGTTTTTATTTCCTTAGTCTTATGAAACATGCAGCCTCTCCCCCAGGGACCTGTGATTGACACGTACAGGCTTTAGGGATAGGAGTCAAGCATGACTGGCTCTCTTGGGGGGGGGTTAACATTTTAGAGTATTTTTCTCCATAACTACTGATGCACTGATGTCTTCTGTAGCAAAGCTGTCTGCCGCTGCTATAGTAACTCATCTCATTAGGATAAATGGTGAGATCATCCTGGGTGGGGTCTGTTTCAATCTCCCCTGCATCTCATGTTGCATTATCACGCCTGTCATCATGCATGTGCCACGCTGTGTCCCCTTTTGTGTTATTTACACTGCGGCTTAGCACTTGCAGTAGCTCCCTTCATAATTCCAAAAACTGCACGGGTTAGCAGCGGAGTGATGAAAACATCCTTATCTTCCTTATCCAGAGAATCTTTAAGGTTTAGGCTCTCACTTTCTGACTTCCTCTGTGGGTATCTTTACGTCCGTGTGTGAGGGAAGAGAGATGAGAGGGGGAGGAGAGGGAGAGGGAGAGGGAGAGGGAGGGCTTGATAGAAGTGAAAGGGGGCAGAGACCGGTGGCTGCATTGATTTAATTTGCGGAGGTTTGCACGACGGAGAGGCATTCCTTTTAACGATCACTAAATTGTTTTCTGACAGAACCCCACCAAGCAATTTCTCCCCCTCCCCCCCCCCCCCGACATTTGATTTACATATGATCTTTAAACACCGCCGAGGCCGCGCTAGCTATTTGGTTATCATTCAAATCACTCTCCTCCGTGTCACACTCCAGGATAGGTCACTCTCCTCACGCCGGCTCCTGAGACGAGACGGCGGAGAGGGAAAAAAAGAGGAATGTATAACTAATGAAATAAATTGATTAAGGGGCAAAATCAATTGGTTTGCAGGCCCGCAATGAAGATCTAGTGCTTAATTTAGCATGGACCCTGCAAGCCTGGGCATTAGCAGCAGAAAGGGAACTGGAAATCTAATTGGTGCTAAATGAAGTAGAGTACAGTAAATGGGCACGGGGACACTGAGAGGGGTTCCCATCTTTTTCCCTTTCCGAGCTCCAATCACCACCCTCTTTGAATGCAATCAAAGCACACCTCAACTTTGATTCTCCCTAATGCATTTAATAAGCCGAGTTTATTGGAATGGAGGTAAAAGACAGACAGAGAGAACATTTGCATGTCTTTGAAGAAGAGAAGAAGAGCACTCTTTAACCTGAGAAGTAAAAAATCTCAGAAATTTGAGCATGCTGATGGAGAGTAATGATTGCAGTGGATTTTTTTTTTCTTTTGGTGAACGTATGAAATATCTCGACAGAGATGGAGAAATGAAATCTGAATGTATTTCTGAGACTTCCTTTCACATAGAATTGCATGATACACACTCGTGCAACATGCTTCTATCTATCCAGAGGTGTGCGACAGTTTCTTATATTGTGTTGCTTTTGCAAAAGATCCGTTTATAATGTCGTTTTTGACTGCGAGCACGATGAAGCTGCAGAAAGGTTAAGTTAAGTTTAAGCCAATTAGAATCCCGCCGAGGACGACGGGGTCCTCCTGCACGTTGGCACGATTAAGGCTGATCTTTAAGACGAGACACACACTGCCAGGCAAACCTCTCCCCGTCAAAACGGAGTAGCTGCAAAGCACAGCGACAAAATGACATTATCTGTCTGCTTGTTCTACACCCCGACTAATGTAAAGTGAGGTTCTGACATTAAGAGGAGTCATTTTGAATGTGCGGCTGCATGCTCCGGAGAGGCCCGTTTCATGTTGACTCTTCCCATTTATTCTAAATGTTAGCACTAACAGGAAACAAGTACAAATTGGATATGATACATTTTTTTCTTCAGCGTTCTCGACCAAAACTGGCAAATTTGTGACCAAGTGACGGGTGGGGGTTGCGTCAATAAAATTCATAGGTGGTGAAGAAATGGGCATTGATTTTTTTTCCCCCCTTTCTCTGTCTTTTATGAATGTGTTCCACCTTTCCTTACCTTCCCCGGACTGCTTTTTTACAAGACAGGTTTTAGTGAGTCGCCATAAAAGCAATGAGGAGCTACTTAAGTGCACAACAGGGACAGACCCCTGTAAAGATCATCAACAACCTTCACTTCCTGTAGAGGGGAGAGTGCTGGAGGAGGATGTAGGAATGTGAAAGATAGTAAATAAAAATGAAAGTAATTGTGAAGAAGCCGTTTTCTAAATCCCGCTTTTTAGTACCTCAGTCATGTTAAGCAGCTGGAGCGATGGGGAGAGGTTTCCGCATGGTTTTATTCACACATAGAGGCAATAAACCACCTGGATGTTATCTAAAGCAGACCACATGCAGCCTGATTAAAACTGCTGGAGTTTGTTTCCATCTTTTTTTTTCTTCTTTTGATTACAAATGCAGTTGTAACTTGGGAATTGCTTCCCTTTATAGCCGGGCAGTCTTCTCTATAGTTGCCGTTTCCAGAAATGGCTTTTCCATCCAGATGTCTGCAGAGAACGCAAATAATCACAGAAATGGTGCCGCATGTGGTTCTGCTCTCGATCTATCAGTCACCTAATAAACACTTTGATTCTTTACTTTTAATTAGTGTTCGGAAGAAATGTGTCGGCTTTCGATAGCGTGCAGCTCGTTCATCGGCTCTGTGTGTCAATTAATGCTGACGGAGACCAGAAATCTGACTCTCGGTGTATTTTAACTATTATGCATTCAGTAACTCTCTGCATCAATATTAACAGTAACCAAGAATGGAGGGTATCGGACACGCATTCATGCTTATGCACCGTAATTGTGCTTTAGATAAATTATGGATTGGAGTGTGCTGTCTGTCATCTAAAGAATTTGTGCAGCTGATTGTAAGTGTCTTTAAACATATATATATTTATAGGGATAAAATAATGAATGATGTAGGAATATGTCAAGAGAGAGAAGGAAGGGAGGGAGGGAGAGAGAAGGATGCTATTGCGAGTGGCTCAGAGTAGGAGAGTTATCAAAGTGGCCCTATGCATGTGAATGAGCCTATTGATCGCGGGGCGGATCGATGCTGTATTTATAACACGGGGGAAGGCTGAATCAATGCATACTTAATGTGTAAAGAGGCGGGGATGCTAGGGCAGGGGTGCAGGACGAGGGCAGGAGGTGGGAGGAGACGAGGGGGTGTGAGGATGGAGAGGTGGAGGCTTGTTAAATAACCGGCGTTTACATTTTCTGTTTACTCAGCACTAGCGGGGGCCGTGTGTTTGGAATGTTTTAGTGCGGGAGGTTATAGGCGTCCCTCACATCAGGGCCTGTTATTCTGATGAGCTGTCAGTCAAAACGCCATGTGGCGATCCGTGCGTGCGCCCTCGAAAGCGACAGTTCATCTTAAACCTTTACAGCAGTGCATGATGCAAACTGAAAAATCTTTGAATGAATGAATTTCTTTCCTCCCTTTCACAGAATCGCACACTAGCACTCCCACAGCAGATGTAATAGTAGTCCATGTTGGAGGGGGCTCTCAAGGAAGGCCTCCAGACTCCCCTCTCCACATGTTGGTACCGTACAAAACAATTAGCATTTTAATTGTTTTGTGTTTTTTTTCATTCGTTCCTCTTTGTTTTGTCTTCTGCTGCATGGGTGTATGCCTGTAAGGGTGCATAATTACAATAATATCCTCTGGTTTGGAAAACATTTCCTTTAAATGAATCAGTAAGTTTCTTTTTAACCACTTTGAATTATCTAATAGTATAATTTCAGCTCTGAAGAACTGAGTAGTGCAATGTGGGAAATACAACTACATGTACAGTGCACGGTTTTGGAAAAACACACACACACTTGAATAAAACCTCACTCTACATGTGAAACACAGGCCAAATTCCACAGTTAGTTCCTACACGTCTCCGATAAGACAGGAAGTGACGAATTCTTTCGCTTCCCCGCGGACACATCACATGTTGACGGCCGACAGTTGAGCTCAAGCATCATGTCGTGTCGAGGTTCTTCCGTTCAAAGTGCTCCCTGAGAACACATAACATTTTACTGCTTTCTCCTGGCTGGGAAATTTTTTGGTAAGAATACTCCTGTGGGTCTGATTTGGTTTTTGACTTTTATAGCATCCTACTGAAGACTGGAGAAGCGGACTCGCTCGCTGCCTGTCGTAAACACATGCAGGTGGACACACACACACACACACACACACACACACACACACACACACACACACACACACACACACACACACACACACGTATAGAAACAAGCTGATATTTATAGTAGGAAAGGACTATTTCCTATACCTTTGTCTGAAATGTCATCTTTATTATCAGTAGAAGGATACCGCGAGTGTTAAAGGCTGTTACGTTCCCTACAGTGGCCGTGACCTGAGGCGCCAAAGTCATTAAACCATCCATGCGTTCTGGCTAATTAAAGGTTAAGTCAATACAACAAAGAGGCCTTGAAGCTAGCAAACAACAAATAAGAGCTATAAAGGGTTAAGACACCAAACATGACCAACATAAACATCTAGATCAGATACAGTTACAGTATTTGGTGTTATTGCTCGTCATAAAATAAAATATGACTGTAGCCTTGACCAATAGCACAGTGTACATCCAACACACCCGGTGCTGTTGAGGATAGCATTAGGTGTGTTTTTGTTTGACCTGGCAGCAGAGAGCCGCCTTGAGAAGTCGTCACAGCCGCTGTTAAAGGGCTCTGGCCGAGGTGAGCGGTCTGGCCGTCCAGCAGGTGCTCGGCAGGAGGACTATTTCCCAGAGATTTATGTCCCTGAAAGGCCTACAGGGAGGGTTCATGGAAAGCTAACACAGGTCAGGGCGCTGATTCAATTTCAGCTCTGTGTTAATTTTTATTTCCATGTAGACTTGATCAAATTCAGCGAGAGAAAGGGTAGTAGACATTTCTGAATCTTTATGGATTCAAGTTTAGAGGTCTTAAAGCGGTATGCAGTTTTGGATTATGCGCACAGCACATGTTTAGCAAATGAAGCAAATGGGACAAGAGACACAAACAATCGGACAACGGCAAATCCAACTGTCTCTGAATGGTATACACAGTCGTTTAGAATTAAAGGAATAGTTTGACACTTTTGGGAAATATGCTTTTTTGCTTCTTTGTACACTGTATGTGAAGCTACAGCCAGCTTAGCTTAGCATAAAGACTTAGGAAACCTCTAGCCTGGCTCTGTCCAAAGGTAACAAAATCTGAGCTATTCCTTAAAAGGTGCTGAATGTGAAATTGGGAGCATTTCTATTGCCTCCGCACGGCTCTCAACATGGCGACAGCTGAGCCCGCGGCTCGCAGCTAACAATGTTAACAGAGCTAACAGGGAAAACATCGGCAACACTGCTGACAGAGCTAACAGCGTGGGGGGATACCGGAGCTACGCTTCCGCAATGACACCATTGGTCAGGACGCCGTTATCAGCTGTAGCCGCCGTGTGAGCGCATGAGCTAGCTAGTGGGACACGCTCACATGCACTAACATGCACTAAAGGCATGCACAGCCGGCCCGGCTATGTCAACAGAGCACAGAGAAACTCGAATTACAACACACACAGAGGGAGAGAGCGACTTCATTCTCTGCTCAGGTAGACATTACTCCTCAATATCTTTACATAGCAAATAGTTGTTTGCTGCTATATTAATGCTCTGGATATCATGTAGAGCACCTTTAAGTTTTGTGTTTTGCTCTACATTTAATTTGGGTAAATAGGGCACAGCTACTGTGTTACAGTTTTGGACACTGTCTCATCTCTTTTGCAGTCCCACTTTCATTGGGAAGTTTAAAAATTGGGGATGCATTTTTCAGAAAGTACTGTAAAATTTTACCATAATAAGTACTGGAAGTCATAGAAGTTTTAGAAGAGGAGTGTAACTATAGCATAAATATGTTTCCAAAAAAGAGCAGCGCTGCATATGTATGTGCTTGTCTGACAGGCCTCTGGCCTTGACTCAGTTCTGGCCGTATGCTTTTTATAGCTCTCCCCCCCATTTGAAACTCACATCTAAAAAGCAAACATTTCTCTCTCTCTCTGGTCATGCGCACCATCCGGGTCCCTGGTCTCCTGCACATGTTGGCGCTGCTCCAACATCAGCATCTGCTTTCTGCGTCCTGAGCCCCATCCAGCACCAGGAATCCCTCCTCTGGATGGAATGTTTCTGTTCACGGGAAAATAGATCCCTGCGAAAACTCTGCACTGGTATTCAGACTGTGTACAGCCCGAGACGCTGTAAGCTGTTCGTAATGATAAGACCTTTCACAACAAGGAGGGCTTTCGCACACTCAGCTGAATGTGAATTGGCAGGTTCAATAGGCCATTAGTGCAATGCGGGGGGAAAAAGCAGCGCAAAACATGACATAAAAAGTCATAACAACTCAATAATACTCCCTGTTATCAGGATACAGTACAAGCAGCTGATGCCTTCAGTCTGTGTGCTGACTGAAGGTAGCTGTGAGGCCTATAGTAAATTACAGTATAACATGTCATGTCCAACATTAAGTACACTCAATATTAATTTACATCAGCGTGCCAGGTATCGATGCTGTATCCAGGTAGCTACAGTATGTCATGCTACTTCTCACAATGAGCCTTTGAATGTCAAGCAAGGTAAACTCAAATCAGCATGTGCAGTAAAGCACAAGTCTATCCACCCACCTACGGTGCGCACGCACACACACACACACACAAAGGTGTGTGCAAAGGGAAACATTACCTCTATAACTCAATTTAGAGTGGGATGTTAAAGTGAATACACAATGTGAAAAATGAGCATGCAGTTCCAGCTGAAATATGGATGCTCACAGGTACATATATTTGTCCGCACGCCGAATCATTTAATCTCACCTCTCAGAGACTGGAAAATCCTTTCACGAGTAAATTTATTCTGTGATTAATCCTGGGACAGTAGAAAAATATTATTCATGAATTTTTCAAATGTTCTAAACATTCAATTCGGGGCCAGGAGAAACCTCGGAGATATGCTCGGTAGCTGCACTGAGGAATATTCAAACGGACACATTAGCATTAACATTAAGGAACACTGAAACAGCCTCTGATTATATAAGTCTTTAATCAGTGGAATTACCTTTACATGTTAGCGGTGTAATCTGCACACCGTCCATTATATGTAGCAAATACTATTTCCCTTTAATCTATCCATATTCAAAGAATGTAAAAATTGAACAAATTTAATGGGTAAATAAAAAAACAACAAGAACACCAGCTACCGAGATGTGTATTTCTTGTGGAAATAATTATCTGTATAAAGTATATTAAAACAGCAGGGGGAAACGGGAAGATTTGAAGAGCTATGCGTGGCTGACAACGGACTCCTGATGTATGGCTCCGCAAATTTCATTAAGGGTAAGAATGGCCCCTGCTAAAGCCCAGAAATATCACCGGTGTTTTTTTAATTTGTCAGGTAATTTGTTACAGTGTGATTGAAGAAACCGCTCATGTAATTGGAAAGAGTCAATCTATGAGGGAAGAAGAAGGGGCGAGGACAGATGAGGAGAGAGAGAGAGATGAAGGTGGAGATGGGGGAGGGTGGGGTGGAGAGGAGGAGAAGGTGGGGCAGATAAATTGGACGCAGAGAGCACGTTTAGCCCCGACACAGACACTGGCAGTGGACTGAGATACAAGAGGACAGAAGAGAGAGAGAGAGGAGATAAACAGAAAAGCAATAGACAAAGTGAATAAAAGCAGATAATGGATAAACGGAAACTAATTTTAATTTTTATCGTATGATGCCTGTAAGGGAGACTCTTTGATACTTGCCCCTTGATCCTGTTGCGCTAACATTACTCATGATGTGTGTGTGTGTGTGTGTGTGTGTGTGTGTGAGTGTGTGTGTGCTCCACACGTGTCCCAAGGCTGCAGGGATGTGGTCAGGACTTTGATAGCTAACAGTCTCTCAGACTTGAAACATTCACAGAAAAGCTGAGATCATGGTGGTCTGCCTGAGGCTCAGACTGGGTGTGGACAGCCTGGACAAGTGACTGGACTCCTCTGATGAATCACACTCAACCTTTTGCAAGACATTTGGGTCACTGGGCCGTGTGTGTGTGGTGGTGATTAGAACATTATAAAGTGAATAGAGGCTATCCTCACGGTTGATGCCATATATTTCTGCTATTACATCACAGAGTGGCTGTTAGGGTCCCAAACATAGACTGTATATACAGTATAGAAGTACGACGTGTCTCTATTTTCTCCCACTGTACAAAAGTGAAGCCAAAACATCCCAGATAAGGGCGCCGCCATCTTGACATTTTTACATCATTTGGAGCCAGAGTCTGCGCAGTAGTGATTGGGAGGCTGGAGCCACAGTATCGAGGTCCTGCCCACACACCCGCCCGAGCCAATCATGAGATGAGCATGGCCACAGCTTGCTAGCGTGAGCCACCTAGCTGCTGTTTGGCAAGAAAGACACAACAACTAACCATAATATCTCTACCACTATTTATGATCAAACTGACACATGTTCTATTACACAGACTCGTGACGGTTATGAAAAGTTAAAGTTACACCTCCTCTTTCGTATAATTCCCGAGCCTCCAGCAGCTGTCAATCACACCTGTCAATCATGATGTCTCACCCCCTTTTTATAGCATCACATAACTAATTAATACCAAACTTATTAGAAAAATGAACACTTGAGCATCCATCAGTGTGATAAGATCTACCTAAAATGACAGAAACCATCTTTGAGAAAAATGTATTTGACGTTTACTTTGACTTCTTAGTTTGGCCCAGGTCCCGTCTGCTAACATGGAGGGGGCGGGATTTATGACCTATACTGCAGCCAGCCACCAGGGGGCGATTGAGGTGTTTTGGCTTCACTTTTTTGTCATGTCGTCCATCTTTATATACAGTCTATGGTCCCAAATGATAAAACTACAGTGTTATAATATAAAGATTCTGACCACCCAGCACCTGTCTGTCTCTCCCTTTCCCTATGTAGAGGTGAAAGGCAAAATGTGGAAATTAAAAAGGATTTTTATGATTGTCTCAAACTCTTTCAAAGTCTTATTTTTGTTTGTTGTTTTTTTCTGAATTCCTGAGGTAAAATGACAGGTGTTTTGCATCTAATTCTTTCCAAATGCTGTCGTCTGGATGCCACTGATTGTAATCAGAAGGACTGATGATGCTGGAGGTCTTTTTACTTTCAGTAACTTCAGGGGATCTTTCAACCAGCAGGAGGCTTAAACGGTGAAGTGCTTTAACCAACAATCAGACACAGAACAAACACAAACTAACGCGGTATACAGCATGCTCGTTTTAAATTTATGATTAGAAAACAGCTGTTGAATAGGCTGAATAAAACAGCACCATGCTCGCTCTCAGTATACAAAAATATGTTTGTTTATTTCACGATATCAATTAATTTGAATCACCTGCGTAAACATATTTGTTGTTCTGTGAATACCTTTTCACCGCTGTTTCTAGTTTATATTGCTCAAGCTGAATTTCTGCATTAATATGTTTGTGGTGGGCTCAGGTGCAGCTCTGTAGAGACCATAAAGGTAACATAATGTATGCATTAAGTATAAGATGGAAGCATAATTGCGATCATCATTTCAGGTTTTTACAGCTCAAAGGTTGTTGTTAAAATGGCACTTATTCTGATGCAAAATGTTATGTACAATATGGTATTTTGCATATGAGCCTGGTTGTTATGTTTCAAGCTGTAGGATGCAATTATGTGCATTTATTCAAAGTAAAACAAACTGAAACTACTATCACTTATATTTCCTTATCTTCTCATACTATCGCACTTATGTTAGAGACGGTTAAAAGCTCTTGTGGCTTATCTAATGTGACAAAGAAAATACTGGAAAATTGACACTGTCATTGAGGAACAGTTTGTTGCATAACAGATTTTGAATGCATTAAGTTTACCCAACGCTAATGAAGTGCAACATCTCCACTTGTATTGAGTCATGCTTGCTCACCCAGTGTGCATATGTCAATATTTGTTTGTAGCTAAGGCGACCAGTCTATGACAAAAATGTTTTTGGTTACAATTTCTTGCTTTTACAGTAACTGCACTGAGATGGAAACAAATTCAGTTGGCAAGTTTGTAAAGTCTGGGCAATTTATGACCTACAAACAGCAATCAATCAAACTAATTTGGCTAGTAGGCTAGTTTGATACAGACAGTGTAGCCATACACCGAATCTCTTGTTCTTGACAATACACAGAATTAATGATCAGAATTAAAAGTTTAATCAAAGACTAACTATTCAGGAGCAGTTGATGCTGCACAGCCACAGTGCAAGGCATCTTGGTACCTCACAGCATGTGACTTGTCTTTATGTTATTTCATTTGTGAACAGTTTGGCTGTACTGTGTTGGACAAGGCCCCTTCTTAAGCCCTTTACACACGAGGGGCGTGTCGAATTAAACGACACGAAAATGCAAAATACTCGCCTACGAATATCTTGCATCAAAACTATTCATACCGGCAGCGATGCGAATTTGCGACAGTTGCAACACTTTTTCAATAAAAGGTTTGAATAGATTCAGGCAGGCAGAGGCCAAAACCGGGATCCTATTGACCCAGAGCAGCGTCTGGCAGTCTGATGTAAATTGTTGTATAGCCTAAACTACTGTCAAATATTTTAGTTTCCTTTTAGTGAAATGCTCTCTGAGTGAATTTGCCTGTGGTAAACAGTTACGCAGTGTATATGTCTATGGCGTTTATTGTGAAAGGTAAGAACAGAAGGAGTGGATCTGGTATGCGCTGCCTTTACCAAGGCTGAAAAGAGTAAAGTTTGCCGTCTTGGTTCGGACTACGGAGCTCCCGTGTTGTTGTCATACATCCATGGTTGTTGTACACTATAATATACATATTGAATATGTCCATTCCGCAGAACGTGATTGGTTGATGCCTTTATTCGTGGTGCAAAAGCGCGGAAAAATTGACCTTGTTCCTGAAAAAATTACGTAATATTTGCGTTCTGTGTGAAAGTATTTATGACAAAAACAACAACATTGACATGTGAATTAATCACACGAAAAAAAACGCCCCCAGTGTGTAAAGGCCTTTAGTGTGAGAAGTCAGTTCTACACAGTTTGTAGGGAATTGTACTCCAGGACAAATAAAACACATAGAAATCAATTCATCAAATAAACCAGGATTTACAGTGATTTTCTGCAGCATTTTATTCAATAAATCCCATCAAAATGAATTAAATGTTCTATACTTAAAGACCTTAAGTGGTATTCCCTTCTTATAACCAAACTAAGGTTTCGTAACTATGCAGAAAAAGGTGAAGTGAAGACTCGTGGGGGTGTACACTGTCATACTAACACTCTCACTCACATGCAAACAGACAGTATTCATACATCTCTGAGGGCTTAATAGGAATAGGTTGTGTCTGTCATTTGAGTGTATGATGCAGCGGTGGCAGTGTGATATGTTGCTATGGAAACATAGTGGCATATCTCTTGCCGTGGTGCTCTGCGCATTTCATCACATTCGCTACAATAATAAGCATAATAATGTGGGTGGCGAGAGAGTGTTTTGAAAAGGATCAGATCGTCCCTAAATTGATGTCAGCGCGATCAAAATGACAGCATCTATGCAAATTTGAATAAACGTCACCGCTAGTGAAAAATAAAGGCTTAATGCGTGGTTAAAAAAAAAGAAAGAAAAGACATTCCACTCATCAGGAGTGTGTAGAAGCTGTTATTTAGCCGTAGCTCCCGCTTCGTCCTTCTCCTTCTCCCCTCCACAGCTTATTGGCCTTGGCCACCCTGTAATGTGCGGTGCCTACACTGCCACAATTCCTCCTGGCTCTCGGCTGAGTATGTATCGATTGCTTGCTGGTGTGTATTACGCTGAGGGGAGGTGTCAGGGAGAGGTGGTGGGGGAGGGAGGTGAAAGACAGAGAGGGGGTTAGGTGGAGGAAATATCCTGACAGCTCACTCATATGTTCGACAATAACACCTTCAGAAGTTCTCTGGGAAAGCTTTAGAGCAGTGCTGATCTGTCCTGCTGGGTGTTGCCATGTATCTGCACCTGTGTCTTCATCTTTCCCGAGTGTTAAACATTGAACAGCCATAAAGATCTGTAAGAACCTCATAATTAGAGGTCCTCCATTCACTAAACCACAACCATGAAGAAAAATCTAAATTGTTTATTTCTTCTTTTGCTCAGTCTCTCTAGTCCAAACACGGAGATCTGTAATTCAGTGATACTGTTTCAGCCTCTGTCCCCACACAGCCCCTCTACTTCCCACTGGCCTATGATTACAACTGGCTATATATAGGATAATCAGCGTATGGGATTTCCCTCATTCACATAAAGGGAAATGAGGCATATGGATGGTGTAGCCTTGCTTAGCTCAGCACAGCCTGGCATGCACACACACACACAAAGACAGTGTGAAGAGCGGGTTAAGAGGGCAGAAATAATGCAAAGACGTTAATATTTTGGATGTAGGTACAGGTATATGGCATATAATATATGCCATATGCCAAAGAAGTGAAGCGCCACAGCGAGTTTATACGTGTTGATGTCAGAAAAGATGAATGAAGATGCCAACCTCCACTTCGATAGACGGTCAAACTAGCCCCAACGTTGTTTTGCGGTACGTGTATATACTAGGCATTACGGTAAAAACCTGGCTTCAAAATAAAAGAGACCAAGAACTGAATTCAATATAAAAGTGATCTTCCGGTGAATGTGCAATTTAACTCGGTCAATAATAAATAAAGAAATAAAACAAAATTAATAAATATTAAATAATAAATAAAATGAATGATAATTTAAAATAAACTACTGCCTGCAAACTGCATTTCAGAGAAAAATTTAATTATAATTCTGTGAATAATTAATCAATCTTAATAAGTCTGACTTCAATATGACAGTACACCACCTCAGAGTGTTCAAATTAGTTTGATCACGCTGGTATGATCATACACATCGAAGGGTTAAATCAAACAGTTGTGTTATTTTAGAGACAATATGAAAATATTGAGATATATATCGTGATATAGTCTAAAAATATTGAGATGTTATTTATAAACCATATTGCCCAGGCCTGGTATATAGCCTGTACAAGTGGCAATTATTTTGCCTTTAGTCACACTAGCAGTGCTAGCTAGTTGCACATCCATCTGAAGTTATGAAATTGTTAATGAATACATTGTATTTTTAGTCCCTTTTTATTCATTTGCTTGTTATAGACTAGTTGTTTTAATAATTTTGCAAATGTTTGTTTTGTTTGTTTCACTACTCGCATTTCTGATCTTATTTCCTGCCTGTGTAATGACCCAATACCCCCTCAGGGATCATTAAAGTTTCATCTAATCTGATTTAATCTAATCTAATATGCACAACTAGGCTAATGTGTATCCACAGAGAAAGGCCTCCCCTCCCCTCTCCTTCCCTTTCACCTGGCACTCTCAACAACAAGCCTGGCTCCTCTTGCAAAGCTACAAAAGCATCACTGCAATCAGAGTGAGGAGAGTACTGTATACTGAGTATCCCTATGCAGCACATGGCAGACAGGGGAGTCTGATTCATAGAGGGCCACTCTGCTCTTCATCACTTTAATAAATGGCCCAGGGGACTGGGGAACATTTTGCCTGCTACAGAGGTACTGATCAGAATGGGGACATTTAAGCTCTCTGTCTCTGCCACTCCTTTTACCTTGCCCACTTCCTTTTGTCTCTTCTTCTCCTTCCTCTCTCTCTCCCTTACCGTCCTTCCCGGCCATGTCTGTCTGGGTGTCTGCCTTAAACAGGATAGATTCTCTTGGTGCTTTAAAGGATGGCTACATCAGAGGGCCAGCTGGCCTCACTCCTTCATCAGCGACACTGACCTTCTGCTTGTCACCGCTTAAGCGGCCGTCACATCCACTCCACAGGCTCATCGGCCACTGCCACAGGGAGAAAAAAAAAGCTAAAGAGCCACCTTAATCCAATACAGCGTCTGAGAGCCACGTAAACAGCCAGTGTTTTATCTACTGGGGTGCAGTGCTGTGTAGGGAGGTATGCTGCTGTGTGAAGGGCCAGCGATGATGGTTTGGCTGTCGACCGTCCCCCTGGAGATTAAAATTTATAACTGAACTAATCTGGAAGTTTAAGATTAAGTCAAAGTACGGAGCTGCGTTCATGTCTATTACTGTGGCAAATTGCCACAGTAATACCAGGTTTTGGTTTAAATGAGACAATGTAAAACTACCCGTCCAACAATCAATAATTCCATCATTTTCAAACCTATTTATTTCAGATATTTATATACAACAAGGCTACAGCACCGTCATGAAACCTTAACCTTGTGCAATGAAAGCTTCTGTAAAAAAAAAAAAAAAAGATACTGGCTCTTTAACGACTCCTTCGCTTACAGTGCCTGGGCGACCCCGGCTCCTGAACACTTACTGACCTAAAGATGCAGTGACACAAAAAGCTCAAAGATAATTAAATATTGATTTTTGTTTTCTAATCCTATATAAAAATTGTCCTGAGACTCCCAGCGGTAGTTTTCACACTCAGTAAAAGACGGGGGGAAAAAAGTCTGGATTGGCGGTTAACCTCTATTTCATGTAGGGGGGGGGTGTCGGCGTTGGGGTGATGGGATGGGGGTGGCTGCGATGCCGATACGTTCTTGGCTCCAGCCTTGAACCTGGCCCGCACCATTACTCTCCTGCTGCTGATGACACTGATCCCCTCTCTAATCTTTCTCCTGGAGCGGACCGTGGCAGGCTGCCTCTACGCCGCATGCCCGATTGATATTCTCCTCACCCAGCTCCCCCCCCTTGTTGAATTTACACCCCCCTCCCTATCCACCTTTTTTTTTACTACCCAACCCTGATACCTCGCTCCATCTCTTGCCGCGCACAGAAGCAGAACTTTGAGGTGAGCTCTCTCTCTCCCTCTCTCTCAAAAAAACCCTCTTTCAAATGTTCTCTCTTTCTCTTTCGCACACACTCAGCACAAAAAAAACACTTAACAAACCCATTCACAAATGAGTGCCTTTGGCCGTGCGGTCGGTAGAATTAAAAAGTTAGCCACTGGTGATCAATAATGTAAATAAAACAGTAATAGCATTAATTCACAGCGTGAGGCGGAGACATGAAAGCAGATTGCTTCCTTGTGGCAATGCTCAATCAGAGACGCAATACAGGAATGAGAACATGCACAGTAGGTCTGAACTACATGGTCAAATGCTGTTATCGTGTGGGAGTGTGTATTATGATTGTAGCAAATCATAATGTAGTAGCACTCAATCAACACAAAGATGTCCACAGCTTATGTTGTGAGATTTGTCTGGAAACAAGAGCAACAACACACACACACACACACACACACACACACACACACACACACTAACACACAAACACACACACACACACACACACACACACACACACACACACACATGGATGGAGCGTGCCCTGCAGGGGGCAGCAGTGACCAGCCCAGTCTAACTGCTCCACAGTGCCTATGCATTAACTTTTTATCCCCTCCATCATGCACGCAGACAAACAAACACTCCTCTGGGGCTGTGGGCCAATAAAAAGTGATCTTATTAGCCCCCCCAGGCTCGCTGCACCACCTACCTCCGCCCCTCCTCCCCTCACCCTGTGGAACATACAACGCAACCTGCTGTCACCTCCGCCGCCAACACCCCCCCACACACACACACACTCCCACAAACAAGCGCTCTCAACTCCTGCAGCACCACCTACACCACCCCGGCATGTGTTCAACGCCGTGCATCCTGATCCCCCTACTTCATTAAATAACACTCCAGCACCGCCATCATGGCCTCCGCTCGCTAAGTGCTCCCCCATCGCCCCTCTTAACCCCGCTCTCCTCCTGCGTGTAACTGAATGGATAACCCAGTTAAGAAAAAGGGAGAGAGCAGGGCAGATCCAATCCAGAGATTGAAGTCTCAGCTCCACGCTAGTTAGTTCCAGGTGGGTCCGTCAGAAGGGGGCTACGACGGGAGCATGTGGAGCTTCTTCCATAATAGATTAAGGTAATGCCGTGAATACAGGGAAAAACAGTGCGTCTGGGTTTGGGCCACATAAACACTTCTTAAACATTTCAGCGTGTTTTGGACATGACATGTTTATTTGCTGTGACATTTTTTTTTTTTTTTAAACTCAAGGAGATGTTTATTCAAGGCAGCAGCGTGCACAAGCACCCTCATGTTTTATTTACAAAGCCGCTGAAGTCGCAATGAACTTATTTGAGGAGGCGTCCTGACCAGCAGCACCAAGGTGATCGGGGATAAGAGGGTTCCTTTCAAATTTCAAATTGTTAACGTGAGACACCGTGGAGCGCCATCCATCATGGTTTGTTTAAAGTCGAAATAACAGTGTTTACCCGTTGAGCATTTCATGAGATCTCTGAACAAATGACCCTGAGTTTTGAGGTTTGTCAAACAATGAAATTAATTAGCATGTTGAAGTGTGTGTGTTGAGTTGCTGTATACATGCGAGTGTTGATAGCAATTATTGAGCCAGTTGTAAAAGACATCACTATTTCAGTGTAGTGTAGAATTCACGCTTTAAACACTTTACAGACAAGTCGAGTGACATGTCACGTGAATTTAATATGCATCACTTCACCTCCACAGCTGCAGGCTGCATGTTGGTTCTATAGCGGCGGCAGGCCCACCATGGAGGGATAATTCTGTTTGTTACCTGCTGCTGTTATCCGTACCTAAGCTGTCATTATTCCCCCTGTTATGCAATGTGTCCCGATGTGATGGTTGTATCGAAGCCCCAGGAAATATTGTATGGCAGTTAAGTAAGAGATTATTCAGGCCACTGTGTGGAATGCAGCTCGGCACTAGAAATAGATGATGGAGTGGGAGGGAATAGTCTGTTATCTCTGAGAGAGCCCAGTTGTTCCCAACAATCAGAAAAAGAAGATTGCGTATAGAACTTTAGTTATTTTTGTTTTTTTAAATGGGCTCCTGGACATTTCTTTGTGGCAATTGCAACCAAAATACATCTCACAAACTTTTAAAAGAATTCACTTTTAGAATATCCTAACCTCAGGTCTTTAGAGCCTACGAGAATACTACACCTCGTCCAATGACCTTCAGTGTATTCAGTTGAGCCCTCAAGCACCCTCTATTCCTCAAACTATTTGTTTTTAACAAATCTATGCTGTCAAAGTGTCAAATTTGTTGAAATTTCTCATGAAAGTTTATAGTGTCGAAGTCATGACATCAAGTCCGGGCTGGTCTCTGTTCCACCAGCGTCTATAACTCAATGCAATCTCTCATTCAGCAGTTCTTTCATCGATCTTTCTGAAAAACTGAAGCCTGTTCCTGGGGTCTACTTTCCATATTCAGCATCCACTGCAGCCCTTGCTATTAGAAGTTGAAACCTTTGTAATTTTATCAAAGTTAAACATCAATTACACAGAAAAGAGCACAGAAAAAAAACTACAACACCCGTGAAAATTTACCAGCATGGTACTTAACGTCATTGTAGCTTGGTTTCGTCCATATCCATAAAACTCACCAATGTTCTCTTTTAAAATCATTTTTACAACTTCTTAGTTGTGATCTCAGCTGTCTAAAAAACTAGCTTTTGCTATTCTCTTCTTCTTTCTAGAAGCCAGCAGGGGTTGACTCCTGAAGAAGTCTATGAATCTACTTCTCACTTGATTTCTTACCTCAGTAAACATTTTAAACATGAGTTTATGGTCTCAATCGCTAGTTTCAAGTCCTCTTCAATACAGCATGATGTTCATTTAGTAAATTATGGTCCCATTTAGAGTCAAATAGACCATAAAGCAGGGTATGCTTTAGGGCGTGGCTACCTTGTGATGACAGGTCGCTACCACGGCGTTGTCCGGTCTGGGAGTCGTCCATGTTTTTGTCTTAGAGTTTTAACCCTTTCCCAGTGTGTTTTCAATTCATGAAAGTTAATTGTAACATTTTGGTCGCCTAAAAATGTCTTATTCAGCGTTCGGTTGTACTTAGCTCCGCCCTCTTGTGTCACTTCTGGTTGTAAAAAAACAACATGGTGACGACCAAAAACCAAGACGGCGACAGCAAAATGCCGAACTCGAGGCTTCAAAACGGTAGTCCACAAACCAATGGGTGACATCAGAGTGACTATGTCCACTTCTTATATACAGTCTGTGGTTATTACAGACATGTTTGAGCTAGCCACGACCCCTCAACTCATCCGCAGACTCTTCTGTCGAGCTGTGATGTTTAACCGGAGAGGGCTTATGGGAAATGCTATTAGTTAAAGGCTGCCATGAAACAGACATATTCAATAAACAATACTAGAGTGTTTTATTTATTACCGTCGTTATGTAAACGTGGAGTGAACAACACAGCATACTGTTGAGAAAGGCATAAGATCCGAGGCTGGATATTTTGTTTTTTTTACGTTATAAATAATTAAAAATCTCTATAGGGCCTTTTTTTTCCACTATATTCAGATTGCAGCTAATGTTATGTTTTCCTGTTTAGGAATGTTTTGAAAAACACCCAACAACCCATTCAGGGTTAAAACTGACATTACATCATATTCATATACAATAAACTTCCTAAACTGAGTCCTACAGTCTGAGAGACAGTAAACATTTCGGTTGTTTTGAAGCTCTCAGTGCTGCAGCCAGAGAGGCATCTATCTGCTCTTCTGTCTCAGCGTGACCGCAAAGACCTTGAGCGCGTGCGCCTATTAGAGCAAAAGTCTGGCTGGATCCAAAATGAATTTGTACATGACGGCTCTGTCAAACATCCATACACCTCCGTCTAGCCCCACCAGCAGCTCCCCCAAACCCCCCAGACGGGCAGACAGGTGGACGGCACGCGCAGGGGCAGAATGCTTCTGGAGGGGGTGGGTGGGCGATATTGATTCAATGTCTACTGTACTTGGAGAGAGAGGAGGCCAACGGCGCTTTTCTTACAAGGCTAACTCTGGACCAATCTCATCACACATTCTCTCAGGGGACTTGTGCATTTTTTTTTTTTTTACCTTCTCCCCCCTTTCTTTTCCTCCCACTCTCTGCGTTGCATTCATTCTCTCTTTCATTTTTATTCTGTTAAAGGCAAAAAAAAAAACAAGGTCGACAAAGGTTGTCCTCCCAGCAGTCAACAGAGGGAGGAGGGGGGTACAGATAGCTCTCCAGAAGACAGGCCTGAGAGCCGAGATATCCCACAATGCAGCTGATAAGAAAGTGGGCCATATAACCTTTGGTGGGCACGTGACAGGAATGCAGACGACGGACAGCGTTGTGAAGAGGATGGGGATGGGGATGGGGAGGGAAGATGCTGTAGCTGCTGCTGATGCTGTGGCTGCCGCACTTGAAAGATGAAGTCAAAGTCCGGGAAGGAGGGAGGATGAAGAAGGAAGTCGGTGATAAGCAAAAGAAGATGTTGGGTGCCAGAGAGAGAGAGGGAGGGAGGATGAAAGAGAGATAAATGGAGGAATTGAGGGGACGGAAGTGCAGGAAAGCGATGTACGTTATGTCTCACTGAAAAGTAAAATAACAAGTGGCCTGGCTTTATTCTAAATACTACATCTGGAATAAGCCGAGTGGACAGGAAGCAGGTAAAAAAAATATTACTTGAATTATTTTCACCACTTCTTTTAAACTCAAATGACTATTCAGTGAAATAGTTTTCTGGTCTCACTGTCTGGAATATTTAAATAACACAAAACCACTTTGACAGCCGTTTAAAGCGTCTTTTCTTATCATTTTACATCTTTGACTTTGCACCTTTTACTTGTGATAGACTGGCTGAATTAAATCAATGCACTCTGTTGCTTTTTGCACATGCATCACTGGGAATATATCCATATCCATAATGCTACCTTCAGCAGCTCCCTTCCCAGCCGCATGCTAACACATATCAGCAGGATTTGCTCCAACGTGGGAATAATTGACCCTGAACAATTATTACAATGAGTGCTCTCATTTTTCTTCTCCTCAGCTTCAGCGACGGCTCCCCTCGGTCTCTAAACCGTGGAGTTGCCGTGGCGCGGCAGAATCCCGGCGAAGACACCTCACAAATGAAGTTCTCCTCTCCATCTCAGGAGACTCCGTCGCCATTTGTTTTCATTATTTTGACAACCCTTTTTAAGCGGCTCTCCTCTCTCCAGCCTCCGTTCGCCTGTCTCTCTCTCTCTCTCTCTCTCTCTCCAACGCTCCGTCTGTGCCCCCATTCCCCTCCATTTATTTGGAGCTCATCCCGAGTGAGGTGCAGCGATGTGTTTCAGTCACAGCTCTCTGCCTCAGAAGACATGAGGAGGAGGGGGGTGGGAGGGGATGAAGAGAGGCACTTCCTCACCTAGATAAATAGACACCTCCTATCTCTCTCTTCCCCTTCTCTCCGTCTCTTTGCAGCGAGTCCTGAGAGGTTCTGAATCAGTCCAGACTGAGTCGTGTCAACCCTCCAGCTCTGTTTCTGGGCCTGTTGCAGCTTTTAGAACAACATCATCACAAAGCTAAAAACACAGGGAGTGAATGGAGGAATAAACTAATTTCTTCCATTTCCCCTCTCGCTCCACGCTCATTATTTACTTTTCAGGAAATGTCTCCATCCTGCTGGAGGTCATACCATTATACCGATAAATTGAGAATATGTTAATCATCTTTTCCATGAATATGCAACGCAGGTCATATTATTCAATATAACCATTACCTTAATTGTACTGTAATCAATGCTAAATTGACATTCTCTTTGTGCGTGCGGCTGCACTGAGAAAAGCAGCTGAAAGGGTGGAAAATACAAGAGATTGAATCTGTAACTGAAACAAAGCAATGCCCCGTTGCACATTCCCAGACGTGTTCACGTCCAAGCCAACGTTTTCTTGTCGGTCCCTAAAGTGAGGTACCAAAGTATCTTAAACAGACTGATTTGTATATTCCTGAAACAAAGACCTCCAACATCAACACTTCATCAAGGGTAAACAAATCGTCCTCTCGCTCTCGTCTGATTTCACCTCCGCTGCGTTATGCGTCCTGTTTCAAAGCTGGTCTTGATTTGTCTTTGGTTTCAGCCCTGCTTCACTAGCACACTAACAGAGCGATGCATGAACTCAAAAGGAGAAGTTTAAATCTTGTGGGAGAACAGGCTGTTCACACATCTGGCTTGATTGCTATACAATCCAGCAAATGCTTTTCCTAGCATGCGTATGGGTGGAGTTTTACACGTAGGACCGTGCAGTGTGCCAGTGTTCAAATAAAGGAAAGAGCTGGACGTTAAATAATTTCACTTCTTTTTAACACCTCACCTGACCTACATTTTCTGAATCGGAATAACTCAAGTATCAAATGAGTGTCATGTTGCTTTCTTACAAAAAAATCTAAATTCACTCTCACTTAAAAGGTACAGTGTGTAGGATTTGGCAGCCTCTAGTGGTGTGGTTGCAGATTGCAACCAACTGAATACCCCTCCGCTCACTCCTCCCTTTCCAAGTCTCTGGTCACATGAACTGCCAAGTGCAAAATTGTGGTAACGCCGTTCACCTCGCTCAGAGGTCACAGAAGTCAGACGGCGGCTGGCGGTACCATGGTTTTGCATTCTGCAGCTCACGTTACAGCAGTTTCACAAGAGTCTAGAGAACTACGGTGGCCTTCAGTTAACATAAAAACGTGAAAGACTCTCTTTAGATCCAGTCTTTGGTTTGTCCGTTCTGGGCTACTGTAGAAACATGGCGGTGCAACATGGCGGACTCTGTGAAGAGGACCCACTCCCTATGTAGATATGAAGGGCTCATTGTAAGCTAACGAAAACACAACGATTCTTAGTTTCAGGTGATTATACACTAATGAAAACATTAGGGTTGTGTATTAGCAAGAATCTGGCGATACAATATCATGATACAGGGGTTACGATTCAATATATTGCGATTTATTGCAATACAGTAAGCAAGGCGATATATTGCAATTTTTTAAAATCTAATTTTAAGAAAACTATCATAGTATAAAATAAATTCGGAGTAAAAATGCTTACTTTTTAATGCAATAAGAACAGTGGTGGGATCTGCATTTGCATTTATTACAGTCCAGTAACATCCAACATCATAGCGCTACTTTGAGAGGGCACATACACTGAGAGGTTTTACAAATTAAATAAAGTATTGACTCAGTTAGTCTTTGCCAGTAAACTATTAATTAAAAAATGATAGTGTTTTTGAGAATCAATACGGTATTACAAAACATAATATCGTGATACTCAATATTTCCAATATTTTCTTACACCCCTAGAAAACATATTTATGAATATCATATTCCACTTCTGCTAATAGATGCCCAAAAATGCTACGTACTGGTCCTTTAATACTCTTTAGAAATCGTTATTGGCTGGAGTGCTGGCTAAATAAAGATGGAAATGTCAAAACATTTTCAATGTAGCTACAAAATAATTGAAAAGCAGAAAATATTGATTTCTGAATCTGAAACATCAATGTTAACAATCAGGCTTTGGTATCAGTCCATCAGGAAGGGCTTTTTTTCTACAATCTTACAGGGAGTTATCCATAATAGAAGAGACACACAACCTTCCTCATACAGTCACAGGGCATAAGAGTCACAATCATGTTGCATTGTATTATTCCAGGTGCTAATTCACCATAGCAATAGCTTGATTTTCAGCAGAGCCACATACTCTACATAGCACTGACTACTACTACTACTTGTGTAAATCAATAAAATGTGCAATAAATAAAAAAAACTTTCTGGAGCTTGTAAACAGCCACATAAACAAACTCTTCACCAAGGGTGTCACCCACTTTGTTCATCTTGGTAGGTCAAATACACAGAGGTCAGTAATGATGTGTTTTCCACTTCCAATTTCTCACTTCTCCTCTAGGAATTACACCCATATTGGAAAATCTAGCACATCATGATTTACGCCTAATGCCAGCCTTTAGTGCCAAGGGGAGGGTGGAGAGGTGGGGGTGGTGGATAGGCGTGTAGCGCGTCCGGAGTTCCCATCCCGTCACAGACCAACAATTAATGCTCCGTCTTTTATTGACCGTAACCACAATCTTTCCTTAACCTCAACCATGTCAACCATACCATAACCATAGCTTATATCCCTAACCATAACCATGTTGTGATTTCCATAAGCAGATACTATACAAAGGAAGAATTTCAAAATTCTGGCATTGAATGTAAAAAAGCAAATGCAATCCTGGATTTTGCAGATTTGTCCAATAGCAACATTCTTGTCTGATAGGGGTTGTCTGGCCATAAATTAACTCAACTCGGTGTGGGAGACGGGCTCAGTACATGAGGCAGATTTACAAAACATCTTTATGTTATTATACCACATAACAAAATATCCAAGAATCCATTTAGTAACACATATTTATGAAATATACAATGCAAGAGTCTATACAGGCTTTCAAACAAAGCAGAGTTATGATATTTGAAAGCAGCAGTGAATGCGTTTTTTGGGGGAAAGTACCTCACTTCGTTATAAAGTATTGTTGTTGCTCAATAGGATTACGTACTGAAAATATGTAGGATCACAAAAGGACATCCAGGTGACAGAAAGGAACAGACGACTATTTGAGGAGGAGGGACTGAAAAAAAAGAGAGAGAGGGGTGAGTCAGGAAAGAGAGGGGGGGGGGGGAAGGCGAGATAGGGATAGTTTACCACCAGCGCTCCTTTGCTCGGCAATGATAGCCAGTGAAGCAGAAAAGTGAATTACCCTTCTACTCCAGCACTTCTTAATTTAATATCTCCGATGAGCGGCTTCAGCTCCGGATTGGGCCGGGGTGTGCACATTCGTGCTGTGTCACAAAACATTAGACACCGTCGCTGCTATTCATTTCTATATGGTAATTCTGAGGCACACCTCTTACTCGGGACACGGAGGGACATCTCTCTCAAGATTTTCTATTTTGGGTATTTTATAGGGAGAATTATCATCCATTGACGTATATTTAGCTCCTTTTTGTGGAACCGCGGAGCAACGTGTAATGGCTGATTGAATAAAAAGGGCATAAGCATTTCCATCGCTCATCTATTTTGCCTTCATTTTTGTTTCCCCGGGAAGGAACTTATGCTCAAGGGTAATAAGCAATATAAGTGTGAATGAAACAAAATGGATTTGAACGTTAGTTACCGCTGTTCTATTCCAAAGTCCATATTACAACACAATTTGTATGCATCTTGCTTTTTATACTATAGCCAGTTTTCCATCCAGACTCGGTGAGTCAAAACTATTTCAATGGTCTGATGATTGTGTGAAAGTGAAAAGGTTACCTGGTCTTTAGCTTTTAGAGATATGACAGGACAAGCTTTATGAGTTTCACTTATCAGGAGTTAGCTCAACCATGAGATGCTCCTCCAAGGCTTTAAGGACGGCGGTAACTTGGTGGGATCATTGTGGGTGGCGACTTTCTCAATGCTGAGTGCTAAGTGTTGCTGTATGTGCATTGGGTGATAGGACTCCCCATAACCTGACCCCCCTCCCCCAATCCTCATAGCAAGGCAATTGGCAGGCAAACAGCTGCTTGGTCTAAGCGGGCTGCATATCAATGGCTCTAATTAATTGGATTAATGGAGAGGGTTCTGGGATTTGGGGAGAGGCTGGAGGAAGCATTTCAGCGGAAACAGAATTGCCGTCCCCGAGGGCAGGGGGGTCGTGAGGGGAGCCGGGAGGGGGCACACACGACTGAATATGGATGAGGAAAAATTGAGTTAAAACAGAGGAGACTGCGGCATTCATTAGACCGCCCACCCTCTGAAGTAGCTGCTTAATATGCACGCTATTACTATGCAAATCAGCGATAATGAAACGCAGAGGATTTTTTTAATCAGAGGAAGAACAAGCAGATGTTGGGAGGGCTTGGAAAGAAGTGCCATGAGTGTTTGTGTGTGTATTTGCGTGCGTGTGCGTGTGTGTGTGTGTGTGTGTGTGTGTGTGTGTGTGTGTGTGTGTGTGTGTGTGTGTGTGTGTGTTTCTGCTGTCTGTGTGAATATGTGAGAGTATGTACATGCCAGAGCTGGAAGGTGTTGAACCCTTCTCTGAAAAGAAATAAAATAATGCAATCAGTTCTTTAAAGCAGTCGAACAGGCACTCTGAGAGGGCGCAAACTCCACGGGAACAAGCTATCTGGGGGTCCTCACTCCAACTGATTAATCTTCTCTGCAGGAGATGCATTAAGAAATCAGAATTAAGAACAGGTTATTTATTGGAGAGATTTGTGTTGATGCCTTGGGGGGAGATAAAGCTTGATCGACTCATACGCGACCAATCTCTGCACCGCCTACGGTGGTGTGGTAAATCCCTGCGGCGGTCCTCCCCAACTGGAGAGTCAACATTGGGATACACCAGCTGTGCTGGATGGTCTGGTCCTCCTGCTGGCAACAGAGTGGGGTGGTGTGCATGCATATTGGGCTGTGCAATGGACTGAGAATGATGCTATGTGCTTGTGGCATCCCATATACGCCAGTGAGTGTATGTACGTTCTGGTAAAGGCTCCTGCATGGAAAACGTCTCCCTGTAAGTGGCTCCCCGTGGCTCCGTGCTCTCACAGCCTAATCAAGGCGTTTCTCTGTGGGCCTGTTACATTAATTGTTCTCTCAGCACAAGTGGAGGAATCAGGCAGACCGGATGAAGTCATCGATCATCAGGCAGCTGCCTTTTAGCAGTAGCTGCCCTGCAGCGCCGAGCCCGAGCAAGGTGTTGGGCAGGCAGAGGCTGCATGGACAGGCCTGGTTACCAGCCTGTGGTGTCACTGAGGGTTTTATTTCCTTTGCCATTCAAACAGATACAAGCGTCCCACAGTGTTAATTGAGACAAATTAAACAAGAGACTGAGGTTGATTTTATCTGGTGGAGATCAATACTATGAGCCATGTGGATTACAGCAGGCGAGGATGCAAACATTTGACTCACAGTTGCTTATGTGTGTTGTTCACATGTGCGGGCGAGAGAGAAAAAGAGGAAAGAGGGAGGGTAAACAAATTAACGTGTCAGCCCTCTGCCTCAATAGATTGTTGTCATTAGGTGCAGAATGTCAAGTGGGTCCTCCCTCGTAGGCCATACAGAATATTACAGGAGTGAATCTCCATCCTGTTTGACTCCCCATGGCACAGTAATAACAACAATCTAATGACGCACAATACATCAGGTGTACTGAAGTCCCACTGTCCCGCAGCCAGGCTGGAATTTGATCTTGGGCCTGATAATGAGAATGGTGATGATGATGAGGTGGCTGAGTGATGATGATGGCGGTGTCCCTTGTTAGTGTGTCTCAGTCCTAATTAGAGAGGGTTATTACAAGGCTGGATTTAAGAGCTACTATAGGTAGACCAGGCAGACTCAGACTGATTAACAACCCCTAAATAAAACCCATTTCTACCGTACGGACTCACAGCTATTATGGGGAATTATTTTGCATGCCCAAAAGTTCTGCCACAAATCAAATCAATGTGTCATCCAACTTGGTGTCTGAGCATTCTTTAACAATATAAGGAAACAGAGGTCACAAGTGGATATTTATCGCGGTGATTCAGTAACTTGTGAAATGTTCATTAGTGGGTGATTTGTCTCAAAGGACATCTAAGAGGGCACTATTCAGAAGTTCCCAAACCTATTTATCCCGATCAGGGCATTGCAATATTTTGGATCCCGAAATACTGCAATGCCCTGCAGGAACCCACCACCAAAACCATCATCGACCCAAATATATTGAAATATATGGCACAATCTGACGTGGATAACGCTGGTGCTAGCCATGGTACAGTATATACTGTAGTCATTTCCATTCATTTCTTTTTATCAAAAGGGCACTCCACTAATTTCGTATTACACTTCCATACAGTTTGGGGACTCGCAAGAGACATATTTTAAAAAGAATGATCAAAATCGAAGCAGCAGAGACCACGATATCCTGATTTTAAAGCTACTAAGACCCTGGATTCTACGATTCCCATAATGCATCCCAATGGCATCAAACCTGAATTCATCATCAAGGTAATTTTCTCAGACTTTAGAGAGCTCCCTCCAGAGCTGCACAAGACATAAAACAGCTGTTTTCACAGATACTCCTTGTGACTACACAAAAATTGTAGGGTCCTCCTTTAAAATAGCTACTCATGTAGGCATTAAAGGTGCAGTCAGCGATTCTAATCCAATACATTTTTGACAAATTCCGCGAATAACTCCTCACGGTCCGCTAGCTGCAAGCTGCTCTGTGTGTGCGCTGAAAAAAAGTCTGGTGTTCATTGGCTTGGACCGAGCCACACAACACTATTCCAGCCAATCAGCAACAGGGGACGCTCATGCTCATGCACAGGACAGTGGGAAGGCCATTGATGTATAAAGAGAAAGGCAGTGGGAGAGACGTAGATGGTAAATCTTTTTTATTTGTTTGGGTGTTGAGTTCAAATATCAGCAATCTTTCTTCAGACTCGCTGACTCCACCTTTAAATTCCTATCTAATATCCAGTGCCCTTAAAGGTGCTAAATGCAAAATGAAGCATTTCTATTGCTTCCACACGGCTCTCAACCTGGCAACGGCTGAGCCGGCGGCTCGTAGCTAACAGTGAAAACAAAGGCAACGATG
Source organism: Sebastolobus alascanus (assembly GCA_916701645.2). Taxonomy (NCBI): domain Eukaryota; kingdom Metazoa; phylum Chordata; class Actinopteri; order Perciformes; family Sebastidae; genus Sebastolobus; species Sebastolobus alascanus. The sequence goes on from CAKAOJ020000218.1 coordinate 69,884, forward strand.
CTGACAGTGCTAACAGTGTCAACCTGAGGGGGAACCGGAGGGTGGGTGCTACACTTCCGCAATGACACCGTCGGTTGGGACGGCATTATGAGCTGTAACAGCCGTATGAAAGCGGTGCAGAGCAGCGGCCATGATCTAACCAGTGGAGTACGCTCACATGCACAAATATGCACTAAAAGCATGCGCGGCCGGCCCTGGCGATGTCAACAAAGCATGGAGAAACTCGGATTACAACACACACACACAGATAGAGAGTGACTTCATTCTCTGCTCAGGTAGACATTACTCCACTATATCTTTACATAGCAAATAGTTGTTTGATGCTATATTAATGCTCTGAATATCATATAAAGCACCTTTAAGATACTTTACTTACTAAAAAAAATCAGTACTGTAGTTTACTAACAAGACAAACCAAGAAATACCATACTTGTTAATCATATTACATTGATTAAACTATATGTTTCATCCACAAGCACTTTACAAAACATCATGAGTGTGCCTGCTCAGATTCATCCAGATCCAGTTTACCTGCTGTAATCCAACTATAAATGCATAGATTCTGTGATTAAGTCCATACATGACTAATGGAGCTACAACTTTTTTAAACTACGTGGGCTCTGGGGTCGTGACCGACATACCACAGTGTGCAGGCTGAAAGTCCACATTGAGAGTCAGTGGTGCAGTGCACTTATTAAACTCAGAGAAAGAGCCATTGAGCCACAACGTTGATAACTAGGGCTTTGGCTGCACCTCGTGACACTGAGACCAGCTCAACCAGCCAAGCCCTACTTCGGACTTTCAAACTGTGAAGGTCAAAGAGGATAAACCCTGTTACGCTCCGTCGCTCCGTAGGGATATCTCAGCACGTGTGTGTGCATGTATGTGTGAAAGGTGTGTGTCGGGCACTAGAAGAGCGCATATAAAATCATCACACAGCGCAGCACTCAGATATTATATTGGGCTGCTCTTGCTCATATTTTCCACCGTCACTAACTCCAACACTCACAAGCCGACCGCTATGAGAAATAATGCTCCTATCTGAAGTCCTCCTCGGTGCCGTTCGCTTGAACAAAATGCCACTTCTCTCTTTTGCTCCGTCCTCTGTGTTGACCACCTCAGGGGCAGCTGAGATGTCCAAATAATGGAGAGATAAAATGTTTAAAAAGCTTTTCTTTTTTTTTAACCATGTAAGAAGTAATCATTTCCACATATGTAATGCTTCACATCTTGCTACATTACTTACAGTGATTTATATGTTTACATACAAAGCTATGTTGGAATAAACTTGGTGGAAAATTGAATTCAGTGAGACCATCAATGCCAGAAAGGAGCAACACTAGCTGATTACAAGTGTTACACATCCCCTAGATGTAGACTGTTCTTTGTAAATGAGTTGTCATGATGTGTTGTTAAAAAAAATAGTTAAATCAATGACAGATCCTCCAAAGATCACACTATGCAAGTATGTTACTGTTCCTTTGTTTGCTACTAAGATGTTACTGTCTGTGCAATAAAAAAAAAAACAGCAACAGAAACATGTCAATAGGTTTAAGCAGCACCAGAACGCTGTTGTTAGTGTCACATGTTTTGTCTTTAACGCGGTCCTGCAGTTGATCTTGTGTTTTCAGGGTGTTGTCATGAACACAAAATCTGTTTGGATGTGTGTCTGTGTGTGTGCTCGCCTCGGTTTTCTTTGTTTGCATCTGGCGCTGGCATGAAGGGGCCGGGAGGTTTGGTCAGAGAGGCGCTGGCTGATGTCAGCTGGCCAGTGGGCACGCGGTCCAGTCGCATCAGATTGCCATCACAGGCCGGTTTTGGCTCTACTCTGACGCGCACACGCTCGGTCTCCTGTCTCTACACCTCCCATCCCCCTTTTCTCCTTAATAACTCCAGACTCTTTGTCTGCCTCTGTGTGTCTAGATGTGGATTTGTGTTAGTGATAATGCTTTGGAACCAATTCATAACTCCCTTTAAAATAACCTGACCAATTATTGTTGGTGTAATAACCAACTAATTCTGAGCGGTTACACACACAAAGCCGCGGATCGAGAGCATTATCCTGTGCGATATGCAGGTGGTTCGCAGTTCCAATTTCACACAAGCCAAAGTCTATTTACTTCCAGTTGAGCCTGTTTTTTTCTGCATGGAGAAAGCATGGACCTCCTTGATATCTATTCTGCTTCAATTAGCAACAGATGCCTCCCCGCACAGCGCTAACCCTAATTGTACGTGATGAGCAAAGCTAATCGCCCTGGTGCTGCCTGACCTTCCTACAGCTGTGAGGGGGAACTTCTCCCACAGCTCTTTCTCAGACCCCATCCAAACACACACACACACACTCCCCAATATTTCAAATCGAGGGTGGCTGGGGGTACACTGGGAATGGGGCTAGCTTTGGTGACCGCAAATTAGCTGCTGTAATTGCATATCCCTCCCTGTGCCCGTAATTTTTCAGGCCTGTTTGGTGCAGTGAGGAGAGTTTGTTTGTTTTGGTGTCAAGGCGATTTAGAATCAAAATGAGGACCTCCGGCACACATGTGGACCCCGGAGCCAAATGGCAGCGCAATAGCCTTAAATAGCCCCGCCTCACCCGCTGCACAGTGCGGCCCAGAGGGAGACGGCAACAGAAAAAAAAGGGCGGGAGGAGAGAAGGACCAACTGTGTTCACTTAAGCATTTTGCCTTACTTTCATGGTTTTTGCTGCAGGCTAATACAAATACAGGAGCGCTGCAAGAAATTCTAAGCTCCCTGACATCAGTTTAACAACAGCATAAATATCTAAAATCACTGGCATGTTCAAGGGCTCCTGTCCAGCTGTGGGCCCCCTGAAATATTCAGGGTCACCACCCGGTGAATAACTGTTCGGGGCACAATTAAATAACCATTAAATTGTTCATGGGGAATATAGCATTTCTGTGTATCAAGGTGGTGTTAGTTCTCGTAGTGTATGTCCTGCACCACCACTGCCACTGGGGCCAACTCTTTTTACTGCTCATACAGTGTTATACGCACCTTTTTATTCCAGACAAATACAGAACGTGAAGTTGTTTCTACACTGTTCCTCCTTGTGAAGTTATTCAAACACCAATATCATCATCGTCCAAGATGGAAACCAATTTGATCCTTGCCAAAAATGGAATTTCACAAAGTCTGGAGCTTATTGTTTTGCATTAAAAGTGGTAACTCTTCAAAACCCCTCAGGCTTATTGCAGAGGCTTACGCAGAGGCTTACATAAGTGTGCGAGGCAAAAAATAAGCGAGCTTTGTGTGCTTGTGGACCACCGGGCAAAGGAGTAAGCCAGCGTCAGGCTTACTGAAAAGTCCAATTTTTCTTATTTACCGAAGACAATGACTTGCAGATGATTTTTGCTCTCCTCAAAAATGTGCAAGCTAGCACGCAACCAAACAAGCATAAATCACATTAATTAGCTTTGCAGCTGTGGCGCGGTCCTGTTGATGCCTCAGTGGCTTCAGCGAGATAAGAAATCCTTATGCCATAGTGTAAATACAAACAGCGAACCAAGATTGAACAACAAAGACCAATTAGTGCTTTGGGTTGATCATTTAGGCTCATATTTAGATTAATTATACTCTTGAGGATCTGAAAATAAACATTTGATTCAAACCCATCTTAATCAAAGACACTAAATTACCTGAGTAAATCCCCTTTATCCTGTGCTTTAACTGTGATTTCATCTTGTTCACTTCCTCTGAACTGTAACTGATTGAGAAACATTTGAAAGTGGATTTAAGCAGCATTTAGATTAATATAACTGCAAGTTTATGTGAATTACTGTTACTGCTACTCAACTCTGTCTCTTGACCCTACCTCAATCTCATCTATTTAGATTACACTTGCAGAGGGACTGACAGATAATGCATATGCACATATGTTGTATAGGCTATGTATAATTTACAGAGAAAACAAACACTGTTTGCACTATTTATACAACAGTGTAGGCTACTTGATTAAAATTAAAAAATTTAAAAAAGTACTTGTGTAAAAATGTACTTATATAAAAGAAAAAAGTAGGTCAGTTAAATATACTGCGGTACATTTTTGAAAGGGAGGCATGTTATGAAGCTACTGTTAAATTAAAGAGGCTACAAAATAAATGCTTAACCTAAATGTCAATGGATACACTAGTGGAAAAACATCAGCAACATGACACCTTATGTCCAAACCAACAATAAATTCCATTTACATCACTTTGCAGGCTGTGTGTAGGCTCCAGCTGTCAATTATAAACATTACTATATACAAAAAACAATCTCCCTCTCTGTAGCTTCACTAGAATTAAACAGACAAGACACAATTAAACAAGAATGACCGATAATAAATAAAAAAGTAGTCTATATGGACACCGTGCTGGGTGCAAGCAATATTAAGCCACATAAATTAAAATAACCTGACACTTCTTATAGAATCAACAGCAGTATAAAACATCACCAAAGCAGGCAACACATAGCCTAAATGTACTGTATAAACAATAATAACTCCATAGTGGCTACAGACATCACACACAACACTGGTTGCTAGGCAACGCAATGGTTGTTGATGTTCACATCTGGAGAAAGTTCAAGGTTATTCTTGTACTCATCTGTGTGAAAGTGAGTCTGCGAGTCTTGAGCCCCTGGAAGTCCTCCTCAATCTGCCTGTTCATTCTCAAAGCATAATATAACCAGTCTACTCAGCCTCTCTGTCCCAGTATAACCAGTCCACACAGCCTCTCTGTCCCAGTATAACCAGTCCACACAGCCTCTCTGTCCCAGTATAACCAGTCCACACAGCCTCTCTGTCCCAGTATAACCAGTCCACACAGCCTCTCTGTCCAAGTATAACCAGTCCACAGGGCCTCTCTGGTCCAACTGCACTCTTCAGATTCCAACTGAGCTGAATGAGGGTCTGCAGTCACATCAGGATTGTTCTCCCAAACCAAAGAAAGGCCTCACACACCTCACTGAAGGTGGAAGTCACCGCTGGAGGATCCACGAATGAGCATTTCAGCATTTAGCATGTTAGCCAGACACATCGGCCTGTAGGCTATTTGGCTCACTTAGCATGCCCGCCTGCCGGTGCATTAAATCACTGATTAATTAAGGTTGATGGAACCTTTTTCTTTTAACTATGCCGAACTATCTTTTTGTAGTCTACTGCCCCGACTGTGACCGCACCACTCGCACCCCCCCATGGCCAGTGAACGTAAACATTTACAACATGTTTCATTTCCGGAGTGTCAGCTGAGTGCAGAGTGCCTCCTCTCTGGAGCAGAGAGACACACCAGCAGCTTCTTCTCTGCTGCTCTGCTGATTTATCTCCTTTCCTCTGTTCCTTTTCTTCACACTGTTTATTTACCACAGTGGTGAAATGTAGCAAACATTTAGTCAAATACTGTGCTAGTATTTTACTTGAGTATTTCCATTTTATGCTATTTTATACTTCTACTCCACTACATTTATTTGATACCTTTAGTTACCAGATACTTTGCAGATTTAGATTAGTAGTACAAAATATAAATCAACTGATAAATCATGATGTATTATTATAGGTTAAATACCCAGCAGTATATAAAGTGATTAGAGTTAGCTCCATCCATACCAGCTGCGACATTAAAGTGATAAACACATTAATGCATAAACAATTATAATATATATATATATGCTTCTGAAATTGACCATTCTGCTACTACTACTTTTTGGTACTTTAAGTATAGTTTGATGCCAATACTTGTACTAATACTTTACTTAAACCTGCAGTAGGCAGAATGTTTTTGGCATCATTGGGCAAAAATTCCATAATAACCTTTCAGCATATTGTATTTCAAGTGTTCTGAGAGAAAACTAGACTTCTGCACCTCCTCTTGTCTCTGTTTTCAGGCTTTAGAAAATCTAGCGCGTGACGGGAGACTTTGACCAATCACAGGTCATTTCAGAGAGAGAGCGTTCCTATTGGCTGTTCATTCAACGGAGGCAGCTGTCAATCACTCGCAAACTCCGCTCAAACGCTCAAACTAAGCAGCGCTGATCAAATATTAATCAATATTCTGTTACTGTAATGCCTATTTCTCGCCTCAAATGTTTTCAGAAACATATTGTAGTGTACTGTTTAGCTGTAAAATTAGAAAGTTAATACTTGTAACAGAGTATTTCTACACTGTGGTATTGCTACTTTTACTTAAGTAAAAGATCTAAATACATCTTCCACCATCATGACTTTTTCTTGTGACTTTAGTTTTTACTCTCTAACGGATGGGACTTGAAATGTAACGAAGTAAGCTAATAGAAGGTAAGCTGCTTCAGTAAAAGTGAAATTAAAGATTTTTGTACATGTTCATCACCTGAATGACACATTTTGTGTCAGTTGTAATACAGAAGATTAATTTGTAGCCAAGTATCTGCTGCTCAACCCGAGAGGTCTGGAGAAAATCATGGCAGGACCTCATGGTGGTTTGTTTGTCTGACCAGTTAGAGCAACCCAACAGAAAAAGAAAAGAATAATAATTTCCACAGCAGTGGAAGATTTACATGCTTCTGAAATTGGTTGCATACAACCATTGTCTTTGAGCCTTGGTAAAATTCTTCAGCTGACAGTTTACATCGAAATAGTTGACAATTGATTATACCAGTTGATGTCATCGGCCATTGTTTGTAGCCTGTAAGAATTCTGAGCAGGAAAGAACATTTTTCTAAATTATAATGTTGGGCCAGTGCTGAAATTGTGGTTGAAGTTGCACGCCAAGTTTTTATGAACAACTGACAGTTTTTGGTGGTCTGACATCAAGGCTTTGGGATTCTGTTAAGCTCAATTTGTAAGTTTGATAATAGCTCAGTGGGAGGTTAACTGTATGTATGTTTCTTGTTATCATATGGAGTCACTCAACATTATTAGTCATTGTACAAGTCATGCGGCAATTTAGCTACAGAGATTTCATACCAATATACAGTATGCACATGGTGCACACATACAGTACCTGCATCTATACACACGGCCACTCTGAGCTGCAAGTCAAATTAGATTTTTCCATGTCGTTTCGCAGTAGAACAGTAAAAGCCTGTTAATTTGGGGGTTTGAGAGCTGCTGGCACGAAAAGTGACATCAAAGCATGACAATATAGTTGCAAGATGATTTCTGGTGAAGGCAGTGCCAAACACCAAAGCGATGAATGTTTATCACTGAAGCTGTTGCCAAAAACCACAAAAACAAGAATATTGAAAAAAAATATGGACTTCATTTATCACTTTAAACAAGTGGTGTAGCCTACCACCCACGTGACAGCGTGTTTTCCTTCAGTAACTGATGTTTTCCTTAGAACTTTCTGGATGTCTTACTGAGAGTTGGGCGTAGCAATGTACAGTAGGATCAGCTCTTAACTGACTGAATCTGACCACGGTGATTGAGTCATAATGATAAAGAGGAGCACACTCCAAACATTGGAAGTCCATCACTGAATTGCACCTGATGATCTGCTGTGTTCTTCACATTGTTTAAGCTTTCTGGGGCTTGACTGCTAACACTGCAGTTGTATTGCGCTATTTGACACATGCCAAGGGACTATTTCACACAGGGGGAAAGTTTCAACTGGCTCGCATGTTCATGCTTGTCTAAATGAAACCTGGGTACACACTGTTCATGACCGCGTCCATTGGCCACCACAGTTAACACCACATTCACCACCGCTGGTCAGGACCCCGACCACCATGGCCGCTGAAATTCTCAGTGGTCAAAGTTTTCTCTTTTTTTTTCCATTGCGCTATGCAGCAAAATACATTTTACTGTTTAGAAAAGATGATAATGAGAATAACAGATGGCTCCGGTGAAAGCAACACGGCATAAATCGTATCGGGTGAAACCATATAGAGTTCTGGTTTGTTCAAGATTGTTAAACTTTTGGCAAAAATAGTTTGAGTTTTGAAAGGGGCCATCTACCAGCGAGCCACAGTTGTGGAAAGAACAATTTGATTTTCCTCATAAGCCTCCTTCTTTTTGGCAGATGGCTATCAGACATGTGCATCACATGTCTGAGCAGAAGAAGGCAGGGTGGTAACATTGCGTTGATATGGTTTGGGCCCCCATCATGTGCTGATGATATCATTATCTAGTTGTAACCCTGATCAGCTCCATGTGTTTGTGGGAACGCTGCGTGCAACGAAACAGAGAGGGTTCATTGCCTACATGGAGAAAATACAAACTAACAAAAGCGTTTTACTAAAGCGAGAACTAAAAGTCTACTAAATTTAAACTTTCAACACTAAAACACAGTAATTTATTTACACCTATGTCTGACATCAAATTTAAAAAAATACTTCCTAGATATAGATAGATATAGATAATTCCTACTGTAAACTGATAAGTCTTAAGTTAATAAGTACATTTTATTAGTTGTGAATGTCTGAAAATCTGAAACTGTGTATAACCAACAATGGGTTTGAACAAATTGATTGTAAAGTTGTCTCACCTTAAACATGTCATCAGTAACCACTGGTAACCCATAGAAACCATTTTCATTCACATATCTTGAGGTCAGAGGTCAAGAGACCCCTTTGAAAATGGCCATAGCAGTTTTTCCTCTCCTAAATTTAGCGCAAGTTTGGAGCGTTATTTACCCTCCTTCGTGACAAGCTAGTATGGCGTGGCATTCCTTAGGTTTTCTAGTGTTAAATCTGACAGCCCTAGTTTGTTTGCATTGTGCCATTTTAATTTGAGGCACTCTTAATAAAAAGCTGATTAGAAATGGGAACATCTACATTAGGTATCTCCTCACTGCTCCAAGGTGTTTATCGGTGGAGGTAATTAGTTGTTATTGTAGTGAGTAAGTGCTGTGTTTGTGTGCTTTCATACTGTATGTATATCTGTGGTGGGGTTATGTTAAAATGGGACTAACTGAGTGAACGTACAGGCATGTTTTCTTTTGTATGCACCAATCTGAGATGACTCTTGAAATCTTCGAGGTAATTGTGCCGCGTGCACATGCTGTTCTATGTTGATTAGTGTATTGTTTCCTAACCAGCGTGAGTCACTTATGAACGGGCTGTGTTAAGCCATAATGAAAAAAGTGCTACGGATGTGATTTACAATGCTTCATAACCGTAATTAATACAGGCCTTAATGATGTTAAGTGTAGCAAAGCCTCTGACACCCTTTGTATAATTCATGACCCCTGTGTCGTCATTCTTCTTCTTCTTCTTTTTCCCTCCAGTGTTCATGTTTCCTGTGCTGGGAAACTCGCTGTTGCCACAGCGATGGAGCAGAAAAACATCTTTCTTTGGAAGCAGCCGAGAAACAGATGAATGTTAAAGACTATCCACCCGACCCAGGCGACTTCTTATGTTTAAAGCTCTTCATCTTTTCTGTTATTTTTCCACATATTTCTCATCCTCCATTTATTTTATTCAAAATGAAAATTGCAGCAGTGGAGGAATGATAGTTATGTTCTTAGAGTTCTGCTTGTTTTCCACTTTGTCTTCGAGGTACAAGCAGCAGCAACATGTGCTTGAGGGCGTAAATACCCAAACAGATGTTGAATTAGTGAAGATTTTTGAGCAAATGGTGTGCTAATTCACAAGCTTGGAAAACCACAGTGATAATCACGAACCAGTTTGTTCATCTCCGAAGCCTACAGTACATGCTAATCTGGGCCTGAACTCAAAGAAACATTCAAAAACGTGATCTCAGCGTGCCAAATGATGACTGTAATATTTTTCTAAAAGTCCCCTTGAGCTGTGCCAGCGGTGGTGCCTGTGCTCTAAAAATGTCAGTCACACTGAAGAGGTTAACCCCGGCCCTATGAGAGAGCTGATGGAATATTACACAAATAGACGGACTGTATCTGATCCCAGCTCAGCACGTTGTAAGACCATCCCATTCCAATCTTGCCTCTCTCTGTCACCTCATTAAAAATACAAAGAGGGTAAAGAAGGGCCAGTCTCGAGCAATCTCCGTTAAAGCTGCCAGTGAATGCGCCGGCGTTAATGTCATTTAATGCTGTTTCATCTGAAAAGCCACATTAGAGTCAGATTTAGTAATCTGGGTTTGCCCATGCTCGTCTGTATGATGTCATTATGCTAAACTGACCTTTACAGCCAGATTAGGAGGGGTGGAGGGAATAGAAGGAGGCTTTGGAGAGGGAATTAACAAGAAATGAAAAATGGTGTATTTGGCATATGGATGATGAAGTATTCAGCAGCATTTTCAACCTAAGTGCCATCGACTACAAATCAGAACAGAGAGTGACAAAATGCCTCTTTGTGGTTTGATCAGCTCATACCCGTGTCTTTAAATTAATGTTTAGCTCTTTCAGGAATCCCTGGTGTCAAACTGGGTCTTTTTTTTTTTTACACCTCAATAAGCCTCCGCACAATGAAAATAGATATATAAACCCGCTGGGTTGTTTCTAAATCCACTGCGCTTTTTACGTTCATTTGTTCCACTAAAAGGTTTTCAGATTCTTTTCAGTCTCCCTGCAGGAGGATTCTTGTTCTCTTTACATTTGGACAACATCTATCAATATGAGCCGGCTGAGCTGCTGCTACTGAGACGAGGAGCTGCAGCGAACTCAGCAATCCCTCACTTCCAAACTTATGGAACAGAATAAGCACTTAGATACAGCTCTTTTTACCTTTTACCCTAAATCACGACAGGCAGACACAAAGGTGGCAAGAGTGGAAAAAAAGGATTAATAAACCTTAAAGTTTCGCTCATATTGATCATCTCAGCTATCTTCGATATTCAGGGACTTTAGAGCTCTCTGAGATCTCTGAAGACGGATGGAGCTATCGACTGCCCCTCTATCCATCACTCCCAATTCCAAACTGGGCCGGTACACGTCCTGGCCACTTTACACTGGTTTAACCTCACATAGGGGGAGTGAAAAGCATACACAAGAAATACATAGAAAGGGAAGGGAGGGAGACATTACATGAGAATGTTTTACCGTGACACTGCTGAGCGTTGGCGGTGTTGAATTACTGGGTGGTGAACTCGCTGCCTGCCCTGCTGGCACGGGGGGGATTTTCCCTTCGCTCCTCTCCTCCTGCTGGTGGCTTAAGACGGGAGGTTTCACTCTGATGGAGGTGTCTGTCGGGCAAAAGGGGGAAGAAATATTGTGTTCTAGCTGAGCTCTGACACATCAACACTGGCATCACTCAAACAGCCCTGGAGCTGAAGAGCTGAATGAAGAGAGGGGAAGGATTGCATATAGGCTATATAGGAGGCACAGGAAGTGCATGTATGTGTGAATGTTAGAAAAAAAACTTACAGATTTAACAATCTAAGAGAGCAAACTCTTTGGTCATAAAATAACTGTCAAAAACTTGGCACTGACTGAAACTGACGACTCGTATTCAAGTATTCATTACCGTCATCTCATCAGGTGTTTAAGCATGTCAACGACGCAAGACACATGAATGTGACACTTTCATAACCGCTCCAAACACCTGACACATACCCTTCTTTACCTACAGGCACTAAATGCATCTCTTGTCAGGTCTAGTTCCTCCTCTGCTGACATGATAAGCGCTCACCGCACAGTGGGGGAGGGGGGGGGCAGATTCATCTTACACTTCCTTATCGTGTCATTATCACAATGTCATGTCATTATCATAATTATTATCATGTTATGTTCTTCCAGGGAGAAAGAAAGTAATTGATGGGTCAGCTAAACTCATCTCTGAGGAGAAGGCATTCCCTTGTTAGTGATCCCTGCAGAAATTGCCCAGTGAGCATGTTTGCTGCGTGTGACCGAGAGGTGTGACTGTCAACTAAGCTGAGACCACCAGATGGTGGTGGGAGATTGGGTGGGGGGGACACAGCTTTGATTGCAGAGTAAAACTGCGAAACATAGTGCTTCAGACAAGACGGCAAAACAGAGCAATTTCCTGCAGACAGGGGGGGAACGGATCGCTCCACTGAAAACACAAGAGATCCAAGCACGTTTGTCTCCTTTTTCTTTGCGCCCTGTGGGACTCTGCTAAAATGAGTGCACGGCTCCTTCGGCGCTGGTAAATGGAGCGCCTCCATCCTCCAGCAGAGCCACCGTGCCCCCTCTATAACGGCCAATCTCCTCTTCAATTGGGCCTGTCTGGCCCTGAAGCTGGACCAAGATTCAGAATTGTTTGTGATAGTTTGCATGCATCAGCGTGTTTCTATTGGAATGACACATGTCTGTGTTAATCTATGTGATATATTTGTAGGTGTGGAATACAGAAGTATTAAAGGAACTGTATGTAACTTTTTACATGTATAAATCGTTTTTAATTACCAATGTGTAAACAGGTTTTAACCTAACCTAAAAAATGAGACCTTCTGAGACTTTCTGGGTTTCCTCTTTCAGCCTGTAGACTGCTTTTTATGTTAAGAACCTGGGCCTGTTTTTCTGTGAAAATGCAATGGATGTGACGTCATGTGCACTTGCGAGTGCCTTAGCTGTAACTAACGTTTGGTTAGAAATGGAGCCCGCTAACACCAACAAATGACCAGCCTCCACCACAACTCAGACTCCAACACAAACTCCCCGGAAGCACAAAAAAAAGTTATATCTAGTGAAGCACGTCTTGCAAAACAGGAATGTGACAGACGTCAGGGGAAAACTAGTGTTGTGGGAGTGTGCGTGCATGTGGGAAGTGAGTGGTGAAGGAAGAGAGAGAGAGCGGCGGCAAAACAAGCGAGCAGCAGAGCAGAAGAGAGTTAGTTTAGCTTTGAGAATATCAAGGGAATGTACAGTGGAAGTTGCAGTTTGTGCAGAAATGTGTCTCGTTTCCCTGCTGCTGAGTGAAGTGACGAGGGTTAACGGAGCGAGTAACGTTATTGACTCCGACCCAGGAGACCAAAACTACGGTGCGAGCACAAGAGCGAGTGCAACAGGACGCTGACTGTCATTGACTTAACGGCCACAGGTGTCATTGTTAACAAGCAATTTCTGATTCTTACAGAGTCCGTTAAAGAGGACCTAATATGCTTTTGTGCTTTTTCCCTTTCCTTTAGTGTGTATTTTTTGTGCATGTAAAAGGTCTGCAAAGTTACAAAGCCCGAAGTCCACACCAAAGGGAGTTACTCTCCCCCACAGAAACACTGCTCCTGAACTGCCTGAAACGCCTCGCTTGAAGTCCCGCCTTTTCTTCCATCATGTGGTGCTGTCACCAAGTACCACATTTGCATAATACCTGCCTAGCCGCTAGTTTGGCACGCCGTCAAAGCTAGTTAGAGCGGAGCTGGAGCGGAGTCCGAAAACTTAGGTTTGGTTGACGAATCACAACAGAGTGGGCCAGTGGACCAATCAGAGCAGACTGGGCTTTACGGGACGGGAGGGGGCTCAAACAGAGCGTTTCAGACAGAGGGTGAAAAGAGGTGGTGCAGCACAGCCGGTATGAGAAAAATAAAACGTTTTTTTTAACATTAAAGCATGTAAACATGTTCTGGTAGAAACCCAAAATACAAGTACGCTCCTGAAAATGAGCATAATAGGTCCTCTTTAAACAATGAAGACAGGCAGGTAAAAGAAGCATCTTAAGCTTTGCTACTGCACAACATGATCTCGTTTGAGTCACAGTTTATTCTGTCATGCTAAGCCTGGATGTTCTCTGTCACTCTGTCGGCTGTGTCTAAACAAACAGATGAAAAAAAAAATCTTTCACCTCTTGTCAGAGACGCACTCTCTGAAGCCACGCAGCAGTGTCTCAGCAAAGATCAGAGTGACAGAGACGGCGACAGCAGAGGGAGTGACAGTCGCGGGGACAGGAACACTCCCGTGCTCAGTGCTCGTGCACTATTCCATCATTAGCCAATGAAGCCCTCATAAAAGTGAGTTATGTGCCACGAGAGGGGAGGTTCCATATGGCACAAGTGATCCAGAAAGGCAACGTGTCGCAAAAAGACCCCCAGAGCCCAACAAGTCAGCTTTTACAGGGGCCTCCCCTCCCCGTCATTAATTGATTTTAATAACAGGCTGCGAGGGGGCAGAATGCGCTCATTCATCGGGCTGATGGGGCTTTTCCCAGGTCCCTCAGCGAACACTGCAGCACTTAGAGCTGTTTGTTTGGATTGCCTCTAGTGTGTGTGGCTCTCAGGCCGGGCTCGGTTACTCAGTCAGACACATACTCAATGTCCCAGCCGTTCACCCGCTCGCTCGCTCAAACATTTGTTCATTTACCAGCTCAATAATTTCTTCACTCAATCACTGGCCCAGTCATTTATACACTCATTTATTCATTCCTCCTTGTGCGCTCACCGAGGGCTATCATGCCATAAGGTTCACGGGAACGTGATCGGTGTCTTATAACCGGTCATGTAACCTCGGAGTCAGACTCCACCGTGTGTGCCACAGTATTTTCATGGAAGGGTAAAAAGGAAACGAATACCAATATTTTACAGTACTACAATACTTTCATCCAAAACAAGTATCCACATTGCGTCTTTCCGGGGAGGTGGGTCCTTTTTTTCACCCAGCCTCCATTCACGTCTTTGTCTCAGTCATTCCACAGACTCAAAGTGAGAAAAAAAACCGCGTTTTGCATATTTTTACTCTTTACTTTGATTGTTCAGCAGTCTGACTGAAGCTGGGGGGGGGGGGGGGGGGGGGGGGGGGGGGAGAGAGCTGTATGCCGGATGATGGGGAGGGGATAGGGAGGGAGCTGGGCCTGTCATAACTGCATAATACACCCATTACTCCTGTGCAGCAGAATTACCACTGATGGAAATGGGATTTTGGAAGATATATGGAATGTAATTATTATATACATATATGCATAGCCTTTTTTTACTCTGAAAAAGAGCTTTGGAGTGATATTTTCAGGTGCGAGTGGCTTGTGTGTAGCTGCAGCTGTCTTTACGTGTTTATTTCTGTGTGTGCATTGAGTGACTGTTGCCTTACCTTGACAAGAGAGTATGCAGTATTTTAAGGTTTTGTTTTGTTTGCTGTTTTTTATTTATTTAAAAGGTTGCACAGTGCTTTTCCACCGTAGTAACCAGTCGGTGCAGCGTCTGCAGCATCCCTCCTCTGAGGTTGACCCTGTGCTGAACATCTCTCTGAAGGCCAAAGTCTGACACTCCTAAACAGGCATAGGAGGTCATGCTGACTCATTGCAGCAGTGAAGCTGTCTGAAGAGTTATCATCCGCTAGAATACCAATTCTTCAAGCTCCCTCAACCAAATAAAACACACAGAGGAACCAAACTCCCCCCGCAGTGAGTAATGCCAAGATAAGAAATAAAGACCCTGTGAGCAGAGGGAAACATTACTTTTAGGTTGCACACAAATACCACGCAGTGCCATAATGTCCTCTACTGAGTTTCTGTATTATTATAATAAGTGTGCAGCTGAAGCATGCATCGCGGCGGGGGGAACATGAGGCAGTATGTATGGTTTTCAGTGTGGTGTACCTTAAGCGAGGGGCCTCTGCAGGAGGTTTTCTTTGGAAAGCACCTGGGTGTGAAAATAGGGCCTCCCAGTCTGGCCTGAGAAGGCTGTGTAAACAGAGGTTCCAGTCGGGCCGGCTCGCACTGGACTGGACCTCTCCAAACAGAAACCATGAGTCAGCCTCAGGAACCCATCCACGTTCCTCCTCCAGGGATAATCAGGCAAACGCAGCCTGGAAAATGTACACGCTATAGGGGTGATGTAGGCTCTATAAGAACATGTACAAGTCTTATAGACTTTTTGTGAAGACTTTAGCATAGTGTGCAGATTTTAGACCTGATTTCATCACTTATGGCTGTCAAAGTTAACACAATAATAACGCGTTAACGTAAATTCATGCCATTCAACGCCAATCATTTATTTAACGTATTAACGCAATCGATATTTGGGAGGTTGTAGCCGGCTCAGTTTTAAAGCTAGAGTGAAGATACTGGAATCATATGAAACTAGAAAACCACGCTCCAAACTTGCGCAAAATTTTGGCGAGGAAAAACTGTCATGGCCATTTTCAAAGGGGTCTCTTGACCTCTGACCTCAAGATATGTGAATGAAAATGGGTTCTATGGGTACCTACGAGTCTCCCCTTTACAGACATGCCCACTTTATGATAATCACATGCAGTTTGGGGCAAGTCATAGTCAAGTCAGCACACTGACACACTGATAGCTGTTGTTGCCTGTTGGGCTTCAATTTGCCATGTTATGACTTGAGCTTATCTTTTATGCTAAATGCAGTACGTGTGAGGGTTTCTGGACAATATTTGTCATTGTTTTGTGTCGTTAATTTCAATTCCAATAATTAATATATTACATTTGCATAAATCAAGCATATTTGTCCACTCCCATGTTGATAAGAGTATTAAATATTTGACAAATCTTCCTTTAAGATACATTTTGAATACATAAAAAATGTGCGATTAATTATGGACAATCATGCAATTAAGTATTTTAATCGATTGACAGCCCTATTTCCTTTACAATAAAACAGTCCTCTAAACTACCAAGCAAACACTCTCAAAAAGCACCTTATGTGACTTCATGCATGATAATAACCGTCAGACAAATTGAGTCAACTGAACAAAAAGATTGAACTTTTTCAAAATAAAAGGAGAAAGCCTATATGAGGCACTGGAGCCATCTTCATGTCAGTGTCTGGTTGAGTGGAAGGCTTTATTAAGCCATTCGGGCGTCTGAGCTCTGCAGAGAGGGAGACTTTCCCCTCATCTCCGGTCTGCGTGAGTGGAGAGGCAGGGGCCTCACACTCCACTAAGGAATATTTATCTTTCCAGCTGGTTAGATGGATTAAATGACCGTCCCGCAGAGAAGGGAGAGGGAAAGAAGGAGAGTTTGAGAGAGAGAGAGAGAGAGAGAGAGAGAGAGAGAGAGAGAGGTGAGGGGATGGAGAAAGTTTTGTAGAGGAAATGTGCCACAGAGAGCAGAAAAGAGGGCGAGGAGGAGTGGAAAGATGTGCTTTTAGCATTTTCCACTTAGAAGAAAATAAAACAATAAGAATGACTTAGCAAGTCACATTTACCCCCGGCTGCGACAAATATGATTGTGACTTTTGTCTTCTCGAGACATGCAAAAACACACTCGTGCACGCACACATGCGATGACACACAAACACAAAGAGCTAATTAACTTCCTGACACATTCACGGAAATTCATTTCAAAGACAGAACGCATATGTTCATGCAAATGTGATGAGAAACCATTAAATGCTCAAATATCTGAGGCAAATGGAAAAATATTTCTCAATCACCCCCCCTTTGTCAATTTGATCTGACTTTACAGTTTTCCAGATTTCACACTACCAGAGCACCTGCTGCCCCTGCTAGCTGCTACTCCTTAGTAAGGTCAACTCAAAGTCAAACATATTAATATTAATTGATCATAATATGCAGGATTTGCTGTATCTATGGGTGGTGGTGTTTTTTTAATTCAGTAATATTTCTGAAAACAAATAAATTGCCCCTCCACTTAATCGACATATTATCACCAGCCTAGTTATATATTAAAAAAAAGGGACAAAAGTGTCATTACCAGGAGTTTCTTTCATTCAGCCAATACTCCATTTAATGCACTGGGCATTACATATAATCAGCCCACTGACATGAGCACATAAACCGCAAATAAAGGAGTGTAATAACATCAAAGAGCTGCCCTGTGAAATGTGATGCCGGGGCATTCAGACAGGAATGTTGAATGGGTGGCAGCTATGTGTGTGTGTGTGTGTGTGTGTGTGTGTGTGTGTGTGTGTGTGTGTGTGTGTGTGTGTGTGTGTGTGTGTGTGTGTGTGTGTGTGTGTGTGTGTGTGTGTGTGTGTGTATGTGCGTGCGTGCGTGCGTGTGTGTGCGTGTGTGTGATTGTGGTTATGCAAAGTGCAATCTAAGTGGGGAGCTGAAGTCATGGAAATTTCCTTCTATAAAAGTGAAGCATGACAATGGATTTGGAGCATCAAGGCCCGCGGGATTATGGGGGATCACATAAACCCCCCCCCCCCCTCCCGCCCGCCATAATTTTAGCAAACCACATCAAGCTCCATGTTAAGGGTTAATAATCCAGTTCCCCCACCTCTTCCTGCTTCCCTTGCACCCCAACCTCAAATCCCTAACATTAACATGTGTATCCAGATGTACTGTAGAGAGCATAAAGACTTTCGCACACACACATACTGTACATAAACACAAACAAACTAGCGCTGGTATTCCCCACACATGCACAGACCGCAAACCTGGCACGCATGCAGAAGCTTACCACACACACACACACACCTATCCAAACACACACACACAGTCTGACAGACCCACACAGAGACGGACTGTGTTCTCAGGTCTGTCATGTCCCCGTGCATCTGACATCATGGCGGCGTTATAACTGTTGGCAGGGTGTCATGGAGCATGCACCCCCCCCCCCCCCCAACCACCTTAAGCTCCCTCTCCCCACAGCCCCACCCTGTTCCCAACACTGCATCATGTGGAGCTCTGAGGTGTAAGAGCGGAATATCTTGTCGGAGGAGCCTGAAATCGATCGATGCGCTACAACAAGCTCAGCTCCTCTCCACTTCTTTTTCTCCCCACCAACACTTCAGTTAACCATGTGTGTGTGTGTGTGTGTTTGACTCTCTCTCTCTCTCTATCTCTCAGTCTGTGTCCACTTTAACATCTGTACTAGCAGTAATCAACAGTTTACACACACACACACACACACACTCTCTTCTAGCTGTTTGGAGAGAGAAGCGTGCCATGAGGAGCGCTCCAGCTCCTTTCCTCTATTAGCCTGCTGTTGGAGGGAAGGCAGGGATAATATATAAGCCAATAGGATTAGGAGGCAACAAAGCATCAGGCTGGAGAAATCCCTCCCAGCCTTGGGGTCCGACCGAGGCCTTCGCATGCTCTTTGGCTGTGCCGAGTCTAACCGAGCCTACCCAATCAGTAGCCTACATGTCTCCAGCTGTCATCCTCTTCCGCATCTCCTCTCCTGTACACACTACCACCACCATCATCACTCATATTTACCCCTCCTGCTCCAATAATCGCCGCACATCCTGCAAATAAGAGGTCAAATCCAGTATAGGCAGCCTTATTTTTTATATTTGACAGTCATGATTATAGCTTTGGGGGTTCTCTACCTGTGAGGAATCGCTTCCACCTGACAGTCTAACCTGCTTTAACCACGTACAGTGTATCTTGTCCGCTGCATTTGCATTTCAAAGAAGCGCCTACATCACGAGCGTGATGGCTGCCTAAAACAGCAGCGCGGCTCCCTGTATAAGGTGTTGAGCTGGAAGTAAATCCATGTGATTAATCAGGTCTGAAGCTAAAACATAATAATAACCCCCTTTATATTAATGCGCAGCTCATGGCTTGAACAGCTCTGCGGAAAGGCCATTAGTCACCGGCTCCCTGCAAAGCCACAATTAAGCAGTCGCATATTACTCTCTCTCTCTCTCTCTGTTTCCAACTTTAATCACAGCGCTGTCTCCTTCGTTATGTATTCTGTTCCTGGGTGATCGTGTCTTTAGGCGCCGACTTGGACAAGCAAATCATTTTATTTTCCTATTTGTTAAGCTGTGTATTAACAGAGGTATTCCCGAGCTAAGGTAAAGAGAGAGAGAAATGGAGTATTAGCTTTCTAAACAGCGACTTAATGCAACACAAGTTCAACACCGTCTGCGAGAATGTAGTGGGCCTTTTTTGGAATAATCATTACAGATATAGATATTATTTTAGAACATTTTAGAAGTACATTTTTGCACCTCATCACCCGCTGTTCTTTCAACTGAGCAAGTGGGTGTATGAAAAGGGGGAACTGACAGATTTTATAATTGTTATAGAAATCTTATTTGAATTCAGGAGCTTACTGATTTTTTTTTCTTGCGAGGGACACTTTAAAAAGCTGTCATGCACACCAACCACAGGCATTTCCCTCCTCCTTCCCCTCCCCTCCCCTCGCTCCCCTCTCTTCTCCTCTTTTTCTGATATCCTCTAATTTTGCCCGTGCCTAGGCAAATTTGTCGCGGCGCGTGGGCCCGTTTGATTTCATTAAACAGAATATTTAAGCATAAAAATTGTTTAATCGTCTCATGTCATTAGGAGATGGATTTCATTTTGCATACATTTGCATACTTCCCCCTCAAATTAAAACCGGGCGAATATGCAAATGTGGAAGGCCCAGGTTATGGCGGAGGTGTTTATTGTCATCACTTCAGGCAGTTCCACACTGCGGCGCCTCCGCATGAACAGGGGTGACAGCAACATCTGGACGCCCGGGGGTTGGGAGGGAGGAGAGGGTGGAGGCAGAAGGTGTAGGTGTGGGGATGAAGGTGTGTGATAGGCTGCTGTTTGGTTTTGGCATTTTTAACACCAGAGTGCACTGATCCAGCTACTGTAGCACCAAAAAAAACCTGAATATCCGTCATCACGCCATGCTTTAATTACCAACTTCATCCCCAGTGCTTTGGCCACGCTAAAATGTATAGTGAGCCAATGAAGACATAAAACGCAGCACTGTTCTTTCAACTGTAGCCTCTGCATGTGTTTTTATCAGCTGTTCTGCTGCTATTGTCCACATGGCTAAGCACTGCTGCTAATGAGGCAGTAATTAGCAATGGCGTAACGTTTCTTCACCCGTGCTTAAGTCCTCGCTCATTTTTTCTACCCCCACCCCCCCACCCTCACTGTAATTTTCTCATGCTGCAATTTAAGGCATCACAGCAGAATTTGTTCCAGCACAATAAAAGGCTGAACCGCGGAGATGAATAGGGCAGCGCATTAGCACAAGTGATTGCAACTTTTGCAAAAATGGAAAATGTAGGTCCGGATCTAACCTCATTTTATTTCCAATCAGAAGAATGGACCATCCAGATGAGCTTCCACTGTCAGGTTCATAATTAGGTATAAACACTTCCCACATCTATCATTTTATTGCACCCAATTCGACTGTTATCAGGCCATTAAATAGCCGTAATCAGTCGCTATAAGCACCATAGATGTGGGTCATTAGGGGCCTGCTACGTTGTAAAAGTGAAAGTGAAACTTAAAAGCAACACGTTCTAACATGTTGTAAAATTGAATGAAACGTCACATTTTGAACAGAAAAAAAAGGCTTCTTTAGGTTTAGGCAACAAATCTACAACTTCTTTAGGTTTAGACAACACAACTACAACTTCTTTAGGTAAAGGCAACAAAACTACAACTTCTTTAAGTTTAGTCAACAAAACTACAACTTCTTTAGGTTTAGGCAACAAATCTACAACTTCTTTAGGATTAGGCAACAAAACTACAACTTCTTTAGGTTTAGGCAACATAACTACAACTTCATTAGGTTTAGGCAACATAACTACAACTTCTTTAGGGTTAGGCAACAAAACTACAACTTCTTTAGGTTTAGGCAACAAAACTACAACATCTTTAGGTTTAGGCAACATAACTACAACTTCTTTAGGTTTAGGCAACATAACTACAATTTCTTTAGTTTTAAGCAACAAAAACAGTTAGGTTTAGGCAACAATCTACAACTTCTTTAGGTTTAGGCAAAAAAACTGCAACTTCTTTAGGTTTCGGCAACAAAACTACAACTACAACAAGGTTTAGGAAAAAAAATAATTGGTCTAAGTTTAGGGAAAAACATCGTCTTTTGGGTCAAAATAACTCCGAACACAAACACAACTACACATTGTTGGTTCCACACAGTATGCAAACTCCGATCTCCCGGGTGTAAACCATGTGTTTTGTGTCCCATCCATCGTCCCCGACCTCAACCCCTTATGGAGTTTCACGCTGTCTATACTACAGCGCCTGACTTCCGTTTTTGCTCCTGTCATAATTACTACGGTCGCTTAAGGTCGCTGTCGTATTCTTTTATACCTTCCTTTGGTGATCTACCATGTGAATAGATGGTACGACCTACTAGTGGGTGTAGCAGGCCCCTATTGACCCACATCTATGGGGATTATAGCGACTGATAACGCCTATTTAATAGCCTGACAACAATCTAATCGGCTGTTTATTCTCACTACTCATCACCCCGGTGCTGTAACATATTAACAACTGAAACTAAAGCAGCATTGTATTCAAAGTGTGTAAATAAATATACAGTGATGCTGAAGAGTGTTTATCATAAGAATTAATTAATAAACATGCAAGGGAATCTAGGACTAGGCGCAATCAGTGTGTTTGTATAAGTGGTTGTTGCTCATGATGATGTACAGCCGGTAAAATTAATGGACAACAGGATCGCAACCTGCTTACCACAAGAAAGAGGGAGAGAGAGAAAAGGGGAAAGGAACGAGGGCGAGTGTCTCCAAATAGAAAAAGGCTAAACATACCTCAGCAGGACCTGCCTCTATGCACCCTGGCGGTCTATAAACAAGCTGTAGAGACTGTGTGTGTGTTGGGAGGCAGCATGTTACTGTACAAGTCTGTTACAATCAAAGAAAAGTGACAATGAAGGATCCTGACAAACCATTACCTTCATATGCTGCTTTACAGGTTGGCCCGCTGCAGACAGCTGGAGCCCAACAAGAGGTCCGGGTGACTTGTAGTGACTCTGCAGAGTGGCAGAGGCCTGATGACACTCAGCCCCAGTGGCAGGGACCGGGGTAATAAATCACGGGCAGTG
Source organism: Sebastolobus alascanus (assembly GCA_916701645.2). NCBI lineage: Eukaryota > Metazoa > Chordata > Actinopteri > Perciformes > Sebastidae > Sebastolobus > Sebastolobus alascanus. Next base: position 92,417 of record CAKAOJ020000218.1, read on the forward strand.
GCAGTCAGATAAACGGTGCTCTGAAGCTGATTGGGAGGAGAAACTATTGTGACGAGTGTGTGATGGTGAGGAGGCGCCGACGACCTGTGTGAATAAGGGTCGCCGCTCCGCAGAGGCAGACCCAAACAGCTCCCCCTGCGTCTTAATTTACCCTGAAAAGCCATTACAGCCACTCGGCTTGCCTCTTCCTGACCCTCCCCTCCTCTGTCCGTCTCCTCTGGCTCGCAGAGGAGCAGTCATTCTCCAGGACCTCGATGGCCCTTAAGCAACAACTCTGAAATGAGCTCTCCTATCTGGAGGCAGACAGACAGACTGAGGAGCTGCTGTCTCACAGAGTGGTGGCCCCTCTGCTGGTCAGTCAGGTACTTCTAGACTAATTCACACTGTGTATAGTAGGGCTGCAACTAACGATTATTTTCATTGTTGATTAATCTGTCGATTATTTTCTCGATTAATCGATTAGTTGTTCTAAGCTGGTCTATAAATGTCAGAAAATGGTGAAAAATGTCGATCAGTGTTTCCCAAAGCCGAAGATGACGTCCTCAAAAGTCTAGTTTTGTCCACAACTCAAAGATATTCAGTTTACTGTCACAGAGGAGTAAAGAGACCAGAAAATATTCACATTTAAGAAGCTGGAATCAGAGAACTTTTACTTTTTTTTTTAATTATTCAAACCGATTAATTGATTATCAAAATAGTTGGCGATTAATTTCATAGTTGACAACTAATCAATTAATTGGTTAATCGTTGCAGGTCTATTTATAGTATTTTTATTGGTTTCAAGAGCTGCTTACATTGGCCAAAAAAGGGAGCGGTTGTATTTTCTAGTGACTTAATTGTTACATGCTCAGTTTCTCATAAAAATTAAATATTGTTGTCATAAAATAATTTTGAAATATTGCCTACTGCCAACAAGAGCCAGCATAAGTAGGCTATAAGTACAAATTTGAAGTACCTTTCTTCCATTTCCTACTACCTTATATTTCTACTCAACTATATTTCAGAGGGAAACATTATACTTTACGAAACTATACTTATACGGTATACATATTATATGATGAGCTTATAAAATATGATGCATTGTTGTAGATTAAACTACCCAATATATACAAAATAGTCATAATTAGCTCTAACTCAACCACGTATAAGAGAAAAATGCTAACTGCACATGAATGCATCAGTAAGAATAATCCAATAATAAAATACATTATAGTAGGACACACACAGGGGCCATTTTTGTTCTGCATTATGAGTAATTTTATATTAGATGCTTTAAGTAAAAGTTTTAATAATGCATACATACTTTAGTGACCTTTTCAATGCAGGACTTGTACTTGTAATGGAGTATTTTTGCACTGTGGTATTACTCCTTAACTCAACTAAAGGAACTAAATACTTCCTTCATCACAATAAACCATACTTTTTTCACATGTATATTTTTATTTTTGTCTATATTTTTTTATAACTATAATAAGAAATACACCATACTTAATCCTCCGTGTTCATATAATTGTGTGTATTAGGCTACTTTCACTAAATAAATCTTCCATGGTTCTATTTAGACTGTAGGACAAACAATTGTTTACTTTAGGCGCAATCACTACAAGTCGTGTATTAATCCTTATATATTAGTCACATCACAGAAATGCTACTCTCTCAATTTCATGTCAATTTGTAAGGAAAGTTTGCATATGTTTAGATGTATGACTTGATTTTCATTTGTCTGCTTATTTATTTTTTGTTTCTGGTCAAGATAGTCAGTGATTCTCTCTCTTAGTTGGAGATACATTTGATTTCTATGACATTCAGGGAGTTATTTTATTGCTTTTGATTGCATTTTTAAGATATCTTCATTCAAATATATATGTTCGTTAAAAAGATTCAAACCCTTGTCCATATAAGCGACATTTTGCGAGGAGAGTACGCTGCTTTGCTTTTTTCAAGTGCTGGCTGCTTCCATTTGGAGCAGTTAAATAAACTGCTTAAATAAACTTCTTGCTGTTTAATAATTGGTTTGACTAAAACTAAAAAAGGTTCAAGTAAGACTCTACTGGCAACGTGGGCATTATAAGGCAACCTTTATGAGTCACAGCATTCAGTGGAGAGCCAGCACAAACACTGGTGTTGGACTAAGTGTGCTGTTGTGCTACTTGGCAGAGTTAATAACTGCTCTCTCAAAGAGGAAAAACAGTCATCCCTCTTGATCACTGAAAAAAAGCTACTCAAAAAACTACTAAATTGCTCTTAAACTTCACTTCACCAGTAAATCAGCACTGCCACTTATTTTCATTATAAAAGAACACGTTTTCCCCTACAAGAATGTCTATTAGCCTCGGGTTCAAACCACCTGATGTAAAATGTACGGAGAGAATATGATTTCAAGTATCATAACATTTGTGTAAAACGCTGTTTGTTGCTATATGATAATCCATACACAGTCATGGTAGTGTATAATCCGCTCAATGCTGACAAAAGCAGGAGAAAACTGCTGCTTTCACAGCAAAATGGTGAAACCGGTTACAAACAGGCCCAAAGCAGGAGCAGTGTTTAAAGCAATTCACCCTGTGAACACCCAAAGGTGTCCGCCCAAACTTCCTAATAACCGCACACACCCCTAATGCTGTAATATTTTGGATTATTATTATATTTTTGGATTCCAAAGCTACGACATGATTAAAGCAAAAAACACAGTTTTACTGGCTGCATGGATTACAGTCATTTCAGTGGGAAGCATCCAGAAGTCCAGTCCAGATTACAGAGACAGCAATTCAGCCCGTCACTGTTTTATAACAATATGGTGACTAAAGCTTGTGTACAGCGGCGGCACTGTGCAGAGGAGGAGCTGCATTGTTTGCGGTGGCTCATCTAACCAGCACCCTGGCGACTCTCTCCCCTGAGTGACGCCTGTCAGTGACACTCTATCAGCTGCCTACATGCCACCGACACCCCCTCTGCTTCACCCCTCTTTGTGTGCTTCCTCTCTGTTCCCACTATCTTGCCTCCTCTTCTCTCTCAGGATAGTTTCTCTCTTTTTCTGCACTCTCTGACTCTCCTGCCCCCCCTGTCTCTTTTTCTTTCGGTGTCAACACTCCTTCTTCTCCCTCCTCCTGTCTTTCTATTCCAACTGGCTCTCTCTTTAAAACTCTCCTCCCATATCCTCCTCCTCCTCCTCCTCCTCCTCCTCTCCCCACCTTACTCCTTATCCTAGCTTTTCCTTCCCATTCCCCGTCTCATGATTAGATAGCATTGGTGTTTGTGCACCGGCTCCCAGTGGACAATCACACTGTGAGGGTGGACGAGGGGGTGGGGGGGGGATGCGAGGGTTCCATTTTCTATTAGAACAAAACATGCCTGTGGGGCCGGCAGGCATCAACTGGAAATGCAATCTGGGCCTTTGAGCTGACACCCAGGGTGGGGTATAGAGGTGTGGTGCGGGGGGAACAGGAGCCGCCGTTGTGTGGTGGGACTCTAGAGTGAATGTTATCGTTCTCATGGGGATCCCAGGCTGCTTCTCCCCGGGCCCCTCTCCCTCCTTCAAACTTGGACACCTCGGGGAAAAGCGGTCCCGGTGGCCCGCAATGAGGAGGGCTAATTCTGAGCACGACGCCCTCTAGCCTTTCCCCTTCACCGTATAGCCACAAGCAATGTTCAAAAGCATTTATTGATCGTCGAGGGCCGCTATTTCTTTAAGCATTCTCCGTTTATATGTTATCAGAGAGGAGTGTCGTTCTCCACAGCACAGAAGATAAGTGAGTGGAAATGTGTAGGAAGAAGGAAGAGAAGGACGGGCGAAGGAAGGGAACATATAGGTGGTTGGTCTCGGCAGGGCTGGTGTGAATGCAGATTGGGAGTTCCTGGACATGCATAATTCACCACAGGGGAGATAGGAGAGGAGGTGGGTAGGAAGAAAGGGAATAGAAGGGTGGGTGAGTGAGAGAGAGAGAAGAGGGAGGGAGGGAAGGAAAGGGGGAGGAAGGAGAAAGAGGAAAATGAGCAGTGCGTCTCAGGCAGCGTCAGCGTCTACAGTGAGGAGGTAATTAGGGAGCTGTCACTTGTTCCTGTCAGGCACCACTCCCGCTGAAACATCGAGCATGTGTGTGTGTGCGTGTGTGTTAGGTTGTTCTTGTGGGGGAGGGCTGAGCTTGTATATAACTGTGTGTGTGCGTGTATGTTTGCGAATGGGTTGCGTGTGTATATAAATCGTGCGGAAGAGAGCGGGGAGGGTGCGGCGCAAGCCGAATTCAAATGAGACAGAAACACTAGAAGAAAAACAGACTAAAGTAACAGACTCACTGCTAGGGAATTGTAATAATGGTGGATAAATATGACTCAGAAGTACACAGCTCAAAGTATTAGAGGAGAGGAGGTGGGAGGAAGAAGAAAAAAACTATCACTCCAGGTATTTGGACGGGGACAAGGATGGAGAAAGATAAGGATGGATTAAATTTGATGAATGATATTTGAGGCAACAAAGAATTTCCTGCAACACATGCATGTGCTAAGTCAGGATAAAAACCCCGGTGCAACAGCCAAGTGATTTGTTGTGGTAAACATATTCATATGCATGCATTATTGACACATATATACACTCAGCAGCAGCCAGTGTGTCTACTGTCACCCCCTCTGCATGCTGATTGTGATCTCGAGTCAAAATAACAATACGCTAATGTTTAAACAGCCTAGTTGTCATATCAATATAGGCGGTGAGAATATATTTGACAGAAGGTGGAAAGACATGCAGCAGTAGGTACATAAATACAGGTGTATGTGACACACACACACGTGCACAGTCAGTCAGGGAATGTGATGCACGGGTATTTAAAGTTGTGAATGCCTTTATAATCTGCAGCCCCTCAGGAGACAGTAAAGCTCGCCATATGAGTGAATCAGTGTGGGCCTGTCTGTGGAGTTTTCACTGTGACACCGGCACTCATACCACTCACTGGGTGTTCCAATTAAAACCCACCCCTGCCAGGAGAGCAACAGCTCTCCAACAATACTCGGCTCTCCCACATGTGCACACGCATACGCACGCCGCTGACAGACCACAAACACAGTCAGGCTGACGATGATGGATGGTGTGCATAACCTGGCTGGTGATATAGACTTTGGCTAAACAGCTCAGGCCTTCACCAGGGGTTTGTCCTCAGGCAGGTGGTGCGCTTCCTCCACACAGGTGGTTTTAACCAGCGATGCGGAGGATAATTATCTCACGAGGTAAATTTCCACGGCACGAGGAGCGTTTTAAACGCGCCACATAATTTGTTGTTGCGACATTAAACTGTCAAAGTTTAGCGGAACTGTTTTGTACGGTTTCTCTTTGTGCCGATAAATGCTGCTGTTTATTACATGAGGTTACTAATTGGCAAGTTGGGAGACACACAGAAAACAAGCTGATGAGACAAAACATGAATACAAGCTCTTTCCATAGGGCTCATGGAGATGAGCATAATATTTGAGCGTGATAACAATTTGTAAGAGCTTCCATCCATTGGTTTTCTGACTCGCCAATTCAGTGTAAACAAGGCATATTGTGCACTGCAATGTCACAGAGTGAGATGAGCCGTTTTCCCCGGGCTGGCCCATAAAAGACTCATTAGGGCACTTCAGACGTATTTGCACTGCGAGGGGCTGCCATTAAACACACCACAAGGCCTAATAAATGCATTATTTAAAAGCTGTGCTCCAATTACTAATTGATTAGAGTCGAGCGCCTCATCAATAACGCAGAAGCGGCCCCCTTCAAATCAAAATACACATGATTTATACATGAAAGGCTTTAAAAGGGATAAGTTCTCTGCTAATCAGCCATAAATGTTTTAAACACCCAAATTTTTACTCGTGATTTAAAAACAAGTGAGGGCCTGTCAGCAAGCTGTGTGTGTGCGAGCAGTTTGAAATGTGCACTACAGACAGAGAAACACACATCTATCCCACTGGGAATCAATATTAATGAGGCAGAAACATAGCATGAAGTAACCCTTCAGTCAAACACGACAAGTTTATAGGAGACACATTTTATATCCCAAATAAGTGGAATGACTATAATTTGCTTTGCGCTCCAACTGTATTAAAACAATTGTCCCTATAGGCAGTACTCTTGTCTTTGAATGCAACGGGTCAATTAACACACTAATGCAATATTAACTGCACCATTATTTAATTAAAACGTATGCTTAAATGTGTCATGTACAATTGAACTGAATAATTTAATAATAGACTCAATTTAACAACGCAATAAACGTATTTCAATGTGGCAGACCACACTGCGTGGTTTTTCTTGTACATTTTTGTAGAACAATTCCATATGAAAGCACTATGGGAGGTCTCACCACGAGGAAAGGCTGGTCATCCACTCAAAGTATGAAACATTAAAATGAACTACCAAAGCAAAACTACTGAAGTAGCATAAATAATGCAATAAACATCCTTTTTTTGTACTTCACCTTCCAAAGAGACATTGCAGTATATTCTTCCAGACATTTGAGCCCCTGTGCATATCGCTCGTTCCGCGGGTGATCATAGTGTGGTATAGCGTACCTGGAGGAAAGCAAAAGAGAGCGAGGAGTAGCGTAATGAAAAACAAAGAAATAATCAAAGGCCTGAGCCCCAGATGAGCAGGAGGCCCCGAGGAGAGCCCAGAATACGAAAGAAAAGCCTCACCACAGATATCAAACGGCATAGAACGTAAAGAGAGATTAACATGATTATGTCATTCTCCATGTAATTCTTGCATGCATCCTGCTCTTTTACTGCTGGATGTTCAACACTCTGAATCATTTACAGTTGGCATTGATTTCAAATGTTATGATACCTCGGCTAGTTCGATTATACAGTAAGCCAAGTCAAGTCAAGTTTGTTTGTATACATACAATGTGTCAGTGGGCTTAACATGCAGTCCAAGCTCTCCAAGACGAAGATATCAAAACAAGACAAGAAACTCACCAAATAGACATTAAAGGTGCTAAATGTGAGATTGGGAGCATTTGTATTGCGTCCGCACGGCTCTCAACATGGCGACGGCTGAGCTGGCGGCTCGCAGCTAACGGTACACAGCGCTAACAATGAAAACAACGGCAACACTGCTGACGGAGCTAACGGTGTTAACCTGGGGGGGAACCAGAGGGTGGGTACTGCGCTACGGCGCCGTCGGTCGGGATGGCGTTATCAGATGTAACCGCCATATGAGAGCAGTGCAGAGCGACGGCTGTGAGCTAGCGAGTAGGGCACGCTCACATACACTAAAAGCATGCGTGGCAGGCCCAGCTATGTCAACAAATCGAGGAGAAAGTCGGATTATAACTTCATTCTCTGCTCAGGTCCACTACATCTTTACAGAGCAAATAGTTGTTTGCTGCTATATTAATGCTCTGGATATCCCAAAGAGACCCTTTAACGACCAAAACCAACATTGAATTGATCCTACTAACCTGACATAGTTACTTTATCTGAGCCATAGACCTCCATTGTTGTCCAAAAACGATGAAAAACAAGAGATCATCTTGCGATGGGATCAAATCAGCCGTGATGCAAAATTGGGCCAGGGGCATAAAGTGGGTGAGCCCTTCCCCACTTCCTACCCCCGTACTTCCAGCGCCCTTGATCGGACCATGCCCATCTTCGAACTCGGCCTTCATTTAGATTAGATTAGACCTGTCAATCACAAGGTATGCAACAGCCTAAAGCATACCCTGCTTTATGGTCTATTTGACTCTAAATGGGACCATAATTTACTAAATGAACATCATGCTGTATTGAAGAAGACTTGAAACTAGCGATTGAGACCATAAACTCATGTTTACAATGTTTACTGAGGTAATAAATAAAGTGAGAAGTAGGGTCATTTTCTCATAGACTCATAGACAACCAGAGGATTTGCTTGCTATGAGAAAGAGTGCAAGTTTAAGGCACTTCTGCATTGGTCCCCAACAAATGCAATATTTACCTTTGTTTGTGTTTGTGTTTTACGAAGTAAAATGAAAGTTTCGTGACTGAGTTTTTAAAGATTTACGTCCTCAGTAGGAACAAATGGGCTTAGGGATGAATACCACAGACAAGCTGGGAAAGTCAGAAAGTATTGAGAGGCAGGTTAATGCATTGCTGGTTCTGGTCTCTTTATGGGGTTTGTTGATGTTTTCTGTTTGGGTGAAAGCTTCAGGTTGTACAACTTTGGGAAAAAAAAAAAATGCATTTTCCATGTGGAAACCATAAAAGTAAAGCCATAAAAAGGTTGCTCGTGTTCAGCGTAAAAAGCATGAAAAGCTACCTAAGAGTACAAAACAAATATTACACAAATATCAACATTTATTAAACTACATGGGACAGGGAAGAGATCTGTGGAAAGTTTGATTATCCACATGGATTCCACTCTGTACCTTTTAGTCATACCGACGCATGGTTGTTAGCTAACACACCAGCCACCAGCTATCTGCTGCTTAACAAAGCATCCCAATGCAATAGGTTATGGCAGGCCATCCTGTTCACTGAGCTGACAGGCTGGAAGGAGGAAGAGGAAGAGAGGGGGGGGGGAGGGGGGGAGGAGAGGAAGAGGAAGAGGAAGGAGTTCACAGCGCTTGACCCTTTGGGGGCCAACAGACTGTGTACTTTAGTGGTCAGAGCATTCAGATGTGAATGTCTCTGTATCAACCAACCTGAATACATAAGAGCAGTCAAATCTATCGCGCCCCCTGAACAAGCTTTACATCAAGCTGCACCTGTCAGTCTCGAGTGCATTCAGACCGAGACATGCGAGACAGCTAAGTTCCTCGGGGTGGGCGTCATCACTGATCAAATAAACCGCTTATGAGCGCGAGCGCTGGCTTTGCTGAATCAAAAGGTAACCATCTACTGTTGGAGCCCACGAGAGGGCTAGGTTAGCTTTTATTCCATTTAGTGAATTGCTATGAGCTAGCTAATGAGGCCGAACACCACTTATTGTGTTTACTGTCAGGCTCATAACAACTGTATGGCGAGCAGCAGCAGCAGCATCAACACTGATGGTGATTGTACTGCTGTAATATCTGCCACCGAAGCAATCAAGACAGTAATGAAGATATGGCAATTAATGGTCAGGATGCAGAAGAAGATTGTGATTATGTTGATTATGGTGATGATGATGTGGAGGAAGAAGAGGAGACGAAGGTTAAGAGAATGTATCTGCTCCGGAGGTTCGGATGCAGCCGGTTTGTCGGAGTTGTCTAGCTGAGCGCGTCGTGCCGCGGGGGGTTGTCACTTCCCGATGAAGAGACAGGTCCACGCCTGAGATGGAATCTCCCAGCAGCCACTGCGGCGCCCTATGGAAGCTCATGCTAATCGCCGGCGCTGGTGTTGCCCCCCCCACTGTCAGCTCACTGAGCTGGCTCCACATCACCAGGGAGCTCCACACACACACACACACACACACACACACACACACACACACACACTCCGACAGCAAGCACAGCGCAGGGACACACAAGAGGAAGAGGATGGATGGAGGATGATCCTGTGGAGTTAAGATGCGCACACTCACTAGCGTACACGATGCTCTGTGTGTCTGTGTGCGTATGTGTGTGTGTGTGTGTGTATGTGTGTGGTATGCACACACACATTTCATGATGACACTAATGTGTGATAGTGCTTTAAATATAGGCATATCGTTTATCTGCTAATGAGTACAGGGAGATGAGCCTGTTGAATATGGTAATTTGCTGCCGTATTAGCCTTCAGAGGATAGCTTAGAAAGTGTGAGCGCGTGTAAAAAGGTGTGTGTGTGTGTGTGTGTGTGTGTGTGTGTGTGCGTGCGTGCGTGCGTGCGTGCGTGCGTGCGTGCGTGCGTGCGTGCGTGCGTGCGTGCGTGCGTGCGTGCGTGCGTGTGTGTACTGTAGGTACATGTGTATTTACTCTAGGCCTCTGTGAGTCTCTGTGCTTGGGCTGCACCCCTTATCTTCCTCTGGTAGGGGAACTGTTGGCTCACTATCTGCCATCTACCTCTGTTTGCTTATTTAGGATGACACGCAGTGCTCGTGAACGCGTTCAACGATGTCCCGGGAAGTTGCCATGTTTACGTGTCTGCCACAGAGCATATTTATCCATGGGCACGCTAGACTTGTCTTGTAGACTGTTTATGTAGCTTTTAGTTGGTTTCTTTTTGCATCAGCCTAATGCGGGGCACACTACACAAGCCGATTTTAGGCCCGATTCCCCCCTGCAGACAATGGTCAGCTAAGCCCCGTTCTTTTGATGTTATACAGATTATCTTTCCAGATATTCCTGTGGTGTGAGGCCTGTTAGGAGTGTTTTTCACATCCCCCATTCGGCACGGAAGTCCATCCTGGTCGCACCGATTTCAAATCGTAAATATTAAACATGTTCAATATTTAGGATCGGATATCCTGTTGTGTTCGGGGAACCCGAGGATAGCTGATGACGCTGTCATATGGGAAAGAACGATAGCCAACCAAGAACCAAGCTGACTGAAGCGGAAGGACAAAAAAACGCCGTTATGGCGGCTGTGGCTAATGCATGGGTTAACGCAAAACGCGAAGCATCAAGTAGTAGTAAGATGGACCTCAGAAATGGAGGACCAACTTGTTGATTTGTGGCAACAACAGGAGTGTTTATTTAATGTGTCTCCATGACTTCATCCATCCATCTTTCGTGAATTTTCAGTGCAAAGTAGTGCAAAAACTAACAACTTCCTGCCACGTTTGATCGCTAGAGATTTAGCGAGATTTCCGTTTTTTTTAGTCAGGACTCATGTTGTTCATGAATAAATCTGTGTGGTGTGCCGTTTTGACCAAATCGTTGCTCATCACACACTAAAGGAAAGAAACAGTAAAAATGTAACATACATGTCGTTATGTGTGGGCTCTCTCACATTTTCAAAATCTTTTAGTGTGAGCCAGCCTTAACCTGCACGCATGGGCTCTAATGTGAGAGTCTGGCCCCGCTCCAACAAGTCGGTCATTTCTTCTCTGTGAGCTTTTATTGAGCCTGAGCCGGAGCAGGTGACAGTTTTATGAATTGTAACTCTCTTGTTGTCAGCTGCAGCGGTGCCACTATAATTTTTTGTTTGCTTGCTCATCAGCTAAAGGAGTGCAGGTTAAACACTGGTGAGCTGTTGAAAAGACGCATTAGCTTTTACAGGAATTGTTAATGATCCAATGCGCATCTCTACAACACTGTTAATTCTCATAATAAATATTTCACCCTTGTGACCAAACTGTCATTTTTCAAGCAGAGTTGTTTTTAAAAGCTTGAGGAGGCACAGCAGACTAAAGCCATCTGATGACAGTCCGAGTGGTAAGATGGTTAGCAAGCGCACTGCACTGTGGACACCATAAACAGCCTTTTTTTTTTTTCTTCTTTGCCAAGGACCTTGTGTAGAGGCTGCCCCCCCCTGGAGGATGAATTCTGTGGATGATATACTTGAGTAGAATAGTGTCCTTGTCTGTAACATGGAGCCTATGGTGGCGGTTCGTATGGATGAGATGTGACAGGGGTCGGGGAGTGAGGAGGTGTCTGTCATATGCGGCTGTGCCTTTGACCTCATGTTCTCATAATAAGGGGTAAGGACTCTGCTTTGTCACTCCTAGGTCAGGTGACAGCACGGCGGCCAGGCTCGGCGTGGGGACGAGGAGACAGCAGTGAATCTAAACAGCTATTTGGAGGCGGGCACAGACTCGCTCAAGGGCGGTAAGACAGATACCACGACGTAGAGAGAGCAAAACATGCATTTTGCGAGATGCTTTCCTTAATCCTCTCCCTCGAGACCCCGAAGCCACACTTACAACCCCCCGCGCCCTCTACTTTGCCACCCTTAAGTCCATCGGCACACATTAAAGCGAAGGCAGAGGAATGGAGAGGTGCCAGGCAGCCAAAAGGAGCATTACTCATCAGGGTCATGCTCCACTGCGCAAAACACAATCCCTCATACATCATCATAACTGCCACCCAATGACAATTACAATTGAGATGGCAAGAACTAGGAGAGAGAGCTCTTTAATTTAACATCCAATTATTACAAGTTATCACCCCTTGATCAATGTAATATAACAGACAATCAATGTTGCATGTGACACAAGAGATGGGGGCCCGCATGGGGGGGTCGTGTATCCTTCTATTGGGGAGACATACCTCTGGGATAAATAAGTCTCCTCTCATGAGTCACTCGACACCCTCGGTGTGCATCACGTGATACACGCTGAGGGTGGAACGCCATAAATAGCTATTTGACATTATCACATTTACATATGCACAAATACTGTAGGCTAACTACCTTGGAAGGTGCTGACAAAATATAAACAAAACGAGGGAGGAAGCAAAGCATGCAGTAGATTATTATATAAAACTGTATCCATCGATGGAGTTTTCTCAAGTTTCCTCTTGGCTACGACATCTTCAAACTAGGGATGCACCGATTACCGGATCGGATATCGGGCCGATGCTGACTCAAATAGCTGGATCGGACATTGGTTACAATGGCGCAGATCTGTTAAATTTAATTCTACGCTTATATACTATATACATTATATACTTGAATTTTAATCCTGTTTTATTTTTGACCAATTTGTTGCTGCATTAAAACGGTTTACACTTGAATTCCTGTTAAATTTGAAGATTTTTTAGGCTATTTGGCTAACTATCATGGAAGGTGCTGACAAAATAAAAACAAAACGAGGGAGGAAGCAAAGCGTGTCGCAGTAGTATATTATATAAAACTGTATCCTATCCTAGTTTTTTTCAAGTTCCCTCTTGGCTACAGCATCTTCAAACACTTAAAACTGACTGCTGGTCGTTGGTAGGAACCTCGATCACGAGACGGCAACTTGTGATGGCTCTCTGTGTGATATTCTGCCTGTCATTTTCGAGGGCGGCAAAAGTATTCCGTAGATCAATCCAGAACTGGCTTCGCAATAGCATCCCAACATCCATGTTATTGATTATTTTAGCACCACGACAATAAACCAATATGACCCGCAGCCGAGCTGCGTTACCGCGGGAGATTAAGTCATAAAACAGAAACCAGTGCCAATAAACTGCACTGTTTACTAGCTTGATATATTCAACAGAGTAAGAGATTATTCCTCTGTTTTTAATAGGGCTTGACACAGGCATGCATAGTTCCTCTGGATTACACATAAAGGTTGGTGACATATTACAGGAGGATCATCGTTACCCTAACTACTGTAACTAATGAGGCAAATTAGAGCGGCGATGTCGATGATTCTCGGGACGGCAATAATCATAAAGATGAGGAGGAAATGTAGGCTGGGCTTTTATTGTTTTAAGGGGAAAAAAATGGGAAACCGGCCAAAATCAAGTTAATTCCTCTCGCATTAATTGGAGGATGTGAGTTCCTGTAAGCCTCTTTGAACATAAACTAAAACAAACATACTTGACTCACTGTGGCGAAGTAGAGTAAAATCCATTTAGTAATTAAGTAAATCTGCATATCAGTATTAGCCACTATTAGCATAGTGTATTAATGTTGAATATACAAATTCAGAGAGGTTGGAGTCATAGTGGAATAATCAAAATAGGCCTTAAAGCTTTTAAATCCTAATTCAAATATATATGCTAATTAATCTGGATTAATGTATAATTTATGTAAATTATGCATCTCCTTTTAGGATTTTTTTTTTTTTTTTATGAATGTAGGCGGCAGCATCACTGGATGCTAAATGTTTATATCCACAAGTTCCCTTTACTTCTTGTTTCCCTTCAGCTCCTCTAATTTTCTCCTTTACCTTCTTCTTTCTTTTCCGTCTTTCACCATATGATTTTATCTCCCTCACAACTCTGCACTCTGAGCCCGGCGACAGATTCCTTCAGCATTTCAATCGGGCGCTAAAAATAACCATCTTTTTCTTTTATTCACACTGGCTTTGCTATAATGCAGCCACTCTGCGCGGGCCGACTAGAGGTCAATCCATTATCTCACCACTACCCATACAAGCTGCTGTCTGACTCCTCAGCGCCAAACACAGAGACGAACCTCGCCACCCTCTCCCTGGTATACAATCTTCACACAGATTTAGCATTTCCGCATCCCTCCTTCAAAAGGCGAAAATCTCCATAAAAGCTTTAACAAAGGGAAAAATTCTAAATATTTTAAGTGTTATCCACAAAGACAGTTTATTAGCACATTATCCGAAGAGAAAATACTAATAAGGTTTCACTTTACTTCTAAAGTAACCACGTCCTTCCTGTTCATTTACAATGCACATTATTAATGTAGTATATGTTGCAAATCAGCTGATCCATTCATACTTATTAGGAAGATAAATGCTATTAATGTTTTGTCATGCATTACTTTATTGCTGCGTGCCACCGCTTCCCGCGCTTCAATTTCCATATGGCTGTGGCACTTTATCCTCCATCGGCAATAATGTGATTCTTCCTCCGAAGAGATGAAAGATCAATATCCTCTCAGGCCTGCGAGTTAAGGGGGAAAAGCAAGAAAAATAAGACCATCCACTCCGTCCCCTATTGATATATGTCACGGTGAGATGGCGTAGATCATAATGAAATTGTTGAAAATGTGCAATTTATGTGTCGATGAGTTGGCTTCCATGAGGTTTCCACCACGCTCCCCACAGGCCATTGTCAAACCAAAACCATTAGCATGTTCTGTGGGTAACATTAACCTTTCCACACGGGCTTACCAATATCTCATCACAGCCTGAGTCTCGCCGCCCCGCGCTTTTAAACACCGCTCGTTTACGAGATTGGCCGCCTGCGAGGCCTTTAAAACATATATACGCGTTAGAAAAATGATCATTGGTAAAGTCCATCATCTGCTGCGTTTTCTGACAATTTCTTTGAGTTACAGCCGTTCGTCTGCCTTTTGCCTTCTCGTCTCTTTCTGCTCAAAGACACGAGGCTTTTCCAGCGGCCATCAGCGAGGCGTCATTGTCTTTAAGAGCATGTCGCCTTTCATGTTTGGGGTCAAGAGCTCAGGGGACGAGATGGCCACTCAGTGGAACAATCAGGGGGAAAGTATCGATCTATGAGCATTTGGCTGCCACCGACTCATGTACATTACCACCGGCTGGACAAGGTGAAGCTGAAATATCACACATAAAATCCTAAATAATTATCAAATGCAGCTTGGCAAATTAAATTTTCAGTCTCGCAGTTAATGAAAAACGGCTTTTAAACAACGAGCGACCACTTTAGAGGTTCGGAGTGGGAAGAACATTTTGCATTACCATCGCAATGTGTGTGTCAGCGCCTGCCTCTCTGCGTGTTTGTGTGTGTGTGTGTGTCAGGAGGTTGATTGTTGTGGTGGTGGTGATCGTGGCTGCAGGGCTCCTAATGAAGGTGTGCGTAATAAAATCAGTGCACCGGGGTCCTCGTGTGCGCCCCGCCTCCCTCAAACTCCATCTGATTGAAAATGGAACAGCTGTGATGATTTAATTTACATGTTAATAACCAACGGGCCTCCAGAAAATCGTCCAATAAACGCCTTTTTATTACCGCCTGTATCTCCTACGACGCGGGGGAATGAGCGAGAGAGGGATTGAGTGAGGAGGGGAGGGTGGGGGGGAGGCGAAAGGAGAGGTGTGTAGGGGGAGAAAAGGCGACAGTAATTAATTGTTTTAAGCGATTCTATTAAAACAAAAATTATCTGGTGGAGATGTGCGCGGAATGAACATGGACTAGTTGGCAGCGACTAGCACGCGTGGGTTGGAGAGTAAGGGTGGGATGATGGTGTGTGTGTGTGTGTGTGTGTGTGTGTGTGTGTGTGGGGTGGGGGGGGGGGTAACGACTGTGTCTTTCCTTCTCAAGCTTAGATGTGAATTATTCTTTTCTACAGATTTTCATGAGCTCACTTTCAGTCTGGATTTCCATGATACCCTGCCAATCTGATTTCATCTTGTTGCCGTGGCTGAGACAGCATTAAGTTGTCAGCTTGGAGGGAATATAGACTTATTCATAGATGTGTGTGTGTGTGTGTGTGTGTGTATACTGTATATACTATTATACACTTATGCAGCGTCTGCGATTGCTCACAGCAGGATGCACATTTTTTTATGACATTCTGCATGAAGGTTGGAATAGTTTAACTACGCGTTATTAACATCGCCAACCTCATCTTTACCATCATCATCACCTTTACTACCCTCTTCATTGGAGAACTCACAGCAACGCCATTCAGCGGATGCCATACTGCTTTTTATGGACCCGGAGTGCCTGCTGGGAATAAATTCTTGACCACCATAAGTACTGATTCAAAGTCCTCTGTGTGGAGCTTGACTGGTGGCAAAATAATCCTCTGTCATTAACTTTTATTCGCCTCCTGGGCAGAGCTGTTACATCACCGGGGCTAAAGCGCTAATAGAAACTCGGGATTTGTTGAAGTTTTTGCCTCTTGTTTGCCTGTTGTCCTCCGTGATTTAAACCACCTCCCCTCCCCTCTCCTCCTCATTCCACCTTTCTCTCTAAAACCACCCAGGGAAACTGAGAATTCCTTCCCAACCAGCGGAGAATAGAGAAAGAGAAATAAGGGTTGAACCGGGGCTCCCTGCGCTCATCTTTCCCACCCCCTTTTCATTCTCTCCATCTTTTCTCCTCCTCCTCCTCCACCCCTCCCTCCCCCCACCGTGTCCCGGTCCTCAGAGAGGTGGCCCTGCCACCGTGGCCATTCATGTCATTGTCAGCGAAGCCACATGGTCGCGTCTCCGTGCTTCTCTTGGGACATGGGGGGGCCACAGAGACAGGGCCCTCGCTGGGTGGGAACAGTAATTAAAGAATAGAAGCAAAAAATATAAAGAGAAAGAACAAAAGGGAAATGAACAAAAGGAATAACAGATTAGGCTGGGAGGGGGAAAGGAGCGGGCTTGAGGTCTGTGGAAACCATTAGGGAATATTCCCAGGCAGTGTACAGTACCACATAAGAGCTCAGTGGTGGGATCTATTAACGATCCAAATACCTCCAAGCCCTTCTACTACCACTCGCTGCAGGGGAAGATGTGCACGCAAAGGGTTTGCATCACCGTGTTGTGTTGCATCGCGGAGCAACTTGGAAATTCATCCCACTGTCACAAGCATCCTTGTCACCTCTTTGATCACCGGGTGTTCATTTTATTGACTTGGCTTACTGCTGGTGTGTGACATTAGAGAACACAGGTTGGCTGGGGTCCTCCCAGCCCTCCGAGATTTGACACAGTTAGAGTCGTAATGCATTTGGTGCCCCAAGGCCTCGTCACGCCAAGAAGGGAAGCCAACCCACAAACAACACCTAAAGCTGTTTGCCTTTCAATCCGTAAAGCAAAGAGATCTGACTGTGACATTGCAGAAAGGCAGAGAGAGACAGAACCAAATTTATGCTAATAGAATATTGTTTAGTGGGCTTTAAAAAAACATTCCTCCGCTATGTTGTGTTCGCAGCTGGGACTGCCAGGGGGAGAGGGATACAGACAGAGATAGTGAAGAAGAAGAAGAAGAAAAAAAACGCAGATAGCGAGGAGGTAAACAGAGAGATCATGCCTCCATGTCGCACATTCCAAGACGGATCGGAGAAAAGTTCTGGGGTGGTTCCCAGGAAGCGCCAACTTTGGAGAGGTAAAAGGTCACTGTATCTGGACAATGACGCCAGCTCAGCGTCTATTGACGGGGAGGGGCCAGGGGCATTGTGGGAAGGGCACGGAGTGGCTCTTACTGCCAGTCATGGTTGTGTAGTATTTGCATGGGCTGCCAATCACCTCAGAAAGGAATGCACTCGGGTCAGGGGGGTCAGGCAGGCGGAGTCGATCCGAGAGTGAACACAACAAGCCCTGACGCATCAGGGATGATGGGCTGGTGCGCGTGTGTGTGTGCGTGTGTGTGTGTGTGTGTGTGTGTGTGTGTGTGTGTGTGTGTACTGTTGTAAATGGTAAGCTCAAACAGCAGAGCAAATAAAGGCACATATTGTATGGCTCAAAGTAGAACAAAAGCACACATCAAATGATCAGTTATATCAGTTTATAGGTATGACTCTTACCAGGCTGGTCATATGACATCGGCCCACCCTCTGAAATCAAACTCTTCAGCCCCTCGAGCTACTTTAACTCTGGCAACCATTTCAAAGTTTGTGTGACAATCGCAGCAGGGCCTGCAGCTCGCCCTAACCAGCCTCAGCCCCTCGCTCTGACCGTGAGCAGTTCTGTGAAATGGAAGGAGGAAGAAAGCAAATTGTTTGTGCCGTGGGCCCTGACAGGAGGCAACAGCACCCCAGTATTAGCTAAGGATAAAAGTAATGGGATTTGTAGTGGTGAGGCAGCGTGTGTCGCAAGGTGCTGTTGATGGGTGATAGGGGTGAATCGCCGCCCTTAAAAGCCGATAAGTATCTATGTGAGAGAGGGAACAGAGAGCAGGGCAGCGTAGCAACAGAGCCGGGCTCAGATAAATACCTTTTCCTGCGACATGCTCCGTGTAACTATATCACTTGTTATCCATGTATTAGGATTTTGTTTACCCATCAACGATTAAATGACACTATATTAAGTTTCTTTTTATCTGCATACTCCACAGACATGTTCAGTCAACACTAAATCTACGTATTACAACTTCAAATCATGACCCTGTTGCTAAACCATATCAATAATGCCGATTTTGTTGTCAACCAGCATTGCATACAATAAAACTTTCTCTATTCAGCTGCTACGGCGGCGTATCGCTGCCGCCATGATACAAAAAGATATAAAAAAATATTTGCTCAGTTTCTTGTTATAACAAAAAACTATTCTTAAGTTAACAAGATCTTTAACACGTTATAACTAAATATTTTTCATGTTAAGGCCTTTACACACCAGGGGGCGTGACAAATAAATGAATGTGAATATTATATAGGGCTTTTATTTTGAAAGGTAAGAATGGAAGGAATAGATCTGGTCCGCGCTAACTGTGTGAAGGTTGAAAGGAGTAATAAAGTTTGCCGTTTTGGTTCGGACTACAGAGCCTCCGTGTTGTTGTTTCATAAATATAGGACTCAACCGGTGCCGCATAACGTGATTGGTTGATGCCTTTATTCGCGGTGCGAAAGCTTCAAAATTATGCCACTTTTTCACAGCGTAATATTCGCATTCTGTGTGAAAGTACTCGTGACAAAAACAACAATTTGAAAAAATATATTGACGTGTGAATTAATCGCATGAAAAAAAACGCTGCTGGTGTGTAACGGTCCTTATCGTGACATGATAGAAACTTTTATTGTTATATCAGGTAACTTCTACAGACAGCTGCCACATGTCTGGATCAATTGTGTATGTTTATCAGTCATGTTATATGATCGCTCTAGGTTACGCTGTCTCTTCAGGCAATGATGGATCTTTCTCTCGTTTCTTGACACATGTAGTTTCTTACTTTGGTTACGTTGGTTTTGTGAAATAACGCGAAAGTTTTGCGATATAACAAGATATAAAGTGATATGTTTTTACAACAAGAAAAGTTTAAAAATTGAATAATTTTGTAACTAGTAACGGCAGGTAAATGTGTCATAATGAAAAATATCTTATCACGCAAAGATTACTTTGTTAAACGAGAAACATAACCGTAAGCTTCAACATATTGTTCTCTTAACAATTTTTAAATCGAAGACATTATGTTTGAATTATCAGTTTAAAGGTGCAGTGTGTCGGATCTGGCAGCATTTAGCGGAACTGAAGACTCTCCCGTGTGCCAAGCGTGTAGGAAAACCAAGACGCCTGACATGAAAACATACGAATGTCCCTGTCTAGAGCCAGTGTTTGGTTTGTCCATTCTGGGCTACTGCAGAAACATGGCGGACTCTGTAAAGAGAACCTGCTCCGTATGTAGATATAAACCTCTCATTCTAAACACGAAAACACGATTCTTATTTTCAGGTGATTATACACTAATGAAAACATACTTATTAATAATATTTTTTTTCTGCCGATAGATCCTCCTAAATGTTACACACTGTTCCTTTAAATACTGCAAACCCTCAAAATACAACAACTCACAGGATTCACGCAAACAAAACAACTAGCATAATTTACTTTTTGGTTATTATCTGACATCTCCTGTGTTCACGCTTCAGCTCTTTATTACCGTCTTTAGAGGGTAGAACTATTTAATTACCAGATAAGCAACACGGCAGCTTCGGGGCTGCAGCGAAATAGCAAACCAGTCAGTTATCACTGTTCTCTCACGCTCACTGTGCAGTGGCACTTCCTCTCAGTAAAGACCATAATAACACAACTCTGACTACATGAATGCAACAGTAGAGCAGAGAGAGTGCGGAGGTGTGTCGAGCCGGGCAGTTAGCGCCGGAGTCAGAGCGGTGCAGCGAGACCTCTGACCACGTCTGTGGAAGCGGGTCAGCGTCAGCG
Organism: Sebastolobus alascanus; assembly: GCA_916701645.2. Lineage (NCBI taxonomy): Eukaryota > Metazoa > Chordata > Actinopteri > Perciformes > Sebastidae > Sebastolobus > Sebastolobus alascanus. Next base: position 112,735 of record CAKAOJ020000218.1, read on the forward strand.
GGCCTTCGGAGCTCAACACTGCTGATCTGTGACTGCACAGAACGAGAGCTGAACAGCAGGTGGAGGCATGGCCTGTACTCACTGCTAGTTGTGCTGCTGCTGCTGCTGTCTAACCTGCAGAAGCCAAATATGTGTCAGACAGGTGGCGTTCAGTTTGTAAAATGATTGAATAGAAGAAAACTGAATTTAATCTTCCTTTTAATCAACTGCAAATACGTCGTGAAATAAGAATGAGCCGTATTAGGGATCTACTTTTTCTGCCTTTTTAACTGATTTGATGTGCATGTGTGCAGCAAAACTAATGACCATTAAATGAAAATAAATACTACAATTACTTTAATAATATCAGATGAACCTTTCCTCAAGTTTAATCAAACATCTTAATGTCTTGTGTTTATTTTCTCGGGACACCAGTGGAGCGTGTCCCCTAAGAGCCTGTATCTCGCTACCGCTCTGCTTTCCTGTCAGCCACAAACTGGAAACATTGGTTCTCTCCGCTACAAAATTTCATCCTTTTTAAATTAAACCTACAAAAGAACTCCTGAACCCGTGCGCTTGAAAAATATACAGACATGTTATCCTTTGCATTCAAAAATACACATACTATCAGTGAATGTTTGGAGAGAGAGGTGAGGGAAGGGGAAGGAAAAAAAAAAAAAAAAAAGGAAAGGGAGCAGAGTTTCTCATATTGACTCAGCGGGCGCTACGCCACGCAATTAGTCCAAACTACGAAGAGAGGGAGAGGCGGGGGAGAGAGTGAGATAACCCAAAAAATAAAAAGCTGTCTGTGGAAAATTTGGAGCACTTCCCAAAATACACAAACTTTCCCGACGAGCACATTTCTTAGGTATGTTGTAATCTCATATGGCTGGCCTTTTCTGAGCCCCTCCGTGAGACTTCTCTCTCCTCTCCGCTCGGCTTTCCAAGCCTCCCCCAGCCCCCCAGACCTCACCAGTCTACTTCACAGTCTGGCCTAGTCTCAGGCCCCCAGCCCCTGCCTCCGCAAAATCCCCTTCCAAAACCCACTGTCCACACATGGCAATCATTAGGCAACTCTCTTAAAGAGCAACATTATACCACCAATTGCAGCCTTGCATGAAATTTTGATCACTTAAACCCATCTTAAAGAGGCAGCAGCCACTTTCTGCTCCACAACCTTCCTTTTCTCTCCCTCCATGAATGGTAATGCACTTACCTCTCAATGGTAACACCCCCCCCCCCCCCTCCCTCATTGTACCAGCCCAACAAAGCCAAATGAGGCTTGTAGCCACTTATGAGGAGCGGCACCATTAAGGGACACTCTTTAAATAAACCTCACGAAGAAGAAGAAACGCAACGCTTTGTGATTATGTGTCGGTTAGTTAAAGGGTATTTTCTGCTGCATTTGCTCCCCTTGTAATGAAATACATGCGGAAAAAAAAGAACAAGTCTCGACTTTTTTTTTTTGCACAAATCATTCTTTAAAAGAGTACATCACTGCTTGCAGCGCTGTGTCTAACTACTGTACCTTGTTATTCTCTGTGAAGAATAGCACGCCGCTAAGTGAGTAACGACAGAATTGCGGGGAAGAGGCTAAATGGGGACTATAGAGGAAGGTGGAGAGACGAGAGCAAGAGCCAAAAACCCCGCTGAGCTCTCTCGTAAACAATGATTAAGGCACCTCAAGCAGTGGCATGCCCACTCTTTGCCACTCACCTCACACCACTGGCTAATTAGCCGGGGCTTTGCTTTTTACTGCCGGCTTTAGTGTCATAAAATTAACACATTTTGCAAAACAGCGGAACCAGGCTCAAAACTGTGGCGAGGGTTTAACAAGCCTCTCCTGGGTGAACCGTTTGTCTCGCATAGAGGGAAAGAGCAGAGTCCCTACAGGCCATCTATTGCCATTTGTGGGGCAAAATAGAGAGGGGAGGAGAGAGGAAAGAAGGGGGAGAATGAGGAGATAAAAAGCAGGGATGTAAGGAGAGGAAAGGAGAGGAAAATGGACTGGGTGAAGAGGGGGATTAGGGCTCCATGTGGAGCCGTTTATCCCGAGGAGCACAGGGAGGAGAGATAAAGCTCCGGAGGGCCCCACACGGCCCCTCAGACGGACCCGGTGCCAGGGGAACAGCTTACCCTGCCTTGTGCCCAGCAGATGAATAGGATTTAAGCAAAAGTAGATTTCGCTGAACTCTTCCCCTTCCATTCATCTCGTGTCTAGAAAAACTTTCCCCGTTCTGAAGGGGGAGCCACAGCGGAGACAATGCCGTGTTGTAGATGAGCCGGGGCGGAGAGGAAGACACGGCCAGTCGCTTTGGTGTTGGAGGAGTTCAACTGGCACGGCTGCCAAGATTAGGGAAGCCATAATAGAAAACTGATTCATAATGAAACAGTGTTCAGTTCATACGGAGAGTAATGTGAATCAAATTATGCTCTTTTTTTTATTTTGATTTACTTACTGTAGTCTTAGTGGTGGAGTCTGGAAACAATAATTTTACCCTCATTTTTCTAAAACCCATCCAAGTCTAATTACCACGCAAAATAAGCCGGAGGGAAACATGGGTTGAACCAAAATCTTAACTTATTTACATATTATGGGTCTTTAAAACACAATACACACAGGAATGGTATCAAAAAAATGAAAAAAATGGACATTTAATCGCTACGTATCTACATTACACCACAGCAACACTGAGGCTTATCCCGCTTTAACTTGTTTGCAGAAGACTGCGGCGCAGTTTTAAATCAGATATTCAGTCGTTACTTGGCCTCTTCGATTTTCCCCACTAATTTTTTTTTTTTTTCTTGTGTGGCTGCATATTAAGAGGCACAACGTCGTTTGGAATGCTGGTTTCTATTTTTGAAATGTTCTGAAACGATGTTTGCATACATTTGCATAGCCAAGTGCAAATTGAGCCATGAATATGCAAATGCGGAGCTGATGTCTGTGGCAGCCTCCGCTCTGCCAGGTTTATAGAAGAATTTGTTTACACACACACACACACACACACACACATGCACACGCTTACACACTCCCATATGCAGATTTCCCCTCGCCCCTTCCATCTCTGCGTGCTCGGGGAGGACTACTTGTTTAAAACATGATTCTAAAAATCATTCATTTGCTTGTATTGCCTTATTAAGTTGGTATTTTCTGGGTGCTGTTTTTCTGTTGATGTGCTGGCCTGTACGCGTTTCCATTGCCTCATTAAGGCGTGAGATGGACTGCGCACTCGCATAAAGGTCCTCTAGCTGACACTGAGACTAGACGCCAGCTCATGCTCAGTGCAGCCGGCCCCTCAAAATAAAGTCTGACTTAATTTGTTTACTGTATCTGTGGGCACTCGCTCTGCCACCCTCTTAGCTCTCCCTCCCACTCTCCCACTGTCTTTCTCCTTCTGTTAACCTCAGAGCCATTAGAGGCATTTGACATGAGAGTTTTAAATAGAACTGTTGTGAGCACAAAGTCTGTATCGTGAACTGCATGAAGTTGTGTACTGGTTGTTGTTGGAGCTTGTGATAAAACAGGAAGAAAAGGATCCTACTGGAGACACAGTGCGCACTATAAGTCATCTCGGCCCTTGCGGCTCCAATCGGGTGGTTCATCCCGATCAGGCTACTCCACTTTATTTCTGTCAGAAGCAGTTAAGCTTTTGGCTTTTTAGAACACTGACAGGTAATCATTCATCCTCACATTAGCGGCGTGTTTTATCGAGCATTATTGCCGAACAATGAGATCTCAAACCAATATCACGCTAAAGCGTGTAATAGACCCGCCTGTCCACCAGAGAATAACGTGTCAGTGTCATGTTTTGCCTCGCTGAGGCGTGAATATTATCCACGTGTATGAAGGTGTAGTACCGGCAGCGGGCAACAAAACCACTCTTAGGTTTAGGAAAAACGTCATGGTTGGTACGTAAACAAGTACAATACGTACGGGAAAAACATTACATGAATACTAGGGCTGTCAATCAATTAAAATATCTAATCGTGATTAATCGCATGATTGTCTATAATTAATCAAGATTAATCGCAAATTAATCACACATTTTTTTATCTGTTCAAAATCTACCTTAAAAGGAGATTTGTCAAGTATTAAATACTCTTATCAACATGGGGGTGGACAAATATGGTTGCTTTATGCAAATGTATGTACAGTATATACTTGTTATCAGAAATCAATTAACACCAAACAATGACAAATATTGTCCTGAAACCCTCACAGGTACTGCATTTAGCATAAAAAATATTCTCAAATCATAACATGGCAAACTCGAGCCCAACAGGCAACAACAGCTGTCAGTATGACAGTGTGCTGACTTGACTATGATTTGCCCCAAAATTTCATGTAATTATCATAAAGTGGGCATGTCTGTAAAGGGGAGACTCTTGGGTGCCCATAGAACCCATTTTCATTCACATATCTTGAGGTCAGAGGTCAAGGGACCCCTTTGAAAATGGCCAGCTTTTTCTTGCCAAAATTTAGCGTAGGTTTGGAGAGTCATTTAACCTCCTACGCGACAAGCTAGTATGACATGGTTGGTACCAATAGATTCCTTAAGTTTCATATGATACCAGTATCTCCACTCTAGCTGAGCCCGCTACAACCTAAAAATCGCAGGTTGCGTTAATGTGAAATTAGCGGCAATAAAACTAATTTGCATTAACGCATTAACTTTGACATACGTACGGAAAACACGTCAATAACGTACTGTAACTTACAACACAAAACACAGATCTCCTGGTTGAAAGTCCTGTGTTTGTCGACCTCCCATCCCGTCCACCATAAGTGGTCTTTCTCACTTTTTATTCTACGTCACTAGCTCTGAGCGTAGCATATTTATTGCTAGCGGTGCAACGGTTCAACAAGCCCACGGTTCGGTTTGTATTGCGGTTTTTGGGTCGCGGTTTCGGTTCAGTTTGTTTTGCACATTAGGAAGAAAAAAAAAAAAAATTTGTGTTTGAACTCCAAAACATATAATACATTTATTGATTCATTGATAGTAATGAATGATATCTCTATATTATATGAAGCCATGACACTGAATTTATACATGAAATAAGGCAGATTACTCAATGGTGAAGTAGGTCTATGTTCAGATGATTGCCTCTTCTATGTCTCTGACACCTATCAAATAATTAGAAGGCCTCAACGGTTCAACAACCCACGTTTGGGTTTGTACAGTCATTGAACGGTTCGGTTTTGCATCCCTAGTCAGTACAGACTACATGACGTACAAATGACACGCCAAAGAGCAGCGTTCTTATTACATTACTTGCTTTTGCCTTGCGCATTATCGTGCGATTCACATGCCTTTTCGGGCGATTTATTTATTCTAAAGGCAAAAGAATTTCAAACGTCTGCAATAAGTCTGTAAGTGTATGTAAGCCGAATGTATCATTTCTTCCCCGCTTAGGTGGATTTTCAATGGCCCTCTGATTAGAGGTGGTCCAACATTTGTAATCCTTCATCCAGCCCTTAATGGCTTAAGTTGTGGTTCCTAGCTGATTGGCACCGAGTCCGTGCACACTGTTATTGGATAAGGGGAAAAACAACAGTTTAATTAGGGAATAAGAGAGAGAGAAAAAACAAACCTTGCATTTAAGTTTTCAATTAACCCAATTATGGGCAAATGGATGAACAGCCAGAGACACAACAGGAGCCGTGTTGCTGGCAACGCTCGCCTTTACTGGTGCACTTATAGGCTTCTGTAACATCTCGGAGGTTTTTTCTTATGATTCTGTGCCTCCATTTCAGATCTCAGTGGGGATCCCAAACAAAGCCGACGGAATCTGCACATGTACTCCAGAGAAATTATGCTAATGAAGGGAAAACAAAAAAAGAACGTTATCATGGCGCTCCATTCCCCTGAGCCCCAGATTAAAAACTCATTCATTTGTTAAATATTTGACACATCTATGCTTGAGCTTTGAGCTCGGGGATTTGCCGAGTACTTCATATCAACTTGTGTGGGAGAAATGCCCCCCTCTGATACTGTCACAGACAACCTGGCACATGTACAGAAGGCCAGACAACTGCGTGCGTGTGCATGTGAACACAGATCCCACTGTAATGTGCTTTGAGCTGCCTCTATGTAGACAATTCTTTGTTTATGCATGATTCTATAGGGGCTTATTTGCTAACTACAAAAGATAGTCTTAAACAAGATTTTAATCTCATTATTCCAACAAACACAATTTATCACTGTCTAGTTGCTGAACATGCAAACTACCCAGGGCATATTGTGTTAAATGGCCTGCCAACAGGTGTTGACCTAAAGTACCACCACAGCTACAGTATTAAAACCCGCTAACTCCTTCATACTGAGTTGTGTCTAAACACTGCAACTAGACCTGAGCCCCTTGCATATTTAAAACACATCAGTTGCCTGCACCCCGGGTTAGCATGTGAACTAGACACGGAACTGCGCAACCATGAAGGAGGGATGAGGGGAAACATGGGAGAAGTAATGCAGCAGGGCACGAAGCCATTACGCCTACCCCGAAAATAATTCACAGGGGACAAAGCAGCTTTACGGCTTCATTCCTGGATAAGAATAAAAGGAGGGGGTTAGGATTTTGTGGAGGGGGGATTCGGGGAAGGGAAGGGGAGGGAAGGGGGGGTGGCATAATTAGATGATCACAAACTGTACCAGCGGCTCAGTTTTCACTCTGTGGTCCAAATTACAAACCGTCATATTTTTAAAGTCATGCTGACATTCTTTCGTCCCCCAGCAGCTGCCAAGAACAACCGAGGCCGGGCTTGTCTTGGCGTCTGATCAAAAAGAAGGACCCGGTTCCAGTCACACAGCAACTGAAAACATTTACACAGCTGGGACCCTCGAACCCTGAGGCCGCCCTGCCCTGCTGCAAGGACCTGCGCTGGGGCAATGGGAGAGAGTGAAAGGGGGTAGGGGGGAGGGGGGAGGGGGGGGGGGGGGACCAGGTGCTTCTGGGGAATGTAGGAGGTCCAAGGATGGAGCAAAGGATAATGACCACTATGAGCTCACTGTTACTCGCCCGCTGTTCCCCTTGTCCCAGAAGTCATGTTTACCTCCGCCCCCGTTTTGATGAAAGGACAAAATACACACCGGAGAGTGAGCACAACAAGAAACACGTAGACAAGCACACGTGCATGCACAGTCATGCAAACATGCACATGGATATTTGTGTGAAAAGCAGGTATTGATATGGTGCTTTCTGAGTTTCTGACTACGCCCGTGTGTCTATTGTGGGAAGTGTTTCTGTTTGAGGAAGCTGTGTTTGTGTGTTTATACGGAGCTTAGAGTAGATTTCTCGACTGGATCATGGGGGATATAGTCCTAGATAAAGTCTGCTGCGCGCCGCGTGCAGCATATCCACGGACTTAATGCACATACCAGATGAGCCGCACTTTTTATGCATACATTCAGAAATATACCAGATGTTTGCATTAATGCTATTTTGACTCCTTCACAGATCTGCGTATTGGGAAACCATCAGAAGGAAATATAATATTGCTTTACTCTGGCTCTCCTCCCTGGTCAACAGTTCAGCACAGGAGGTGGACGCACATACACCTGTCATGATCAGCACTGAAAAGCGTGGAGCTTAAGTGAGAAAGTTCTTGGCGTAGCTCAATTTTAGTTTGGTTTCATGGAAATTGTGGGAATTTGATTGCTTTAGCATATGAGCGCATTCTTAGAAGACCTTGTGAGGGGGGGTGTCAACAAATGTGGATTTTGCCTTGAAGCAGCTCTCCTTTTACCTCTCAGTACCAAACAGTGAGGGGTGGGGGGGGGGGGATCAGGTTAAAGTCGAGGTTTAAACAGTACAAGTTTTGAATCCGATCCAGGTGAGAGGGAGATGGGTGAGGGGCGACTTCTGTATGAGAAACGTATGGAGAAGAAAGGTAGTGTTTAAGTGATGGTGGTGGAGAGGGGGGGGGGGGGGGAGGCGGGGAAGAGCGATGAATCCAAGGCTGTCTTGACCCCTCGTGACCTCATCCCAGTAACTCTGAAACCCCAGAGGAGCAATGACATCACTCCCTCATTCCAAGACAGAGAATCAAAGCACTGCGGTGCTAGACCATCACTCTGCACGCACACACACACACACACACACACACACACACACACACACACACACACACACCAAACTATTAGACCCCATTTCTAATGTGTGTATGTGCATGTGACCATTCACCACCATGGAAACAAGAGAAGAAGTGGGTGGGAACTTCTCCTAAGTAGAACCAGATTTGATTTTCAGGCATATATGCCCACCATTTCTTTTTATGCTTGATCTCCTCCTGAAAGCTACTCCTGTGAAAGGCATTTCTCACTGAGAGGTAGACATATGAACTGACATGACCATGACCTATCGCTTCGAACACCTTATAACTTTTTCCCCTTACCTATGTTTCCACAGTTAATCCTATAAAAACAGGCATACAGTGTGTCATGATTTACGATAGCAAAAAGTGAGAAGACTTAAATATCTCAACACCACAGACCACCAGACACCAAAGAAGTAATTCATCATTGGCCTATGCAGCCACTATAGAACTATGGAGAACTATGTTTATTTGGCCATTTTACAGATAATTCCTGTATTTCATGTAAGTTTTTTGCTGATGTTCCCCTGCAACAGAGCAGTTAAGTACTACAGTGAACTTATAATGTATGGCAGTTTGCCTGAATCGACATGAAGGATTAACCACTAGATGACATTAAGTCATTAAAAAGTAGCCTAATTGCCGCATAACATGAGTGTGTGACCAAATGACTAAAGATGATACTAATTAAACATCACTGTATGGGATACCATGTGTTTAAAAAATCTAGAAATGGGCTCATGTCTCTCGCAAGCGAGGCATTTAAATCTGTTTCACAGTTCCTCTGTCTGTGGTTACTTCTCTGTCTGCGACACAGCCAGATAGTTGAAGCTATGGACTTCTAATCAGAGAATAAGCCTTGTCTGTGTCCATCACACCTGACCAGAGGACCCACTGCATGAAGAGCAAAGTGAGCAAATCTTAATATAAACAGGTCAAGGTGCACAGTATGACGGGTGTGTCAAAAACAAATTAAAAGCAGAAAGCACAGACATTTATGTCACCTGATGTTCACTAGTTAACAAATTATATCATGTTTGATTAATCCATACAAATATAGAAGAGTAAAAGTGAAATTTTTTGGCTGGGATTAACAACAAGGCTCCAGGAAAGTCACTAAACCCGTCTAAGAAGTAACCCCTTGTAAAACCACTACCTGTCATTTTTTACACTTTTTATACCGATTAAATAAACAAGATATAACATGCCAATTAGAGATCTTTAGAGCTTCTAGTAGGAGGCTAGCTGTTTATCCCATAGACTGTATATAAGAAGTGCACGTAGTCAACATGACATCAACAATTGGTTTGTGGACAACGGTTTTGAAGCCTTAAGTTCGGCATTTTGGCCGTCGCCATATTGGTTTTTGCAACCAGAAGTGACATGAGAGGGTGGAGCTAAGCACAACTGAACACTGAATAAGACATTTTTAGAGGACCAAAATGTTAAATTAATTCTGATGAACTAAAAACACACAGTGAAAGGGTTAAAGTTGTAAGACGAAAACGCGGACAACTCCCAGACTGGACAATGCAATGGTAGCGACCTGTCAATCATAATTCATCATATCATCATAATTTACTAAATGAACATCATGCTGGATTGAATAAGACTTGAAACTAGCAATTGAGACCATCAACTCATGTTTACAATGTTTACTGAGGTAATAAATCAAGTGAGAAGTAGGGTCATTTTCTCATAGACTTCTATATAATCAGACTTCTTTTTGCAACCAGAGGAGTCGCCCCCTGCTGGCTATTAGAAAGAATCTAGGTTTAAGGTATTCCCGCATTCGCTTCACTTTTCAGACCCGGAGGTTGCTGCCTGGTTTCTCCATTTCCAGTCATTATGCTAAGATAAGCTAACTGGCTGCTGGCTGTAGTTTTACTGTACTGTGAGTGGTATCAATCTTCCCATTTAATTCTTGGCAAGAAAGCTAATTCTAAGCATATATATACTGTATATCTAAGCTAAGCATATTTTCCCAAAATGTCAATGAAAAAGCGTTGACATCATTTATCATTACCATTAATCTGTATCATTTAATGTGAGCCTAAGCATAACTATCCATTTGAAATTTCACTTTTTCAAACGTTAGTCGTGTGAATGAATATATCCCAACTTTAACACTCCAGAGAAACAAAGCCAACACGGTATGCTGCACATGGTTTCATCCTCACCTTGTGTGGGTTAGATGGTGTAGGCCTATAATGAAGAGCCTGGAAAATGGCAACATGCTAATTGTAGTAACTATCTGATTGGTGTAATAGTGCTTTACGGGTTATGTGGTGGGTAATAAAGTGACAGTGCGTTTAGCTCCAAATCATGCGGAAGACGCATGCTGAGCTGTCTGACGCTGGCAGAAAGGACTGCTCAATTAGGGAGCAGATTTAAGATGAGAGCGTTGATTCCCCAGCCCAATTAATTAGCACTAGAAGAGAGGAGAGGCAGCCAGAGAGCAGAGGAGAGATTTAGCCAGGAAGTGCCCACCAGGGACTCACTCTCGTGCTCCTGCCTCCTCACCCTTACTCTATTCCATGCTCTATTTCCCTCCTTCTCCTGCTCATTCTTTTATTCCTACGCTGAGCTCCTCTGACTCCTAGTTCACCTTATGCTCTCCCTCTGTCATTAACAGCCTTGTAGAGGTCCAAGACATCAGTATAATAGTCTGCTTTTGATAACACTACCTAGTCCAATTTGTGGGTATTACAAATTCATTGTAAAACATTCTCATTAGGTAATTCTGAGCAAAACAAACGCTGCCTGGAAATACAAAAGCTTCGGCTCTACAGCAAAAGAGGCTCGCTTTAAAAACCCTCGGTGGGTCCGTCATCGCAAGCACATGGTACGCAGCAAACATTGTTTAAGCTCAAAGAACTTTTGGTTCCAAGATCTAAAGATATCAGATGGCTGAATTCCAATTCAATGTGTATAAAACGATGCAAAAGACATCTAAAAATGTCCATCTGATGTCATACAGCCATAAAAATGGCATCTAGGATTACTTGAATGTAAGATGACTTACACGCCATTAAATATTCCACACAATATAAGCATATGGGTCATGCTTCAGTGAAGTGCTGGCACAAGCACATACAGAATATATATGTTAACAGTGTTTCATCTCACTGACACCACTTGACCCTGCATTAACTGATTTTTTTTTTGGGGGGGGGGGCCATAAAGTCGATATGGCAAATGTGTTAGAAAAGACTGGGTTATTTACACTCCAGCATATACGAAGCAACGGTACAGCATTCAATTCAAGTCGTCATTCTGATCACCTGATGAATATAAGTCCAATATTCACCCTCCTTTCAGCTCTATTTTTGTCTCCACCGACTCCTAGGGGAAATATCTCACTCTTGCTAAATGCTCCACTATGTTCACCAGTTGGTCGCTAACTTTGTCTGTTAACTTACTGATTTTAACAGGTTTTTTAGTCTTTTTAGTTAAATTTAGTCTTGTGTGTGCAATAAAAGTCCAAGGAGCCTACGTGTTCCTCTTGTTCAGAAGGGCTTCATCAAAGTAGATGTTTTATTAACAAATGCCTTGTCCAAAAAGGCTAGATATAAAATATTTGGTGAACATGAAATATGAATGTACCTCAATAGTTTAGGCCTAATGTCAGCTACGGGCTGATGCGTTCATGGTCAATATTTATGTAACATTTCTTATGAGTCGCAATGTGATGTGAATGGGTCGCCTATTACTTTTATTACATTTTCACTTTGTATCGAGTGGAAATGTTCACATGAAATTGTCTTTCTACAGTGTACATCGCCATATTTTTCCATTATTCTCTTTTCTTATTATCCCACTTATGTGCATAACACAAACGGCAAAACGTTTAGATCTGCCTAACTGAAACAAACTCTCTCTGAAGCAGCAGTGACGTTTGAAGTTTCGGACATCATCAGTCACGCGGAATACTCCGTCATTTGACGCAAGCTGAAACGTAATGAAAGTACAGGAGTGACACGGTATCATCCGCCCATCACTACCGCTTGGCGCTGGGCAGGTTGCATACAACGGGGTCTGGAAACAGCGTGGGGGTGGTGTTACGCTTCCGCAAAGGCGGCGCCATATGAGAGCAGTGCAGAGCGGCGGCTGTGAGCTAGACCAGTGGGTCACGCTCACATACCCGAATATGCACTAAAAGCACACGTAGCCGTAGCCTTTGTCAATAAAGCAGATAGAAGCTCAGATTAAAACACACACAGAGGGAGAGTGACTTCATTCTCTGCTCAGGTAGACATTACTCCACTATATCTTTAAATAGCAAATAGTTGTTTGATGCTACATTAATGCTCTGGATATCATATAGAGCACCTTTAAGGAGACAGTTACACTGGGAACACTGAGGTGCATGAGTTTACTAGGCCAAAATAACAGGTAATGCCAAGGAGAACCAGCGGAGATGTTTTAATGTTCATCTTTAAATAGTTTAAATTGAGCCTACACCCTCCAATCATATCAATAACAGCTCCTTCTACAATGTAGCCTAGTGGTGCAACACAATTAATTGCTCTCCTACAGTCATTCATGTCTATGTTGTCAGAGTTAATGCAGGTTTCATCAAACCAGGCCATGGATTTGTTATTATAATGCTTTTCAGATTAGTTTATGATGATGCCAGACCTTTCCCTTGGGCTGCTAGCTCAACAATACACTGGAAACCGATTATTTGTGCCTAAAAAAAAATACCAATCTGCAGCATACATATTTATTATGGGATGTAGCCGATACCTGCGATGGTTTGTCAATAAGCAAGGGCTGTGAATATATTGTGTCTGGACCCATGACCCCGCCTGCTTGAATGTCAGATAACTTACACTATTACTGCCACAGCCCACCGGCCATCTATCAAAACACAGCAAAAACGTCAATACCAGAGGCTCGTCCCAAAACTCTAAAAATTACCCTGGTTAGAGGGAGGAAAATAAAAACCAATCAATGTGTGGTCTGAAAGGAAGGGCCAGTCCTCACTGTGCTGTATGAATTTTTGATGCCTCTGCTGCTTAAGCTCCAGACTATCAATTACGAGATAAACAGGGTCTAGGTGATTGTTGTCATGGTGCACGGGGCTGCCATCCAATTAGATCGCGCGCCGACTAATGTGTTAATATCTTACATAATTGGTGTTGGGGGCTATTTTTTTCTCCCTCTCTCAAATGCCAGGCTGATCCTTATAGAGACTAATATTACGCCATTAGCACAATCTTATCTGGGCAAAGTAATATAGATGAAATATATAGAAACGTACTGTATAACTCAAAAACCCATTCCGGTGGCTCGACAGACTATTTTCTGCATGTTTCCTAATCATCACCTTTTTTAGGTCCCGCTTTCTTCCCTATGTCAAGCCAAAAATGTAATCAATAATATGAACATAATGTTGCCGCTGCAGATTGTTTTCAGAATTTTTTTTATCAGTTTTTACACTTGGCTTTGAAAAGACTCGCAGATAAAACAACACCAGCTTTGTTGTCAGTTTTTTTAGGAGGGAGATAAAACCTATAGAGACTGGGAGAAAAAAAAAAAGATTTGGGACAGAAATAATGAGATGAGAGAGGAGAAAGTAAAGAAACAACAGAGCAGAGAATATTTGTAAAGAGCAAGAGGAGAGTCAGAAAGGAAGAGGGATAAGGGAGAAAAAAGAGAGGAGAAAGAGAGAAGGGAGCGAGGGATGAGACGGCTGCCTGGAAAGACGATTAGTATTCATGCGGCGTGGCGCTCCAGAGAGGATTAATGGACTCTGATGCCTAATATCCTGGAGAACAATTAATTTGCCCACAGTTTTGTCATGGTTGAAAGTCAAATGCTGGAACAGATCGATGCGCACAGCCGCCAGTGAAATCGCGGCAGCCCCTTCTGCCGGGCGCAGAATTTTAATTTCATCATCATCATTTTCCCCGGCTGCCACCCTCGACGAAGCTGTCCCTGACATGGCTGAGAGGGCCGCCACATCCCAACAGGCATGGCGCGCGCACACACACACACACATAAGAGCACAGTGAATACACAAATATGCAGCACATACACCCACGTTCAGTGTATAAGAACTGCATTCCCACAAACATACACACACTCCTTTGATACAGACAAAAATCAGCACGCGCATACATATGAATCCTATCCAATAAACTTTTGCATCAATCAATGACGCAGGATGTGCGGATAGAAATACAGACGAGGCATTTTGAATCTTTCCTCTGTCCTAACTGCATGGCTAATCGTACACACCTCATATCTTCACTTTCATCACCCACAATACTCGCTGACAGCCCAGAATCTCGCCATAGAGCACAAAATCACACCGCCGACTTATTTTTCCCGTGGTTAGATACTGTAAACACCATGCATTTGAGAAGAAGAAGAAAAAATGACATTTGGAAAGAAAAATCTCATCATACATATTTCAATTAGTCTTGAAACAAGACTGTGGCGTAGCGGTGCATACTATTTAACTGTGATGTCATTGACCCAGCCCCGAAGTCATGTGACATCCCTCAATTCTACAGTCACAAAAAAGGAAAGACGGAAAAAAAAAGGAAATAAAAAAATCTTGGACAATCACATTGCAAAGCGCTGACTACGTATCTGCATGAATCTAGATCTCCACCAGGAGCGGGCCTAAATGCTAATAACATCAATAACACAATCACATGTCGACATCACCGTCGGCAACGCAGCGTTGATCGCCACGCGTCGCCGCACCATCGTCAGAGGCGGTAAATATTTCATCAGGGATGCAGATGTGTCAATTAAAGCTACGTAGAGGCACAGCGAGATCCCCCTCGCTTTATTTGTCTTTTAGCTTCTCCGCCTAGCTCAAGGATATTCTCATTAGCACATTAATGCAACACAAATGAGAGGGACACGGGAGACAGCCGGGAAGCCAAGTGGGGAAAAAATAAAGATGTGCTTTTTGGAGGACGTGCGCCACTTCATGTGGGCTAGCATAGGAGCTAACTTCATGTGGCTAATTCAGCAGTGTTTCAGGCTGATAACTGCAAATAATAAATGAATAAACGACACCAACAGAAACGCATACAGGACAACATAGTTTTTTAAAGAACTTAAAAGTTGGAATATAGTTGCTTGATAATCTGCAGAGAAAAGGTGGTATCCAGCTATCACAAGATTCATTTTTTCTTCCTCCACACTGATCGCCTGCTCTCCTCAAGACTAGCCGCTCTGTTCAGTATTATCTTACAGCCTTCAGTTCCATGCTTTTTGTCATAGTTAGCCTCTGCGGGGGAGAAAAAAACGTAGACATCATTCTATGAATTATTAAAGGCGCTGGCGCTAATTTATTTAATGAATTAAGAAGAGTCCGGTGGGGGGTATTTCAATAATGGAGCACTGTTAGTAGTGTTTTAATAAGGATGGCACACACTGATTGGGTAATTACATCTCAGCTCTCCCCATGCTGCTTCACTCTGGGGCCACAAGAGGAGGAAGCAGTGTGACAGTGGAGAAGTTGTCTGGCTTCTATATTTATCATAAAACACACATCGTGACATGCAGTCCTACTCGCTGGCCTCCCATTAGAGATGGAATTGGGTTGTGCCTCACAGCAGTCAAATGGGAGGGTTATTGGATAAATGGGAGCGGTGCGCAATCAATCAACAAGCAAATGTTTGTGTACGTGAACCGGCGTGCATGTGTACATTGTGTACACTTGCCTTCATTTTTCTATATATGAAGGGGTCTAAATGGCATTTTTCTGTTGCTACAGGAAAGCAAAAAGAAAAGTTTTTTTTTCATAAAATAACAAAATTACACATCAGACACAAAAAAAGTCAGAAGTTAAAAATCAACCAAAGTATCTTTTTTTTTTTGCAACATTAAGCGTATGTATTGTACTGTATGCCAATTAAAGGTGTACCTAACATATTACTACCTAAGTAATACAGACAATCATAATTTTACGGCTACAAGCCTGAAATAATCACTGTCATTACATTCATCTTAAATCCAAATATAATAAATCAGCAAGGCCTAGTTCATATAAAGCATGCAAATCAGTAACACTAAAAGGTAATGTCAGATAACAAACCTTTATGGTTACTATGACTACAGTGCAACACGATAAAGACACTCTATTATTGGTACTATTGTGCTATGGCTCTGCTTGCAGGAACTCATGATACTTATTGATGCATTATACCTGCAGTCATAAAGCATTAGAGATGTATCATACAATGAATTTAAGCTCCAGTGACTCGAAATGTTCATTTTATATCAGAGTTACGTAACAATGATCCGTGCAGCATCAGAATTTGCTACAGTAGGTGAAATATGACCATCTTAAAAGCTTTTTTCTTGCTGTTGAAATAATATGTTTTTTAAATAAAATAAAAAGTGTAAAAACAATATAAAAGCTATTTGTCATAGCTAATGTAGGGCTGTGTATTGGCAAGAATCTGGCGATACGATACGTATCATGATACAGGGGTTACGATTCAATATATTGCGATTTTTTTAATCTAATTTTAGGAAAAACTGTCACAGTATAGTATTTCAGTGTCATAGTATAAAGAACACACCACCATATGCATAAAATCTGAGTTAAATTTTGTTTTACTTTTCTATGCAATCAGAACAATCAGATCTGCATTTGCATTTATCACAGCCTCTGTAACATCCAATATCATAGCACTACTTTGAGAGGGCACATACACTGAGATGGCACATCTCTGCAAATGAAATAAAGTATTGACTGAGTTAATCTTTGCATGTAAACTATTAATTAAAAATCGATAGTGTTTTTGAGAATCGATACACTTTCACAAAACATATCGCGACATTCGATTTTTCTTACACACATAAAATAATGAGTTAATGTGATGAATTAGCATCACGTTAACTTTATCCCGCATTTCACCTCTTTTAATACTTTTTCCCTTGTTCTGGAAGAATGCTAACGGCCATGTTGGTGTTGGTTTCACACAAAACTAAATGGTTCTACGACAAACTGACTTTCTTGACTTGCAAAATTATCTTTTAAATTGACAAACATAATAGGGACGTTAGACCACATAGAGGGACTTCGCCTCTCTATTAAAAGTGCAGACTGATGATTTTTAGGCATTTCCATCATTTGAATAGGGAGCACATGTTTGGTTAATTAATGCCATAGGTTACATTCAATTAAATGTGATGCGTCCAACTGAGTTAACACTGTCATGTATGACCTGTAAAACACCACCAAGTGTGAAGAGGACCAAAGTGCAGATCATTATAATGCTATTTTTCACGACATCATCTGTTGTTTAAGTGCATGTTTACAGTAATTAATAACAGCAACGCCTTTCAAAACTATGTAATAATTTTCGGCCAAAAGATCACTTACACTAGCACTTCCAACACCAAGCCAACTGTCTGGTCTTTCTGTATATATTTACTGTATATAAAAGGTTGGACTGCTACTCTGTCCAAGCCAGAAATACAAACAGGTGAAAGGTTGAGAGACACCTGTGGGGTGAAGAGACAAAAAGCACAAAAGAAATCTATACATTTTAAATAAAAACTGGGCAAAATTTAAACATGTATTGCTGCGCTAATGCATCAAGCACTTGTTTTAAATTGCAGGAATAATGATAAAATGGTCCTGCGGTGCAAGGACTAAAATACACAAGCCATAGGATGACAGTAAAGGTGTCCAACCTCGTATAGGATAAGAGAAGTGATCAATCCTGTTAGTGCTTGATTCTTAACACTTCTGCCACTTAAACCAAAAAGAAAAAAAAATGAGAAGGACCATAAAGGAAAGTAGATTGAGAGAGGGAGGAAAATAATCATTCCTCAGCAAAAATGTCAGGCTTGGTTATGAATTTTTTAGAAAGCAATAAAGCCCACAAGCCTCGCCTGGCTCTTGTCTCACCGTTCAACACATCCAATAGCTTGCATTGAGACGGAGAGAAGGAGAGAGGGAGCGAGAGAGAAAGAAAGACAGAGACCAGGAGACAGAGAGAGAGAGAGAGAGAGAGAGAGAGAAAAAGAGAGACGGGGGGGGGGGCTTCATTGGTCCGGGCTGGGCCTGTAATGGGACTGGATCCCGATCAATAGAGACGCTCCTCAGGCCATTCGTAGGCGTAATGACTTTAGGTTTCTCAATAATTAAGATATTGTCACTGTGCTGACTGCAGGGTCAGCCAATCATTAACCCCATGTTAAATATGCCTTTGTTTTAATTGCTTTGCCTTAACTCCTCCAGATACGCGGGGAAGGAAATTAAAGGGACAGCGACCCTTTTTCTGTATGCATGTATGAGAGTCAGCGAGGGAGACACAGGGAGAGATAGGAGCCCTGAGGCGGAGATGTATGTGTACTGTTGAGGTGTCTGTTTTCAGCACGTAACCAGCCTATTAATTGTCCCTATTTTTAGCTTTTGGAATACATTCTTTCTTTTAACAAAGACGTCAACCGCGCCGTGGCAAAACTTCCTGTTCTCTTTAAATATAAAGGTATACTTCTGGAGGTATGACATGAGAGGAACCAACCTATTTTCTTTCCTTTTGAACACTCGTTCTATTCTTATGGAGGTCGCGTCACCTGATTTTCATTTGGGTGTTTCAAAGGCAGTGTGAGCTCTACACATTGTCTTTCTGGGCAGCGAGGCTGAATGAGGAGCCAACGGTGGTAAAAGAGGGGCGCTCAGCTCTTCTGTCACACAGGCACCAGCCTACTCAGACGGTAATATTCCTACCTCACTTCCCCCATCCCAGCAATCACTCCCAGCCATTCCCGCCCCAGCTGGGTGATGAGAAACAATGAATTTATATCCGACGTGCTGCCATTCTTTTCTCTCTTCCACACAAGAGTCCCGTGCTTCCCCTCACTCCCCTCTGCCGCCTCGCCATTGGCGGTTGGTAAATGGACTAAAGCGCCACTCAATAGGCCGATGCACTCCGTCAAGGCGAGGGGGCTTGACCTTTCCTGGCGTAGGGAAACGCAATTCATATCGGCCCCGGACCAGCTGCCCGCTAAACGAACATCTCATCCAATTTCCAGACGCTTGCAACACAAAAAACAGGAGTGGGGGGCTGGGTGTGTGTGTTGGGTGGTGGGTAGGTGGGGGAGAGGGGCTTGTGGGCAGGGAAGTCCTGATGGATTTTAGATTGGTTTCTCAATTTCTCTTCACTCAGGAGAGGCGGGGGGAGAGATGAGACAAAGAGGAAAAACAAACAACGAATCCGTGAACGCGCACACGCACGAGACACAAAAGGTTGCTTAAACTGACCTCTTGATTTACTGATTATTTATTTACTTGTCGGGCTGTTTATTATTCCCAGTTGTTAAATGATTTTATGGGATTTCGCTTGATATATCTGACTGCACCCTTTTTTTTTCTGACTGAATCTAAATCATCAACACCAGACAGACTATTAATGACGGACCACCAAGAGAGACGGTTACTGTGGAGACCGCATTCCCCCAGGACTCACTCACGACAAACACACAAACAAGAATATAAACACACAAATGCACACGCAGGAATCCACAACCACACACACACACACACACACACACACACACACACACACTCATACTTGGCAAAGACACAAACACTCACAGGACCATTTCGCTGTAACGGAAGGTGTTTTAGCGTGCGTGGCGGTTCATTCAACACTTGGTTGCTTTTAAAGCACGATCATTTATTAAATAAAAGAAGTTGGTGCGCGTTGCAAAAAGGCACAGTGAATTAAATGTAGGATTTGTCATCATATACGCATGCGATGTAAGACAAGTCCATTCGGATGCAAGGCAAGCAAACTGTCGAAGAGAGAAATGAGGATCTGCCCCGAACACGGATACGGTTTTGCATGTGTGTGTGTGTCTGTATAATATGTGTGAAAGAGCGAGACAGAAACGAGAGACACACACACACACACACAAATCAAAAGAAAAAGTGTCTCGTGCATCAAAGCAACACTGTGGCCTTAACATCACATTAAGTCCCTTTTCTGTCTTGACGACGGCCACATTAATTGGACTGCTGTCTCCCATATACTGTATATACAATGTATTTTACACATACTTGTGCGCGTCTTCGTGTGCCCTCCTTCTTCCCTTTTAGCTGTTTGAATAAATATTTGACGCGTCATATATTATTTATCAGATACCGGCTTCATTTATCGAGTGGAAATAATATGGTATACATTTCAATTTTGTTGTGGCTGATCTACATTTTACCACTCGCTGCAGGGGATGTCACAGACCTCGGTGGCTGAGCTGGAGAGGGCTGTTACAAAGACGCCTGTGCTAAGGCATGCAGACAAATGCGCTTACGCATAAACAGAGACACATAAACAAGCACGCAAGCAAACAAACACACACACACACACAGGCACAAGGAGGTAAACAATTCCCACTTTTGAGAGCTGGAGTTACGCCTTGGGCAACAAACCAATCATAGCTCTGCTGTATGAGCATGTTTTCTAGATAAACAACTGGTATTGGTAATTTGGCACAGCTCCCTTGGACACGGCGATGTGTAAGCAGTGTGTCCTTAAACTGTGAGTATACCAAATGAGGCGCACAGCGGCACTAAGTCAGATACAGGGACACGGCGCCTGAGGTCTCTTGGGTGCGCTGCTTTCCCCTGTAGCCCTGCGTCTGTCTGGCTATGTCTGCATGGCGGTGTTAGGCCTGGCCCAATTAAACCTATTTAGAGAGCCTTCAGCCTTGGGCTCACCGGGGACTCAACATGTCATCCCACCTTCCACAGACATGTGACTTCCTGCCTGCAACGGAGACGGCTCATGTGGTATGATGTAACCGTTCAACGTTTTAGTGAAATATGCACTTTTCCACACTCGGATTTAATGTTTGTTATTCTTATTACTAAAGTATCAGTGATACCTGTTTTAGGGGGCGACCGTCCTCGTAGCTCCCTTCATTCTTGGTGGTAGTGATGGGTGGGATGTGGGATGTGGGTTGGCTACATGGATGGAGATCACATTTCCTACACCCCACAAAAGCAAACAGAGCTAGTCGGCAGTGTGTGCCGTTCATCCCCGGAGTCCAACTGCTGCTCTGAAACCAATTTAGCAGCCCAGGCTGGATGGAGTGAGCCTCTGCCCCCCTCCCCTCTTTTCTTCTATCCATCCATCCCTCCCCTCCCTCCCTTTCCTTTCCTCTCCCTTCTGTCTCTACTCAATTCTCCTCTCCCTGAGCGTAACTCTTTTGGAAGACACACTGAGACAGAGGGAGAGGGAGGGAGGAAAGGGTGGGAGAGTTTGGGCATGAGAAGGGGGGAAAAAGAGGGGAAATGGTTCTCTTCTTTCTGAAATCATGCTCTGGATCAGTCTGGAGAGGCCTAGCGTGTTTGGATTGGCATGGCGGCTGGCAGACGACAGGGGGAGGTGGAGCTGGAAGGGAGTTATAAATAAACATTTCAACAGGGCTGGGGAGAGGTGTCGGCGGCCTCAGGCCACGGACCTTCCCTGGGCTCGCTGGCGCCCCTCCAGGTCACATTACACGAGTAAACTGCCGCACAGCAACACTGTGTGTGTGTGTGTGTGTGTGTGTGTGTGTGTGTGTGTGTGTGTGTGTGTGTGTGTGTGTGTGTGTGTGTGTGTGTGTGTGTGTGTGTGTGTGTGTGTCTGTCTGTCTGTCTGTCTGTCTGTCTGTCTGTGTGTGTCTGTGTGTGTGACAGAGACAGAGAGAAAGAGAGGAGAGACCTGAGAAGGTGGAGTGTGTGTTGCTATAGCAGCCAACTCAATGAAGGCCTCACTACTCCGACCTCAATGCACCGAGACAATTAGCATATTATTACGTAAAGACAAAATGTTCCATTCACACTTCCCACACTGAAGACGTGCTCAGATGTTGGTCTACGATGGAAAATCCTCATTCATTCATATCCACTAAACATTAACGGATGAAAAACAAACACTGTTTTATGTCGCCGGTACATATAATTACACAATTACTGGCGTTTCTCACCAGTGTAATGCGAAAATGCGGGGTGGGAATATAGAACATCTGTGTGCAAATTTTCCGTATGATAACCATGCACACTGGCTCCGGTGGGAATTATTTGCGTTGCCTTGGTCCATTTTCGTCAATGAGGCCAAATGAGTTTCTTCCTAAATAGTGCCTGTGTCCACTTCACACAACAAAATCACTGACAGAGAATGGCTTAGGGGATAACTTTAACTACGCAATACATAAACTAATCGGACCCCAAATTTGATGCTAACGTTGGCTGTTGTGGCTAGCCCCGTTCCGTGACCAACATATAAAGTTAGCAACATATAACATTAGCAAGTGCATATCAGCTACATCACCATCTACATCTCAAGCCATATATTGCCCTTTATTTGATCGTTGAGGTAGTAGTGTTTGTCGTACATTATGGGGGTTGAGAAGGGGACGGCTCATTGTTATTCTGAAAAATAATAGTCCGAAAAATGTCCCGTTCCGACAGTCCGTTACCCCGAAAACAAACGCCCATTGCTCCGAAATACACACTCTCAGTGCAACAAACAGAAGCACATGGCTAATTATTATGCACAATGACAGTGATCAGTTGGAACAAAGGATTTCATTGGTCAAACATATATTTCCGCAGGCGTTTTTTCTGTGCAAATTTTGTCAGACAAAAAAACGTGCTTCAAGTGAAACGGTTTTTAAAGGTGTTCAAAAAGCTACAATTCTTTAATATATAATGTCTCCACTAATACACGAGTATACCAATAGTGCCTGCATTTCTCCTCACCTCAGAGGATTTCTTTTTGTAAAGCCATCATTTGACAGATCCATCGTGTTGTACCACACTTTTTTTCTTTTAACTGTTGCAACGTTCTTTCTTCTACAGTAGGTGCATCAGATAATAAAAGCAGGGAGTACGCTATATCAAGAATACAAGAAAAATAAACAGAAGACAATGATAACAGACACTCGTGTGCATTCACACATGCATACCGCTCTAAGCAGGGCTTTGCTCTCATCCATCACTACATTGAGGAGAAATCAGATGAAAACTGAAAATGTTGCACTCCTGCCAAGCACCTAACTGGCATTTTGAGAGAAGCCGCAGGGGTAAAGTGCAATACAGTGACTCCAATCCTGGGAACGAGAACAGACGCTCAGTACTTCGCCCGCCTCTACCCAGGCTGAGAGCTGTGGAGTTGGGCGCTGGACTAAGAAACCCTTGGCAGCGATGCCAGGACTCTGTTTTGGAATGCCAAAAATGGATATCAGTGCAAGGTGTGGCCTGAGGAAAGGGTACAAGAATGTTATGTGCTGTATCTGTATTTACAGATGGCGCCTGTATGTGATGCATGCCTCACAAAACTGAAGGTCCCTGTAAGAAAATGTGTGCAAGTACACGCTATGTTTTACGACTTCTGTGTGCAGATTTCTTTGTCCAGTATAAACTCAGGCTCCCAGATGGTTTTCCACCCAATCAGGCCTCAGCACTCCCCTCGAGTTCCCCTGTGTAACCCAGGCTCACGGTTGATGGGGCAGATCCCACAGTTCTGCTATAGGAAAAGAGACATTTTGGTTTTATGGTTACTTATTGCAGGCCGGTTTTTACGGTTGTATTTTGGCAAAGAGAACTGGTGTTTTTGGCTTGAGCTGCCCACATCTGTGCTCCACAGGGGTTATCTTGTGCCTTTACTGCAACCTCTCTTTTAGAAAAATGGATGTTTTGCTGGATACTCTAAGGTGTGGACAACAACCTATAGAACTGCGCTGCGGGACAAAATGTCTTTGTGCGAATTATTGTGTTTGAAGAACATTTCTGTGGCTGGACCATTATAGCAGCTAACTTTGGGACTTCTTGAACACATTAAGGCTTTCATGAAAAATAAATCTTCCAAAAGCCAAAACGATAAAACACTGTTTTTAAAGGGCTAAAACAAAGAAAACTATTAGGAGGAATGGTGGATCCAGCTGCATTTTAAATTAAGATGAAAGGGGAAAAAAGAGACGGGAAAGAACTCTGAAGAAAAAAGAACTCAAAGGGAACTGTAGACCGCAAAATGCTATGAAGTCAGAGCGAGCCTATCTCTTTTTAGTCAATTGTGGTTTTGCTCCACGATTTACTATAAAAATCTGGCAGTGTCCATGGGGGCTAGTTAGCAGATATGGCTGGAGCTGGGTGGCTTCACCACATGCTTGGCCAGGGGTGAAGGGACTCATAAACACTTGGAGGCTGCAAGGGGGTGTGCGTGTGTTCATCCACCTGTGGAGGGTCTACACAGTGTGTGGTGTTAACGGACACAACTGACCCTCTGCTTGGCGGTCGGAAGACTCGAGAGTTTGACAAATTACAACTTTTTTTTCCTTGTATTTTATCATATCAACTTTATTTTATAGCACAATCATGATACAAATCAACCATCATTTGTTGAATTAACAACTTCTTCTGAAGCATGAGTAAAAACTAAAAAGGCTAAAGGCCTTTGCACACCAAGTCTGTTTTTTTTTAATCTGTCATCTGATAAAAATCGTTACGCACAGAAACCTTGCACACATGTGTGTGTAATGGATAGCGCTAGTCCCAAACAGGGCTAATGAATGAATTAGCAAGAAGCTATCGTTTGGCTGCTTAGAGCACAATAACTACTGTCTAATCTTTGGTACATCCTTTGTTTTGCAACCATCCTCGATTACAAACTGTACTGCAATCACCTGCCACAATTTCTCTTTAAATTCCACATCTCTGTATTCTTTTATTTCTTTATCGTAAAGTGCTTTGTGCTGGGAGACGAAGTGAATGTTTATCATGCCATTTTGGATGATGATGTTTGCACGGACGCTGGCTCTGAGTGGTCAAACAACCTTCTTTTACCATTTGACGGATGCGAAAAAACGCAAAAAATCGTGTAAACGTGACTGATACAACGTGAGGTCGTATTTAACTTTAAACATGGGGCAATTTCGGAGGGTAATTACGAACTTGTTGTGCAAAGGCCTTTAGTTTGTAGTGAAAAAAACACATGACTCTCAAACAACTTTCAAAACAACTATACTGTCTGACAGCAAAAAAATAAATAAAATAATCTGACTTTTCTAAATTTCTGGTTGTGGAAACTATTGGTTAGATGTCAAGCTGTAGATTTTTTCTTCAAACACCATTCTGACAACTGTAGTTGATTATATAGCATGTAGTGAAAGCATTTTTTTTCTACATGGATTTTAAGAAAGTGCAGAAATACAATGTGTACCTTTGGTGTGTTTTATGGTCTAGGTCCATTTTTCCACACATATATGTTATTACACGTCTGTTTTTTCTCCCTTTTTTTGTCCATTCAGAGAGAGAGCGAAATGGGGATACAGATAGGGGGAGGAAAAGCAGTGCAATACTATTACCATTTCCTGTTTCTGTGGAGCCAGGGGTCTTCGGGGAGCGAGCTGAGAGGAGTCCTGGCAGCCGGCCGCCTCTGATGGGCCAAGACACACTGTGGAATGGGGAGAAAAATCATGAAACCTGCCTGTAGAGAAACCACTTTTTAAATAATCCCAACACAAGGCTTGGAGCGCTCCTTATACACCTAATGAGAAATTAACTTAAAATCAGATAAGCACTAAAAATAATCACAGGAATGGCTGCATATTGCGGCTCCTTAACTGTAGCCACATTTTCTATGAAAAATGTCTTTTCCGTGTGTATTAGCTCTCTCTTTGTTGCACTGTTCGGGATAAAACTAGTCGACTCAAAATACTCGCTCTAGGCATCTCATCTTCACAACAGTAGAACAACTGTTTCTAATTAAATTTTAGTATCATTTTCCAAATAGTCTTTACCAAGAAAACATTCTTCTAACTCTGAGTCTTTTACACTGCGGCTTTTCACTATAAACACTCATAATATTACACCACAACTTTATTGCCAAAAGAAAAAAAAGAAGCGGAAACATTAGCAATGGAGTTTGCATGGTGGCGGTTAGATGAAATATGAAAATATGTACAGCATCTATTAGAGCAATAACCAACAAGCTCTAAAATACACTTTTGAGCAAAAAAAATCTCAATATTGGTACATTAATGTTGCAGCACCGGGGCTGTTTTTGTAGAAAGAAAACCAAAACGATTTAGCCTCTTTGGCAGCAAACTGAAAAATATAATTATTGATAGACTATATTCTTGGCATTATGCAGATTTCTTAAACGTATAATTAAAGGTTCTCTACACAGTATTCAGAGCATTAATATAACATCAAAAAACTATTTGCTATGTAAAGATATAGAGGAGTAATGTTTACCTAAGCAGAGAATGAAGTCGCTCTCCCTCTGTGTGTGCTGTAGTCCAAGCTTCTCCTCACTTTGTTGACATAGCCGGGCCGCCCGCACGTGCCTTTTAGTGCATGTTGGTGCATGTGAGCGTGTCCCACTTGCTAGCTCACGGCTGCCGCTCTGCATACGGCGGTTACAGCTGATAACGCCGTCCCGACAAACACTGTCGTCACGGAATCGTAGCATCCCCCTCAGGTAAACACTGTTCGCTCTATTATCACTGTTGTCGTTGTTTGCACTTTTAGTGCTGTTAGCACCATTAGCTGCGAGCTGCCGGCTCAGCTGTCGCCATGTTGAGAGCCGTATGGAGGCAATAGAAATGTTTTGTATTTCGTATTCAGAACCTTTAAGTACATAAATCTCTAACTGATTTGGTTATAATTAGGGCTGTCAAAGTTAAGGCGATAATAACGTGTTACCGCAAATTCGTTTTAACGCCCCTAATTTCTTTAACGCATTAATGCAACTTGTGCTTTTTAGGTTGTAGCGGGCTCAGGGAACCATAACGTTAATGTGGTAATCACCATGAGTAAGCATATTTGCCCACTCCCATGTTGATAAGAGTATTAAATACTTGAGAAATCTTCCTTTAAGGTGCATTTTGACCAGTTAAAAAATGTGAGATTAATTTTGATTAACTATGGACAATCATGCGATTAACCGCGATTAAATATTTTAATCGATTGACAGCCCTAGTTATATTGAGAATATCACACACAAATATTTGTAAATCTCTTTTTTTAACCATAGAGTAAGGATTTTTACATTGAACCATCAGGTATTATGTTAAACCTAAACAGGAAATCTGTCTATTGAGGGATCAGTTAAGTAAACAAATACAGTCAAATAATGTTGGGGAGCCCCTGAAACCCTTGGCCCTCCCTGTAGGAGACCCCCTTTCTCCCCTAACGGTGCTACCCAACACAACTTCCAGTCCTGCCCGCATGCTGCTCTCCTGTCAGGCTCAGGCTCTGAGGCCCAGAGAAAACAAACTGGCTCTGATTGTGAAAATAGTGCCGTAGGGCCCTCCTGGTGCCCGCCGCTTATCTCACACAAGGCAAGCTTTGTGTACTGTGGGGGCTCCTCGCTGGCCCTCAACCACCCCACCAGGTGGAGACTTCCAGGGCCAAGCTCTCCCGCTCCATCACCCCCCCCTCCCTCCATCACTCTCTCTCTCTCCTCCCTCATGCATACTGTGCCGCCTCCATTGAGACCACTGTGTATATTTTGAAAGGGGAAATTGATCCACAGGCCCCACACTGGTCTGTGGGCAAAAGCAATTCCTTAACAGTTGGAGATGATGAGACTTCCCAACCATGAAATGCCAAACATTATTTCATATACACAGTATTTTGAATACAAGTTTGATTCATGAATATGCCATACAAGTTGAAGATGAACATATATTTAAGCA
This sequence comes from Sebastolobus alascanus, assembly GCA_916701645.2. Lineage (NCBI taxonomy): Eukaryota > Metazoa > Chordata > Actinopteri > Perciformes > Sebastidae > Sebastolobus > Sebastolobus alascanus. The sequence continues at coordinate 140,483 of CAKAOJ020000218.1, forward strand.
GGAGATAAACTGTAATGTGGCACTACGTGTAGTGACGTTACTAGTTGAAAACAATCCAATCAAACTGATTTTGTCACTGATGCTTGCTCGCGTCCCATTCTGTTTGGAGAGTGTAATGTGAAGGCTACATGCATCCCAATACATTATTCCCTCTAGATTTTTTTTGTGAACCCCCAACCTTAAAGTTTAGCTGCGCCTTTTCCCTTCAAGGACCCCTGGTGGTCCACAGACCCCACTTTAAAAACAACTGGTATAGGATAGTTTGTTTCATTTTCGCCCGATTTGAGCAATCTACCCGCGCGTGCCGCTTGTAATAAATACAAACTGTTGCGGGTAAATAATAAGTTATTTCAGCATTAAAAAAATGTTTTGGAAAAAGATTTAAAAAGTGTCATAATCAACCAGATGCGCTTGTTGCCATCCACAGCATGATATCAGTCATTTCTGTTTTAGCGAGACGACCAGTTGGGAACCGTCAAAGGAAGGCAAAACCGTATTAACTTCTGTGATTAAAAGGCCCAGCCAAAATGACTTTGGCCCATCCAAAATTGAAATCCTGGCACCGTGCCTGATCTGGCAACTGGAAGGAAGATCTCATGTTCTTGAAAGTAGAACCAAAGAAAGCATTTTTTCATCCAGATTACCAGTCTTCTAGTTTAACTTGCACTACAGAAAACTGGTGCACATACTGTATGTAAAACAACTATTAGTGTCACAATCCTGGATTATTCCCAGAGTAATTAATTACCCTAAAATCAAGACCTCTCCAGATACCTTTTGGTGAATAGTCAGCACTTTCACATAAGAGGGAGCATTCACCTGTTCTAGGAGGTTACATCAATGTAGGAGGGATGTTGGGTAGGAAAACTGGAAGGAGAATAAAAGATTGGTCATCTTTACAAGCTTTCGTGAACGTAATTATTTCCGACATTGCAAATATGTGTTGTCACACACCCAAGACAGCAAAGCAGAGATGTTAGACCACTAATACGGCAGCACTGCCACTATGGTTGCTGGGCATGTCTATTGGAGTGATATTTGACAACAATCACATGGCTGCCTGTCTGTCTGATGTTGAGCCAAGACAGATTGTCAGTATAAGAACAGATGCTTCAGTGTTGCTGGCTTCAAAAAAAAGCTGGATACGATATTTGCATCGGCATCATTCGAAAGTAAACGATAAGTCACCCACAGCTATGAGTGATGTTTTCCCTGAGGTCACGAGCCGAGTGGAACTTCCAGCTGTGCCAAGCTGGCTGCATAATAAAGATAGTTACCGTAGGCTATTTACTGAGACCGACAGCAAATATGTAACAACAGAGTTTTGTGTTCAAAAGTTAATTTTACTTAACATCCAATCTAATTACAGCATCTGTGACAAAGATGAGCCCGGGCTGACCTCTCCAATTGTGGTAATAACAGTGAGTTAGTTCTGCTCCGAGTGCAATTCTTCTTTCCATTTGCATGTGGAGTCAAGAGTCCTCAATTTGGGTTTCATGGCAATTATTGGAGTCAAATGTGACCTCAAGTTTTTTAACAGGTTGTCACAACAACAAAAGTCTTTGTAAGATAATCACGCAGAGATTGAAACTCACAGAGCCACTGGCATGGCTGTCGACTTTTAGTCTTCTTCTTGTGGGTAAAACCGGTTTGAGCAAAAATAAAAGAGTAGCTACACCAATATACAAATATCTAACAACCAACCAGCATCACAAACACCTCTGTAGATAGGATGCCAGGGACTTTCTTTCCCTGAGTGCTGGCTCTAAGGCAGCATTGCCTTACAGCTTTGTGCAAATCCACCTGGCACACTTAATGGCCCAAACCCATCAGTAACCTTAACCACTTGATTGATGGAGCTTGATGTGGGCTGTACACACAGCCTTTAAACTGGTTTACATGTGGGTGGACAGAGTGCTAACTGCTGTTGCCAGTTGAGAAAAAGTGAGTCGTCCGTTACGCAAATGCCTTACATAATGTATAATTGAGGTTGTGGGTGAAGAAACTTTTGGCTTTAGGATGTTTTACAATGAATTCCTCCCCGTGCGACTGCTGAACATTGAGGTGAAAATGAATGCGTTCATAAAGAAGACCATGCTTTTCAAATCCACTGAATCTAAAACCTGATTACCACTGATGATTTAGATGGCTGAACTTTTCCTCCTACCACATTCCACAGCTGTCAACAATTTTGGAACAATTTTGAATAATTCTGATGATTCTTTTTTTTTTTTCTCAAGTAGACTTGCGCTAGTTAAGTTTGCCAGTAACGCAGCAATCTTTTTTTTTACCAAGCAGTCATTAGTTGATGTTTAGTAAATTAACAACAGCAGGCATCTCTAGTTGACAAAATTATGTTGGGGATTTGAGGGATGATTCACAGTGTGTGTGCAATTGAAACCATAAGCTTGCTGACAACATTAAAAAGAAAATTCTCATTTAACATTAAAATTAAAGCTCCATTAAGCAACAGTTTTCATATTACCATGGAATCAAGGGTTGCTAATGCTATTCTCCATGTGCAAATGGTTGACCAACGGCTCTCATCAGCACATAGTGACGACAGCTGTTGAAAACACAAACAGAACATGCAAGTGTCCTAGTAAAATCCTTCAATTTGACTTTAATCCATTTTAAATACATACTCATCTGTGTTTATGATATATGCCGACCATTTACGTAAGTCACTACGAGCAACTACGGACGCTTCCAGCTGAAAGTCACCAGTTCACACGGTTAGCAGAGAGTAGAGTCACTACGACTTGCCACCGCACTAATGGTAATTACTAAGTAATTAAAAGTAATGGATCGCGGAACACACAAAGCGGTCGCCGGATTCGTCTATACAATAAAGTTGTGGTGACCTATCTCAGTGTCTGAGCTCACACCGGCCAAATGTAAGCTACTGCAGACCAGCATGAAAGTAGAGAGCTCAAGTAAACAAGAGGCTTTTGAAGAGAGTCAAACATCTAACCATTCTTCCCAGGACTTAGTGGATCAAACCTCGCTGAATGGCAAGTGAAGATCAGACATAAATTCATCATTGCGTGTTAAAGTTCATTCTTGACCAAGGTAACAGTACAAATCTTAACGCAAGGTCCACTTATTAGTTTTCTGGCCATTCACATCCGCAATGACCATCTTTGAACAGATACAGGGTTTACAATCTCCCCCCATATACAACCACCTGTTACCATGCTGACTGTATGCAATCACGCCACCTCAAAAATTCGCCTCCATGCTGTCACATGGGTCACGTGATGACAGCTGGACTATCTCCATGACAACTGAGCAAACTCCATCTGCTGAGAAAGACTGAGATGCAACTGAAAGCTCCCAAAAGCTCCAAAGTACATTTATGTAAAAAGAGGAAAGTAAAAGGGTGCTCATGTTGCTCTGTCCGCTTGATGTGTGAGTAATACATTAGCAGAACCTTCTGTTTCTTTTCAATCATCCCGTATAACCATGGTAACCAAGTGTTTAAAAGGTCTCCAGTGTCAAAGTACAAGTCACCCAACTATCTATCTATTAGGGGGGGGGGGGGGGAATCGCTACAGCATAGTATCCTAATACTTTGCTTGGCAATATTGTATCCATGAACGGACATCAAGTCCCGATCTTTTGTTATATAAACTATTAATCTCTTAACAATCCAATGACCCGCCAGTGGGCCCGGACGCTATTCTGTCTTTTAGAAGTTGTAGCAGGCTCAGGTTTTCATATGAAACTAGAAAACGTATATTAATTGGTACCATGTCATGTTAGTGTGTCGGGAAGATTGCTAAATAACGCGCAAATGTTGAGCTAAATTTTGGCGAGGAAAAACTGGCATGGCCATTTTCAAAGGGGTCCCTTGACCTCTGATCTCAAGATATGTGAATGAAAACTGAGAAGAACAACATGAAAACTGTATCTTATTAGATAAAACAGATGTTGACAAACTGCAGAATTTGCAGTTGAAAAATCGTAATACTCATCATATCGCAAAATGTTTAAAATCACAATAAGATCGTATCGTGACTTAGGTATCTTAATAATATCGTATGCAGGAACTCTGGTGATTCCCACCCTACTATCTATCCATCTATCACGATAAGAACACCACACTACTTCCTTGGCACTAAACATACCAGCAGGTTGTTTTAAACTAAGCAAACAACGAATGCTGCTGTTGTTGTTTTTCTCGAGAGTCTTCCCAGCAGTTTAGGTGAAGTTCGACTTCTAATACAAGTCTTGCTTCAACAAGACAGACAGACAGCAATCAGACTCAGGTATGAGCTTTGTCAATGAGGAGAAAAATCAGCCAGATAATTGATTTAGTCTAATAGCTGTGATTTAGCTCTGCTGGCAGCTGTGTACACACAGACACAGAGCACCTTTACCAATCAGTCATTCATTCAACAGGCTGATAGTGAAGTGGGGGGTGGGTGAAGGAAATGGGTAAAGATGAGTCTTACTTTGAGGTTTATCCAAAACGAGCAGCAAATATCCCAAAATAAAACTGACACTTTTTATTTGATTTTCTACCTCTGGTTAGTTTTTCCCCGAAAAATAAAATCCAACGATCAAATTTGTACAATGGCATAAAGGGGAGACTAACGTCTTCCACATGGAACATGAAAATGCTGAGCCTTGTTTGAGGTACATGCTGTTGCACCAACCATATTTCAGTTGGAATTCATTAGCAAGTTGGGACTACATTTTTCTTATGGAAACCAAGAGAAATGAGAAAATGTGGATGAGGCTGTTTTTTCCAAGGTCCTTGGAGAGTGTGTAAGTGATCTGAGACACTCGGGGTGGCGTCTGGATGAGCTTGGGTTTGGATCAGGACCCTGCATCTGGGGCACATGTGCCGTCAACAGGGACAGAAAGACGGGGATACAGAGCCAAAACCTCTCTCTCTCTTTCTCTCTCTCTCTCTCACTGTTTCCTTTGTCTGAACTAAAAAAAATCTGAAGTCTTTCCTGACCCTGCCACACATCTGCACCTATTCCCCTTTTTATAACTCACAATGTAGTTCTTAAACAGCTCTTGAGGCAATGAGAATGGCGAGTACAATAAAACGACTTATAATTCAATGTGTTTACGAAGTGACGCTGTTGACACGCTCAATTGAAAAAAAAAAAATGATTTCTGCGAAGAGTTTCTCTGTGGTTAAATGTGTTTGGAGACACAGAGGAAACACAAACCAGCAACAGACACACAACACTACTAAAGGCAAAAAGAGAAAAACAACAGGGGAGAGATAAACAAAGAAAAAAAAAAATGTGGACGCTGCGGTTCCTCGGCTGAACAAGCCACATCTAGTCCCCCCCTTGCAGTGTCTTGGCATCTCTCCGGCTAGCCCTCCATTAGCGGCATCAGGAGGCCCGGGGCGGCCGACAGGAGTGTGACCCGAGATTATTGTCCTGTGTGCTTGTTTGGGTTAAGGCTTTAGATGGGGAAATGGGATTAGGATAGGCCCGGGCTGGAGAGACACACACTAATGGGAAGCAGAGGAGCGCTCGCCTGATCCTCCTCCACTCACAGAGAGCAACCCTGTTATCCCACCTGATTGGATTAGCCCCCTGTTAAATGTGCTATGATAAGGGAGGACCACTGCTGAGACTCCGCTCCGTGCTGCTGGGATGGAAGCACACAGATACTGTACAGGGAGCAAATAGATTCCTCCACGCCGTTTTTTAATGGACGATATCTGTTTCGTGTTCGGCGCTGATTTGGCTGCGATGACACACTGGCCACCGCTGACATGACATCACTGTTCTCGCAGAGATGTTTCATATTTATTTCACCAACAATTACATCATCTTTTGCTCGTCCTCAGCTCCTGGAGTGGATACTACACAATAAGGGGTTTTACAGTGACCGCACCTTGCTTCCCCAAGCTTTTTATACGTATGCAAATCTGCAAGACTCAAACTTGCTAATTGCAGCCACTCTACCAATCAGACAGTAATTACTGGTATCCTGCCTGCCTTTCCTTCCAATGGCTGAGCAGCTAATTTGAGCCGTGGTTTAAACAGCTGGAAAACAGCATCCTGTGGCAAAACTGGAGGCCTGTGTTTGAGCATGCATGAATGCATGTGTGTGTGTGTGTGTGTGTGTGTGTGTGTGTGTGTGTGTGTGTGTGTGTGTGTGTGTGTGTGTGTGTGTGTGTGTGTGTGTGTGTGTGTGCGTCTGTTGCTATTTATATATGGTGTATGGCACTTTTTGGAAAATACAGTGTAAGATATATTGAATTAAACTAGTAGGAAAATCTGTCGCACACATTCTGATGCAGATGTGTGTAATATTCCTCCAGAATCTCGGCCAGAAAGTCAACTCCTCTATCAATATGTTAACTCTATCTGACCTACCTGTCAGCTCACTCCCCTCCTCTGTGATTGATTAACATTTTATTAATGTTTCCATTTGCCACCGGTTCAGGTGATACGGCGTGACACACGGCGCCTACTCTGGGTGATGATTGGATTAAAAAGGTTACTGATCCCATAATTGCTTTTAGATTACACTCGGTGTGAGCGTGTGTCATTAATGTAATGATTATCCACATCTACACCAATGTTACCTCAGTGAATCTTTAGCCATTTAGTCTCGATAAGGTGACATGTCACACTCATCATCACACACAGACATAATCTTTCTAGAAATCCTCTCAAGAAAAAACATCAAATCAAAGGTCGTTAAGAACAAAAGCGGCGACTTCCAGTTTGCTTGGTTCAGTGTCGTTTCACCCACCTGCTGCTCATTTGCTGGTCATTTCGGGTTTCGAATACAACGCCACGGCCAATTCCTTTTCCAACAGTGAGGTAAAAGTACATATAATCAATTAAACTAAAGCCACCACATGTCCAGCTGACAGCCACTTAAGGAATTAGCCCTTGGTATACAAATCACTGTTAGCTAATTAACTAAATTGTTTTTAATGTGGAGCATGTACGAAAGCTGCTACTCTCTAATGGCCAACCAGCTAGAAATGCTTCTGTTTGCAACCCTGTCTCCCACAAAACTACGTTCCCATACAACTAAACTGCAATTACGTTTAGGGAAACATATTTTCTCCCCGATTACGGTCGCACTTTTAAACCGTTTTAAACACGTGGTTAATGTTGTAAATTGAAACAAAACAAAACAAAAACGCAAAAAAACTACTTGGTTAGGTTTAGTAGAAAAAAACATCATGGTTTGACTTAAAATTACTACGAAACTGAAAAAAAAAAAAAAAAAAAACATAACAAAACTACTTGGTTAGGTTTAGTAAAAAAAAAAAAGGCATTGTGACTAAAATAGGTGAACGTTGACTTTTAGTTTCACACAAGACATGAACACCAGTCTCCTGGGCGAAAGTCCGGTGTTTGTTTGACCCGTCCACTTACGCGATCTTTCACGGACAATCATGACAAACGTATTTGTGATAAGTCAAAAACAAACTTAAACCGTTATAAGATACAGTATGTTTCCCTCAAAACGTAATTCACAATGCAGTTTCATTGTATGGGAGCATCATTTTTAGGAGACAGGGCGGCTAATTGGCTGCTACAAAACAGTCGTAACTAGGCCTGTTTATTAAAAGGAAAAGTTGTCTGGAGATGAGTAGTGAAAACATATCTTTTACCCACGATTAAAAAATGCTTTTTGTAAGTAAACGGCACAAAGAAATAGTCTGTTTTATCAATCTACCTTTCAACCATTTACAAATGCTTATTTCACTTGACTTGCTTTATACCTAAATCACTTTTCTCCTTCAGAGTCATTTTCACAATTGCACTACTTTTCATTTACAGACTATTTCCCATTGCATGTTTTCATTGTTGTCTCCTCTCTTGGTCATTAGCTGCAGATCTGAGACTTGAGCAGAAACAGATTGAGGACGTACTGCAACATCCTGATGTGCCTCTAATATCATTTCTGTAAACAACAAAAGTGGAACATTTACAACTGTCAGTTATAGTACAAATTATACTGTTTCCATACACGGATTACTGAAGTGCAAGAGGCTCGGGCACCATGACTGTAAAGGTTTTGCTATTGTTTGGCTTTATTAGTAAACTATAAGAAATGAGTCAACATATCCTCATACAATGGTTCGTATATCTTCATAATATCTTACAAAATGTTATTCCTCATTTTTCATGCGTTTTCCTACGAATATCCAGTAACTTATGTGTCAATTTCCGCTCGTTATACAAATACAGTCTTTACAAAAACAAACTTCTGTCTTCACAGGAAACAACTTGGTTAGGTTTAGGCAAAAAAAAAAACGACTTAATTAGGTTTAGGAGAAGATCATGGTTTGGGCTAAAATCACTATGGAAGTGGCGTAACTTAAGTACGGAAGTTACGTGACAAATGAATCAACGTTGACTTCTGGTTTCATTCGGGACACAAACACCGGTTTCCTGGGCGAAAGTCCGGTGTTTTTTGACCCACCCATCCATCCCGACCTCTTCCCTATGCACCGTTTGTCACTCTTTATACTTCCTGGTTCACAATTACGTGGATTACATACTACTTGATTTTGTGGGATATATACAATTACAGTGAATTATTTTTTGTAGGTATACAGCCTGAAGCAGTATACAAGCAGGAATATAGAAATACAATTTACAAGGGTTATGCTGTAACTTGGCTTGTGTCATGGTGGGGCAGCATTGTGCATTGTGCAATATCTACAGGATATTCTGCAGTCTTCTCTATTGCAGTTGTATATTTTCCACCAGTTTGTGTTTTGTTCATCCGGTAAATTCCCAGGATAAGAAGTGCTTCATGCTCATGCTACTGGTAATGAATGTGTCGGTAGAGTTTTTGGCTCAGGTAGGCCCAAAAAAAATTTTGGCTCAGGGTCCAATTACTGTTTGTATAATGGCCCACTGACTGCTTCTGTGGTTGGTTTGATGTAAACCTAGCCTGAACCCAGAACACACTGACAGGTAGCTCTGTGGTTGAGTGGAACCTGAAAAGAAACAATCAATCTGTTACCAAATGGATGTATGAGGGGGAAAAGATAATGTATATTTTTTTGTGATGTGTAGTCACATTTAGTCATTGATGACATCTCAAAATGAACAGTGATTCCTTTCGCATTATACAGTTATGACGGTTTGAGAGACAACAACAACAACAAAAAAAAAAAACAGAGTAGCCATTTTCCGTCATTGATGAGAGAAAACAGAAAACTCATTTTGCCTTTTTGCTGCACAAAGAAACTGGTTGGACATTTTTCCACTGGAACTAACACAGAGCAGTTCTGCTTAGTCTGTGATTGTTTCCCTCTCTGTTGTTGTGTTATTATTTTGAATAGTTTCAGCTGCAAATACTAAACTTTGCCGATGCTGACACATCACTGTGAGAGAGAACATTAGGAAACCGCAGCTTTTTAAAGCATTAGATGATACTCTGAGTATTTTTCTTTGGGAACAGTTTTCTCTTATGGTGGTAAATGAAAAATGTGAGTCATGCTGTGACGTGTGGGCAGAATATCTATCAAATTAATATGATGTGATTCTGTGTTTCTTAATTTAATTGTTGAATTATATCATCATAATACAGTTCAGTGTGCATGTGCGTTTTTTATGTGCAGATATGCAAATTTGTGTGTATGCGTGCAGGTCTGTGCAATGCATTATCTATCTGTGTCTATGTATTCATATTGTATATGAGTGTGTGTTCATGTGCTAGCCTAACTGTGTTTGTGTGTGTGTGTGTGTGTGTGTGTGTGCTTGTGGATGTCTGTGGCTCTTTCTCATCCAGAGCAAGTCGTGAAACCTAATTGCTTGCACATGTGGAGGATTTTCAAGTGTTTACAATAAAGTTAGTTTCAAGAAGAAGCAAAAAAATGTAAGGAGGGAGGGGAGCGGGGTGTGGGGGGGGGGCAAAGAACTGAGCTGTCTGCAGCTAGAGACAGCCAGCCTGAACCCCCTCCCTCTGCTGAAACCAATTCCTTTCTCTTTCTCTACTCACAGGAGTAAAGGTCGGAGGTCACGGGGGGAAGATTTCTGTGATTGGACACAGGCCTGTTGTATCAAAAGTGGAGGGCACAGTTAAAGCTATAGTGCGTAATGTGACACCCTCCTGCGGCTGATCAAAGTGATATCATAAATGAAAATACCGCTACATCCACCTTGTAGTCACTAAATGTATAAGTCAATACAAAGCAAATGAGGTAAAAAAAAAAAAAAAAAGAAAAAAGGTCTGGCATACCACCCAAAGCTCGCCTCACCCCTCCTCTCAGCCCTTCTTAGGGGGAGATAAAGTGTTCCAGAGACAGCGAACCAAGCACAATTTCAAAGATGTATCAGAGGGTAAAGATGGAAAAGTGCTTTTAATCTTGTGTAACCCTATAGGGCTCTAAATCGGAAGGGCTTCAGAGAAAGGATCCTTTAAAGAGGACATATAATCCTAATTAAAACACTGAACAGAGCTACCACTTGATCTAAGGATGGGGGGGGGGGGCTCAGCTTTAGCCCAACCATCATCTAGCTCAGAATCTTTTATTGTTGTTGAATCCACACTAATGAAATAATGGTCACAGTCTAAAGAAGCGAATCAAGCGATCATTGTTGCTATCCTACACCGCTCTAATGAAAGCCTCCGCTTTATGCAAACCCCTATTTGTAGCATGTGCGGCCTTCAAAGCATACGTGAAAACGACTGCAATCTATCAGGAGGTCATTACTGTATAAATAATCGGAAGATATCTGAAGTTTTTTGTCCATTATTATCGTAACCAATGCAAAGAATATTAGCATACTGTTCGTCTTTCACCTGTGTGAAGCTCTAGCGAGGCAAACAAGGTGATCTCAGAATCAAGATTATGATTATGACACATCTCTTTTTGATCTTCCCATAACTTTGTCTCAATCGCAACAATCTGTGTCCTTTTTTTTTTTTTTTTTTTTTTTTTACAGTGGTGCGTGGTCCCCCTGCTCACTCCGACCCCCCTCCCCCCTCCTCTTCCATTGATCAGGGTAATTGAGAACAGCCATGTCCCCCCACTTCTCTGCCGTCCTCTCCCGCCGCCCCTCCCCAGCCTCACGAAATCCCAGACATCTGGTCCGCATACACCCCCAAGTCTTCATCTCCCCCCCCCCAAACAGTCACCTCCGAGCCCCCTGTCCTTCTCGGGGAATAACCAGACAAGAGTCCCAAGACATTTGAGCGGTTGAAGAACAAGAAGATGGAGATGGAGATGGAGAAGAAGAAGAAAAACATAAAAAAAAACGAAATAAAAGTGAAGCCACAAGAAGCTTTGCTGTGAAGCCGGATTATAACGTGGAGTATTTGTAATAGATTACTGATTTAACCTACAATAATGTGATATGTTTCATGAAGTGATCCTTCTCAACGGTAATGGAGAGCTCTTTACTTGTTCTAAATATAGCATGGATTGAGAAAACACCATGAAAGCTGACTGAGAGGCCTGATTCTCCACCAGCAGGATCATTAGCCTTTATGTGTGTAATATAGGAATGATATTAGGTATTATGCTACTATAAAGAATCGGCAATATCCACTATTTGAAAATATATTACGCCACTCAGCATTGCCTTTATGTCAGAAAATGTGTTTTCTTTTCTGTGGGGGTGATAGAAAGGGAAGTCTGGGATTTTAAGTTTCATGTATATGTGTGCACGAGTGTGTGTGTGTGTGTGTGTGTGTGTGTGTTCATCCAGCAGCAGCGGCGGCGGCGGTGTAAGTTACGTGTTACAGATAGAGATCAGGCAGGGACAGATTTAATTAACAGATATCTCTCCTTAATGTAGATTCTTTTGGCTCCCTCAGATACATCCCCTTGTGCTTATCCAACCAGAAATAACTTATCTTGGCTCCGCACTAGTCGTAATGTATTTCTTACAGCGTTTAAGGGAACAGGGGTTTCGCCAGAGAGGCTACACCTTCATGTTTACTCACAGCAAACAGCAGTCGACGAGATTAGCGCTCGGAGAATCGTCGCTAATATCTGCAGTTATGTATTACATTCACATACATTCTCTGTCCTGTGCAGCTTTCGACACATTGTCTTTCACAAGTGTGTGTGTGTGTGTGTGTGTGTGTGTGTGTGTGTGTGTGTGTGTGTGTGTGTGTGTGTGTTTGTGTGTGTGTGTGTGTGTGTGTGTGTGTGTCTGTGTGTCTGTGTGTCTGTGTGTGTGTCTGTGTGCGTGCATGTATTAATGTGCTCGCCATAAACTAAAGCTAATAGAGATTTGCCCTTTTAACTATCTCTCAAGGTGACCAGATTACTGACATCAATTAAAGCGGGTCCCGTTGGCTGGATGCCCAAAGCACACGCTCTCCCTTAGAGGAAAAAAGGAGGGATCATCATCCAATAAATCAGCCAAGGAAAGGAGAGAAGGGGAGAGAGAGAGAAAAGGGGGAGAAAAAGTGGGAGAAACTGGAAAAAGCAATAGGATTTTAGTATCCTCGTAGAAGCTATTTGCCCTACAGCAGAGTACACAGAGCCCGTTTCAACGATTCCAATAAAGTAAATAATGAAATAAAGTTGAAAGCTTATGGATTCTACAGTAAGTACAGTCCTGCTAGTTGCCACAGCTCAATGATCTGGAAAAAGTCAATGGGACGGAAGAAAGAGATGGAGAAATTAAAAGAAATAAATGAGTTTAAACAAGAGAAGGTCAGGGGCGGTTTCCTTTTCTACTGTATAGAAAAATGCAATTATTAACACAGGCTTCAATGCAATAAATGTTTGTTTTTGCATAATAGCATATACTGTACTGTTGCAAAGTATGTAAGCACAGTGTGTGTTACGTATAGGGCTGTAACTAACAATTATTTTCATTATAGATTACTCTGTCGATTACTTCCTAGTTGGGCTGTCAAGGTTAACGAGATAATAATACATTAACGCAAATTCATTTTAACGGCACTAATTTCTTTAATGCACTAACGCAACTTGCGATATCGATCTTTGGGAGGTTGTAGCGGGCTCAGTTTTAAAGCTAGAGTGAAAATACTGGCATCATGTGAAACTGGAAAACCTAAGGAATCCATTGGTGTAAATTATCGCTCCAAACTTCTTCTGAGTTTTGGCGAGGAAAAACTGGCATGGCAATTTTCAAAGGGGTCCCTTGACCTCTGACCTCAAGATATGTGAATGAAAATGGGTTCTATGGGTACCCACGAGTCTTCCCTTTACAGACATGCCCCCTTTATGATAATCACATGCAGTTTGGGGCAAGTCATAGTCAAGTCAGCAAACTGACAGCTGTTGTTGCCTGTTGGGCTCGAGTTTACTATGTTATGATTTGACCATATTTTTTATGCTAAATGCAGTACCTGTGAGGGTTTCTGGACTATATTTGTCATTGTTTTGTGTTGTTAATTGATTTTCAATAATAAATATATACATACATTCGCATAAAGCAAGCATATTTGTCCACTCCCATGTTGATAAGAGTAATAAATACTTGACAAATCTCCCTTTAAGATAAAAAATGTGTGTTTAATTGCGATTAAATACTTTAATCGTTTGACAGCCCTATTTTCTAGAATAATCGATTAATGGTTTGGTCTATAAAATGTCAGAAAACAGTGAAATATGTCCATCCCAGTTCCTCAAAGTCCAAGGTGATGTCTTTAAATGTCTTGTTGTCAGTCCAAAATCTAAAGATATTCAGTTTAATAGTATATAAAACAAAGAAAAGCAGGAAATCTCCATATTTGAGAGCCTAAAAAAAACAGCAATTTCTGCCATTTTTGCATGAAAAAAGACTAACGATTAATCGATTATCAAAATAGTTGGGGATTATTTTTCTGTCGATCAACAAATCGATTAGTCGACTAATCGTTGCAGCTCTACTATAGTTGTGTGTGCATGTTTGTGCATGCACCTGAGTGGGCAAGATTGCATTAATGTGTGTGTGTGTCTGGCTATTCATTTGGTTACATTTCACATCTGTGTTTGTACGCACGTACATATGTTTGTGTGTTTTTAACCGTTTGTATATTTTGAATGCGTGTTTGTGTGTATATTTTTGAATGTTTGCATGTGAACATGCATGGAATTGTATGTGTGTGTTGGTGTGTGTGTCATCCCGACTCTCCCCCAGGTAATTGTTCATCCCGCTCATTAACACTCTACACTGATAGTTGTAAGCTAAAGTTGCCTCAGTTGTGAGTCAGAGTCCCGTATCGGAGTCCGCCGGCAGGCAGCCCACTCCACTCATACTTAACCTTGTGGATTCAAAGTATTACACATCATTACAGAGGAATGTGAGGGCCTGTGGCTTGGTGGCTTGTTCAAGAGAGAGATCCGCGAGTCGAGCTCCCGTATTTCCCCCCCCAGTCCCTTCTTCTACAGTGTTTCCCATTTGGCCTCTGGTGTAGGGTTACTTGAAACCGAATCGGCGACAACTTTCTGGTGAATCATTATGCAGGTGATGCAACGTCAACGTCTTTGTGTGGGTTGGGATAACTGATAGTAATCACTCCCCTATGGGCATGAAGAGTACTTCACGCAGCTACAGCAAACATGGACGCTGTAGGGCTAACACACACTTCATTCATCAAACACATCAAGGTTAAACGTTGTTGTGAAGAGGCACGCCGTTTTACGAAAGACGGACGGATTCCAGTGGTATTTCGAGCATCAATATCGGCGTGCATGCCTCGCGTGTGCACCGATTGATGAAATGAAACGTGCAGGATGTCCATTCAAACACACCTACGAGTACGTACACACACACACACACACAATGAGTCCATCATTAAAAGGACTAAAATACAATCCAATGACACATAGCACTCTGTTTAAAAGCATACTTTGAGGGGGGGATGAGGAACTTTAATTAACCCGGGTTGCAGATAGGAGGGAAGGAGCAGTTATCCGGTGGCCTCTGGCATGCTGCCTGTCCGGCCCTGAGAGGTGAAATATATTCTTATGGATCTGGAGTCAGCGCCACGCAATATTCTCTCCCTTCACACGCACATTAACCTTGCAGGTGTGAACACGGACAAAGATTGGGACAGACGATAAGAGAGAAGGGATACAAGAGATAAGGTGGCAGATGAGTGAGGGAGAAGTTGCCCGATGCGATCGAGAGCCTAACAAACATTTTGTGGTTTCTTTAATTGGACTGGAGTTTTCAACTATATTTAAAAAGGGACATACCATGCTCATTTTCAGGTTCAATGTATTTTGAGGTTTCTACTAAAACAAATTTACATGCTTTAATGTTCAAAAAACATTATTTTTCTCATACTGTCTAAGTACTAAGTACTAAGTTAATGCAATAACGCTTTAACGCAAATTCATTTTAACGGCACTAATTTCTTTAACGCATTAACGCAATCGATCTATCGGAGGTTGTACCGGGCTCAGTTTTAAAGCTAGAGTGAAGATACTGGTATCATATGACACTAGAGGCATCTATTGGTACCAACCATGTCATACTAGCTGGTCGAGAAGGAGGCTAAATAACGCTCCAAATTTGCGCTAAAGTTTGGCGAGACAAAACGGTCATGGCCATTTTCAAAGAGGTCCCTTGACCTCTGACCTCAAGATATGTGAATGAAAATGGGATCTATGGGTACCCACGAGTCTCCCCTTTACAGACATGCCCACTTTATGATAATCACATGCAGTTTTGGGGCAAGTCATAGTCAAGTCAGCACACTGACACACTGACAGCTGTTGTTGCCTGTTGTTCTTGAGTTTCCCATGTTATGATCTGAGCTTTTTTTATGCTAAATGCAGTACATGTGAGGGTTTCTGGACAATATTTGTCACTGTTTTGTGATGTTAATTGATTTGCAATGATAAATATATACATACATTTGCATAAAGCAAGCATATTTGCCCACTCCCATGTTGATAAGAGTATTAAATACTTGACAAATCTCCCTTTAAGGTACAGATAAAAAAACTATGCAATTTTTTTCATTTACGATTAATCACGATTACATATTTTAATCTATTGACAACACTAGTCTTAATATACCTGTATTCACCCTCTGTCTGAAACGCTCCATTTTATGGTTGTCTCTTTAAGACCCCCTCTTGGAAAAAGCCCAGTCTGCTCTGATTGGCTTGCGAGAAAAATACAGTGCACCTTTGCAAAGGTAGTTCTCAAGCTGTGGGTGACATATTTAATGAGCATGCATGTGACATAGGAAGGGGAGCCAAATCTGAATGGCTTTTTGAATCACATGTTCTTTGATCGAGGCAGCCCACAAAAAGCTGACTGGGTCGTCTTATTTCACTTTGTTTGTGGGTTGGTAGGCGCTCCAGATACGCAAACGTACGTGCACAAGCACTAAAAAAGTGAGTTTTATGATATGTTCCCTTTAATATAGTCATCCTTAATGTAAACCGAAGAAAAGTATGACTGAAAAAGTCATGACTTAATTGATGTTTTTAACGATTAAGACGTTTTCCTTGCCTCACTGAAACTGCCCCCCTAAACTTGTCAGATCATAACGCACCACCTGCCCCTGTGGCCTATCCTGTCTTTGCACCTCCCCCCCCTTCTAAACCCCTCCTGGGTTAGTGACTCTGTAGACCTTGGGTCCAGCTTTCCCAGACGGTGATTTAAAATAACAATTGCATGCATATCAGGTTTCAGGCCTCTGAAATACATGTGAGATGAGGTAATGTGATCAGTCCGGAGCGCCATCCAAACCGCTCTTTTGCTCTCTCCCTTTGTGCATGTGCACGCATGTGTGCACATGTGTGTCTTAAGTGTTCGTCTGCATGTTTTAAAGTTAAAGGTTAAAGAATTTCTCCATGTGAAGTTGGCATGTTTTCTATTTATTTTACATGCAGAACGTGTGTGAAGAATAAATGACACACAGAACTTTAAAAAACAGCTAATCTCCGTCATATTGGACGCTGTGTCAAGCGTGGGAGCTTAGTGCCTGTTTTCAATTAGATCCCAAGTTAAAACGGCATTAAACTCTAACATGGTTTCATTGAGTCAAAATTACAACTCAATTAATACCCCATAAAATGGTCACAGAGTTAACGATTGAGCAAAGAGACAGAGCCATAACGTTACCCATAACATTAAAATCACAAGTCAGGGTTGCGGCGCCTCGCTGCACATGGAGAGGCACAGGACGCTTGTCGACCCAGTAAGTGCCAGTGAGTAAACACTAATAATAGCTTCCATAAAGCCACTCGTATGGCACTGTGGGCCAGGCCTACGGGGACCATTAAAAAAACGCTGCGGCTCAGGGCATCCCTCGCAAGATCCGGGCAGAAGTGTTGTGGTTTTGCGCGACACTAGTGGTGGATGGCAGCGCGGTCTGCGAGGTGATGAGAGCGACTCGTGGAAACAAAGAGCCAGAGGGACAGATACGACAAGCAATTAGAGCGGGAGAATAAAAGCGGCCATTATGCAGGAAAAGAAAGTCCAGGTGAATGCTCCGCGGTGATGGAGCGGCGCTCTGATTAACAGTAATACCAGGAGAATTGTTTTTCTGATTAGGAGCGACCGCAGCTGAGCATGGCATTTCTATTCTCCGGGATGATTTGTGGACTTCTCAAGCAGCTCTGCGTGAAGCGCTAACAAACTACCTGAATACAGTACATAAATAAAATATTAGAATAGCGAGAAAGGAGCGGGGAGTTATCCGTCGAAGTAAAGAAGCACGGGCAGGCTCGTTTTTTTTTCTTCCTGTCTACTGTACTCAAAGCTCTTCCACTGCTTTACCCCCCAAGTCCAGCTCTCTGTAATTCTCTCCCCTCATCCCTCAAATGCCCCCCACCCCCCCCCCCCACCCCACTCCCTCCTCCCCTCTACATGGCTTTAATAAACACGCACTCCCGGTTTAATCTCACAGCGACACGTTCATCTCACTGCAGACGGGAGCAAAATCGCTCACTCCCATCCTCCCCCTACATATCCCTCCTATTCTCCCGGCACCTTCCCTCCCATGACAGGTACCTTTCAATCGGGTAATCATTGGTTAAGTAGCCATTTTCCATTCCTTCCCCCTATTGAAGGCTGGCCATGTAGAAAAGGCTAGGGCCTTGTAGGTATGGCTGCTAATGGGCCGACAGACAAGGCCTCCCCATTCTGTCAGGGGGAGCTGAGAAGGAGAGCCTCTTATCAGCGAGCCACAGCCACCATTCCTCACCAAATTGGCTTCTCCTTACCATCACCCCCCCGTCCTCCCACTCTGCCTTTTCTACTCGCCACCATTCCCACCTGCTTATCCATAGCTCCTACCCGCCCTTGTAACTTTTAATATAACTGAACAAATCAGAAGGTAGCTTTTTTTCATTGGTTCAGATCATTGCACTGTATGAGGAATGATGACAGGTCACTTCACAGGTTGCTCAAAGGGCAATCTGCTGTACTGGAGATTCTGAGAACTGTAGAAAAAGGAATAAACCTCCATTCTGTAATTTTCCATAGTCCCTTTTCTGTTTCTCATTTTTAATTTTTCCCCATTTTTCTCTCCCTCTCTCTCTCCGATTCCAATTTTTAAGTGAAAACACTGAAACAACTTGCGCCATAATATGCAATCGACCATTACACATCGCTCCCTTTTTCTCAGCCTTTTTTCCAAATATTCCTTCATATTCCCTTTCATCCCTGGATGTGCGCAATTAAAGTGCAATCTCCTCTCCTGCTCCCCCCACCCCCCCATCCCCCTCAATCCCATATGTTGTTGAGTGGCGAAGCTGTTGAGAAAGAGAAGTGTTAACCTCCTCTCCAAACCGCAGGCAGAAGGGCTGCATTCCTCCCCGAGTACTCAACGTGCTGTTTATCTGCATCCATGCACTCTGTTGCCACGGCAACCCCAACCAAATACACTGGCCCGTTCAACTCCGTTTAATTTTTTCCTCCCTTTTTTCGATTTCATCACTGGGCTCCCATGCTCACTCTCACTAAGATAAACAGAGATGGAGCCCCGCGCACGGCCAAAACCTGCGTGAGTTTATTTTGAGTCTCCGCCCGGTTCGGTCCATGACGCTGTTTCGCCATCCCTCTCACTTTTCACAGCTTGAAAATTGGAAAATGCTCAGCGTTTTGCGAGGCGGAGGAGACTGGAGCTGTGGTTTGACTTTGGCTCGGCTCATCTGAGACATAACGCCCCAAATAGTTTGAGAGCGGCGTGTTCATTGCATGGCTTACGACACGTCAAAAACAGAGATGAGGCTCGTCTAAAAAAGTGTGGCCTCTGGGAGCAGTGAAGATTCATTATTTATCTGTTTACACACTGTCACCACTACCAGAAATAAACAAATTTTATCACTCTCTTTCATACAGCAGAGTACTCGCACACACGCAATCGCAAACAACCTTGTCATATTCGGGAAATCAGGGGGATGCCAGTGAGATGAGCCCGAAAACTCCCATTAATGGACCAGCCTGTAAGACGACACTTTGTTCTCTTAATTAGCACTTCTTCTCCTCCATTCAGCCGGCGTTCCAATGGTTGACTATTCCTTTATTAGGCAGGATTCCATCTCCAGCTTTCCAATAGGCACTTAACTCCTGCCTAATAGAGGATTTTCCCACACTTCCTCTGACAAGCCATTCAACTGAGAAGAGTTAATTTGTTTCTAATGCTTGGCTAATGGAGGATCCTGATGGCAGGAATTGAGTGCTGGATTTTTGGGGATTGACTTCCTCGCCACATCCTCGTCTGAAATGAAGTCTATAAGATGAGAATTTTTTTTCTCCAATAAACCACAGAGTTGTGGCGAGAATCAGTTCACCTCGAGGTCTCAAGACTTAAAAAAAAAAAAAAAAAAAAGGGAGGGGAGAATGGAAATGAAAAACTTTATAGGCTAAGTTACACTCTGCTACACATGAAGTTGAATTGAGTGTTGAGCCCTTAAAAGTCTAATCACAGGACACAATTTTGCACCCAGGCAGGAACTCTCTCTTGCAACGGTGCATACATTGTTGCTCTTAATTATTCGTCTTTTTCTCACTGTGGATGTCAGAGGGGGGACTCTATGGGGCTATCTCAGCCCTGCAGTGGCCAGTCAGTTAGCGCGTGAGTGACAGCCTGTGGCACTATCAGCTGTCCTGCTGCACAGCAGGAGTGTCAGGGAGAGAGAGAGCCGGGGGTGAGGGTGAGAACGAAAGCAGAGCCGTGCCAGGCGAAAGGGGGGATGAGGCTCAACCGAGGGCTATCTGGAAATAGCACTTTGGCCCAAATATGGCTCCTCTAATCAATCTAATTCCGTCTGCAAGCTCTGGCCTTCTCTCTCTCAGACGTTTCACTGCGTCAAGATAACCTTATCTTCACCTGCCACATCCTTTACAATTAGCGCTCTCTCTATAGGCGCGCACAATGGCGCACACCGACGCGGTCAAATGCACACACACAGAGATGCATGTTCTCGTGTTTGCACACATGCAAATCTTACAGGATGGCTACATGAATGCAGTGGTAACATTTCTGCTTTAAATTTAGCCCATCTGTATTCGAAGTTAGCTTTTTGTGAGATTTAAAAAAAAAAAAAAAAAAACTATGTCTCTACAAACCAGGTAAACGAAATTAACATTTTTCATGTCGTTTCCGGGGTTTCACATCTTTACTAATGTACGTAGCAGTTGTCAAACATTTCGCATGATCTGGGAAGTGAAGTGCATGACCAGGCGGCAACCTCGAGGTCTGAGAAGTGAAGCCAATGCTGAAGTGCCTTAAACTTGCATTCTTTCCAATAGCCAGCAGGGGGCGACTCCTCTGGTTGCAAAAAGAAGTCTGATTGTATTGAAGTCTATGAGAAAATGACCCTACTTCTCACTTGATTTGTTACCTCAGTAAACATTGTAAACATGAGTTTATGGTCTCAACCGCTAGTTTCAAGTCTTCTTCAATACAGCATGATGTTCATTCATCAAATTATGGTCCCATTTAGAGTCAAATAGACCATAAAGCAGGGTATGCTTTAGGGCGTGGCTACCTTGTGATTGACAGGTCGCTACCACGGCGTTGTCCGGTCTGGGTGTTGTCCGTGTTTTCGTCTTACAACTTTATCCCTTTCACAGTGTGTTTGCAATTCAGAAAGTTAATTGTACTTAGCTCCACCTTCTCGTGTCACTTCTGGTTCCAAAAAACCAAGATGGCGACCGCCAAAAACCATGATGGCGACAGCCAAAATACCGAACTCGAGGCTTCAAAACTGCAGTCCACAAACCAATGGGTGACGCCATGGGGACTACGTCCACTTCTTATATACAGTGGGCTTAACAATAGCGTGAAACGGCGAGTGTTGTATGGACCTTTTTCACAGCAGACACTCTGACTTGTCAGAGTAGGAAAAGCACAAGTGAAATTGATAACATTAACGATGGCTCAGTTCAATTAAGTGTCCCAGAAAGCTATTCCAGCGAACCAGCATGCACAATATCAGGGCCTCCCCTAAGTGGAATGCGGCTATCCCTAATGTTATTAAATACACCTGTGCTTTTCCTACTATGACATGTCAAAATATCTGCCGTGAAAAAAGGAACATTGTAGAAAAAGTTCAGCTCCGCTCTGCTTATACTTCACACCGGTGTTCTGGAAGAGCGAGCAAGCAGTAGTGGAACATCGTACGCCAGTGACAGATGATCATCAGAGCATTTTGGCGTGGCCAGCGTGGGGGGGGCGGGGGGGGGGTGTTTAGAGTGCCTTGGGCTCTGTCACGTCATCTCAGATAGGTGGGGATGGAAGGATATGAAGATGAGACTTTAATGAGCCAGCGCTCAACGTGGCGACGCTCACCACACCTGATCAGCTACTGATTGCCATGGGAATCGTCCGTTCCCTAACCTGCGGGGAGGCAAAATCCTGATGGAAACATGGGCAGATCAAAGAGAATCTGCCAGAAATGAATATGTTTAGGCTTGTGTGCATTAGCATAAGCGTAGGGATCCTGTACGTGTAATGATCATGTGTTTGACTGGCTGCTTTTCTTTTGTTCCGTTTTAATTTCGGTGTTATCCTGGTCCGATCTGTAGAAATATCTCCGCAGAAGATAAATCTCAGCAAGGTCAAACCAACAAAGACTTCCCCTCCTCCCTTGTTTTCTCTTGCCTCTGATAACTCTTTGGATTTCAAATACCTTTTCTGCTGCCTTCCGTGAAGTCAGGGACACAGGCTGGCTATTGATCCGTTGCTTGGCTGTTTTATGTCTGTGCATTCAGTGTATGTTTGTGTCTGTGCCAAGAATAATGGTGTGTGTGTGTGCTCTTGTGTGTTCTTACAGCTTTGTTTGTGTCTGCGAAATCAAGAGGGGCACACACACACACACACAAGCCAATGGTGACTTGTCAGGATAATTAGGACTAGTAATGAGATGTGGTTGGTGGAGTGCGTTTACCTCACCAATGCTGATGACCAATGCCCTTGAAGTACATAAGGGATAGATACAGATACAGCCTGATCAGCACGCAGCCAGTCACAGAGAAATCACAGCAACAATACCGCCTTACACAAAGCATTCAACAGAATAATAATTACAATAAAATAATAACAATAACATAAATTACTTGCAAACACTGATAATGCCTGCCTGTTTTGCATTAGTAACATGCTTTAATAAAACAGCATATTTAGAACGATATCTAATAACCTCTGAGGAGGGCAGATCATTTATTGACTCTTTACAGTAGCGCAGAAGGAAAGAGAAACAAACGTTTAACCCAGAGCAGTTCGTCCCTCATTTGATACCACACCAAAAAAAAAAGGAAAAAAAAAGATTAAAATAATTGATCAATTTACTCGGGGGCCAAACTGATCAATGAAATACATTATTAAAAGAAGGCTATTGACCAGGATGGAGGCAAGCCGAGTAAAATGTTTACCGCAGCAGAGAGGCCGGGATCAATGGTGCAGCCAATGCAGTTGAATAGAGCCCCATATGGATCAATGTGTGATGGAGCAATAGGGCTTATGGATCGGCCCACTGTCCGCTGTCCCTTTGTGGCGGACGGAGAATGAAAGAGTGAAAGCCTGAGATACAGTGGAGATCAAGACTGAGGTGAGACGGGCTCTGCCATCTTTGTTACCACAACAGACCGTTTCATCAATCAGCACGGGAAGAGCATGGATTCAACTGGGAGGTGGACCCCTTGTTCACTATTGTGTGTGTGGTGAGTTTTTTTTGCATTATGGACACTTACATCACTTTTTATTGATATCTAAAAGTCAGTGCTCTTCAATCATGAATTATATGATGAAGTGTAACAATGGCTGTTCTCATACACCGTTCGTAGCTATACCTACGAAAAGTAATGTACTGTAATTCATATATATATCCCACAAAATTGATTTGTATGTAAGCCCCCTAATGTGAAACAGGAAGCATAAAGAGCGACAAACGGCGCATAGGGAGGAGCTCGGAGTGAATGGGTGGGTCAAAAAACAGGCTGCTGTTCGTACCCCGTGTGAGACCAGAAGTCAACGTTGATTTATTCATCATAACTTCCGTACTTAAGGTACGGCACTCATAGTGTTATTTTAAGCCAAACCACAATTAATTCCTAAACCTAACTAAAGAGTTTTTGTCATGTAAATTCCGTACCTAAGTTACGCCACTTCTAGAGTTCTTTTTACCCACACCATGATTCTTTCCTAAACCTAACTAAGTAGTTTTTATCACGTAACGTCCGTACTTAAGTTACGCCACTTCCGCTGTTATTTTAAGCCAAACCGCGATCTATTCCTAAACCTGAGAATGAGTGAAGTCAATGCTGAAACTGAGTAGTTTCGTTGCCTAAACCTAACCAAGTTGTTTCCTGTGAAGACAGAAGTTTATTTTGAAAAGACTGGAGCGGAAATTGACACATGTGTCACCTGTTGCTGGACATTCATAGGAAAACGCATGAAAAATAAGGAGTAACTTTTCGTAAGATATCATACAAACTGTTGCCATGGTTAAACTCTTGAGAAAAATTTTAAAGCAAAAAACTAACAAATGGCATGATCTTTCTCACAATGTGCAAGTTTTTTCTTATTGCGTGTCTTTGGTTTGATTCTGCCAAAACACAGCTTGTTATTGCAACAGTGTTTAGCAGTTAACTGTCATACCATAACTTTTCAAGTCAGTCTGCACTTTCAGTTGCATCCCCACATAATGATACGGTAACCTAGACGAGGGGGAAAAAAATAGTTCACTGCGATGGATTTCCTAGTCAAGTTTCAAGTCTCTGCAAGTTGATCTCCACACCAAACAAAGTGAACGGGCCCGCCTGGAAGGTGGGAAAATCCCACTCAACAGTCTACAGCGATTGTATGCAAATTCATGTAAAAACATGCAAACGCACCAGTTTGCTCTT
Source organism: Sebastolobus alascanus (assembly GCA_916701645.2). Taxonomy (NCBI): domain Eukaryota; kingdom Metazoa; phylum Chordata; class Actinopteri; order Perciformes; family Sebastidae; genus Sebastolobus; species Sebastolobus alascanus. The sequence goes on from CAKAOJ020000218.1 coordinate 164,728, forward strand.
TTAAGGAAAGTTATTTTCAGTAGAGTACCGGCTTCTTCAGAAGTGTCTGAATACAAATAATGTTGAATTTATAAACATTTGTGCTTGCTTTGGCGAATATGAGACAAAGCAAAATGTGTGTATATGCGTTTATATACCTGCATTAATGCACACACGCTGTATGCATAAGCTAGTTCAAGTATGCCTGCACATCCATACATACGTGTGAATATCTCTGTGCGCGTGTGTGAATTTAGGCATTATTGATTGTGGACAGGAACATTTTTAAAAAGTCAACACAGACCACTACCCCGCCATCAGTTCAAGGAGCTATTTTCCACACAAAAGGAAGCTTTGAGGGGAGAAAAGAGAAGGGCAGAAAAAAGAAACAGATTTTAAAATGTGCTCTAAAGAAAAGCAGACTCGAGGCTCCTCTCTTCCCTCCCTTCTTTTCTGGCTCCTTTCTTTGCAGCTATAGAAAGGAACAGAATGATTGTGGGGTGCAATCGGGGGGGAGGTGGGGGACGAGGGGGGATACTGAATAGACCTCAACGCTTTTACAGATTTCCTCTCTCCCCACCATGGAGGACATCTGACCTTTGAGGAGGGAGGACGAGGGAGAGAGGGGGGAGACAGAGATAAAGAAGGAGGGGCGGTTGGGAGAGAGGGGAGGGAAATCATAATGAAAAGTGGTAATTCCTTAGAGAGGGAGTGAGAAAGAAATGTCTAAGGGCCAGTAATGAGATCGTCTGACTAGCGGGTTGCTATAGCAACCACCACAGTATTACTATACACTACACTGTATGAATGAGAGAAAGACCATCTATTGTTGCCACAAGTGGATGGGTCAGAGAGAAAACGACAGACTATGACTATGAGGCGACTCGGTGTTAAATGGATGATACGTTAAATGCCATTAAATGGATTCCATACAGTTTAAGGGGGAGAACAATTAATAGAGAAATCTAAGGATACAATAACTTTTAGAGATCACTATAATGCACTGTAAGTTTCTTAAATTGGTCACATTTACGAGGTTGGATGCTGGGAGCTCCACCTCCTGGAGGGTCCAGGTCGAAGACAGTGTCCGTGGCTCCTTGGCTCGGTGTCCACGATCCCTAATTGACCATCTAAGGAGCCAGGTGGGGGGGGGGGGGGAAGTTGACCCTGCATGTGCGATTGTTTGGTTGGTCGGGTAGGCCAGCACTGGACTCCCCCAGCTCTGAGTCGAGCTGCAGATCTGATTACTGAGGTCTCTTTACAAAGCCTGCTTCCACCACCTGCTCCCACTCCACTCCTCCAGCCTCTGATAAACTATCATCACTGCAGATTGAGACAAATGATCTCCCTCTCCCTCGTAGTCCCACTGCCCAACTGTTTGTGCGTGTGTCAGTGTGTATGTGTGTGTTCAAGAGACGTAAGAAGGGGGGGGAAGGGGGGGGGTGGAGAGAGCCATCAAGAGAGACGGAGTTTAACTTAGTGATTACAAAATGTTTCTGAAGTGGATTACATTGCATGTGAAACATCTTGGTATCATTTGGATTCCTTGGTGAGAGCGCAAAGACATCCAAGAAGGGGAGCGTAAAAAGTTGAGTTTTTCAGTCAAACTTGCCTTTTTGGGTCTGTACAGTGGAGTCATGCGACACTGGCCTGTGGGTAACGAACGTTTCCTTCCTCGGAGGAAGTACTGGTTCATGTGAGCCCCGGAGACAGGAGGCGGTGTGGGTCAGCGATAATCATATTGAATGGACAATGCCGCAGATAGGTGTGGGCGAGCTAACACGCATGCCTAGTTTTGACAGGGAGGGCCTTGCAGGAACTGGCCGTGAATACGCACTCACGCTATGGGGTCAACAACAAAACAAAACAGCCAGATAAGAAGCACAGACATCCCACTTCCAGTTTTTTTTTTTCAGTTGGTTTGTGTGGGTATCATGGAAAAGGCACAAAGACGTGGCATTTAGAAGAAAAAAAACGAGCACACATCATGCACTCTTCCTGTGGTTTGAGTGTGTGCATGTGTGTGTGATACAGAGAGAGGGGGGGAGGGTGAAATATCACCCTGCTCACTGATACTAGATGTATAATGTGTAATATTCACATTAATAAGTTTAAATACCTAGCTAATGTTTCTCTCCTATATAAATGATGGATTTTTTATTTGGAGTAAGCCTTTGATCTCTCTACACAGACAAACTACCTTAAACATGTCAAGCTGGGTGGAAAGTTGCATTCACCAAATATGGGCTGAAATATAATAAGCCATTTACAATTACACTATTCAGTAAAAATCTGTATCCATATTTAACGGTTTGAGTGGAGTTATTTGATGTTTGGATTATAAGACAATATTGCCGCAAGAATGTTTTACACTATTACTTGTGGTGGAGACAGAGAGAGGTCAGTGGGGAAGGACGAAGGGAGGAGGAGGAAGGGTGGACCAGTCACTGACACATAACTTACTTCATCGTGGTCATTTTTATATTAGCAGCCAAGTTACATAATTATACTGTGCTGCTCAATGACCCTAAAAATGTAATTCATACGGTTTTAGGCAGCGATGGAAGAAGTACTCAGATCTTGTACTTCAGTAAAAGTGGCAATACCACAGCGTAGTAGCATGAGTCTGTGTGTCATCACGGCAAAATGTGTTTATGTGTCTGTCTGTGGACAGATTTTGTCAACGCAATATTGTCATAACCGTGCAAGATGCAGTCACAAAACTTTACAAATGTGTAGTTGAGATCTAAATGAAGGCAGAGTTCAAAGATGGAGATGGGTGTGGTCTGAGCATGGGCACCGGAAGTAGGGGGGTAGGAAGTGGGAAAGGGAAAATTGGCCTGATTTGCTGTCGCGGCTGGTGTGATCCCATCACAAGATGGTCTCTGGTTATCAAGTATGATGCATTATTGACACTTTAATGTTGTAGTTGGTAAAGGTGTGGCTATATTTAACATACTGCTGCGTAGCTTTTGAATTTCGCCCCAGGGATCAATAAACTCTTATCTTATAATCTCTGAATCTGTTATGTAACTAGTAACGATAAAGTTATCAAATAAATGTAGTGGAATAAAAAGTACGATAACTGAACGGTGAGTATGAGTAGAAAGTAGTAGAAAAACATTTGTTTGTTTGTTTTAAGCACAACACTTAAATAGTATTGCTCTGCATGTATAGTTAATAATTTGGGTCACACATAGACAATATATCCAATACAACATAATGTCAATATTTAAACATCTCCGCTTGGATAGATGTATGGATCCTCAAGAATTTCTCAATTTCTTGCAAGCACAATTGCTCATTATCCATTGTTAATACTGCAAGTTGAAAAAGTTCAATATGACAAATGTTCCTGGTCAAAACACCACACGGTGCTATGCATTACCTGATCTCTAACACATTCTGTTTAACACCTGGAAGTCACAATTTGACTCTTCTGCACCCACATTGATTCACAATCCTCTACTAATATTGGTTTATAGCTAATGTTGTAATTGTAAAAAGGGTCATGATCAGCTTTACATTAACAGATGGCAACAGGGAGCCACTCTTGGCCTATGTGTAAAAATCTCTTTACTGTACAGAACTCACTGCACAAAGGAAACCTAAAGCAACCATGTTGGATTTACAATAAAACAACCTGCCAATCAGGAAAAGTATAAACTTTCTAGATGTAATAACCAGTAGATTTTGCATTTATGCTCGATTCAAAAGGTACAGTACATTATGTTGGAATGTGGACAGTGCAAAACAAAGTCATCAGATAATGTTGATGGAATTTGCATGTTTTAATTTCACAATTTTGTGTCAGACAACCTAATGTACATCTAAACACGGACCCTGGATTTAACAAAATGAGCCCCTGCTCTTTCACTTCTTTCAAAGTGCTGTGAACGCAGCATCAACTTAAAGGAAGAGGATTGTCTCCCGCTACTCAAAAAGGCAGGTGGCGAAACCATCGAAGAATCAACAGCCCAAAAGCTTCAAACCTAAAATTCTAGAGGAAGTTTTTGACGGAGGAGGCAAAGCGAGTGAAGGGACTGACAGAACGAGCAGAAAAAAAAAATTCACCAAGTGTTGAACTCTGTGAAGAATACGGGGATGGTTTTCTTTCTACTGTGCAAGTTGGTGATATATATTACTTTTCCCATCCAATGGAAGTGTTTGTCTCAGAAGCAAAGCGGACATTCGATGACAAAACCATACGTGGACCTCTTGGACAATGTGACATAACTTTAGAATGAACGCTTTCACTTGCTAACGTTGAATGAAACGGGTAACCAAGGCAACCTCAGGATGTTTTGCTTTCCCGAAGCAGTGAGAGGGACAGAAATGCCATTTCTATCTAAGCTCTTATCAGCTCTGGACCGGAGGACACGGGCTGCCCTTCCTTGTCCCTGCGACTACAGCCTCTTTTAGGAATCTGGGGCCACCGCTTGCCATTGTGCTGTCCTACAGGAAGTACGGTTCGCTGCTCACTCCCAGCATTCACTGGGTTTCCTGTGTCAGGTTACCACGTCCTGTGTTTATTTTCTTTGCTTTTTTGTCTGTATCCACCCTATAGGATTTTTCTAGCATCCACCAAACCGTACAAAAGAGAAGATGGCACTATCTCAACTATTGGGAGGACAAATGCATCGTTATCTCTTCAGAGATATACTTCTCCCACCGCCTTGTCTTACTGTGACCTGTCTTTTGGCGTAGCTTTAAATTCCCAAGTCTCTATCAGGTCCGCGGAAAGGAGTTTTTTCCCCCGCCTAAACCAAAAAGAACCTCAATCAATTTCAAATTAAGCAGTCCATTCAATGGACATTGTCTTTGACAGATAAGCTTGTTACACCTTGAGAAAAGGCAAAAGGAAAGACTTTAAAACAATCTCTTCAAAGTAATTATTGCTCTGCTCAGAGTTTTTTTTTCTCTCTCTACTCCTCTAAAACAAACAGCTTTGGAAAACTTAGCAGGGGTGTGATTGATAGAGAGCATGAATGATGTATAAAGTCTATTTTGCCCAGATCGATACTGAATTTCATTAGGACACACCTCGCATGCACACACACACACACCATCTTTACTGAGGACACTGCAGGGTTTTCACTGTTACAAGCCCTTCCACTGTTTTACCATTGATGAACATAACAGGATGGCTATGGGGCTGTTATCATTCCATATCAGCGCCTCTAAAGAAGGTGTCCTGTCTAATGCTGACTCTCACACTTCGCTCTAAGTTGCCTTGATAAGGTTAGGCTTTCCACGTGCTTCCACAAAAGAGTTCACCTGCATGCTAAACACTGACCTCTCAACCAAAGCAACGCAGCCCTTCTTCATTTACCCCTGCGAGATTCCCCCCGAGGATAGCTCACCTCTATTGTCCTTCCTCCCACTCCTCTGTATGCCCGCAGTGATGATGACCATGCTGCTCCTGCATTCACATCCACCCCGCTGACTACCGTCCACCTTGACAGGGGGGGAAGTGGACGTATAACATGATCATATATTGCACCATTTTGGGCTGAACTCTTAAATCTTTGCTGTCCAGATGAGCAGAAAGTGTTAAACAAGGGGAGAGACTAAACAAGTATGGTGGACGGAGAGAAGAAAGCGGGGTCTGGAAATCATTTCCTACTTAGTGTTTATATACAGAGCCAGCGCTGGTCTTTAGATGGTGTTCAGACACAGCCCGGTGTTATGGGACTTCATACGCCCCGGCCAGACACACCAGGGACAGAGCTGGTGACAGATGAGGACATGAGAATAGACTCTTTTTGACCCACTCAAATAGTTTTTGCCTTTTTACACAAACTGCATTTCTGTGCGATGGCTCATTTCCTCCCAGCTTATCCCTGCAATACATACAGGATGGATAGAAGGATATTCAATGCAAATCAGTGAGCTCAGCAAGAGAGAAACCAACTCAGTGGCGTGCTTACTCTGAAATCTGTCCACACAAAAAAAAATATCCATATAAATAGCACCGAAGTACAAGCTTTGGAAAAAAAGAAAAAGGAAAAAAATACATGCTTCAGGATCCCTTCCCCAGTAATCTCCTGCAATATTTGACACACATGTGCTGAAGAGTAAATATTGCCATTTGGATGGATCCAGTCACCGAAGAATATCAAACAAATTCGGAAACAATCACAAACATGCTCTACAAAGCCCCACATGGCTACACCGTACACGGCGAGCTGTGGATCTGTGAACAGACAGCGTCTGAGCATGCATCACACTTGGGCGTTTTACGACAGAGGTCAATCACTGTGACCTCTGTAGGCTTGTATTTCATGGCAGGACTTGGGCAGTGGACCGTGAGGTGGCGGTGGAGGGATGTAACCGCTCAGGATCTCATCTCCACGACTCCCAGGGGATACCAAGCTCGGGCTTGTAATGAGGGGCTTTAACTTATTTTACTTCATATGTGTGTGTGTGTGTGTGTGTGTGTGTGTGTGTGTGTGTGTGTGTGTGTGTGTGTGTGTGTGTGTGTGTGTGTAAGGGACTAGTGGGGGTCCTCAGGGCCGGGGACTGTTGATAAATAATGAACCTATATGTGTCACTTGCCATAATGCCATTTGAAAGAAAATTATGTTCTTTTCCTGCACCATAAATCGTACCTCTACCCCTTGCTTTTGGTGACAAACTAACAGGAACATTGAAGTCTAGGATCACAGAGAAAGATGCACTTATACTGTTGGCAACGGGAGTTTCATACTCCTTAATTCAGCTCTTGTTAGGCAGTTCTGTACGTTGAATGATGCTCTCTGTGCAGGTAGAGCAGTGAAATTGTATCGTTAATTGATTTGACTGCGCCAAGTGTATTTACTCAACATATTTTTGTTACTACGGCTCAGTGTTTCTGTCAGCGTGAAGGTTCTTTTATGTATTTAACTGATCATATAAAAATAGCCTCACTAAAATTCACAGCTTCACAATAAAAGCCCAGACACAGAGGGCAAAAATGCTGTAGGAGTCAGTAGAGAGCAGGCAAATGTATCACTGGAGGAAAAGGTGCCACTGCCACAGCAGTAACACTCCGCTACACTCTTCCCGTAATGCTCATTTGTTTCTGGCCGAGAGCAAAAAGTCTCGGTCCAAACTCCACGACTCCAGTTGTTATTATATCACGTCTGTTAAGTAGATATGCACAGAGGCGTTGGGTTTACACACTTATACTCTAAGATCAGCTGCTCCACTTGTACTTTGTACCCCCCCCCCCCCCCTTCCACCACCACCACCACCACCACCACCTCCCCGTTTTCTGGGAGTTACATTCCACGCATAAAATATGCAACCCAAAAGCCTCTGGGCCCCCTAAGAAATAAAGAGGACAGTTACCGTGGCAACCTTGAACAACAGCAGCACACAACATCCCGCTGATGGACAGCACACTCCAGGAGGCCGGTGCACAGGTGCTATTTTCTTTCAAAACATAAAGAAAGAAAAAGAAAAATATCAGAAAGTGCTAATGTTTTTAAATACAAAGAAAATTACCTTACCAAATGCTCCTTTTTTTTTTCAGGAGCCTTTATGACTTTCGCAGCTCAGATGTCTTGTGCCCAGTGAACATTTGTGCTTGGTCAGGAAAAGAAATCATTATTTTTTCTTATCGCTGCCTTCAGACTGTTTATACTGAGCAAAGCAATAGTTTTTGAGAAATTCCGAAGGTTGTACAGTAAGCTTGCTGCCCACATAAATTATTAAAAATGGTCGAAATCGTTTTTTAGAATTGGTCTTATTTATGTGTGTGAATGCAGCGCTTACAAGCACTTATTTTTGTGTGATTATAAGGAAACAAAAGCGGCATTAATGTGATATCTCAATTCTTTGCAGGTGAAAACATCCGTTGGCAGACAGTGAGGGAAAATGTAGCAAGTGTCTCTAATGTGATAATAAAAAGGAGATGAAAACCCCCAAAGGAAACATGTGAAAGATAAAGGGATGCAGAGGGGGAGTGGGAGTCGTGCTTAAGGATGTGTTAGTGGCACGGAGCGTGGGTCCAGTTCCCACAAAAACACTTGATCAGCCTAATTAAAAAGAACCTTGGCATGATACGTTGTGAACAGTGGGGACTCAGGCCGCGTGCCAAGTCTGCACTCACCTCCTCTCTCCCACACACATCCAGACAAACTGCCATCAGCCACCGCAACGCGAGGAATAAAAGCAAATTCTGGGCAAATTCTCAAGACGCTCTGCTTTGTGATCCAGCATCAACAAGGCAGGAAACTGTATTTGAAGCACAGCGGAGGCTCACTGTCACAGATGTATCTGCTGTCACTGACCACTGGCTCTCCCATTTGTCCTCTTAAGTCTGAAAAGTGCATTCAGAGTCCCTTCGACAGAGTATCCTGAGTGCTAAAGTGAGTCATCTTTGGCAACTCCTGGAAAGAAAAACCAGGCTTTTGGAGCACTACTGTACATATGAATCAAACTTATGTATGTGGACGGACTGCCAGGACTTAATGCTTTGCACATTGCCGGAGCATGCAAACACATATGTACTGTATCCTAGCACACACACACAGAGAGACACTACACACACTCATACAAGCAGCTACGCATGTTTGTTTAAGCAATTTTTTTTTTTCTTTTTCTCCAAAATAGACACACCAGGGTTGCTACAACAGTAAGACGCAATCTACAAAACAACCGAGCTCAGTAGAAGAGTATCATCTTACACAGGAAAAAATTGTATATTTTTATTGGGTAAGAAACTGGAAAATATTAGAGAGCCCTCTGGACATCAGCTTTTTTTCTGAATTCAAAAGGGAGAATCTTGGTTTTAGTATTGTAAATGATAAAAAAGAATCACATTTCCCTTCCATGATAGATTATATTGAACACTACGCACTGAAGGATTTTACGCTGGTAAACTATAGCTAGTAAGACCTTCCTTTGTTCCTACTGTAGACATCATGCACTGTCATAGACTGTATATAAGAAGTGGACGTAGTCCCCGTGACATCACCCATTGGTTTGTGGACTGCCGTTTTGAAGCCTCGAGTTCGGCATTTTGGCCGTCGCCATCTTGGTTTTTGGCCGTCGCCATCTTTTTTTGCAACCAGAAGTGACACAAGAGGGTGGAGCTAAGTACAGCCAAACTCTGAATAAGACATTTTTAGGAGTCCAAAATGTTACAATTAACTTTCATGAACTGAAAACACACTGTGAAAGGGTTAAAGTCGTAAGACGAAAACGTGGACAACTCCCAGACCGGAAAACGCCGTGGTAGCAACCTGTCAATCACAAGGTAGCCAAGCCCTAAAGCATACACTGCTTTATGGTCTATTTGACCATAATTTAATAAATGAACATCATGCTGTATTGAAGAAGACTTGAAACTAGCGATTGAGACCATAAACTCATGTTTACAATGTTTACTGAGGTAATAAATCAAGTGAGAAGTAGGCTTTTCTTCTCATAGACTTCTATACAATCAGACTTCTTTTTGCAACCAGAGGAGTCGCTCTTCCGCAATGGCTTCACTTTTAAGACCCGGAGGTTGCCCACTGTGCATGCTGTGTGTATTTATTGAATGAATTCTCAACAAGAATTTTAATGGCCATTGCAGCACTTTTCAATCATGTTGATGGGTTTCAAATGGATGTGCTCATTCACAACTGTTTTCACACTTCCCTTTCAATCATAAATTCTTGAGGTCTGCAAAAAAAGATCGAATTTGCCGAACAGCTTCTGGTGACAAGTGCATCCGTGGTGCACGCTGCGTCCAATATTTGACCTCGATTATCTGCACCCTCTACCTGTACTGTGAAATTGAACCGCCCCGTTGTAATTCCGATGGTAAGACAGCGATGTATATTGTACCTCTGCGTGTCAACCTGCCTACAGCCCCACCTGTCCATTCAAAGCCCCGTTCCTCCACCGTGCTACAGCGAGCAGACAGCAGAGGACAAGCAGGTAATGGGATTGCCACACCCTGTTTGGGTTCAAAGCCATATAGGAGCTCTCAGCTGTAGGACAGCACGCTGGGATGTGTCTGGGGAGCATCACTGGATGCTGGAACCGCTCAACCTGCACAAGCTCATTGTTCGGCGCTGTCTCGATCTATGTAGGAAAGAAAAAAGGAAGGACAATGAAAAGAAATGTCCCCAAAAACGGGTGTGTAGAAGTGTGCGCGCGTGCTGGCATGTTTGCACAAACGTGCATGCATACATATGCACAGCAGTGTCATGACATGGCTCTTTTTTTCCCCCTACGTCAACTCTCTGGATCTGCACCTTTGAGATAAAAGAGGCGAGAGGAAGCCTTGTTGCTTTTTCAGCCAGTTCTCTAATCCTTCACATTAACTATTACTCCCTTTTCTCTATCAATAGAACACAGGTTGTTACTGTTAACTTTTCAGTTTCCCCGCAGCGCTGAGGACCCTCGAGAATTACCTACGCTCTACGATTCGGAGGATGTAATTCCTTTTGTTGTTGAGGCTAAAATGAATATCTATACGATGCTTATTTTGTGAGCATCAAGTCTATATTTGAATGACGAGCATGTGCTCTAGGTGGGTTTTCCCTCTTTTCAACCGTGTGTCATTCTCTCCCCCGGTACCCCACCTTCCATACGGTAATAAATCCAACAGCTCCACGCTGCATCCAGCATCGTTCTGCCCTCCCTCACACCTTAACTAAAATTTAAAAAAAAAAAAAAAAACTTTTCCATCTTCCAAATCCCTTCATCCATGGCCTACAGGTTATCTCCCCCTACTTTAGACATAATCCTGGCTCCTCTGGCAGAGAAAGAGAGAGGTAAAGAAGAGAAAGGACCCTATAGAGACACAGAGGGGGAGACGAAGAGAGGTGGCACAGGGAGGGCAAACAGAGAGAGGTAAAGGTACAGAGAGAAACAAGAAGTATGGAGACAAACAGCAATGCTGCAACAAGAAAATGTAAACACGTTCCCTTCTCCAACTGCCTTTACTAGAAGAGGGGGTGGGGGGGGGGGCAGACCTGTCAACGATTGTTAACACATGTGTCCAGGCTTCCTCTAGGCCGTTTACTTGGAGACTGAAGGAGGCTCAGCACCAAAGATTTATGGCTCCCGGGGAAGAAAGGGAAGTGTGTTATTGATAAGTTGCAGAGAGAAGGCGAGGGCACCCACTGCAGTAATTAGAGGATGAACTTGCAGCCCATTGATTGAATGGAGTCCTGGACACCAGAGAGCCACCTCATACAGTACCACAGTGACAGTGGTGACCTCGCTGTGGACAGGTGACCTCACCTCTGGGCTGTGAATATAGGCTGAAGCTGTGGATCATCATTAGCTACAGTAAGGACTCAGAAACATGATCAACAAATGAGCCTCCAACAGCTGGTGTTGCATCAGAACGCAGCAATATAGGAACCAATGATGAGCAGCCAGGCCCATGCTGTAGTGTCCGTGTCTGTGTGTGTGTCTGTGCACGCGCAGTGTGTCGCTGTGTACATGTGGGTGGAGGAGGGTGGGGGGGGGGGAGTGCTGCTTCTGTTAAAGCCTAGTATTATCCCAGCATTCACCAGTGTTTCCAGTGACCACAGGCTTGGAGACCGGCCCAGTCCTTCTAGACACTGCTTAGCAATGGGACCCACCATTGTTTGATTTGGCTGCATATTGCAGTGTTTTCAGCATTGCCTAAAAGAGGAGGGGTCAGTGGAAGCACTGAAGAAGTCTGGGCTGAAAGGAGGAGGAGGGGGAGGAGGAGGAGGAGGAGGAGGAGGAGGAGAAGCGAAGGCTACAGTCGGGCCTTCTTCCCATTCCCCAGCTTTCCTAGAACTTCGGAAAAAACAACAGATGCAGGGGCTGAGTTCAAGTTCTGTTTCTTTCTTCTTTTTTTTTTTTTTTTTTCCTTCATTTGGTACCAGCAATAATTCTCAGCTTGTTTCATTCGGCTGTTGCAGCAGATAGGTTTACTTCATCAAGATGACTAAGATGGTGATAGGTATCTGTAATCAAGGCACAGAATGTTAAATACATTCCAGAGTGCGGGCAATCATTGGGTCATACTATTTTGCAAAGTCCACATGTTTGATTTGTGCTCGCTTGAGGGTCCTTTCTGTCTTGCGTGTCTGCAATGTGCGCATGAATGTGTGTGCACCATAGACTGCATATATACTGTATATATATGGAAGTGGACGACGAGTGTCCACTTCCTCCCACTGTACAAAAGTGAAGCCAAAATATCGAGGTCCCGCCCACACACCTGCCCGAGCCAATCACGGCCGCAGCTTGTTAGCATAGCGTGAGCCACCTAGCTTTTTAACAAATTGACACATGTTCTATTACTAGAGCTGTCCCAAATACCATTTTTGTACTTCGAAGATTCTGTGAGAAATATTCGAAGACATTCAAAGCTTCAGGACAGCGCCACTGCCGCACTATTGTACACACACGCACCTCCACACATAACAAACAGCGAAATCCATCTGAGAATAACTAATAATAATTAATGTTGAATATGAATAATGAATAATGTTGTGTGATTATTCTTTATTTCGTGGGCTATTTTGTGATTTATACAGTATTATTATATATATATCAAATACTGATTTGGAGGTTGATTACTCGAAGCCTTTTCAATCTGTCATCTACATCACCGATACCGTCAAAACGAGACTCACAAACAATGTTATTTAAAGCCTTTTCTTACAGACAGATTAGTCTAGCTGCCCTTCATAGTAGCTTTTAAGGAATAAAAGGTAAACCGTTCCAGTGCCTGGAGAGTGTTCGGCGCGAGCAGTTCATCGTAACCAACGCTGAGGAACTTCCAGGACACGAACCCACCTGAATCCCCTTGTCCCCCAGAGTCAACATTTTAACAGTGCAGAGCTCCCATGCGTAGCCAGGAGCTGGTCTGGAAATCTGAATCCCTCCATCTCATTAATAGTAGATGCCCTCCATCCAGGGTTGGAGATGCCTGAATAATCCTCTCCTGGGTTTTTGTCATTCAAATGTATTCCACCGAACGAGACACCTGTTCTGCAACTTGGGTCTCCATGACTTTGCCATGTGCACCGTGGGGACTCTCTTTTTTTTTTTGCTCACTGAGGGACCCATAGGCTGGGCAAACTTTCTAAGGACACCTTATATATGTTGATACAGACTGACTCCTCCTCCATCATGCAAGCTGCACTGTGTGCAGCAGAACACCTTCAACACGCAGGACAAAACCCAAATGAATCCACTCTGACTATAAAATAGATTTCACTAACGGCAGTAACTGGAGTGTACTCCGCTTCCTCTTATACCAAACACACCACAACCCCCCCACTCTCTGCAACTCCCTCTCGCATCCACCTTACCCTCCTCTTCTGCCCAGGTGAGTGTTGTTCAAGCTGCAGCAGCAGTGGAATTACACAGGCAAGACGAAGAAAGCGGACAATTATCTTCAATATCTGTCAGATACATGACAGCAACAGTACACCCCCACCCCCCCTTCCCCCCTTCCCACCCACCAACACCACACACACACACACACACACACACACACACACACACGCTCACACGCCAAAGGAAAGTACAAAGAATGGGGGTGTGCTGCTCTTTTGATTGTTCAGAGGCATAGAAATTGTCTCTCTCTCTCTCTCTCTCCTTCCCCCTCTTTCTCAATGCCTTTTTCTGCTCATTACCCACCACATTTGCATGCGGGCTGCCAAAGAGCAGCCAACGATGGGGAGGGAAATAAAATAAAAAGGATTAGAACAATGGTAATCACTGGTGCTGCATGCATGTGTGTGTGTTTGTTTACGTGTGTGTGTGTGTGTGTGTGTGTGTGTGTGTGTGTGTGTGTGTGTGTGTGTGTGTGTGTGTGTGTGTGTGTGTGTGTGGGTGTGTGTGTGTGTGTGTGTGTGTGGGTGTGGGTGTGTGTTTGTGTGTGTGTGTGTGTATGCACGCATGCATGCAAGTGTGACAGAAAGTGAAGTACAGAAAGAGCGTTCAATGTGAATTCATGTTAGAAAGGATTTTAAAGAGGGATGAGGGAGAAAAAAAAGCTTAAAAGATGCAGGTTTAATTAAAATCTGGGGTCGACCCTTATTTTGCGTCAAAACAACTCTAACAAGCGTTATTTTGTTATTAAAAAAATTAGCAAACTTGTACACAGATCCATAGTTTCAATCAGAAAACGAACAAACAACGGAAACGAATTTATAGCCTCAACGACACAAAGGTTAATACAAGCTAACCGTGCAGTCTACTGTATGTGAAGCAAAAGTGCAGAAAAAAGTTTACAGTTTGAACCAAGCATAAGTAGGAAATAACTGCTACTGAGAAAGTGTACCAAGTTATAATATTCCCAACTTTTCAGTATGTCCTTGGGGTTTTTACCTTCCAGAGTTGCCAACTAATGCCCCCTGGGTAGAGAAGGCTCCATAACTGACATGAGCTCAAGCATGCAGACAAGCCCTAATAGAGCTGGGCCATATCAGCGGGGCTGGAGGGATGGTAAGGACCGGCCATATCGCAGCCCTGGGTGAGACCTGCAGGAAAAGACTCTTTCAGAGCAGGGAAGGTCGATGAAAGACCCCCATGTGCCACAGAATGGATTATGTCTCCTTCCCTCTCAGCGCACTGATAACCACATCAGCTTCAAGGACCCCCTCAGGGCCGGCGCAGGTGAGGCTAGCTATCTCTCTCACTTACAATCATGAATCCTTGATGCATTAACTGTGTTTCAGATGCATGCGAGTGCAGAGCGGTCCAAGCTAAAGGGAACAGATGGGGGATAAAGGACGGAATGTGTTAGCGCGGAGGAAGTGGAAACAGGAGACCAATCAGCAGAAGCGCAACAAAGCTAGGGAATGCTAACCTTTGAAGGACTAGCAGTTTGAAAAGAGGCGGGTGAGTGGGGATCTGTGATAATAGCGCACACTTGATCACGCCATTACCTCGAATTAGGGATAATTAGCCTCGGTAAACTGGGCACGAAACACGCCTATGATGTTGGGCCCAGAAGGCATGCTGTGGTACCTTTTACAGCCCGGTGGCTGATTTTGGGCACACACAACTGCTGCTCACAGCACGGCGAGGAAGCTATAAAGAGAGTGGGCCCGGCTGGCTGGTAGCAAACTGGGAGTAATTATCAAAGAGAGCTTATAATCAAACATCCGAATCGCAAACACGGACTATAAAACCCCCTTTGGCTTACATCCAGGAGTCGTTTTATCCAATTAGGTAAATGGCTGTAATGTGGGGGGATTGAGGTGGGGATGAGGGGAGGGGGCTGAGGCGATAAACGAATGAGGCTCCACAATCATACATTGCGGGGGATATTTGTCAATATTTTTGTCTTTCCGTTATTATCCCTTTGTTTTCCGTCGAAATAGCCCCCAGAATCAGACGACTGAATGAAAACCTGTTTGTTTGTCGGGTGCAAATTTGAGTCGCTTCAAATCAGCCTGCTGCGCTGTTGGACAGCAACAACAGCTTTTGGCAGTGTTTTTCCCAGTCCAATTAGCATTCACTGTATCTGTATTTAATTACCAAATGTTACAATAGAGGGAAGAAAGTAAATCAAAAGGTGGGGTTTATTCTAGAGAAAAGCACAAAACAGGATTACTCCTGGTGAACAGTGCGCAGATGCTGGATGATCCAAGTAGCTGCATGACCTGTACATACAAATCACTGTCAAGCGCAAAACAGCTGAGTAATGACCGAGAGATAAACCAGTGACTTCAGTTCTCGTTTTAAAAGGGTCCTGGTGGTTTTGATGTACCACAACCCCTTGTCATTCCCTTTCAAGATCAGTATTCAAACACTGATTGCGACAGCTCTCACTTTAAAAGAGCTCTTGCCTCACTTACCTCTCTCTGTGTGAGTTAACTGGGAGCAGGATTGTTCAGTGGTGATGAAATCCAGATACAACCCAGTGTGTGTGTGCGTGTGTGTGTGTGTGTGTGTGTGTGTGCGTGTGCGCGTGTAACAACAACTCCCCCCACCTCCACCCCACCAGGAGAGGAATGTACCAGGCAGGGGAAAGAGGGGAAAAGATGCTAAACTCGTGGCCTTCAGAGCTCCTAAAACCTGAAAGTCACATTCCACATCAACTTGACACTTCATAGGCTACTGAACAATCTGGGGTTCCCTTTCAGTGAGTGACAAGCTGTGCACTGTGGGCTGTTGCCATGCACTTGTTAACCCTGCTCCTCTTCCCTTCTGCCATTCAAGGCACGGCTCACACTAAAGCAACACTATGTTAAGAGCTATGCAAATAGCAATTTCAGACACCACAAGCAAGCGCGGGATATTTATGGAGAAGCCTCAGAGTCGCAACAGAAAAACATGTGCAGTTAACCATCGTGACACCAATCTGAACGGGCAGTACAAGGGTGGGGAACCGTTGTGTTACAGGATCATTTTAACGATATAAAAGCACCATTTAAAAATGAGATAGTCACCATAAAAGGAATATTACAACATTTTGGGAAATTTGCTTATTTGCGAGAGAAGCTCAGTATCGATTTGTTTTCAGCTAGGGATGCACCGATACCAATACCAGTATCAGATATCGGGTCCAGTACTGTGCTCATGTACTCGTATTCATAAAACTACGCCGATACAACAGACCCAATATCAATTTACAGCAACATGACATTAAAGCAGCAGTAGGTAGAAATGGAGCAAATATGATTAAAAAAAGTTATTTTTATAAAACGTACACTATATCCTGACAGGAGTGCATGAGACAGGTAATCTGAAAAAAAAATCATGTGCTTCTGTGTCCTCCGGTGCTCCTAAGGGCATCTGCAAGATTTCACAGACCGGAGGAAAACGACCAATCAGAGTCGAGCTGGAGCCTTGCCGCCGCCTCTGAGCAGCTGTCAGTTCACTCGCAAACTCCGATCAATCGATCAAACTAGGCAGCGCTGATCAAATATGAATTAATATTCTGTTACTGTAATGCCTATTTCTCACCTCAAATGTTTTCAGAAACATCTTGTAGTGTACTGTTTAGCTGTAAAATGAGAAAGCTTATGACCCGGCAGCCATGTTGAGATCAGTTGAGGAAATACCAAGCACCGCCCACCAGCCGGAGCAAACTTTCTCATTTTACAGCTTAACAGTACACTACAAGATGTTTTACGTGAGAAATAGGCATTACAGTAACAGAATATTAATCCATATTTGGTCAGCGCTGCCTAGTTTGACCGTGAGGGAGAGCATGTACAGTATGTGACGATGAGTATGAAGTAAGCTGTAACTTTATAGCTGTGAACGCAGCAGTGCAATGTGTGTCGGTGAATAAATGCTACAACTCCTCGAGACCCAAGTCAAATTCCTGTATCTTGTTTTCCACCTGCTGATCAAAGTGAAAGGGTTTAGCCCCCGAAGTTAGCAACAACTCCAGCTCAGGGGCACTTAAGGTGGACCAGCTGTTCTCCTTTTAAGTGACAAGTTAAGTTTTGCTCTGCTGTTTTCTAGTTTTAATATTCAAAAAGTTAAGTATTAATATCCCTACTGCAAACTATGCTCTGTATCAGGAAAACACAACGTTTTTTTTTTATGTTAAAATGTCAACAGCAACAGCATCGTGTTGTATATTTAGTTTGTTACAGCCAGAAAGGGAGGAACACCTGATGAAAATAAAACATGTTTTCAAAGTCATTGGTAGAACTGTTATGGTATTATTAAGTACTAGTAATTAAGTCATCGGTACTCGGTATCGGCAAGTACCCAAATGTAAGTACTTGTAAAAAGAGTGGCATCGGTGCATCCCTATTTTCAGCTCGATGATGTGTTTTGCCTTCAGCACAAAGACTGCAAGCAGAAGGGATTGTCACTTGAACATATGCTTAAACTATTATTTTTAGATTTAGATTCCCTCTCGGCTCAGTATATCACTCGACTCATTCTGCTCGAGATTTCATTCTTGTGTTTTTGTGGTGTTTATACAATGCTCATCATTTTCAGCTTCAATTTCACTTTTTTTAGTTAATTTCTGTTTTATTTAAAATTATAAACTAATTCACACTTGGATTTTTAATATTCGAAATAAACACTTGTATATTCAGATTTTTTAAATAAAAATGAGTTCTGTATTTACCCCACAGACACAGAATACACCATAATAACTCTCTACAAAATACAATTATCCCAAAGTAAATAGGATACCGACAGGTTTCTGTTACATATCGCCGAAACCACCGATTATGCATGAAAGTAATGATATGTAACCACGAACCCAAGGGATAAAAACAGAGTGAGAAGCACAGGTGAGTAGTAACAAGAGAGCGCATGCAGGTGTGTCTGTTATTGTATCTATGCATTTTTTTTTTTTAACGTGCAAAAGTGCACGTGTGTCTGAACACTTGTGTGAGTGCTTTTGTCAGAGAGAGAGGCTGACACCGACTCCTCCAGATGCGAACACCTACGCTGCGCTCAGCCTCAAACTCCTCCACTAATAAACTCCCGATATTAGTTACAGCGTTTAAACTCAGGAATGTGGCGTTTTAACTCTTTCCTGTCCGTACAGGCTGCACTCGACAGCCCTCCCCGGCCCAGGGCCCGCCAGCAGACTCGCTCAGGCGTGAGATG
Source organism: Sebastolobus alascanus (assembly GCA_916701645.2). Lineage (NCBI taxonomy): Eukaryota > Metazoa > Chordata > Actinopteri > Perciformes > Sebastidae > Sebastolobus > Sebastolobus alascanus. Next base: position 183,220 of record CAKAOJ020000218.1, read on the forward strand.
CTGGCTGTGCGTGCATGTACGGGGCATGTCCTACATGAGCAGACACATACAGGGCTGCTCGATAGTGAGGTGGCCTCTATCCCCGCGGGGCCTTAACAGGAAAACACAGGAGCGACTGGGATGGTGTTTCCTGTAAACACCTTAGTGCTACAGTGCAGGTGTCGTGTGTGTGTGTGTGTGTGTGTGTGTGTGTGTGTGTGTGTGTGTGTGTGTGTGTGTGTGTGTGTGTGTGTGTGTGTGTGTGTGAGTGTGTGTGTGTGTGGTTGTGTGAGTGTGTGAGTGTGTGTGTAAGTGCCAGAAGACAATGTGTGCATTCTTGTGTTTGCGCTCCGAGAGAGAGGAGTGGCTCGCATTCAGGAAAATAAATGTTTTGTTGAACGTTACGGATGTTTAAATCTGTGTTTGACGACAGAAAAAAGAAGACGGAGACAACAATTATTTGTCAAAATAATGTTCTCCTGGCTCTGCTGCACTGTAAGGCTTTTAATATATACACACAGCAACACCCGATCTCTTCTGGTCTAACATACAGTACTTTGTGGTCATCCAATTACATCGTTATTCTCCACCCTAAATCATTTTGTCAGCTGATGAAGAGGAGAGACCCAAGTGGTGATTGATGTGATTTACTGCATAACCTCAGAATATTAAATCATTAGGATCACTTCCTGCTTTAAAAGGGAATGCAAATCCTGTAGACCAGATAGATACGCTACCGTCTTACTGGTGGCTGCTTTGGCATAACTGTGGGCACAGATCACAGACATGCGTGTATCATCTGTGCCATCACTCAAAGGTTCCTGACGGGATGTTTTCAAGCTTTGATTTGGGTTTACTGCTCGGCCCCCCCGTCATCTCGGTGGAGCCACGCAAGAGCCACAAAATCCAAATTTGGTTAGAAGAGGAGGAAGGCTTGGTGGAGCAGAGGTGGGAGGAATAAGTGTCGGCCACCACAGCTGACTGTGACGGGGCAGAGACACCCGTCAATCAAGCAAACACGCGCCAAAACATAATTCTCTTTAAGCCCTAAAATGTCCATAATGGAACAATTATTCTGAAAATCACGAAAAGACACTTTTATTGTGCGGGAAAATAATTTTGTAATTGAGATGGATATTTTGGAGTCAGCATATAAGCTATCAGAGGAACTGCAGCTTAAGTTACGCTAAATTTTGGCGAGGAAAGTCTGGCACGGACATTTTCAAAGGGGTCCCTTGACCTCTGACCTCAAGGAATGTGAATGAAAACTGAGATTAACAGAGTGAAAACTGTCTGAAATCTTATTTTACAAAACAGATGTTGACAAAATGCATGATTAGCAGTTGAAAAAAGGTAAATAATCGCAATATATCTTACCACAATACTCAGCATATCGCAATAAGATCGTATTGTCACTAAAGTATCGTGATAATAATATCGTATCGTGGGGCCTCTGGTGATTCCCACCCCTATCTGTGATAGTGTGTAGTCTGTGTTTAGTCCCACATCGTGTGAGAGCATAACGTCATTTTCAAATTCTTAATCACGTGTTTGACTTTTCTTACACACGCTTATACAGTATATCTACATTTACATGTGAGACTGCGTGTATATGTACACATGCGAAAGAAATCTCCACACAAAACTTTATGTTTGTGTGTGTGTGTGTGTATGTATGAGTGTGTAAAACAGCCTTGCGGGAGCCTCCTTAATGAGTCATTAATCCGCAGACGAGCCACGCAGCCAACAGACGCAGCCAACAGACGCAGCCGAAGACAACTTCTATGGGAACTGCACAGGTGGGAGGGAGAGGCTAAGAGAAATATCACAAGGATTAGAGATTAGATACGTCGTATGGTTCTCTGTGCGGGAAGAATAGTCGACATTATCTCAAGATGCACAAGACAACAGCGGCGCTGTGGGGAATTTGATCTGCAAAAGGTCAAACACAAATTGCATATCACTTTTTTCCCGCTTGCATCATGCACATGTTTACACGCATGCATCTGTCTCTCTCGGAAGCGTGCGAGCGTATCACTCCGGATTTGTGAAAGCGTGAAACGAGGGGTACTAGTGTGTATGTGTGTGTGTGTGAAACGCCATCTCTGGTTGACATTCTCCAAATCAAGCAACTCCACCCTCAGGACCAGGCAGAGGAAGGATGCTCGTGGCCCTTTTTTTTGCAGCAGAAAGAGTCACGTTGATGATTCAGCTCGCACTCCCTCAGAGGCGTCAGCCAATCTGTGGGTTGGTGGCGGTGTGAATCAGGACTGTTGCAAACTCCCACTCCCACACTTTGTGACTGAAAATGTGTCTCTTGGATCACAAGGAAGTGTGACTAGCGAGGCTTGAGCTCTGAGGGAGAGTTTATTTCATGTGCCCTCAATGTGACAAACACAAACACATCTCCGAAATAACTGAATAACACCACTTGTAAATAAACAGCGAAGTGATCAGAAGATGTGATAACGTGTCTAAAGCAACGTGGACACACACAAAGGAGCATTCTTCCAATTTAATTAGGCGTCTTCTATCTTTTACTTTGGTAAACTTTCATCAGTGTTTACTGTTTAGGCCGCATCTGTCCGTGCTTTAAACCCAGCAAGTGAAGAAGCAATGTCCCCACAGAGATCAATAGAGTTTTTGTTATTGTAATATTAGAACTGGAATTGCCATCATTTAGGTAAACAATCACATTTAGACTTTCAGAGCTTGTTCATGCTCTAAGGAGCACAGTATGCAAGGTATGTGCAGTTAGTGGGGCTATTTAGGTGTCAGGTGGATTGAATGTGTCCTTTGGAGGAGGCTAGCGGTGTTAAACTGCAGGGCTGCAGCAGGGCAAGCTGCAAGAGCATGACTGATCTATTGAGAGGAGCATCAGTGTGAATGCAGCCGTGGCCCCAATCAATATCGCCTTATTTGTTTGTGTGCACGCGAGTGTAAAATTGTGTGTTGTCTCTCTCTGTCTCTCTTTCAAGTTGTGTAAGTTAGGGCCTCGCATTTAGGGAGCGACGGCAAAAAAAAAAAAAAAAAAAAGGGCCGAGAGCAACGAGGGGTGCAACGGAGCGATAGTTGGCATTTCAATCCCGCAGAGAGGCGAGCGGGGAGAGTATTCATAGAATGATCTCGGCTTCATTCACAAACACAAAAGCCACTTGCTCTTTCCTCGGCGACAAAGAGGCCAGCTCATTCTTTTGCATTTACCTGCTTAGCATCGGGATCGTATTCCTCTGGTTTTTATTCAGTCGCTGCTATCAAGTGGCCTCTCCTGTGCCTCTTGAAGGCTGAATGAGGATGAGCAGTCAGGGTGCCGTAGCTGCCGCCAGGGGAACCTTTAGTTTTTACATCTGATGAGAGGGGGAACCACATCCACGCGATAGGTCCCAAGCCGACGGAGCTTAACTAAAGGTTTTCTGCAGGCCGCTCTTCAACCATGAATTGGATTAACACAAACACACATTTGCTTTGTAAAATTAATTTTGTGCTATTACACTATTTTGTCTCATTTACTGTAACACCAACCCAGGGCTTCAATTAAGTCTCCCTGAATGTAGTGAATTTCAAGGACTTGAATGAATTCTTTGCTTTTGCCCGAGGCCCATGTTTAACGGAGACTCATTCCTTGTAAGCAACATGAATTCACATGTTCAGATGAGGTCATTTAAAACAATTGCCTTTTCATGGCTGCAGTACACTTTCATGAGGCACTGCGTCCCAAGGCAATCCTGATTTTTGATCACAGATATCTGATTTGTTATATATAAGTTCATCATTACTGAGAAATGGAAATATTGAATAATGTTTACATTATACAAAAAAACTTGGGTTATTATTATTATTATCTATTTTATTAGTATACTTGGATTTAGTTCCTGTTTTTTTTTAAGATTTTCCCTAAATATTATCTCAAAGCCTATCTGAGTTCACTAAGTAGAGTGCTGCAGGAATGAGTCCTGAAACCCGGAATGAGTTAGCATTTTAGCACTTCAAATGAGACTACAAAAGGTCATCACGCCGAACACTAGTCTGCCTTTATCTTAGTGGTGCTGACGTGAAGTCATGCAACCGTGGTGTAGTTCGTTTATAGCTTAACGTTAGCTTTTTACTTCTGGCGATTGCATTCACACTTCAAAAATCATAAAAGTGGTGTTCCTTTGTGAAGATTATCTTGCTGAACTAACCGTGTAAGCTTATTTTCTGCAATAATCCAAAACCAAGTGGAAAAATCCCATTGGCTTTTTTGTCGAGGGAACCAGGGTGATGCTAACTTCCGGGTTGGCCTTCAAAAATACGTCATATACAGTATGCAGCACTCTTTCCTAATAGTATCTTTAGTGTATTTTATTAGTGTAATTTGATTTAGTTCCCTGTTTTTTTAAGATTTTCTTTAAATATTATCTCAAAGCCCACCTGAGGTCACTAAATAGAGTTACTGGAGTTCGGAGTGCAAACTTTTTAACCCAAATGTATAAATGATCTAGAACTTGAATCGATGCGATGTCACTGTCCATTACTTTAGCGAGAATCTAAACACATGAAGTGTAGCATACCAGCAGATGAACTGTAAGAAATGTTGCTTATATCGCCTGCATATATATAAAAAAAACAAAAAACAAAAAACATAATGAATGCTTGTGTGCTCCACACACATAAACACACACTCAAACACACACACACACACACACACACTCATACCAAGCGGACCGCTATTCCAGTAGATGTGCTACCCTGATGACAGCCCCATGATGAGAAAGGCTCAGTGCTGTAGAGCACATGACAGTCAAAGGTAGCGTCCTGTCACTCAGTCAGTGTTGCAGTGGGATGCCAGGGCTGGGAGATGGCAGTTTTTGAACTCTGGAAAATCATGCTGAAACCTGAACCGGGCCCCCTGGAGAGCAGCCCACCGAGAAAAACAGGTGCCCTGCACATGACGCGACTGACGGTGGGTTGGAGGGGGGGGGGGGAGGTGACAATCACCCCTGATCCTCCTCACCAAGCAATGTCACTGGGCTCATGAGCCCCTCCGGAATAGTGTTAGGACACAGTGTTCTGATGAAATAACACCATCTTATCAATTCTATGAAGTCCAGTCCCAACGGAGAGTTGCGGTGACTAACCTATTTAAATGGTGGCATTTGAAGGCCACAGTTTTTGTCAAAAAAAAGCAACGCCCTGACTACGTGCTGCTACGGTAGACTATTTTAGCATGTTAACTTGTTGTCTAACGCAACCTACATTCAAGCAGAAGCAGGCCAAGGTAGCGCAACAATATGCCGTCAGCCCCTCTGCTGTTCTCTCAGGCAGGTCAAAGGTCAGGGCTGGGCACACACAGAGGAGATCTCCCTGACCCGTGCACACACGGCCTCTCACCTCATCCACGTCACGGTAATACAAACAGCACACAACCTTTCTGAAACATTTAGTGGCTATGAGAGAACTATTTCTGAGAATGATGAGGAGCGTCTATTATTGGCGCGGCGGTTTGACCTTGCACCTGTTCGGCGTGGCATTAATGGAATGGGGGGGGGGGGGAGCTGTTCATGTGAGCGCCTGGCTATGCACCCCTGCGCTTTTCCCCTTTTATATCCGTGTGTATTTCACATCAGTGCATCTCGACATTGTATTTTTGAGCGCACTCATGCGATACGGTATGTTTTTATATGCCTGTGCGGGATTTTTGCGCCTCCTTATGCATGCGCTTGCGTGTGTGGTCTTGCGAGAGAAATTTGTGTGTGTGTGTGTACTGTATGTGTGTGGTGCTCCCCCCATCGGTGAAGCTTCACCCCCCCCCCGCCCCCCCCCACAGGGACAATGCAATCAGACGTCACCACAGGAACCTGATATAATGATCGCTGTGGAGTGTGCTAATTAACACTGAATAGAGCTCATAAGCGCGGCCCTTTTGCCAACAAATCAGCCGACAGCAGCACAGCACACAGGCGTTTGTCAATGAGCCGAGGCAGGGTCACACACACTCGGCACAAAATCCAGCTCATTCCAAGGAGAGCGCGCACTGGCACCTCCAGACACATGTGCAGCACATTGAGAATACATGCTCCTTTATTATGGGTGTAAACAGCATGACAAGGCACGAGACTTTGAGGGAATCGTGTCCTTATTCAAGTGCCCTTAAGCTGTTTTCACTCCCTGCTGCAGTAAACAGTATCATTATTTATATCACCATCGCCTATGAGGGTGTGTGCATACACTGGGAAAGCACAACACTGGCTGTTAGCAGCACACAAATTCAAACACACACACACACACACACGTACACAACCGCTGGTCTCCTTTGAGATGTCAGCGATCTGCTCACGGTTTGGTGGAGCCATTGTTCAGAAGGGCTCATATTCTTTAACGGGGGGCCTTTTGTTGTTGTAAACAGCATGAATTTTTAATCCAGCCCAAGATTCTGGGCTGGTAATGAATGTGTCTCGGCAGCCAGTCTCTCTGGGGAGGGAGGCCCCTGGCTCCTGTTGCTAAGTTTCAGCAATGCCTGAGTTCTGGAGGAATCAGCCTGTTACGCCCCACCAATCTAACACACACACACACACAATTATATATACGTGCATGTGGGCACACACAAGCACACTCTTGCACTTACACCAACAGTCAATTGGGCACACAACCACCGACATAAAAATAAGAAGAAATTTACCAGTAAAATTCCACGATTCTGGATACCAATTCGATGCCACAGTAAAAAACAAAAGTAAAACAATAAGTTCAATGTACTTCCACATACACTCCTTTATTACCGTTTGCATACTGGTGTTTGTTACGAAGTTAAACAAGTCACAATTCCCTCTCTATTATCTATCTTATACGGCTGGGAAAACATCTCCTTCAAACAACTTGATGTTTATTCAAGTTTCTCACCAAAAACTACATTTTACAAGATTACATTTGAACACATCATGATAACGTTAGAATTTACCTTCACCCAATACTACTCTGGCTTGAATAAAGCCTGAACGCACCATAATGTAAATTAATGGCACTTCCCGTGTTGAAATCGGCAGGATGAGAGCTAGGTAACGTTAGCTGTTAGAGCACGGAGCTAACAGCTAACATTAACTAGCCCTCGTCCTGCCGATGTCAACACAGACTTGTTGTTCGCAATGTAGCATTGTTAGGGAAAACATAGGTTGCATCCTCTGGACGCGTCAATAATGAGTTTACTGCATCCCAAAAATATTTGCTATCATTCCGGGACAACGTTAGTCTCGAGCCCTGGCGGTACCTGCGGTACTGTAGAACGAGTACCGTCACATTTTCAGAATTTTGGCATCGACTTGGTACCAAAGTATCGGTTCTTGTGGCATCCCTATATACAAAGAATCTAAACCTGCTAATTTAAGGCAAATACACTATATAATGTATATTGATTATTATATTCATTAAATGAAAACAGTACATGGACACACACAGGGGCACAGTTGCAAAATATAGACACTCAAACACCCAGGCATTCACAGAAAGACTGCAACATTTTTCAATTAACTCACCCCCTTTCCTATTAAGTCTCTTCCTCTAGCCAAGCTGATTTGAAGAGTGGTTCTACGTTTTCCTTTTTCCAGCTTGCTTTTTTCCTCCTCAGAGGATCCATATCTTCGATTCTGCAGCCAGAGGCTGTCACTCATTTTATTAGTCTAAAGCTTGCTCGTTCAATAGTGTCAATTCCGAGCCTCGGACATTGACCTAAAGGAGTTCCTCCTCAACACTCAGCCCCCAAATCAACCACTTCCTCCACAGAAAATTTCCTCGATCTAGCACTTTCACCATCAACAGTAAAATGCCCTACAACTCCTCCCAAGCAGCTCACCCCTGACCTCACAGCTCCAGCTAGAAAGAACGGATTTATCTGCATCTTTCAGTGAAGCTGCTGACGCTCTCAGACTGCACATAACGACTGTGTGCGAGCTTTGACAAAAGCGTACATGTAGTTAAAAGCAAAAGCTCTACAATGGAATCTCTCATTTACACCTTGCTCTATTCCTGACACATTAACCGCATCTCATCTGAGACTGTAGAGAGAAACAGCAGTTGTGTGATTATGAGTCTGAAAATAGATCTGCTCCCATTGGAGCCTCTCCTGTCATAGAGGAAAGCTTCAATAAAACTGAGAGATGTATACTATATGTCAAAGGGTTAAATCAAAGTGTTGCTTTTTTAAGTAAAAAAGCGGTGGAATTCTCCCCTACCCTCTTTTTTTTTTCTGTCTTCCCCTCCCAAAGCGATTAAATTGCTGATTGATTTTTGTATCTCAGCTCGATTCCTTGCCCCTCGCTCTCCGTCTCTTGCCATTGATCCTCACAAGGCTGCTGACTCCAAAGTCAGAGGACCCATCCTCTCTGGCCTCCGGAAATGAACTTGTTAGATGGGCTGTGCGATTTATTGCTCATGAGGCCGGGGTGTCTCCGTGTGAATGTGTGTGAGTCTATAGGGGCTGTGTGTGTGTGTGTGTGTGTGTGTGTGTGTGTGTGTGTGTGTGTGTGTGTGTGTGTGTGTGTGTGTGTGTGTGTGTGTGTGTGTGTGTGTGTGTGTGAGCGTGAGCCAACTCTGCTTTCACAGGGCTTGAAATTTATTGCATGTCTGCATTTCTCTGCACACCAGTGCGTGTGCGCGTGCGTCTGTGTGAGGGAGCTAAGTGTTGAATTTATACCAGCATGTGTTAGTGTGCATGGATATTATTCATCTTTGACAATGTTATATATTACGCCACACAAGTTGGAGATGTTATGGGAGAACTTATGACAAGTTCCTGACCCGCAGTGTCTTGTTTAACTTCCACTCTGCCTGATCTCGTGTAGTAGGTTGTGTAGCAGTTTTTGCCATCCAAAATACAGAATTATTGATGAGGTTGAGGTTTTGTTGGGCCGTTTTCTGCTGAGGTAAGATGTTGAGATGTCCTGGTACTGTTCACTGATGTGCCCCGTCCACCTGTGTGTGGCGTCAGACACAGCCCTGTCCTCTACTGCAGCCTCCTCTGACATATTGATTGGGTTCCGTTTAAAAGCCCTGTTCTCCCACCGTTATTTACTCCAATAGTAAATCTTTACAATGCCGTAAAAGACTGTTTTACGCACTCGGATTATACAATCTCCCTGCTGCAGCGGCCAGACAGGCGTGTGTCAGGCAACGAGAGGAGGAGAGGAGAGGAGAGGCGATTAGAGGAGGCGGGAGGAGAGGAGACTAGAGGAGAGGAGAAGAGAGGAGAGGAGAGGAGAGGAGAGGAGAGGAGAGGAGAGGAGAGGAGAGGAGAGGAGAGGAGAGGGAGACAGATGGAGAGGAAAAGTGGTGGTGGAGGGGTTGAGTAGAGGCAAGGGAGGGGGGGGGAGAGGGGTCGGAGACTGGAATCTCAGGATCTAAGGCTCATTTGGCTTGATAGTTGATGGGAGGAGAGGAGACTAGAGGAGAGGAGAGGAGAGGAGAGGAGAGGAGAGGAGAGGAGAGGAGAGGAGAAGACTAGAGGAGATGAGGAGACTAGAGGAGATGGGAGGAGAGGAGACTAGAGGAGAGGAGAGGAGATTAGAGGAGGGGAGAGGAGAGGAGAGGAGAGGAGAGGAGACTAGAGGAGAGGAGCGGAGGCGTGGGCTCGGCACCTCATCTCTCCCCGGAGGCAGATGCAGAGCAATGGCACCAGAAAGGGCCTTGGCATTACTTTAAAGGGTGCTCCGAGAGAATGAGCTGCCTGCTCTCCCTCAACTTCACTCTCCTCTCTCCAGTGTGCTTTGGCACTCCTCCATCCTTTTGTTTTAAGCTGCCGAATTTTTTTTCTGCACTTGGTACCGTGGCATTTAATTTGATAAAAGTGCCAGCTACTGTTATTGGTTTATAGCTCTGCAGAAACTGATCTTGCATAACTGACCCAGACAGACCTCAAATAGCAGCATTGTCTTACACTATCTGACTAACTGAAGGCCTTTTGTGTGGTTTCAATCGTCAGAGTGATGGGAATATTTTAGTGATAATATGAAGTGTGTGCCGCAGCTGAGAGGTACGGAAATTATAAATCCTCTACAAACAAACACCAAGGAAGGGCTGAATGATTAGCATCGATTAGGACACGTGTGCCAGGTAGTGAAGAACTCGCGCACAAGCTTTGACTCCGAGAGGTCACTATGCATCAGCGTAAATCATTCAGCTTGGATATACCCGAGGTCCTTATTTCATTAGAGGACATATGCTCCGCTTGTTCCCACTGCCTCTCTTCATTGCCGACCCCAGGCCTTCAGCCCTGCCCCGGCGCAGTGTTGCTATGGTCCACATGGCCAAGTCACACCGGGGGTAATAAGTACTTAATTTAGGAGCGGAGAGGCGGGCCATGGTTGGCGTTTATTGGTGTTGATGCCGAGCAGACTTCAAAAAGCCACTAGGCCCATAATTTATCTCTCTCCGCGGACCCCGAGTGTTTCAGGAACAGAGCGAGGAAGACGTGAAGAGTAAATGAGTGTGAGAGAGAGAGGAAGAGAGAGAGCTTGTGTCTGTCTTTCAGTGGGTGTTTAATACTGCTTGGCTGTTGACTTTGGTGTATTCATCCTTTGATGTCAGTAACACGATCATCAAGGATCTTTTCCCCAACCCCCTGCAGTAGTTTTGCACCGGCAGCCACGCATTCCCCACCCCACCCCCCCTCACAAACTCATCCAAGTTGAACTTGGCTGTCCAAATCATCCGCCGCTGGTAGCGCTCACATGGGATACCCAAGCTGAAAGTGTACACTCAAAAAAAAAAAAGATCATTTGGAATAAACAATAAATAATTCAGAAGGGCGGTTAAATAAGTAATAGTGTGATATCTATTTCTTTGGTGGCGCTATTGCCTTTCTTTATTTATTAATGGGCTTAATAGACACCGTGTCTTGCCATGAAGAGCGGTCTCTTGAACTGAGTCCTTACGGGAAAAGAGAAAGTTACGGCTTCGTTTATCTCGCCGATCTTCTCCATATGCCTGTTTTGTCCGTCTCTGTGAAGTGGCGAGACGCAGGGCGCAGTCTAGACTTTTTATTTTGTGGGGGATACGTGGAGGGGGGGGGGGGGGAAGGGTCAAGGAGTGACATGGGCCAGCTGTGGAATCCTGATCACGGCGGCTCCCCCGAATCTTCCCCTCCTTCACATCACACACACACACACACAAGCATATTCCCATTCCCAGGTCTCCTGTAATAGCCATGAGATGCTCCAAAAATACCCTCCCCCACCACCACATCCAGAGGAGGATATCCACCCCTCTCTGGGGAGATAGAATGTCTCTCTCCATATCTGGCAACCATGACCGCAAATTAAGTGAGGGCTTCTGTGAAATATTCCCTTCGTGTGGCTCTGGGTTTAAAAGCGCCCAGAAGGATACAGGAACTCCTCAGTCTAGAAACGAACATATGTGTGAACACTTGAACATCAATTCACAATTAAGTGATACAGCAGCCTTCTCAAGCCCTCTCTAACTAGAGGGCTTACTGTCTCTGAGCCACACGGCTTTGGCTCACAAAGTTGGGATAAGAACATTTTGGGTGAATGCAGCTCGCCACACAGTACACCTCTTGAGCTGAGCAGATGTAAGGAAAACTATACTGTTACTGTACACGTATCCATGTGCCAGCAAATGTTTTCCTCCCAAAAGTACTAACTCTTAAATCGTGTAAAACAGTGAAATGTGATTAGTTCGTGTTTTTTTAAATGATTATACATGAGCTAATTGAAAACAAAGTCATTAAAAGTTAACCACAAACACTAACTATCACCTATGCTAACGGTGGTAACGGCATGCTTCCTGTAATTCTCGAGCTAATAAAGGGTGGAAGGATGCAAGTGGCAGTGAACTGAGGTGGGTGGGCCGACGGGCTGTTGTTCAAGTGTTGACACCTTCTAATATGTTGACAAATGTGTGCTTCAGTGGCCAGTCAACAACTTGCTAATATACGGCCACAACACTTTCTGCTGCTGAGGAGGAGGAGGACGGAGGCAGTGAGAGGCGGCGCGGAGCGGGGCCGAGGAGTGTAAGCGTTTTAGCAGAGAGGTGGACGAGAACACGCCGTCATCCTGAAACATGGCCGGCTGCAGCCAGAGGCTGTAAATCTAGCAGCGCCAGGATTTCAGCGCTGGCTACAGTGCGACCAAGCACCTGCAGTCTGCAGTCTGCAATGTAGACGCTGCAGCGTTCGGTAGGAAAAAGCACACTACAGACTACGACATACGATTATTCGTGTTTCTGCCGGATTCTTACTATTATTCATTCGCTCCAAGCAGCAGTTTGTGCATAAAAAATATGTTTATAAAGGTACACGCATACATTCAGATACACACATCTGCACACAGTCGCACGCACATCCCTCGCCATAAGAGATTGGCTGGGGTAGAAAGAGGATAAGAAAACATAGGCAGGTCTGCCCCCTCTGGTCTGTGGCTGTTGGGAGGAGAGGATGCCTCTCGCCTCCCATTTCCCCTGGTCCACAGGAGGCCCATCTCCACACAGCCACTGACCCATCTGTCCCGCATGGCTAACTGGGCTCCTGTGTATTCACCACAGCGGAGCAACACTGAGGGGAAGGAGGGGCGAGGGGGGGGGTGTGGGCCAGCTACAACATCTGGGAACCATCAAGCCAAAAGAGCCTTAGATCCTGAGATTCCAGTCTCCGACCCCTCTCCTCTCCTCACCTCCCCCCCCCGTTGCCTCTACTCAACCCCTCCACCACCACTTTTCCTCTCCATCTGTCTCCCTCCCTCTCTCCTCTCCTCCTCCTCCCCTCCCTCCTCTTCCTCTCCTCCCCTCGTCCCGGCTGCCCATCATTTCCATGTCTCTTCGGCAGTGGGCCTAATCCAAACAGATTGTCTAACTGTTTCAAAAACATACTCCCTTTTCTCGGCCCGCTCTGCTCCCCCCTCTCTGTCCTGTGTTCATCCCGGGGAACAGACACTCTCTTTCATAGTGGAGGAGGTGCTGGTGTCAGTCTGGTCTGGGTTAGCAGGTTACTGCAGCACAGAACCATTTCGGGAGGAACGAGCTTGCTAGGCCCCAAAGCACTTTGGCAGATCCCCATTTAATACTCAATCCTGACACATTACACGCCGTCCAACCCTCTCCTCTTCCTCTTCCTCTCCCTCTTCCTCCACCTCCCTACTAGGTCGGTCTGTATAGGAATGGCCACAGCTGGCCACATATAGGCACACTATGTGTGTGGTTCAAAGCCCATTGTCTCAGGCATATTGTCCAGCCCTGCCACCCTATTCCGCAGGCTAGTGCTGGGCCAGGGAAAGCCTTCGGGGGGGGAGCCCCAGTAGGGGGCTCGGGAGCTGGGACGTATCCCAGGAGACCACCAGGCCTCCCACTGGGTCGCCTGCCTACATCAGAGGCTCCCCCTGCCACTGCCTGCTGAACCCCTGCATACTGGGTTTTGTTTAGAAGGAAGCTCTGTCCCTATTTACCATAATTGAATTAAAAGGATTAACATGGTTCCAGTGTTGCTCACATCTGTGTTCTCTATGATTCCACCTCTCTCCCCGTGTCTTGGATTCTTGAAGGTGGGGGGGGGACTGGGGGATTTGGAGCTTCTTAGAAAATGTTTTCTGCAAAATAAATGCAAGATTTTACATAATTAAAGCCCATTTTACAAAAACATGCTATAGAAAGGTCCATTAGATTGTACATTCGAAGCTGAATGTAAAGATGTTTCTGTCTATTGAGACTTTAAACCAAATAGCATAAAGTGATAACATAAGATGAAGCTGTAAAAATCCAGTGGAACTAGCAGGAGGATTCTCTGTGTTGATTTTAGCCCAGTGGTGAAGCTGCTGTCCCAATTGGATTGTGACTTAGGGTCAGGAAAGCGGTGGCCTGCAGATCAGAGGCTGGATTAATTGTTGACACTCTCCCAATCCAAACAGAACCCTTACTACCCCCATTACACACACACACACACACACACATACAGACACACACGCACACACACACACCTCCTCCCGACTACATCGAGGTCCTGACAGACACTTTGATTTATGTCTAGCCACCAACAAAAAAAGAGAACAAAATCAATTGGCTATTACCGCACTTAGCACTGGGCTGTCACCACCTGGGAGTAGGGTGTTGAAAATAAAAGACAGAGTCCATACAACTCTTCCATACCACTCCATATACTCATTCCCACTGGGAAGACACAGATCAGTGCTCAATCTCCATATACACACAGCTAGTTTCCAAACCGAGTGTCTGTAACACTTGTGCTCGGGGGGGTGGGGGGGGGGGGGGCGGCGGTAGCCCAGAGGTCAGAGAAGCTGGCTTGTGACTGAAGTGTCGATGGTTGGAATTGCCAGACTGGCTGGAAAACTGTGGGTGGAGAAAGCAACAACCGCTGCCACAACACAACGCCCCGAAGCAAGCCTCTGACTTCCATCTGGCCGACAGAGGAGCAATGTGGTTGCACTGGACTGCTTGCAGGTGTGACTGTTTTGTAACTGCATGAATATCAAGCACAATGTTGATGAAACAGATCAGACATTCAACATTAAATAAATGCAATACCTGAAAAAACTCACTTGCTAATCAGTGATGTCGTAGCACTCAGATTTAATATTTCTGTTAAGGCCCTGACACACCAAGCCGACGGTTGGCTGTCAGACAGTTTGGGCCCGTCGGTGAGCGTCCTTCGGCCTAGTTTTTTCAATGTGTCCCGCACCGTCGGCTCTAGTCTGCCCCTGTTGGATTTTTTTCGGCCGATTCAGCATGTTGAATTGACCGTGGCGCCCGTCGGTGAGAGAAATCACTCTGATTGGCGGTTCAGCTTAAACGAATCAGTGCACGAGAAGAGAAAAAAATGCATGAGGAAAGCAAGCTAACGTGTAAAGTCAAGACGAAAAACACAGAAGGCTCTTCTCATTTTTCATCTTCATCTCATCTGATCATTCCAATACACGGATATTTTCACAGCGACATGGTCATCTGGAATGAAGCGAAGCGCTGAGTGGTGTGAAAATGGTCGGCAGACGCCGCTTTGTTTCATGTACGTATCATAACAACGGCTTGTATATCCGCTGTCCTCCGTCTTCCGGTTTCCCTTTTTTAATGATAAATACAGACTACTGCGAGCTGCTGGTGTGGAGAGTTATTTCCTCTCACGCAGGCGCAGAACGTACGTGGTAGTTGGCCGTCGGCTGTAGTCTTTGCGGTGTGTTTCGAGTGCAACTTTTTGGCCAAAAAAAAGGCGACGTCAGGCGACGCAGCTGGTGGCCTTCGACGCCGCTAGTTCTTTGATGTCGGCTTGGTGTGCCCCCAGCTTTAGACTGAGGTGACTTCCAGAGTCTCTCTTCTCTTTCTCTCACTCTTTCTGATCTGACTGAGATCATACATTCAATGCCAAGGGCACCGTCGGCTCTTTCGCACACCGGTCCTATTCCCTGACATAATACAATACAGTCAGCTGTGTAAGGTTGGCTGAAATACCTTTTCTGTACCGTCACTGTACCCCTTCACCTTCCCCCCCAACCTCTCTGTCCTCCACTCGAAATTGTCCTGCTGTATTTAGGTCTTTATATTCCCAATGGAAGCTATTCCAAGCATGCATCATGTAAGCAACAGTGGGATATTTTTATGGTCAAGCTTCGGGGGGGGGGGGGGGGGGGGGGTTGGGTGTAAGGAGGTAGGGGGGTCGCTACATGGAAAAGGTGTGTGATTTAGGGAACCATGATGATACTGGACTGAGGCAGAAAAGCTTACTCGGATACAGTGAAAGACTGTAGGAAACGGAAATCACACACTACTGTACAACACCTTTTTCCCCTTATAGGGGCGTGCCAAAGGGAGCGCAGTTGTCAGCGGTAAAATGGGCCACATTGCATCACTCTCTCCCCCCCCCCACCCCTCCATGTCATCTTGTCCCTCGCCGGCCCAGGAACCATGTCTGACCCAACAACTGTGTGTCTGCCAACTGGAATGCAGGCCAGGGTCAGTGGCGGGGGCCTCATGGCCTCCGAGGGACTATTCTGAGAGCAGGAGCTCATCTCTGTTCTAACCCTATACTGGCGTCTTGTGACTGTGGTTAAAAATGGCCCTATGTGCTCACTGGCTCTAAAACACAATCACTCTCTCTCTCTCTCTCTTTCTCTCATGCAGTCACACACAAGGCCTCACTGGGGAGCTGCAAAGTGGAAACTAGGGGATGTGAAGCCACAGAAGCCTCATGTGGTCCTGTGTTAAGCTTATTTTACATTTCTGCAGTGTTAGTCACAGCCGTCATTACAATCAAATGCTCTCTGGGTACTAGGCATAATGATAATGTGGGGGGAAAAAAAAAGTTATATGATCATAACATGCATGCTTGCACAATCGAGCCCAGTCAGCACACGTTAAGTGGTGTTAATGCATAAGATACATGTGGACTCACCCACACTCTGTCACAGTCTCAAAATGCTCATACATGTAGCATGTAGTTACAACCTGCAAATCATCTCTGCGTCCGTCCGCAGTTCCAAGTTCCAACCCGCTGACCGTACACTGTAATCACTGTGTGTTTAGCGTTATCTTTAGAGAGCTGGCCCGCGTGAGACCTCTTTACGACACTGTAAACTTTAACTGCCTGGGTCTTACTGCTTTAACTCCAGTCCAGCCACCCGAGGGAACCAGGGAGCTTACGGAGGGAGCTTATGGGATTGAATGGGAGAAAGCCACTGTTGTCCATCTCGGCAGCGGCAGCAGCAGCAGCATGACAGCCCACAGCCAGCTGTTCTCACACTGCCGTATCGCCATTAAGATGCAGTAGTTTGCAAGTTGTGTTCACATGGTATACCTGTCTATACGCGATGGGGTATAGGTTTTTGTTTTACTCATATTTGAAGACAATATGGATATGGTCTTAACAAGCACTTAGCTTGTTCTGCTGTATCTAAACAGTCCTCGGGATGTCGACCCCACCCGGCCCAGACGGAGACTCTACGTCAGACGTGTTCAAAACAACCGCTAACTATAATTTGTATATTCTATTTCATCCATGGTTGGAGGGTATGGATAAACCAATGGATGCCCAATCCCCTAGTCTGATAGCTTACTGCCTCTCCAGCTTGAGTTGGCTTTTATCTCCAACTCTGCGTGTGATGGAGAGGCTTCTTGCTGTTAAATCATCTATTTCATGAGTTGCCGCCACTCTAAGGGAAAAACCTAAAGGAGGCTATTAGAGCCCGGCTGCGTTAATGCAGCCACCCATTAAAAACTCCCCACGGAGCTGAGGAAAGTGGACTCTTACACTTTAAGTATTTGAAGGCTTGCACTCACAGATAAATATGCATCCACACACAAAAACATGCAATCATAGACACAGACACGTGCACATATATCATTTGCCTTATAAAAACACGGCATCACCACTGCATTCACACTTTGTTAACATTTTCACAGATACTTGGGTGTAAACAAAGTCCAGAACAATGATACGGTACATATGCGCAGACGTTGCGCAACACATTCCCACAGAGACACCTGTTGTGACACTCAGATTGCCGTAGCCCCAAGATAGTCGGTCATCTCCGAGTGCGCACTCACGTGCCCTCCTGGGGGTTGGGACAGAGCCGCCTTCTGGTGCAATACAAACAGGACTTTTATAGGCATGTTTACGAGCGGGTGGTCGTAGTCCCCCGTTTTGGGACAGGCTGGGCTGAGCTAGGCTGAGCCGAGCTGGGCAGGGCGGGGGGGGGGCAGGCAAGGATTGATGTCAGGCAGGACAGTACGACCCTGTCTGGGCGTCTGGGTCATATACCATGGCCTCTGCTCTCTCTGGTTTCAGCTCAGGTTGCTGTTTCATGTGGGCTCTCCTGCAGGGGGACACTAACTGTCAACATAGCTCCTCTGTGAATGGCATAGGTCAGTGCGCACATGTGGTTGTAGGGTGTCTAGTTGGTAGTCAGAATGGATCACGTGGAGAAAGCACCCCACTGTGAGAACGAACCCTATAAATAAGAGCTAAACATGCTGCTATTCCCAGTCAAACACGGTTATATTGCTTGGGTCGATGCATTGATGTTCCAATCACATCAAAGTTTACATTTAAAGGACAGGATGAACTTTTAGCCAGGCATGGCTGCTTTCTAAGCTTCTATATTGTGCAGTATTACCACAGCTGTGCTAAAGGCCAGATGAGGCCCTGACTCCGTGGGCTAAGGAATCATTATGGGCTCATAAAGCGCCCTGCGCCAAGCCTCCACTCAATAAGCCTGGATCCACATGGAGCCAATGCAGCTGATTAATTAGTCAAGCAATCAATGGGCTGCGCCTTCCATCCACTGATTTCCTCTAGTATTTTGCCCAGGTACTGCAGCAATTACTACACAACGCACACACACACACATGCACGCCGTATGCAAGAAACCATACATACAGACAGACAAGCCATCACACACTTTTCCCTCCTTTACACTCACATACACTTGCCTACAAAATGATAATGAGATACAAAAACAAAGAAAAACACTTTGAATTGGGGATAAGAGGCGACGAAGGGAAAAAAAAAAAAAAAAAAGCAGTGGGAATAAGTAAGAAAGTTCTCACCTTCAAAGCGGTGAGAGCAGGCTGGCTGTCAGTCAGGAGAGGGAGGTGCCATTTGAAGGATCAGTCATCCCTGACAGTGCTGTCATGGAGAGCCTTAATTAGCCAGGATTACTTCCTCACTTAATGAAGCATGCGCTTCTTCGTCTCGGCCCGAATACCACTCTCCCCTCTCCATATTATTCCCTCCCTCAGGTTTTCTCCTCCGTCTATCTCCCTCACTCATTCTCTGAATAGCTCTTTCCTGTTCTGTGCGCTTCTCTCCAGGCAGGCTGCTCAAATCGCTCTTCATATTGGAGACTTCTCGCATCCCCTATCACAGACGCTCTGTCACTTTCACTAACCCAGGTGGGTGTGTGATCACTCTCCTCTCTACTCTTTCTATCTCATGCACCCTAAATTCCTCCTCAATTGCAGCTTAAACTTTCACAGTTGTACTCGAGCAGTGCTCGCACATCGTGCTAGGACAAGACCTGTTGGTTTGTTGTGTGTCTATTTGATTGACAGACCGACAGACAGTCTGAGTAACAAACTTATTGAAAAATTAATTTTGTGGTCCTTCCGAGGCCGCATTGCGATTACGATGCACCACATGAGAGCGGAGTTTTGAGCTAATGAAAGATGGTTGCTTGTCTAGGATCTCGCAGCAGATGAAGGCAGCATCCTTGCTGAAAATTTAGCTAACCACCTCAGAAGTGTCCTTCTCTCATCTCTCGACACTTTTCACTGCATTCTCACCAATAAACGCAAATGCATTACAATTTTTCTAAGTATTTTAAACCTGTTGAAGGACTGCAGACAAAGATGGAATAGTTAAGTAACACAGCGAGGATGGGGTGGGAAGGGAGAGGAGAGTGGTGATAGAGAGGGCTGACTAATAAAGTAGTGAAAGGATGGGCAGAGTATGAAGAGAGGAGGAGGAGGAAGAGGAGGAGGAGGAGGAGGAGAGAAGTGAAGGAGAGGTATAGGGCTCGGAGGAGCAAGGAGAGCAATTTGCCGCCACAGCGCACACAATGTCCCCTCCATGCCTGTGGGCCATGTGAAGACTGCTCCTTCAATTACACTTCACACTGGTCAGGGAGAAAGAGAGAGACAGACAGACGGACAGACAGACAGACAGACAGACAGACAGACAGAGAAGGTAAGAGATGGAGGGAGAGACAGAGACAGGCATAGAGATCTCAATGTAGATATAGAGTGGATCGGACTGTTAATGAGTCCAAACACACAACAATGTTGTAAGTTGGTTGACTAGTTAGCACCGGAAACAGAAACTCAGCTGATTGCTGGCTCTTCACTCAGCGAGACAAATTCCGACAAGAAAAATGACATCATCTGTCATTTGATCGCATGCCTAAAATGACCAATGTTTATATGCACCTGACAAGGACCTCTAGTGGCCATGCAAGGTATCACTAGTGTCTCACAAGTAGCGGCAAGTTTTTATACGGCCGCAAAACCTTGTAGGGAGTTTGGTTTAGTTTATTTAGATCCCCCATGTAGCTACACTTCCTGGGGTCCTCACTCATATTTTTAACAATACGTCAATAAGAAAATACACACACATCAATACACATCCGTAACTTTCACACTCACAATATGACTTAATACATAACACAATCACTAAGACACACAACAATAAACATCAACTCAAAACCTATCTAATACATACGATAGCTCTAAATTTCATCTCTTACATAATTGAGAAAAGAAATCACTCAACTGATCCACTAAATCACCAATAAAGTGGGATGGATAGATCTCTACATCCATATCACAGAAAAAAAAAGTCATATAATGTTCTAAACTATTCCTTGATTAAACAAATATAATTTTAACTTTTTGTTAAAACATGTTGTATTACTTGATTAAATTTTGCATTTCTCTATAAAGTTCGGGGACTTACAAGAGACAGATTTAAAAAAGAACGGTCAAAATCAATGCGTCTCGTACATTGTTAAATGCCACTCTTACAATATGTTTGTGCATATTCCCGGGGTAAGGAGGATCCTTAAGTGTGCGGTTTCAAGCTCAATCCTGACGACATCATCTGGTTCATTTTCTCAGACTTGACAAAGTACCTCCAGAACCCAAACATTGTAGACATTGTACAGCTGTTTAGTAGTAAACTGATCACCATGTGTAAAATCAATGCAGTGCCCCTTTAAAACTAAATCTGGGATTTTCTACACAAATATATCCTATTACTGCACTGACGTGGCCACGAATGGTCCAACATGCTTCTACAGCATCATCCACATGAGAGTAAAGAGGCTGGAGGAGAGTAAGACATCCAGTCCACATTGGACAGGACAACAGGCACAGAGGGACCTCCAGCAGGCTGCTGTCAGCTGGCCAGATGAAGTGGTAGAGGGACCACGGCCTAGTAGCTAACACGGCTAACAGATATGAAGCCAACAGAGTGGCTGAGTGAGGGTGACAGGAGGGCACGCTCTAATACAGGCCACAGTCAAGATGGAGGCTGGCTCCCCCCCCCCCCCCCCCTCCTCCTCCTCCACCCCCCCTCCTCAATAGGTCTCTCAAACATGCCCACCAGGCATGGGCCGGCTGCTGACGAGGAGGAGGAGGAGGAGGGAGGGAGGGAGGTAGAGAGCTGGAGGGATTGAGGGATGGAGGTGGAGGTTTGGGAGTGTCGGGGGTGGGGGCGGAGGGGTGTGGGGTGTCTGTATCAATCCGTCACAGGCTGACAGCTGACTCCTGTGCCCGACGTGGCCACGGGCAACTGACCAGAACCAGGCCAGAGCCGGCCAGCTGTATGTGTGCGTGCATGTGTGTGTGTGTGTGTGTGTGTGTTTGTGTGTGCGTTTGAGCTCCGCAACCCCCCGACACACACATATATACGTCTCATCTTCCATCCAACAGTAGCCATATCCTTCTCGCCATCTCTCTGCCTCTCTCACTCTCCCTGCCTCCCCAGCCTGTCCGTGACATCTTACAAGTCAATCAATCAGTTTCAGCGAGCTGGCATGAGAGCACTGCATTTATCCAGAGCACACCCTGCCTGTCATACTTGCTGAAGTATTTTTATTTAAACTGACCTTCAAACCAATCCACTTTTCTCCCTCTGTAGTGCCTCAGGTATGTGCAACAACATAAGAGAGTCTTCGGAGAGAAAGGAATGGCGGTGGGAAGGCAGAGAGCAACATCTGGTGTCTTTCAGTTCCACCGTCGGCAGCTTTTACCTGCGCTCCTGGTATTTGAAAACCTCCGTCTCTGGTATGCCCTCAGAAAATAAAGCGATTGTTTCATCTGCGTCCATTTGTATGTGTGTCGGCTCCTGTGTGTGTGCGCTAGGGTTCACCCAAATGTTCAGGTGCTCTTTTGGAATAGAGTTTGTTGATCCATTGCTGCTTAATTTGAAAATCGGTACGCGTGCCCAAATATCATGGACGCTGTGTGAAACTAAAAGGATGTTGCTTTTTAGTATTGTATTACGCAATATCATACCACAAATATATTATTATATATTATGCAATTAGCAGCATAAACAGAGACAGTTTAATTAATCATAATTGTCTACTGCAATTTGTTGGAGTTGTCCACCTTACTCCCACTTCCTTTGAGACTCTTGTGCTCCATATGTTTCAGTGTTTATTCTACACTCTTTGCTCCAATTACACACACACACACACACACACACACACACACACACACACACACACACACACACACACACACACACACACACACACACACACACACACACACACACACACACACACACACACACACACACACACACACACACACACACACACACACACACACCCTTCCCTTCCTCCCCTCAGCTCCAATTCGAATTTGGGAGGACCCCGTGTTCCTCATGTCTGTTTTTTCGGCCTGATTTCACCCCCCTCATCCCCATTCTTCAACGAACCTCGGCCCCCCCCCCCCCAGCCCCCAGCCCCTCCCCATCGTGCCCCCGCAAGCCTCCCCTCCACCACCGCCCCCACCACCCCCTCCGGCTTCTGACAGTACCTCAGCGGGAGAGCACAGCCCTGATGGATGCCACAGATGGGCCTTTCCCTTGGAGCTCCCAGCCATGGCGCAGTGTGTGCTCGGCAGGGTCAGAAGCCAGGCCTCCCCATGAAATGCATGTTGTAACAGGAAACAAAAGAAGGGCCCCCATCCCCACCAACAGCCACAGCACCCCCTTTAGCCTCCTCTCCCATCCCAAAAACATGGGGGGGGGGGGGCTATGGAGCTAGCTAGGGAGGGTGAGCGATAGTGAGGGGTGCTGGAGGGTTAAAAGTCGGAGGGGGTGGTGGGTCACAGAGAAAGGGGGGGAGCAGTACTTAAAGAAGAAAACAAGAGGAGATGTGAAGGGACATTTTCAGCTGGGGTATCAGATGGACGACTTCGCTCTCTCGCACAGGGCTTTGTCTTTCGCTCTTTGTTCCGTGTAACAGTGTCCCTGCGACTGCGTGGGCGCGCGGCTTTCACGCTAATGCACACGAGTGTGTTTATAATTGGGTGTCTCAGAGCGCGTACATGTGCGCTTGTTGTTCGTCGTATTGTGACATACAGTCGTTGTCCTGTTGGAAGTCCACCCACATCCCACCCAGTCCTCAGCAGCCCGCATTGCACGTCAGTCTGCTGAATAGATATCTTGAATGACATTGAGAGACAGGCCCTCAAAGTGCAGCTCCTTCAGTCTGAAAGAGAAAAGCCTTTGATGCTGCGGGTATCGCTACCAGCGTCACTTCACACTCACTGAGGGAAGCTGCTATCAGCTTGGACTGTTGGATAGACCCTCTGAAGGGTGTGACTAATTATATAATAGCTCATTACAAACCGATACCGTAGATACATAAAATAGAATAGATTACAACACATTCATGGATACATGTAGATGGATAGATAGATAGATAGATATATAGATAGATGTAATGCTCCAAGTCTTACACAATAGAAGTTTCTGGGGGACACTGAAAACTGATAAACACCCAAGTAATTAGTAGATTACTGTAATGCTAGTTCTATAGCCAATATTATGGCCATATTGAACCATTATAATCAGAATGTTAAACCAAAATGAAAAGTGTACGCTAATTTTTCAACATCATTGACGAGGGATTGACTCCAACTCTGGGCATTTCATCCATTTTTAGTAGGGCTGATTAAATTATTTAAGAATTAATCGCATGATTGTCCATAGTTAATCGCTATTCATCGCAAATTGATCGCACATTTTTGTTTTTTGTATTTCTGTTCAAATTCATCTTAAAGGGAGATTTATCAAGTATGTATTACTCTTATCGACATGGGAGTGGACAAATATGCTTGCTTTATGCAAATGTATGTATAATATTTATTACCGGAAATCAATTAACAACACAAAACAATGAAAAATATTGTCCAGAAACCCTCTCAGGTACTGCATTTAGCATAAAAAAATATGCCCAAATCATAACATGGCAAACTCAAGAACAACAGGCAACAACAGCTGTCAGTGTGTCAGTGTGCTGACTTGCCTATGACTTGCTCCAAACTGCATGTGATTATCATAAAGTGGGCATGTCTGTAAAGGGGAGACTCGTGGGTACCCATAGAACCCATTTTCATTCTCATATCTTGAGGTCAGAGGTCAAAATGGCCATGACAGTTTTTCCTCACCAGAATTTAGCACAAGTTTGGAGCGTTATTTAGCCTATTTGTCGACAAGCTAGTATGACATGGTCGGTACCGATGGATTCCTTAGGTTTCCTAGTTTCATATGATGCCAGTATCTTCACTCTAGCTTTAACACTGAGCCCGCTACAACCTAAAATTTGCAAGTTGCGTTAATGCATCAAAGAAATTAGTGGCGTTAAAACGAATTTGCGTTAACGCGTTTTTATTGCGTTAACTTTGGCTGCCCTAGTTTTTAGTGATGAACGTCTGTTGCGTTATGAACAAGTTTCAGCTCTTCCATGTTTTCTGTAGTTGCAGTGTGCTTCTTTATGCCGCATACGAGTTGTCAAATTGGTGAAAACGTTTTTCAATTTGCTTGTTTTAGTTATTTTTGCCGCATCTTTTTCTAAATGTGTCGTATGCGTTGTCAAAGTGGTGAACACATTGTCCATTGGCATGTTTTCTTAAGTTGCAGTGTGTCGAGCTATCTCGGCCACAGTGATGGATAGATATACAGATAGACATAGCACATAAATCGACCGCCCGCCTTCTCTCTGTGTCTCACTGGGTGGGTGCAGTGCCGTGTGTGTGTGTGTGTGTGTGTCTGCATTAAGTTGAGCTAAGCTGATCCTAGTTAGATTCCAGCCTGTTGGAGCTGAGAGTCGCACCAGGCAGCATAGCCAGCCTCTGGCTATCCACTAAATTAAAGGCCTAATGCACAATCCTTCGTGCAGGCTGACAAACTAATGAAATGGAGAAGTAGGGGCCCCCGGGAGGATTGGGCGGCAGATGAAGACGCCTCCAATGAGGGATATAACCCAGGAGCAACCTCCCCACCTTGTCTTTTCCATCCACGTCTCCCTATCTCTCTCTCTCTCTCTCTCTCTCTCTCTCTCTCTCTCGCTTTCTTGCTGCTTCTCTCCATTATTCTCTTTCTATCACTCACTTTCTCTTGCTCTGCACAAAGCCAAGGGTGTCAACAGCATGTCTAAGTGCATGGGGAAGGTGCAACACAGTTCTGCAATATGTAGCTGTGTGTGTGTGTGTGTGTGTGTGTGTGTGTGTGTGTGTGTGTCTGTGTGTGTGTGTGTGTGTGTGTGTGTGTGTGTGTGTGTGTGTGTGTGTGTGTGTGTGTGTGTGTGTGTGTGCGTGTGTGCGTGTGCGCGTGTGCGTGTGTGTGGCATTGGATTATGAGAGATGAGGAGGTGGGGCAGGTTTTTTTGGCAGCGACCTGTTTGTTGCCACCAAACATGACGGTCCCCACAGAGGACTGAACAGACTTAACCCACTAACCTTGAAAGAGGTGCTTTGTCTATAAATAACTCCCACCAATTAAAGCTGTTTTTCTGAGTCCTCCCCACTGAGCCTGGCACCTCGGAGTCCCCGACGACTCGTCTCTCGAGCAGCGCAGCACAGGAGCCACAACCCCACTAATTAGAGTTGCTATCATTCACCTGCCCCTGTCTTCCTGCCTGGCCCTACTGTCACACACACGCAAAAACACACACACACACACAACTACATGCACATGACATATAAATGTAAAATACCTACGTTCATCCACAAAAAAAAGCTACTATATTACAATATCTTAAGCAGAGGATTAGCCCCGAGGAGATGACCCAGTAATTTAGTTATTTGCCCACTTGTTCGACATGGGTGTTTTATCAAATCTGCCAACAACGGCGTGCATGAAGAAATTTAACATTTAAAAAAAAGAGGATGCGTCACAACCCTCCAGTGCTTTTGGCGAGCGAGAAAAGGCAATTGGAGGCGAGGGAGAGCGAACGCTACAGAGGGAAATGGACTGAATTACACTTTAATTGCCATCGCTATTAATTAGAAGTCTTGGAAAGCCGTTGCGGTTTGGGTCTATTCTCCCCCCTCCTTCCCTCCCTCCCTCCCTCCGGTTTGTCGTCCTTATGAAGCTATCTATTAACATCTTAATTGCCGCCTGGTCGGCTGTGCTGTGCTGTGGCAGCCACAGTGAGTTAAACACAGCCTCCCTGATATGAAGTTCTGGACACTGGCTGACTAGTTAGCTGGATGGCTGGCTGTCTAGCTGGCTGAGGGAACACTTTTTGGCTGGATCATTAACACAAACAACAAAATACACATTTTTTTTTTTTTTAAATGCCAGAATCGATATATTTGCTTCATTTGAATCTATGCAGAGGTAGAAGGAAGTTACTGCTTTTATTGTTGTAGTCTGAGTAACGTGACGTCATATCGCTTCCGTATCCTTCAACCAAAACAAACCGCAGTCGAAAAAGTAGAAAACGGCGGGGGGTCTGCATGGATATGACTTGAACTCTCACATTTTAAATCCAAAGTGGTAAACGCTACACATACAGTAAAGTATGGAAACACTTTGGGTTTCACACATTGCCAGGAAAAGCAGAGCTAGACATCACGGCTAAAGCTGCATGCTAACTCTGTCATGGACAGGAAACGTTATCGTATTGCGGTGACGTGCGGTCAAGCCAGCGGTCACTCTCATCTCCGTGGTCAAATCGGCCGATGCTACAACTGTAGAGCACCGATATACTGACATTTATGTTAAATGCATTCAAATTGCCCCGATGGAGCTGAGCATGGATGTATAAAGAGAACTCATTTAGATATTTTCCACAGTAAAAGTCCCTAGAAGTGTATGATTCAACTTTTTCCCCATGGTCTAGTGTTAAAAACGTTAACAAAAATCACAATAAATCGTAATAATGAATCACAATTCTTGTAGAATCGCAATACTTAAAAATCACAGTATACATCGAATCGGCACCCAAGTATCGTGATAGTATTGATTCGGGAGAAAGGTGTATCGTCCAAGCCCTATTGCCTGCATGGTGCAATGACAATTGCAATGAGTCTTATATTCGAGACAGAGAAAAATAAATAGCATCTACTAGGGGGGCAATGCTAAAATGCCTCTTCCCTCTTTCATCCCTCCGCTCGTGTGTTTGTCATTGTCATGGGTGTGAAATTGGTCAGTCAGATGCTGATGATGAAGTGGGTAAAATGTAATGAATTCTATCTAGCCTATAAGTGGTTGACCTAGGGTTGATCAGAGGTTAACACCACTTCACCCCTAAGACAGGTCCCATTAGCAATTATATTGTGCATTAACAATCAAAGTGTGTGGGTTAATGTTAGAGTTTGTGCATCGCCTTACATGCGTGTGTGTGTGTGTGCTGGTGTGTCCTTGTGCGCCATTTAGTGGGTACGTTATCACTGCACAACTATTCCACAAGTAGAAAGCCGGCTCCATGATTGAGCCTAAGCATGAAGAATGGCTTGTGTGTCATTGACACCCACAGACAGGCCACAGCCGGGGACTGTCAGTCAAACCCTATCTGTCTATCAGCGTCTGCTAACCAGCCCGCAGTCGGATGTGTTGTGTGCTAAATGGCATTTTTACACATTAATGCATTTGATTACACTGAGGGATGGATGGAAGGCTGTGGCAGCTACACAAGACACCCCCCCCACCCACCCACCCAACACCATGCACCACACCCCTGAACACACACACACACACATGCGCTAATAACCCTTGCTTTGACATTTGAAGTAACATTATTATAGGGCTCATTTGGAGCACAGAAGCCCAAGGCAGGAGGCTCTGTTCATCAGGTAGGCCAGGGCTGCTTGAGACTGGAGGGTCAGGTAGGGTAGGGGGGCGTAAAGAGGGAGGGGGGGGGAGGGGGGGCTTGGAAGGGCGGTGGGTGTCAGAGCCTCTGGGTTTGACATTCACAGCACAACAGACAGCAGAGAAGGATGCTGGGTAGCATTCCATCTACGCACGCATGACAGAGCCCCTCCCTGCACACAGCCGCATTCAATCCCACATATGACCTTTCAAGAAAACTGGGGTCAACTTCAGGGGTTTTCCTTATGTTGCAACGGCACCGACTCCAAAGGCGAGACAACAGTATCGCAACTCGTTTTTTGATTCATGTAGTCAGTTCTCCTTTCAGTGGGTCTTTCCTTCTTTTGCCTCCACCCTGGACACATCTTGAGAGAAGTCAGCAGCAGGCGTGCGGTCTGGATTAGTGCCGAGCTGCACACTATTACTAGCAGACCTAAAAAACTGGCAACAGGCTGGGTTGTGCGGATCAGGATCATGGTAATCGCTTCGCTGTGGCTCCTTGTCCTTTCCCGGCCTTTAGCCTTTGGTCAGGGGTAGGTTAGGTGTGTGCGTGAGAGTGTCTGTGTGTACATACGACACATTTGTGTGGCTCCGTATTCGCGCGCTCTCCGTGTGTGTCTGTGTGTTCTTGTGCAGGTGCATGTAGAGTGTGTGTTTGTGTGTGTGTGTGTGTGTGTGTGTGTGTGTACAGGTTAGATGGGGCTCACAGGGTCAGGAGATGCTGCAGGGCTCTGCTGACGGCTGCAGGAAACCAATCAACCTTGTCTGTGTATTCCCCGACCCGTCGTTTTCTTAATGACCTGCCCTGACAGGCCTGCTGCAGCCCCGGCCAAACCTCCCCGCACCGCTCAATGGATGACCGGCCCCCATCAGCAACATGCTAATGACCCAAAGAGAGGGAGAACAGGGGGGGAGTAGAGGGGAGGGATGGGTGGAAGAGAAATGGGTGGAGGCATGTAGAAAGAGAGTAAGAGGAAAACCGAAAGAAAAAGAAGGGGTGGGGTGAAACTCCCATTTTACAAACAATCGAGGCCATCAAGGCACAGCTAGCGGGCAGAAAATGCATCTCTGCATGACCTGTATGATGTCATGATATACAATGTTGGTATCATTTAGAAATATTGAAGTATATTAAAATAAGAATACAAAACGGTTAGGTCCAAGTATATACTTTACAATAGACTTCTTTTACAAAAATAAGTCAAATTACTCTTTATTTATCAACAGGGTGCAGGGCCGTACAGTGCAAAACATGCTACGAAAAAAATCGGTCTGAGCGATGAATGAAATTACCGCAGTAGCATCTGTGCGATGCGTGTGTGTGAGGCAGAGCCGCTTGTTTGTTTGAGGTGAGGGTGTGTGTTTGTGTGTGAAGCGCATCGCTATTCTACTTGGTAGTTGTAGTCTATCGAGCAATTAAAATGCATGTCTCTGGCTGCGTAGAGTCCAAACACCTTTGCCGCCGCAGAAAAAAAAAAAAAAAAAGTTGCTACTGGATGTTACTTCAGTTCTCTAAGTAGAAATACGAGAACTGCAAGGAGAGGAAAAGGGAGTGAGACACGGGCGAGAGATGTTATTTTATAAAAATGCAGCGCAGTGACTATACAGACTAGGGAAAATCAGAGAATTATATTACCCCACCCTGGACTAATATATATAATAAACAGATAAACAAAGCAAACTCACCACCACAAATACTTGTGTACAACACATATAGCCTGTATATGTAAGAAAGGGGAAACACTAAAGTTTAAACACAAGTTTAGTTTTTATAATACCTGGTTTTTAGGAGGTGCTGCAGCCCCCTCAGCACCCCTACTTCCTACGTCCATGCTATGTGCATAAATAATAATACCAAATAAATGCAGAAGGCCTGTATTTAAATCAATGTCTGTATTTTTTCAGTACTAGTATATTCCTTTAAAAGTTCATGGAAATTACTTTTTAAACTGTATTTTCGTATGCTCCACGCCCCCAACACAGAATTTGAATAGTGTCAAACTACAGTGGACTTACTTGATACTTTTATACTTGTGCCTGTGTTACAAAACTTTCAGTCTCTGTGGCACCAGTGCCATGTGCAAAAAACATAGTGCTCTGTGGTGATAGTTTGCAGACAGAAATACATCCTAGTTCAATGGTCAACTTGTGTGATGATATGCGAGTTCTCAGGGTTTAGTGGGTTTTCTACTTGTTTACTTCCTATCCTCCTTTCTTTTTTATCTTCATCTTTTTATCATCTTCCTCCCAGTCCGTGCTGATAAAATCCGTCACCTCAGTTAAACCAGGTGTGTGTTTGTCGATGTCTAGTCAGTCTAGTCAGAGTGCATTCTAGGGATCATCACGCATATCAAGCCAATGTTTCAGCAGGAACTTGGCCTGCTTTTTGTTTTTCCCTCGGAGCCAAGCCTCACATCTGTACAATGTAAAAAATGGTGGACTAGAGGACATGCGTCAAACACTTTTTCCATCCTAATTTTTTTTGGCATAGTACGTAGCAAAAGATTATAAACTTATGAAAGTGTTTTACTTTTTGTTCCCCATGTAATTTCAGTGAGGTCAGGATGCTTCTGTCAGTAGTGAAGAGAACACTAAGGCAAGTGTGCCTATCACAACACCTCACTGTAAAGGAACCAAGGTCAATTTACTTCCATAATCCATAAATACCAAGAATTTGCTTTGCTTTAATTTACAGCAATACTCACTGCCGAATTATGTTTTTTTTTATTTTTATTATGTCTCTCTTGATGTTGCCAGAATGACAGTATCGTCCATTAGCATCAACATGCGGAGCCATTTTAGAAAACCATCTTCTCTACGTCCTTGTTTATTCATTCTGATCTGCACATCTACAAATAGCACAAAGAAAGAAGCATCGTGTAGGTGAACCTTGTCACACTCCTATTGTAGATGTAATTACAGCGGAGCCCAGAGTACTTATTGTGACATTGTGCGTTGACATCAGGGCCTTAAGTATAATGGTACCACAGCCCACGCTTTTTTTAAATTTTTAACATTTTACATCATGGCACAAAATTATATGCTTTCAAAAAGTCAATGTGTGCATAATAGATTTGAATTTCATTTCATAATAATCTAAATGTCAGGATGTGTTCAATGCAACCTCTCTGGACTCCTGCCTGTTCTCAGAACGTTTTATACCAGGATGTAAGTCTGTTTTTTGAAACGAAATCATATAAATTTTCTATACTTTTAATCACACATGCCGTGATAGTTACTGCACGAAGAACACACCGTTGTTACAAAAAAAAAATCTGGCAAAGCAGCAGCAAAATGAGTAACTAGACACAAAAATGCACCCAACCTTATTCCATCCAGCAGAGCTCCTTTCAATAACTGTATTTGGTTGTTGATAACATTTATATCTCTTCTGACTTGACTGAGTTACCTACTCATGGCACACTCATACTATACTGCTCTAAACTTACTGTGAGTTCCAGTACCCCTACTACCATACTATTTAGTATGCCAGAAGAAGATATAGTTTGTACCAATACATAGGCTGTATCCAAAACCGCATAATATACTAGTAGTACGTACTGATTTGGCCAAAAATGTAGCATGTAGAATGCGAACAAAAGCAAAATCTACAGTATGCCAAAAATACCCGGATGTCGTACTGATTCGGAAAAAAATCTACAGTATGCATCGGACCAGTCTACCTCGCCTACTGTATCCCACAATGCAAAGCGCTGGAACGGTCACTTTCGGTCATTTTTGTAATGTAAAGTAGCGGAGGTTTGCTATTGTCCGTGCCGTTTACTTCCACTTCCCAAAACCGGAAACTCGCGAAACCCGGCCTAGCGTACTACAAAATAAATCAATTTACGATCCATACTACATACTACTGACGAACGCAGTATGCAGTATACAGTACATACTGCATACTGCGTTCGTCAGTACTATGTAGTAGGCGGTTTCGGATACAGCCATAGTATGTCAAATGCAGTATGCCAAAAATACCAGGATGTCCTACTACAACCGGTCGCATTTTACAGTAGGCAAGCCAGCATGCTTTTCTGGCTATTCTGATCCACAATCCCCTGCGCAGTGGATATATGAGCAAGAGGGTCAAGTTTATGACGCAATGTTATGAAGAAGTAGTATGTCCCAATTGTATGCATACTGCATGCGAAAGTACGTACAGTGTAAGGAAAAGGAAAAGTATTTGGAACGTAGCCTTAGTGAGTTTTCTCTCTGATAAGCTGGAAGGTTGAACAACCACAAAGACTAGGGAGAGCTTATTTGCTCTGAAATGCACAACTGAACAACATGTCAGCAAAATGTGTTGCTATGGGGTCAGGGTTTCAATCAGGGGTTTCACCAACACTGATGACTGGCACTTTAAGCATATGGAGGTTTGAAGCAATTAAGACTGCATTAATGTATTTACAGTGTACAATACAGGTGCAATACAGTGAAAATTGGCATGTTGCTCCATCGCAGAGTGAGCACACAAACACTGTGTAAATGCAACAACTTAGCATCAACTATCTCCACAAAAAGGGTTGATGAACGAGGTAGAATTATCAGAGGGGAAGTTATTATGTTGAATCACCTAATAATTTGTGACACAGCCAAATTAACATGCAAGGGCTGTGTTCATGTGGGCATGTATCTATCCAAAAAGTCCAGTTGGAGTAATAGATCCATGAGTTTGCAAGGTTATCAGACATCAAACACTGCACAGCAGTTTATGTTATTATGAGAGAGGATTTTACAACTCTGGGTCAATCATTTTATCTTGAGTCGTGGCGATCGCAAGGTAAACAGTAGAAATACAGCGTTCATTTTTTATGTATCACAAATACATTTCTAATGATAGTCCACGGAAGTCCACGGAAGTCCACGTAGGGAGGAGGTCGATGGTGGACGGGTCAAACAAACACAGGACTTTCACCCAGCTGTTCATGTCCCGTGTGAAACCAAAAGTCAACATTCACTTATATTAATTTACGTCCCTAGCTTAAATAACGTAACAAACGTAGTCATTTTAAGCCAAACCATGATGTTTTTGTATTAAACATAACCAAGTAGTTGCATTTTTGTTTTGTTTGAATTTACGTTAACCAAGTGTTTCAAACTGTTTAAAACTGCGACCGTAATCTGGGAGAAAAAATATGTTTCACCCGAAATGTAACTGAGAATGCAGTTTAATTGTATGGGAACATAATTTTGTAGGAGACAGGTTTGTGCATTGTTGATCCTGCGTTGTTTTGCCATAACCCTCTGCACTGACACCCTTGCTGCATCGACGGAGCCTCATCATTTAAATAAATGAGGGGGCGTTTTTTTCAAGCAGTGCTGTTCTCTGTTTGAACAGGGCCTAACGAAGCTGAGGAATGAACAAGCAAGTTATTTACAACTAGAACGTTATTATGTCTGCAAATCTGAATGACATTCTCACCATTTGTTTTTTTTCTTTTGTCTTATAAACCATCGCATAGTGTAATATATGCCAATTTCTTGTCATATTGCTCTCACTGTACGCTGTCTCTTAGTGATGGTTTTTACACTTTTCCCCTCATTTGTCAAACTTGAAATAGTGTTGCAGTGAAACCTGCCAATACAGCAGATAGATATCTCTTCATCTGTCCTTCCCCACATTCAGGCATCCATCCATCCAGCCAACCAACAAACCAACCAACCACGCTGGTGTTCATTTCTCCACTTTCCATCCCTGCTCTGTGCTGCCGTCTGGTCGTTAAGGTCATTGACCTGTAATCTGATAGCAGTCAATAAGCTAACCAAATGAGCCACCTAATATCTGAATCCTGCTGCAAGCACAGCCACTCTCAATAATGCTGTGTACATTAACTGCATTAACACAGAGGAGGAGGAGAAAGGGCGGCTGGAGAGGGAGTAAGAGAGAGAGGGAGAGAGAGGGAGAGAGAGAGAGAGAGAGGCGGCAACACTGAGGATGAAAGAAAATAAGAAAACCTTATCTATCATTGAAAACACTGAGATTTTTTTTTTCCTGTTGTACGAGACACGGCTGCGCGTGCAATTCATCATCTTTTATTTAGAAGATGTACGGAGACCCATAAAGCCTAGTAAGATGAAATATGTCTCTTGAATAAATTGTGAATATTCTGTGTTTTCTCTCTGTGATGGAACAGTATTTCAATCCCTGTCATTATGATGCTGCCAGAATCCCCTGGCAGGCACAAGGAGGTTTGGGACTTTTAAGCCGTTTGTTTCATCTCAGGTATTAACCCCAATTTTATACCTACGCAGTGAGATAATCATGGTTTCAAGCTGTTAGTATTTTCTTCACTCACCAAATCTGCAGACTTTTAATCCCTGGAAACTAATTAAGATTTATATAATTATCATTTTTTTTTTGCCAGTGTAGTTCAGTCGGTTTGTGTTGCGCCGGAATTGTGTGCGTGTGTGAAGATTTAAGGAGTGGGCAAAAGAGACAAACCACAGAAGAAGAAATTGGAGGAAAAGCATGTGGACGTCTCTGAGAGGAAAGTGAATGAAGGTAGAGCGTTAGACAAGGCTTCTTTTATGTGTGTTAGGAGGCATCATGCTGCTGCACTGCTTTGGGTGGGCACTGACTGACCACCCTCCTGAACCCCCCCCCACCACACACACAACACACACACACACACACACACACACACACACACACTCCCCTGTCAGACCCTGGAAATACCTCGCATTCCTTCCACTTCACTGACTGCTTTACCGCCAAGGAGAGATAACAAAGGAATGGGCAGGCATTGAAATACCAGCCTGCAGTGTGGACTCTTCTTATTAAAACCACTGGACACCCACACCTTATCTCGCCCATCCCACACAGAGATGTCACTGGCTGTTCTGCTAATGAGATAGGGTGTACTGTACAGCTAAGCGAGCCACCGGCCCGGCTCACCTGTTAATCCCACTCAAGTGAAACCTCATCCTACTGTCTGCGCAGCGTGTTGGCTCGCACTCGTACCTGGGCCCCGACTCGTACCCTGGCCGACTCCGGCTCCACCACTCTCCCCTGGGATGAGCTTCTCTCTTTCTCTCGGGCTCAAGTTGCCAGCTCGGGTGTCCTGGATTCCCTGGGTCTACTCTGCTCCTGTTTCACCTCCTGTAACATGCCTCCTTTCCTTTTGCCATGCTCAGGTCATCTATACTACTCACCCCCACGAGTCTTCATCAGGATGACAAAGAGGGATGGCTAACAGATGCAGTGCTACTCATTCACTTGTATGTTTTGGTCCGCTGATGCACAATCAAGATCGAATAGATGATATTGCTTGAACGGGAGAGAGCAGATTGATTTCCAGGGGCCAGTTCATTACAGTGTAAGGAGAGAGCTTCGCAGTCAGGTGATGTTCAGGCTGAAGTCTCTCAAAAACCTCTTCTGTATGTTGGCCAGAAAACGGGGCTGACAGCAGAGGAGCACGTAGCCTGGAAGTGCGCTTCGCAACGAGACTGGCAGGTGGAAATATACTGTGATTCAACCATCACTACCCAGCTCTCACCGTCTCTTATTCTCACTTCATGCTCTTACCTCTCCAAGACATGGTCACCGATGAAACTGAATTATAAGGCGCTGTGTCTTCTTTGTTCATTGAAGATGTACTGTAATTAATATTTTTCAAGCTATGATATTTCTATGGGATAAACAAATCGGTAATAAAATTGAGTGTGTATTGTAAACTCCTAGCTGCCCTATCAAGTCAGTTACTGAAGGTGTAGTCTGACTCACCGGATGTAGACTGTGGGTATAAGCCTGCCATTGGCCGCATATTTCACGTGGCATTCTCCACCCCTTCCGCTATCTGCGCTATCTATTTTGTAAGGGCACCATCGCTGCATTCTGTGCTAAGCGCCACCCAAGACAATTGTGATTGGTTTAAATACAAACAAGCGAGTGTTTTTCCCCTATAGCAGAATGATAATGTGTGGAGCCAGACCTCCTTCTTTCGCACAGCGCTGTAGAGATAGGTCTGACTATGCAAGACTACTGAAAGTGTAACATGTAACCTTTTCCTGGATGAGGAATCTAAACTGCTGATCCTGGGTTTAGTATCTAAGGTATCAATATCTGGGGTTCTCTAAAAGACCCAAGATCTTACAGTTTGATTTCGTCACACGTTGACTTGGTTCACTAAATTCACTAGGTTCAGTAAGGAGATTGGCAGTAGCAGACTCTACACACAAAGCAGTAATACTGTGTTCACACTACGAACGACACGGTAACAGACTACAAGTTATTTTCAATGGAAGCCGGTGACATGAAGCTACAAACTGACACTTGGCGCGCTACAAATAAAGTTGAGCTAGTCTCAACTTTTTTCAGCGCTCCAATGACGCGGTGAAGCATCAACCAATCATGTGTTTTTGTTTAACCCTGTACCGTTCCGTCTACAAAAATGCCATTAGCTAGTTCCCACTGCTATTTAACGACACAACTACAACAACAAGCGTTTGAGCAACACTTCAACGGAAACTCGGCGACAATGTAGCTGGCCGTGCTGGCCGTTTTGTTGCAGTTGTCGCTCGTACTGAACATAGCTCCACACAAAAACAACCACTGACTTAAGAAAAATAATAGAAAAAAATATATTAAAAGGTCCCGTAACACAGTAACAAAAATATTGCTGGCAATTGACAACAGCTTGGGGAAAGTGAGCATAATAGTTGCCGATGGTAGATACATATGTGGTTATAATGTAACTGCAACATCTCCTAACGTTAGGTATACTAGAGAGCCCATGGGGATAAACTTCCTTGGCTCCATGTTGCCACGGATTTGTAATGCAGCCGGCACCGCTACAATCTACACCAACGCCTGCTTGCGAAGTGACCATTGTACAAAAACGTTCTGATGCTGGCCTTGAGGCAAGAGAAACCATGTCAGTGACGGCGCATAAATGTGAATCGCCCCTTCAATCTTACTGGCGCCCAAACTACAGCGATAGAAGATGCTGGAGCGATATCCTCGCTCCTGGCACCGCACAATTAAAATACACCTGTCCAGAGACAAACACCCCGATACCAGCAAAGAGGAGTTCTAACATAATTCAACACTGCTT
Source organism: Sebastolobus alascanus (assembly GCA_916701645.2). Classification (NCBI taxonomy): domain Eukaryota; kingdom Metazoa; phylum Chordata; class Actinopteri; order Perciformes; family Sebastidae; genus Sebastolobus; species Sebastolobus alascanus. The sequence continues at coordinate 220,066 of CAKAOJ020000218.1, forward strand.
CAACAATTGCACAATTATCCAGATAAATGTTGCTTGGCAAACGTTCTGCTAAATGTTGTTGAAGAACTACATTGCTTGACGGAAGAGTCTAAGAAAAAAGGGTAAATAAATGTTGTTCCTACCTGCCCCTTGGAATGGCCCAACATCCAGATGTCAGCGTCCAGATGATGATGAAGGGACCCACAAGCTGCGATGACCACACAATATTGCAATAGTAAAATAACACACAATTGAACTCTTTCGTGGCGAAATTGTAATGATAACCAGCTAGCTAACGTTAACCTTTGGTAGCTAACTCACAGGATAATCCATCAGTTTTCTCTCTCTGGTAATACTGTCAGATCCACTCAGTTTCAATTCCTGGAAATCTTACATTATGAGTTTCTTATTTCACTCTTTTCAAAATTAACGGAGCTTCTGTCAAGCACCTGTCTAGGTTGCGTGCTGTGCGTGCTCTAAAGATTCACCTTATGCTGCATTCAGGCCATGATGCTAGAATGGGAAAAACATGAAAAACACAGGAGTGTTCCAAGGTGGTTAGCCCGAGTGCTAACCTTGTAGTCACTCCAGATAAACAACACTACTACTTTTGTTGTGTTATGTATTTGAAGCACTTCATTAGCAGGTGAAACCAGATACAAACAAAAACTGTCGCCTATAGCTCCAACAAAATTATCTGTATCGATTGTGTTAGTTATTTTAATTTTATTTTGACCATGTAACTGACAGCGGTGGTGCATTTGCAGCCATTCTGCCAAACATTTGTTGCCATGTCTGCTGTTCTTTTCACCGAGAACTAGCCTACTCGACTGCAAGTGATTCCGGTTTAAACGATATGACCTGAACGCGTCATTAGCTTGTGAGGCGTTTAGGAAACATCTGTAAATTACGGAGTCAGAACATATCCTGGGTTACACCAGCATTTTGAATTGTTTTTGTAAAATGAACACGTGATATATCGATTGTATTTAAAGCAAAGTTTGACATTTTTGGAAATACACTTTTACACAGATTAGAAGATATCACTATCATGTATCTACAGTAAATATGAAGTTAAACTGAAATGTACAAACAACTATTTGCATTTCAGGACACATGATCCACCATAAAAAGGCCTTTTGCCGATTTCAAACATTTTTTTTTGTATGGATTAAACAAACCAATTAAAACATGTTAATGAATTAGTTTTAGTGAGTCAGTTAGAGTTTTGTAGAGTTGCTGCTCAGAAAATTGTGTTACCTTTGGACAGAGCCTGGAATTAGTGTAAATGAAGATGGTATTCTACAACAGAGGTTCTAAACTTGGAGGTCAGGATCCCCTCTAAGGGGTAGCAAGATAAGTTTTGAAGGGTCTCGGGATAGAGAGCAGGAAAAATAATCTATTCTATATAACATTATTTTATTTTTTCAAAATTTCCTTTCATCTTTGCTCTTTTTTTTCTTATGAATAACTGGATCATTTTACTTATTCAGGCCACTAAAATGTATTTGTGTAAAACAGTGGGAAAAAGTCACTCATGGTCATAACTGATAGATATATAGAACAGATGATGAGGGGTCGCAAGTAGCCATTGCTTTATTTTTAAGGGGTCACTAGCCAACAAGGTCGAGAACCACTGTTCTACAATATACTGTAGCTACAATGGCATCCAATGTATAATATGCCAAGCAAATAAAATATGAACAAATGACATATCCTACTGTACAATAACAGCAATAGTTTCGAAACAAGTCAATAAATAACCACAAACAGTTTCTTTGTGTGCATGAAAATGTCATTTCTCAGCATTATTCATGACCCAAGAAGATTCGAGGAGACAGACAGAAAGGAGGAGTCACTCAGATTTGGGTGAATTTTGGAGGCGTATGAAGAAATTGGGAGGGGGGGGTTAGTGCATCGGGGCTGAGCTGTGAGCCCAGCAGGAGGCCATGTCCCCCTAGGGAGGGATGTCCGAGCATGGCACCCCCCCGGGGGCAAGACAGACAGACAGAGCCACATAGGGTTAACGTGATGGGAACAGTGGCGGGCATCAGCCTCGCCTCCTCTCATTGCCACGTCCTTGTAGAAATGCCAGGCCTTTGGGTGTGGTGGGAGTGGGTTTTTTGGAAGTCAGTGGGTGGGGTAGTGTGGCGCTAACGTTGTCCAGTGGTAATCCTACATGGCACAGGCAAAGCCCCAGGTAGTGTTTTAGGAGAGCAGTGGCAGCTCTGTGTCATGGCTGGCCAGGGCTAATGTGTCAGCTGGGTGTTTCCCCAAATCAGCCTCGTCCTACACCAGGACAGCCCTCAACCACAATGAGCTGCTGAAGATGACATATGCTGAAGGCAGAGACTGACTCTCTGTGCGTGTAATGTGTAATTTATGTCACTTCATGCACACACACACATGCACGCCTGCATGGCTTTTTTTTTCATAAACATACGCATGTATTCATGGAGGTGTGTGTCTGTGTGTAAGCATCTGTCTGCCTGTCACTACATGTTTGAGTGCATACAGTGCACGTGTATAACTGAGCCTGTGTGTGTGTGTGTGTGTGTGTGTGTGTGTGGACCCAGACCGATGGTGGGGTGGTGGGGGTCTTATTGATGTTGATGCAGTCCAGACATCTTTATTTAAAGCTGATGTGGTTAAAGTAGCCTCTTAAGCCGCCCTCTCCACGCCTCTGTGGTCTAAGCCAGTGTGAAGAGGTGTGCTAATCGCTCTGCCATGTCTGCGTGCAAGACGAGCGGGAAAGTTCCCTGTAGCCCGGCGATTTGATCACAGCTGATTAGAGACGCACCCATTGCCCACGAGGCGAACAGGTATGAGAGCAGATTAGAGCTGAAAAGTATATAAGGATAGAGCATTAGTTGTTAGCTCAAAGGCGACAAAGTATCTTAAAAGATACCACAGTGTGAAGTGGCAATCCGAGTGACGCAGTTGGATCCACGAGTGCAGCGTATCCACGAGTGCAGCGTATCCAATGGGAAATCTGTGGAGGGTTGACTCTGAATAGCAGCAGCAGCAGCAGCAGCAGCAGATCCTTCCCCTGCTCGCCAGCTCCTCTCCTGACAGAGCTGCTGCTGATCGCGCTGCCTCGGGCCTGTTGTGACTGGATGCTGCCGTCCAAGCCTGCATGTCAGTGTGAGACAGGCTCTCCCTGACCTCTCCAGCGCTAGGGGCCTCCCAGCCCCAAGGAGGGGCCCCCCGCTCCATCACATCCCTTCCAATTACTGACATCCTGCCGCCTTTGAACACACAGGAATCATAGTGAAGAATAGCAGAGGTCAGACTGCAGATGGAGAGGGGTGGAAACGGCAGAGTCTAAGTAAGAGGGAAAGAAAGAGAAAAGGGGCGGGGGGGGAGAGAAGAGTGAAAAGCTATTTGTGTCATTGATGCCTCTGTAGCCCCTCCACCAACCCTCCATCCTTTTCAAGGCTTCTGACTGAACCCTAATCAGGAGCAACTGTTTCAACAACAAAGATGGAGGGGCAGTGGAAAAAAAAGGCCTTCCAATTGGTTTAAACAGAGAAAACAAAGCACAAACATTCCCTTTGCCTCCTGAAAAACACCAGTTTGGGTCACTTTAAATGTGTTAAACATCTGCCATATTGGAACATAAAAGAAGTTTTCTTCTCCTGATTACTATTCAAGTTAACATTCACTCATTAGGCCTCCCTAAGAGAGCATTTCCTGTTACTTTTAAGGACTTAATTAATATGAAATGACATTTTACAGAGTGGATCATAGACTTTTTTGAGTAGGGGACATGTACGGTAAATAAGCAGTTTGGTTATGGGAATGAGACACACAAGCTGCGACTGGTTTCAACGTACAGTGTGTTTCATAGCTGAAGTCACTGATGAATGAATTACTGTGCTCAGGGAAAGGAATGGGGGGGGGGGGGTTGCATGTTTGCGCATGTGTGCATGCAGGCTGTGGCTGTCCTATAACGAACGGCATATGAGATTGGTTGGTGCGCCTGGCAAGGGCCCAGTGCCCTTAAACCCAAATTAGCCTTTCCAAACCCATATCCCCCTGGCACAATGAAAAATCCCACACGTACATATAAGCCCACGCATTCACAAATACAAACACACACACATACATTCATACACACACACACAAAACACACCAATGACCTCACTCTGACCAAACTGTGGTGAACACTGCCAGGCCAGAAATCCCTCTAAGGCCTCCCTTTCAGACTGTAAGCACTGTACTGCTGAGTGGCCATATCAAGGGTCATTATGGGGTCAGAATGGGCTGATATTAGACTCCAGCAATCCCTGCAATTCAAGCATATAAAATGTGCATCGCATTTGTGGTAATCGCATTACATCAAACTAGTTTTGACGTGTTCGCTGTGGTGCGGAAGGCATAAAAATAGCTTCCCTTAAACTTTACCATTTATGCTTTTTTGTATTTTTTGCCTAAGCAAATGAGTTTTCGTGCGCTCTTCATTTTACCGAAATACACGATGTGTGTGTGAGCGTGTGTGTGTGTGTGTGTGTGTGTGTGTGTGTGTGTGTGAAAGTGGAGTTTAAAGGGTGTTGAAAACTATTAGCCTGCTGCAGAGAGGCGCTGTGCAGAGAATGAGTGATGAATTATTGAAGTGGCTCTTTGGTGTGAATGAAGTGTTGAAAATGTCTATTGCCACGAAGCACTCTGACGATCCTGCACAAGGCTTTCAATAGCATGTGTTAAAATGCATGTGTTGGTTCAGACGACTACCGTTCCACCACGCCTATTTCTTCGGAAACCGTTAACAACATGCAGAAAAGTGGGTGCCTAACTGGTCCCCTCTTTTATTAATCTGCACTTCACCTCTCGGCCTGTCAAAACATTTCACTTCCCTCTGTTACGGTTTCTTCTTCTTTTTCTCGCTGTCTCTTTTCTGTCTTTTTCTCTCTTCCCCTGTTCTCTTCCTACAGGGGCCTCCAGAATTTCCTCTTGTTACAGCACATCCAGTGATCAGTCACTGTGATTCCACTCTTTCAAGTCATCCCTGTTTCAAAGAGCCATTGCCGTTGGGGGGAGAGTGAACAGGAATCTGAACCAATGCTTTTCGACAGCAGGGCCGCTCCTGCACGTTACAGCCCAACAGCACCAGCGGAGAAGGGCGGGGAGGGGGAGGGAGCGAGAGAGAAAGAGGAGGAGGAGGAGGAGGGCTCTCAAATACACATCACACATGAAAGTCACCTCACTCCAACCGGGAGAAATCACGGGGCCCTGACGGAAAGGTAGCAGCCGGCCGCAGGCACCGGGCGAGTTGCTAGGAGACAGGGAAGCACTGCATGGTCGACGGGATGAGCGGATGGCTGGTTGGTGTATTCGCTCAAATGGAGCTCACTGACACGTACAGACACACTGACAACATACAGCTAAACGTAAACACACCGAGACATGAAGGGAAGAGACGTATAACAGAAATACAGAATATGACATGACTGCATGGAATAAAAAAAATGGGAAAAAAGGGTCCTGATAACTGGATTATGTTTCTGAATTTACACAATATAAAGACATTTTTAGCATGATAACCACAATACCAATCAATTCAGCCTCGTAATATGCGTATGCACTAATCCCAGATATATTGAAGGTGAACACAAAGTGTTGATCAGCGCCGTCCCCAGAGCTGCATGGATGCACACATGCACTCAGTCCAGTAGTAAGGTGTTTTATGGTTGTGGGTAATAAGATGGCTGCTTGCCTCTCTCCTTGACCCGCTGCTGAACCTGCCATAGTTGACACGACTACACTGGAGGGATGGGAGATGGCAAGAGCCGAGCAACCATACCTGACAGTCAACAAGAGAGCTCCTGACTCATTCAACCTCTTAATTTCAATCTCTCCTTCTGACCCAGAATTCCTTCCCCTCAATCCGACACGTTAGCTCCTGCGGAGGAGAGCATCCTGGGGATTACAGGCATGACGTGATGTGTTTCCAATGATTTAGCTTCCTCACTACGTGGTGAGAGATGCTCTGTGGAATGAGCCCACAGATAGGGTTTTTTTGGATGAGGAGCAAGGGGGGGGGAGGCTAACTTGCCTTATCTAAAGTATTTGGAGGGGAGGACACGGACGCCTTCTCTTCCATTATATCATTATGTAAACACAGGGCCGTGCCACAGGTTGACAGGCTGTATTTCATGAATCGGCAGAGAACAAGCCCGTCTTGATTAAGGCGCGCTTACATCATTGTGAGGAATCAATCTGTTTAATTGGTCTGCTTTTGTCAAATATATTAGCTTAAGACCTGAGTGAGACCATTATATTGAAGAGTGTAAATGAATATGCTTTCAGCAGTTAGGATCCACTGAGCTTGTTGTTATGATTTATTGTGCTTACTAAACATGTTTTCCCTCACTTGACCACGCCGAGGCTGACGGAGGGAGGAAATATGAGAAAAAAAAAGGAAGGTGTAAGGACCGGCACAACTCATCTTCAAAGTGGTTCATTTCATGATTGCGGTCATATTGATGCAAGATCGACTGAGTGTGGCAACATTGGGTGAACCTCATATAAAAAGAAATTCAATAAGTCCATTGTATAATGCTGCAGGAGACCATCACCTGTGTTTGAAGCATATATCACCTTGACCTGTTTTGCATATTTTTTTCTCAACAAAGCAGGCCGGGTTTATCTTCCTCTACACTGTTTTTACGTCAACCATTTTAGCATTCATGGCGAGCCACAGCAAGGCACAATAACAAGTGGTCTATTCAAATTAAATCAGTAATGGCATTGTCCATATTTCAGGCAGGTCATGCGTTTTTATTTATTCAAAGAATGAAGACAGGTCGGTTCCTCTCACAATTATCTCTTTTCATTTAAAGAATGAATGTGCATGTCAGGGCTTCTTTTACTCTCTTTCTTTCTATTCTGAGTTCCCCCCCCGTCGCCGCTGCCCCCGCCATCACTGGGCGACAGTAGAGGTCGTTAGTGGAAGAGGGATGATGCCAAACTTGACTGGAGTCGAGCCTTATCTCTATTCTTTACACTCTCGCTTTTGTTTCAAGGGCTTTGTTTACACACGCCCCATTAATCACCTGCTGCCTTCCCACAATCCCACAGCATTTAAAGTGGGTGCTCGTCCCGGGGACACTGTGTGTGCAGCGCAGGTGCCAGTGTAAATCTCTCTTTCTTCTCCTCTTAAGAAGGAAATGAAGATTCCCAGACCTCTGGTCACCTTCTCCTCTCAGGTTCCCCTATTATCTCTTCTTTACTCTGCCCTTGGCCTCGATCGCTATCTCGACGTATCACTCCAACTCGGACGGGCCCCGCAGCGGTCTGATTACCAAACATTCACACGTCGCCTCAACCTGGGCACGAGTCGGTCTGGCCCACCGACGCCACCCTATATGCCGTTTAATCCAGTCCAGCTGACTGACACTACCCTCATGTCTTGACGGCCGAGTGTGAGGGTATGCAGACAGGATGTTGTTGAGCAAACATTAATCACACCACAGGAACCCACAGGCAGCAGAGGAAGATGGAGGACAGGAGGAGAAACCGCCCGCCAATGGCTTCAAGGACTGCAGGGTCACCTCTAGAAGGACACCTAAACCCCAAATGGTATGCAGACAGTCCTCCATCTGCCTCACTGTACGACGGAGGCCACAACATTGTCATCCATGTTCCAAAGTGTCCACATTTTTTCCTTGTACGAATAAAAAAATACTGCATTCATTCCTGTGCTGCCTTTGACACTCGGAATATCAATGAATGTGTGAAAATAGGTGAAAACAGGAGCTATGTTATGCCATAATGAGGACAGAACATTTGAAAACGTGTGAATTAATTCTCCGTGCCTCTCTGCAGATACACGGCTGCATTTGAATATTGGTCTAAGAGAGTATATATATGTGCAGTCCATGTATGTATGGGAGCTCACTGAGAGCGCTTTAATGCATAGCCCTGTTTAATTGCATAGTCAATGCATTCATCATTCAGAATGCAGAGCCCGGCTAAAATGAATTGAATTATCTGGCGGGGAGAACAAAGAGATGTACATTGAGTTTGTGCGTAATTTATTGTTGCAGAGTGAAGCGAGCGGGGAGTAAAGAGAGGCTGGGAGAATAAGAGGCAGAGAGGGAAGATGGAGAGACCTGGAGGAGGACAGGAGAGAGGGGGGGAAAAGAGAGAGAAGAGGGGAGTGAGAGAGAGGCAGACAGAGAAAAAAAAAAGATGAGGGAGGAGAGGGAAGATAGAGAGGTCTGGGGGAGGAGAGAGGAGAGGCAGGGAATGAGAGAAATGAGTAGGAGAGAGGAGATAGGGAGGCCAACAGAAGTGGAGGAGGGAGAGAGAGAGAGGAAGACAGGGAGGATGAGGAAGGAGAGAGATAATAGTGAAGCCTGGAGGAGGAAGAGGAGGAGAGATGGAGGGAAAGAGAGAGAGAGAGGGAAGCTTGTGCGCAGAGCCAGAGATAGACCAGAGACAGACCTGACACCTTCCTCCAGATTCCTAAGGGGATAAAACACGAGCAGTGTGTGTGTGTGTGTGTGTGTGTGTGTGTGTGTGTGTGTGTGTCCGTTTCCACATGCCTGCACAAGTATGGAATTTGACAAGAGAGGGTTTCTGGGAGATTTCTTGTGTTGTTATACATGTAAATGTTGAATGAGTGGTCCACCTTTCCCAGGGTGAACACCTGGACGTATCCACCTACATTAAATCTTCCCTCGTCCACGGTCCCTCTCACACACACACACACGCACATACACACACACACACACACACAGACATAGACACACATTTACTCTGCCAGGTCTCCATCTCTCTCCGTTGACTGTGAAGTAATTGCAGTGAGTATTGAAGAGAAAGCTTGTGGAGCCCGTGGTGATGGAGAGAGAGGGGGGGGTGGGGAGCGGACTGAGGAAAATCTATTTCCCAATACTATCTAACTGCAGCTTTCCTCCAATGGACTTGCATTCCTGGTACTGGCTGTGTCCCATTGATTCTTTCCCAACATCATCTGAAAATCTATGAGCATAAAGGGCAGCTCCGCGAAGTACAAAGCGCACAAGTGCACATCGTGTTCTATACGGTCACTGTAGGAGGAAACTCTCGATCTCACCTTCTCTCGTTCTCTTTATTGCTCTGTGTTCTTCCTGCTACTTCTTCCCATTATTCTCGGCCCCGTCCTCAAACAGCGGGGGGTGGGAGGGATAGATCCAGACAGAAGGAGGGGAAGAAGAGGTGGAGGTGAATAAGAGGGAAAGGGGCAGAGGAGAGGCGCCGGGGAAAGGCCATATGGATTATTCTGCGCAGGTTGTGACATCTCCTGACAGTGCATTATACAGCAGGGAGCTAAGCAATGCATGTCCACATCCTGTTTCTGTGGAATAACTCAAAACTGGAAACCTACATGTAGCGCGGGCTTCTAGTGGCTTTAAGACTTGCAGATTATTTGACTTAAATAAGCCTCTTGAATTTAATTGTCTTCTTTTCTGTCTACACATTTCCAAACGAATGGCACTAAACACAAAGGCTGTCTCTTAAAGCAGATATACATGTGCTTCTTTTCTGCTAAAATACAATGTCTAAACCTAAGCCCTTAGAATATGATCATGGCATCGGTACAACATTCCTTGGACGGATCTATACTGTCCTACACACATTCAAGCAGATGGAGTCGGTGCCAAACAGCTCAGTGCTTAGACTGGGAGTAGGCTACGCGGTTCCTCCTACTCCCCAACGCTTGCCAAGGATTTAAAATTAGACTGTGAAGAGATGCACATTGTAGTGTATGGTTTAGAGCTACGGCTGAGCATATAACACCACCTTTCGATAAAGCGGTCTCGAGGCAAATATTCCATATGAAGATAGGGAGAGAGGGGGCGAGAGTGAGGGGGTGCACTTAAAAATTCCTGGAAAATTGTCAAAGCTGGAAAAGTGTTTCAAGGGACTTTAAAAACATGTGTCAATAAGAAGCGCAGCTATCGATTGCCTATACCATGCTGCACCTAATGATGATTATTTCCTGACTGCAGGCTCCCTTTAAGGCATTATGGGAAAAATATAAAGAGAACTTTAACATTTATGAATAATGCTGCACTATACGTGGAATCAGGCTGACGGCAAATTGGACATCACACTGTCCCTTTAAGATTCTCTCTGTTCAAGTTTGATCAGCTCTGAATAGTGTTAACTGCAGTGCACATCTGCATTATTTCAAATTAGGGGAAATCATTTATTTTTCATTTATTTTATTTAAAAGAAAATGTTGATTAAGCCAAATCATCTCCATCACTACCTACATTTTTATATCACTGCTAATAAGCCCATATGGGGGTATCATAGATGCAAACAAAGGAGTGAAATATATCAATTGCTACTTGATACTAAGGGAAACAACATGTCATATACACACCAAGCTTACATTGGCTCACCTGACATTCCTGCGCTTGCTGCCTATTTCTTTACCCCCAAAGGAACGATTGTGCCTCATCGCAGAAGTGAAGGAATAGCCAGAGGCCAGAGGTCATTTGATGAACAGAGTGAGACTAAGATGCATTAGTGGTGGCTCAATGGTTGACAGGTCAGAGTTCGTCAGCAACGCAGGTGTCCATGACTCAATGGAGTTAGGAACAACAGTACAGGTGAGGTCACATTCCCCTCCAACACAGGAAGCTCCACCGCCTGAGGTAAATCAGTGAGTTACAACTTAACAAAACTATATGTGTGTCTTTATACCATCTAGTATTTATGTTCAGTGTGTTTAAACATCAGGACTTAAAATACTTAATGTCACCACCTCAAAAGTGAGAGGGATCCATTTTTATAACCCCACACGCAAGAACGTGTGACTTGATGAGTTTTGACACACCCAACATGCCTACAAAATAAACTATCATGCCCGACAGATTAGTAACGTTGCTTTGCCTCACACATAGGCACAAATAAACAAGGACCAAACTGCCCCGTGGTGAACAAGCACGCAGGGACGGAGCCACAGCTGTGTCCCACACAATCGTGTTGACTAGAGGCCTCAAAGACAACATGTCTGTGTCAAAATAATGACAAAGCAGTGTCATACATGGCTACAAGCTGGAGCGAGGAGATGGGAGAGAATGGTGAGCGATGTTAGAGTGACTTAAAGCTGGATGGAAGAGAGAGGAAAAGAGAGATAGAGAGCAAAATGGAGAGAAGAGGTCAGCGGGAGACGTAACAACCAACCACTGGCCCTGTCGTAAGAGTTTAGTCAGATCAAGCGGTGCATTTAGGTTAGCTGCTTGTGCAACTCACAGACACAACTATCCTGCAGTTTTAGCTCAAGGAAAGCTGGCGTTTTTCAGAGAGGCTTAGATGAGAAGATGAATGGAGGGAGAGAAAGAGGGGCCAGAGGGGATTTCGGGCCCAGAGGAGGAATGCAGAGAAAGGACGAGTCCTTTTCTAAGAAGATGGGGGACAGCCAGAGCCCGGCGCAAAAAGAAGATCCTGTTTGCCGTCCCTTGATACAGTATACACACTAAATAGTCTTTGCAGCAGATTTCAGAGACAGACCCTTGTCTTTGTTCGGCTAATAGGCAGACCACTCTAAATGGGCTGTTTTTCAACCCTCTGACACAAAGACACTTTTTCATGACTCCTCGGTGCCATCGTTTTCCTGCTCCTCTTCTTCAGATATCTGGAACAGAGCGCTCTCTGTGTCTTGATGTGTCGCTCCCACAGCACAGGAGCTCCGAGCAAAAAAAAACTCTCTCACACTCTGCTCCCCATCGCCAGTAAAACTACACTGCACAGCAGACACAGGCCAGGAGCGAGTAACTAACAGGGTCCCGTAGAGTGAATATGTGAGCCATTAAATGACCAAAATGGTCAGTCATAATACCCAATGGCTGAAATCAACATTTTACTGCAGCCCATTAAGTTTTTTGCTCATAAAGATGGAATCAATAGTAGAAAATGATGTCCCTACGACAGCTTTATACAGATTTGTACCATTTACAGAACAGCTCCACGACTGACTCACTCACTACAATCAGGATATACATTTTAATGAGGTATGTTGCCCTTTCCTAAGATGGTCTGTACTTGTTGTCAGCTCCACTGTATACCCAGGAGTTGTTGTTACTTGACTGCTCTGAACCCTCAGGCTGTTTGGCACCTACTGGAGGTGAACAGAGTTCATTATCTAATAGCAATTTCCGCCGGTGGTTCTCTGCCTGTATCCTCGCATGCAAACAGTAAACAAGCTCCCAACCAATACAGGTGCAGAAAAGTACAAATTACCTATACATCTATATTATATCTCCACTAGTTCTCCAACTAGTGATAGATCACTGCTGTCAGGTGTAAGAATTGCCAATCCATGTGAGGTTTTTTTTCATTTTCAACTTTGGATTTGAGTGGATTTCATGGTCCCCAGAGTCATGAAACATGTTCCACGTATAATGAACCGTGTAAATATTCAGCGCGGGTAAAATCCATAAAACTCACCGAAAGCCAAGTTGCAAGGGATTTCCCTGACAGCAGCTTCCTCCTCAAAACTTTCAATTAAGTTGCCTGGAAAAATAGTTTGATTAACAAATCGTTTCATCCGTAATTGAGTCTTAAATCGTTTTGCCCTTAAAAGATTGACATATGTCCTTATTTCTGATTTTATCATTATTTCAAATCAAGTCAAATGTGTTTGGAAAGTAAAGTTTGTATCTCTCTCTAAGGCAAAGAAAACTGAAAAAAAACGAATTGCAGTCTAAGTGACGACAAAGATTTATTTCCAGTGTTGCCTTTAACACCTTGCTTCATAAACTCTTTAACCATCAATGTGCTGTTTTCATGAGCGTGGCATCAAATGTCACATAGGGCTGTCTGCAGACTTTGATGGATCAATCTCTCTCCCACCAGCCATCCCCGGGGCTTTCATCTGCTTATCTCTGACCACTGTCTGTCTGACTGACCGCCTCACTGCTCATTCACACTCGGAGGCTTCCGCACAGCCCTGCAGCTCTCACTCAAAAAACACCTCCTCACATACCATACTCAATGACCACAACCATTAGTGGAGGCAGGTTTGCAAAAGTGAAACATCTCCCCCACCCCATCTTCACAGTCTCTCTGCGTGCAACCTATGTGGTATGCAGACATATACGTAAGCGCTACATGATTACTCACTACAGTTGTTGGGCCTCCCTCAAGCCCATTCATGTCCTGAACTAGAGTCATACATGTATAAGCAATTTGTCATCCTGTTGCGGAAATTGGGTAGATTCCACGCTCCCGGGCCTGCAGGGCACACGGGCACACATCCATTATCTGTGGCATCTTTATGACTTTAATCTGCACTTATCAAGTTGTAGGCATGTTTGTTTCATCGCTAATGTGTTTCTCTAAGTTTGCTCACGACTTCATCTCCGTCTCTCACACACTCATACTTGCACTCAATCTTCCCCTCTTTTATTAGAAGTATACAGGCTTATTTACATATCCTACAGAGGCATATTCTCAATGTGACTGCTGCTGCTGGAGGCTTTCCCGCCCTCTCCAGAGGGTCTTTTCAGCCCCGGGGCTGCCGTAGTGATGGGATTAGGGGGAGGCCTGGAGCGTGTCCACGTCTGGAGCCGAGCAGGACCGTGCTCCGACGACCCACCGACCTCAATGCTATTGTCCTGCCTCCCAGCGACCCACTCCAGGTGCCAGGCAATAGAGAAGATGCTCCAAACTTTCCCAGGAATGAGGCGGACGGACTAAAATAGTTCACCTCCTTCCACCACCACCACCACCAACTCACTGAGAATCTGAAAAGGAGACTATCGTCAAAGGCAGAGGGGATGTCCTTCTTGCTCTTTCTCTCTCTCTTCTCTCGCTCCCTCGCTCACTCTTTTAAATCTAAATTCCCCTTTTTTTTGGTGGGGTGTGGGGGCCAGTGGGAGGACAGTTGTTTTGTCTCCCTCCATTGGCTGATTTACATCTCCACAGCTTCTCTATCAAAGTGGCCATTGTCAGTTCTGACCTATGAAAATTACAGAGGACACTGGGGGCCTTTCTCCTTTGACAGGCTAGCTAGCACACAGACAAGCAAGCACACACACACACACACACACACACACACACACATGAACACCAACAGTATAAACACACACCCACAAGATACACCCTCCGCTATTTTATTTATTCAGATTTTACACAGATGCTCAGCCCTTTTCTCCACTGTGCCCCTCTTTCTAAACATCCAGAGATGACAGAAAGGAGGGATAGAGGGAGAGGATGGAGGGAGAGGATGGAGGGAGAGGATGGAGGGAGGGGACGGAGGGAGGGAGGGGCGGGTCATCTAGGAATAAGGGGAGAGGCATCCATTTGCACACCAATTGTTTTTCCTTCTCTCTGAGCCAGGGAGAAGAGAAAGACCACCTCTCTCCCTCTGAGACCACCGTCCCTCCTCCTCCTCCCTCCTCCTCCCTCCACCTCCCCCCCTCCTTCCCTCCCTCCTCTGTGAAAACAGCGTGAATGGAGAGCCACATTCAGCGGGGATGAATGGGATGGGGTGGAAATGGGTAGGGGGTCATTCTGACCACCGCAGCCCTCCAATGCCAGAGCCACATGTGCAGCATATTAACATATGAAGCCTTGTCACTGCTGTGTGTCCACTCTCCCAACTGACCTCATTCACATTCACTCTCTCACACACACACACACACACACACACACACACACACACAAACACACACGGAGCCTTTGGGTCAGGTGCGATGGCGTTTTATCACCAGAAATCTCTCTTAGAGCGCTTGTGCACCAACAGCGGGGTGAACTTGTGGGCAACAAGGACACAAGAGTGGCAGAGGATGAGTGGGGCCAGCGGCAGGCAAAGTGGGAGTCATGCCAAAAATGTAGATTAAAAAAAAAGAAAAATCAGAATGAGCCCCGCAATAGCAATAAAAGCCAAAGCTTCCACCACCGGAATTAAAAGAGGAACCGTGCAGCAATCTTGCAAATCCGAAAGCCATTGAACTGCAGTTAAGCAAATTGGAAAAACAAGTGCAAAAAATGCGAGGAGAGGGCCAAAGAAAACGTACCTTGGGCCCTCGCTGCACAGGGACCTTTTTTAGACTGCCTTTCCTGTTAGACTTTCCCTCATCGAGACAGTGCGTCACACGAGGGGAGTCTGAGAGCCCAACACATGTTAACCCTTTGCAAGCTAAACAGCAGCTTTCCTGCAGGAGCGCTCCACAGGGCCTGTTCGCACACTGTCTGCTGGGTCCGCTGTGTTTGGACTGAGCCTCTTACTACTCCACCATACTCCACTAATCTGTTTTACAGCACAGAGGGTTTAATGATCATATTACAGCTTCTACCTCTCAGGAGTGCTTGTCTACTATTTAAAAAAAAAAAAACAGGTTTGGTTTGCAGCCAACTGGCACATGTTGACTCGTTGCTGCCTTAAACAGTTGCATGGTAATATCATAATATGAAAAAAGTAGCACATCCTCACCTCTGTGCTTACTGCCTGCATGTTGTCTATGTGTGTGTGTGTGTGTGTATGTGTGTGTGTGTGTGTGTGTGTGTGTGTGTGTGTGTGTGTGTGTGTGTGTGTGTGTGTGTGTGTGTGTGTGTGTGTGTGTGTGTGTGTGTGTGTGCGTGTGTGTGTGTGTGCGCACTGGTAGGGGGCTAGTTATTAATCACTGCCTGAGAGCTGACATCAGGCAGCCAGTAAACGTTAATTAGGACCACCCAATGGCCAGGCCAGTGTCATTAGCTAATTGAGTTTGTTTATGTGTTTGTGTTTGTGGGGACCGAATGAAAAAGAAAAAAGAAAGAGAGAGAGAGTGTGGGTGGAGAGAGGAAGTTGGGAGGCAGAGGAGGGAGGGAGAGATGTGGGCCTGTCTTATCCAGTGCCCTGTTGTGGTGACATGTCCTTCAGCTCAATCCATAGGGAGAAAGAGAGATAGAGGGAGAGAGGGATGGAGCGACGGAGAGGGAGACAGGATAGAAATACAGCCCCCCACCACCCCCACCACTCTCTCACCCTCAGGAACCTGAGGCCTCAGCCACGACCGGAAACTTTCTCCACAGGCGAGCCATGAAAAGAAAGCTTTCTCAGATACATTGTGTTCTATACCCCCCTACAACCGTTGATTTGCATGCATCTTTTTGGAAATACATTCACACAAGCAAACACACACATTAACACACACATGTGTGAGCTCATGCTCCCTCCAGTCTCTCCCTGGTGTGTGTTTCACACGCCACCTCTGCTGCCTCCCCCGGGGTGTTTAGAGCGATGCTGTGTGTGGAGAGCAACCATGCCTTCAGCGCCGCATGGTCTCAGATGGCCTGGTGTGGCTGGCTGTGGTTATGCCTGTTGAGTCCGGCTGACCACCACATGATGAATCACATCCCTCTGCTCGGTCCAAAACGACACAGGCTAACCCACCAGCACAGCTCAGAGCGGCCCAGGCAAGAGAAACAACTGTCCCTCTTCCCTCGTCGTGCATGGAGATTATTTTTAACAAGCCAACAGAGCTCTGAACAGCAGCACGGAGAGCAGGAAAAGCAGAAAATCCACCAAGGAGCAAAGGGGAGGAGGGAGAAAGCTGAGCCGCAGCCCTCTGCTGTCAGGGCCTCTCTTCTTCTCTCTCTGTGATTTGTGCCCTCGGCCAGGTCCAATTCATGTCCCACAGATAGCTCAGCTCATGCCCCAGTAGGCTTGTTAGAGCAGTTGAATGAACGCCTACATGTAAGGATTTCACCCCAAAAGCTAGGACAAAAAAAAACAACAACAAGAAAGCAAATCCAGGCGGACAGACGACAAAGTGAGACATCGCCCAGTTTGTTTTGTAACTTTTCTGCCGCTGCTTTTTACAGGCAGTACACAGCGGTCATTGAGATCATTGTTGTCTGCTGGTAAAACACTTCCAATTTCAATTACAGCCTGTGATACAAAAGAGGAAGAAGCTCAATTCGAAGAGAGCATCAAATGTGCTCGTTCCATTTTTTCCTTTCTGCTTCGAGGGGCATAGCCTTTCTGTGTGAGCTAACATCAAGCAGGAAACAACAAACTCACTGAAAGTAAGAAAACTGCAAAATGCCTTTGTTTATTAGCCATTTGCGCTGCTAGAATACGTGCGCCTATGTCCATGCGTTCAACAACAAATCTAACGTGAAACATCTGGGCCAAATATTGTTTCCCATCAAACAAAACCTTGAAAAAGTTACAAGCAACCCAGTGCAAACTGACATCTCTGTGACCCCTTCCAAAACTCCACACATGGATATAAATCATGAGCACAAGCTGGAAATCAATATCACCTAATACCGCTATTAGGTGCAGAGACTCATCTCTTGTTCAGTCTTAAGTAATCAAGGATTTTATTTGGAAAAGTCAATTTTATTCATTGACAACTGATGGTTTACAATCAGGCTAGAAACTGTGATTTCAGGGAAACCCCAGAGCTCCTTTTTCCCACATTAATCATTCTCCAGAATTACACACATAGTGGGTAAAATTACATTACGGCACCGTACCCAGTAAAACTATCCCAGTTAGGACACATTTAGCGCTGACACCCGTGCATGTGTGTAAATTGTGTGTGCCTGTGCAGCTGTGTGTGTCCCATTTCAGTTCGCCTGACAGAAAGCTGCCTCTAACTGTGTTCACCACACTATTTGGTGTACTCCCTAATAGACCACCAGGGACCCTGCCTAGCCAATCACCTGCAAGCTTACACTCCTGAGTGGAGAACGGCACTCTTCCAGTGAATGGGGTGAACGGTAGAGAGAGGGGGGAAAACAAAAACAATGGAAAAAAGAAGGAGAAAATCACCCATCAGAGAGGTAGATTCTTGTTACCATGGCACCTTGGTATGGTTAAAGAGCATAGAGCTCTGAGCTAACCCACCTCCCCCCGATGCTCCACCTTCCCTCCCCTCCAGCACACCTTTTTACATGCCCCGGAGGAGCGCTGGAGCGCTCGGCGGAGCACGTCCACGAGAGATGCTCCCCAGCTAGGCAGGGGTGGAGAGACACTTCCAGCTGGATGCTGGGATCCAGGGAAGAAGCTCTAAAATTAGCCCCAGCATGGGGTGCAAGAACAGGGGGAGCAGGGGGTTGAGGGAGGAAGGGAGCGTGGAAGACGAGTAAAGAGAATGAGGGTGGGAGACTTGTGGAGGAGAAGGAATGCTGGGAGGCAGAGAGGGGGGCGGAGAGGGTGGTGACAGCACACATCTACCGAGACGCCTCTCTGCACATTCACCAGGCTGTGGCAAATTAAATGTCTGAACTAGCACTTCATAAATACACACACCTCTCCGCACACAATTATGCAGGTTCATAACACCGGCTCTCACACATCCGCACATTTACTTCCCACTCACATACAGTACGCACACACACACACGAGCAAAGCACAGCACATCATTAAATGATTTGCTCATTGTGAGATCACTGGGTGGCTACGCTCGTGGCTTAAGCTCCGTGAATGGTGCAGTGTCAATGGGCATCTGTGTCCCCGTGTCCCACTTAGTCCCCCGCCGAGGAGCCCAACCTGCCGCTCAGTGTGGGAGAGCAGAGGGCAGATGGGTAGAGTCCGATTATAGAGTTGTCTGACCTCTCTCACAGGCAGCTCACTGTGCTCCGTGCCCAGGGCCGGCACAGAAAGAGTGTTTGTTGTTGGTATTAGGAGCTAAACGGCTTAACGGTTAGCAGACGTGCTTCTAGAGGGTCGAGCACATCGTTTTTGACTTGCTGCCAGGGCTGTGAGAACCGAGGCAACTCAGGGGCGCGGAGACTGAGAAGGAGAGGTGGATGGAAGAAGGACTTAACTATAATTTAGAGTCACAGGTGTGCATAAATTGGACGCTGTGCTTCAGCAAGGGACGAGATGTACTTCTACGAGTCTACACACTGTCTTGCTACCAATTTTGTTATGACCAAGTGTCCAGTAACACAACCTTTTATCACCTGCGTGTCACTGCAGCAACACGTATAAAGTTCTATAAACACGGCTGTGAAACTGTACACTCTCTGGCCCACGTGTCACTCAATCCACTGACTTCCTATTGGGGCTCTCCACTTCCTGTCTGGGTTTGATGTCTCTACAGCTAACTGTACATCCGAGACAGCCTCTGATGTTGACAGAAAGTAGCAAATACATGTCAACATCTCCTTCAGCTGAGCTACTCAATCACACGTGTGCTGCACGTGGCTGTTTATTAATATAAGTGGTGTACATGGATAGTACGAGCCCGAAGAACACGAAACTGACGGCTCCTGTTATTTCTGCGGATTTCGCTACGATCAAGTCTGTGTACAAACCATAAGTACACAAACTAAAAAGTAAACTGCGCTCAGATTAAGTTGAAGTACCGCTAACAGACTGTGTCAACTGTGAGCGCGGGGCGAGATGAAAAGGGCTGCTACAGTAATCCCCTCCAGCCTGTCGATTTCCCTAATCTCCTCCTTTTGTTGTTGCTGGAGCCCAGAGGAGGGTGTGACAGGGTCAGGGGTGAAAGTTAAGAGCCTAGATGGATGCATGAGGAGGAGGAGGAGGGGACAGATGAGGTTTCATGCCCTGAGAAGACTCGTTGCCTTTGGCTGATACCACTACTTCCCCTGCAGCCCTCCCTCTCCTCCCCCCCAACCGGGCGAGAGATAAGAGCAAAAGGAGGAGGGCCCTTTTTGGAAACACAAACAGGTTTCTGACTCACAAGGGTCAAGGGTCAACGGGAGAACTTCCAGCGGTGAACACCTATCCCTATTGCACATCTCATCACATATACACATGCACATACATGCCCTCTGACTAAAGTGGGCTTTCGTCAAAGTCTCGGTCTACAGAGAGCAGAGCATCTATGAATTCCTTCACAGAGGGATTGCTCTTGTTCGATGTTGCACTCTACTATTATATTGTCAAACTAGTTTCAAACTTGTTTTGACAAGTGTAGCGACAGCGTAGTCGCGAGGCAAAGACTTAGCGACTGTGACTGTGTTAATACCTGATGGAAATATCTCCTGAATGTAGACTAACAGGAAAAGTTTAGACAAAAGACAACAGAGAGAAAGCCGTCTTGGCTCTTCTTGCCCTTTCGCCATTTTGACGTAGGTGTGAAGGTCCCTCCCTCCGGCCAAATACCTTTGGGATTATTACCGCGCAGCCTGAAACACGCCTTGCCAAAAGACCTACCCGCAATCTTGGTAAAAAACAACATCCGAGCCGGGGCGCTGGAGAAAATCCCCGGCCTTTATGTGAGAGGTGACTGGAGGAGATGAGGTTGCACTAGCATGTCTTCTCCTCTGTGACCCCGGGGGTTGATAGGTTGAGAACAGTGGCTCGCATTGTTTGCCTGTACTAACCTCCCCCCCCCCTGCTCCTCCACCCTGCCTTCTCTTCACCCTGTACCCCACCCAGCTGAAGATCGAGTTAACTCTTGCCTGCGGTCACTCCACCTCGCAGGAACTCAATCCTGTGCCTGCTCTGTATTTTTTTCTCTCCTGGGCCGGCCGGCGAGAGGTTAAAACTTCAGCCCCCTTTTCTCATATGATTCATTACCACCAGAGCCTGGCGGAGGATGAATAAAGGCCATAAGAGAGAGCTGCTGCACCACTGCAGGCAGATATCAATCAGCCAGCGTGCTGATATTGCGCGCTTTTGTACTCCTTTGAGAATTAATGTGCAAATGTATTCCTTGGGCCTTGTATAATTATCAGTTTGTGTGTCAATGCTTGAGAGGTTGCGATAATGTGTGTACGTGTGCAGTGTACGAGCGTGTGTTACAGTGTATGTGTACAGAGGGAAGAGGTTCCTTTGTCTTGTTCCCGATGCTAAGGGGCAGAGCAAGGGGAGCAGGGCCGGGCCTGCGACTCATAAATCACAGGAGAGGATGGAGAGTAACAGCTCAAATTAAGATAAAACCCCCTTAATTATCAGCTAAACAGCCTGGTGTCCCCTCTCTCCCTGGGCTATCTGTCACCCAGCAAGCAGGCCCAGTCACCAGGGGACAGGCTTTACTGCTCCTCACACACACACACACACAGAGTGGAGCTGCTGACACACACACACATACACACACACACACACACACACACACACACACACACACACACACACACACACAAACACACTCCCTTCCTCTTTTTCAATCGCTTACAATCTCTCTCTATTTCACACAGCATCCAAAACTTCACCGGTGCATCTGGGGTTCACACACATCACCATCCGACACGTGGCTGTCAATCAAATTAACTTGTAACGTATCACCTCTTTGCATCTGTTAACCCCCCCCCCCCCACACACACACAGACACACACACACACACGCATACACACACACACACTCTCCTCCCCCTTTTCTCTCTTTGCTTATTCACCGCGCCAATTATCATTACCCTAATGACTTCTCAATGGCCCTCAGTCCTCTCCCTCTTCAAAGGCTATCTCTACCATGTCCTCCTCCTCTCTCTCAATTTGCGGCCCAATGAGATGTCCTGACATTCTTGTGTGCCTGCAGTGACACACACACACACACACACACACACACACACACACACACACACACACACACACACACACACACACACACACACACACACAGGCAGCTCCTTTTGCCTTCCCTGGAGGTGTATTGTGAGGCAGTAGGTGGAGAAGTTTGGAGGTCCGGGTCTACTCAAAGCTGGAGAGCGTGGTTGAAGCACACTGAGGCAATGTGCGTGTGTGTGTGTGTGTGTGTGTGTGTGTGTGTGTGTGTGTGCACATATTTGTGTCAGAGGAGAAGACAGAGTGAGAGAGTAAGAGGAGAGGAGAAGAGAGAGAGAGAGAGAGAGAGAGAGAGAGAGAGAGAGAGAGAGAGAGAGAGTGGAGAAAAAAGGAGACACCAAAGAACTCTATTTTGGCATTCGTGGTGTTTGAGTGCTCTTTTTTTCACCAACTCTTCTTTTTTTTTCCCTCCCTTCAGTTCTCTTGGAGGCAGCGTATTGATTTTATATTAGGCCTGAGCTACCATCTGGCTGCTTTTCATTCCTCTGTTTTTATAAAGCAAGGAGGAACAGAGAGAGAAAGAGAGAGAGAGATCGAAAGAGACCGGGCTCAAAATTCATTATGCGTTAAATAAAGACAGTGAGAGAAAGGGGAGCATACAGAGTAGTGTGTGTGTATGTGTGTGAAACTGAGATAGAGTGTGTGTGTGTGCCTCTGCATGTGTGTTTATGTTTGTGAGCATTATCTGTGTGTAATGTGTTTCATACATGTATGTGTAGAAGGAATGGTGGGCAAACTGACAAAGTACAAAGAGTTCAATTTGACAGCATTTTCACAGAGAGATCTCTTCATACACACCCCCCAACCCCCAAGTCCCCTCATCCTTTCCTTCATGGTTGTCCCCCATCTACAAAAAAAGAGAAAAATAGATAGTACCCAAGAGAAAAATGTCAGCCCCCGAGAGCCACAAATCTCCATCTCCCTCCATCTTTCCTTCCCCTTTCCCTCCCCATCCCTTAGGAGCTGCTAGGTAAGCAAGCACGCCGCCCTTTCTCATTCCCTCCTATCATCCATTGATTTGTGACATCAATGTGTGATCGTCCGATGACAAATATTTAACATCCTGCCACGGTATTGATCCGAGTGCTCGGAGTGAAAGGGAGGAATCGAGGATGTGTTTTTCTCCCACGAGGTCAGGCTTGTATTTGCCCTCTGTCTGGGGTTACATTCTGCAAAATGCATGCATTGTTTCCGTGTCTTCACTGTAAAGCATTGTCTAGGTGGCCGCATCTGAAGCTATGAAGTGGTGCATTGATTTAGAATTTCGTATCTAATTTAGATGTCAAGAAAATAGCTTTGAAGGTGCAGAGTGCAGAGTCCCAAAAGTCTAAAAAAAAAATTGGAATAGGAACCCCTTGGGAAGTAGGAAATAAAGTTAATGATTTGAGTTGGAAATGCACACAAATTGAAAGACAATTGAAGTGACAACAACACAGATTAGCAGCTGATTGGCTCATCTGGTGTCACTACTGGGTAAAATAATTCATGACGTATCTATACGGTGAGTGCTTATAGTGTGACAGAAACTTCATGAGAGACACAAAAACAAAACTGAATCTTATGTGGTTGCATTGCATTTTATATGGCCGCGACGTACGGATGCTGATGCTGAGTGAATTGCCAGTGAGTGCGTCTGTGGGGTACTCACAGCACTGCGCTGAGATCCAGGACCGGTCTGTGATTAATGGTAGGGGACGCGCCCCACTAATTGTGGTTCCTGACACAGGCACACGTCCCCAGACAAAGCAGGACAGGGCTGGAGCAGGGTGCCATGCTCAATCACCTTCCAGCAGAAAGCCTTGAGTGCTGCTCCGGGGTGGTGGTGTGGGGGGTTCGGAGGAAAGAGAGGTCACGGGATATCTGGTGATGACAGTAGAGGAGAGCTCAGTGGAGACAAGAGTAGAGAAGTAGAGGGGGATGTTTGAAGTTCGGCCATACGGCTGCGACGGGGATTTACCAGAGACAAACAGAGTAACAGAAACTAGAGAGGTAGACCGTCCTCGCACGGAAGGGAGAGATTTAGTAGGCCTTACTTTATCCTCACTGGATTATCCTCATTGGATTTGAATTTAAGTCTGCTTCTGGTCCGTATAACTACATGCACCTGTTGCAGCAATATTTATCATTACCACCGCATTGTTTCATTGCACACTGATGTGTTTTGGAATGATGCAAACGTATATAAATATAAGGAATTTATCACAAAAGTATGTTATTCCACTCTGCTGCAGGTCCCGGATCCAATAAACTCTCAGGAGTCTTTTTAATATACTTAAACTCTACAACATTTTACTCGGCTGACCCGCGGACTCTGTAAAGGCAGAAGAAATGGCCCCATAATGCAAATGCTTTGTGCCTCTCTTCCACCTGCCGGCATCTTTTGAGAGGACAGATGGAAGTCATGAATTGGCTGCAGCGAGGGACCCCAGACACTCAGCTCTATCAAGAAATCCCTTTATAGGGGGGAGGGAGGGAGGCAGACTGTTTTCATATTGTGTCTATCAGCAGAGAGAGCGCTACAATGGGAAAGTCCTTAGAAAGACACTAACTTTAGATTGGTGATTAGAGCCCAATCATTTTTAACACATTTGTGCAGTCAATGTCTACAGTTTAAATTGATATTCATATGTTTGTGTTTAAGTGTATTCAAGTGTTGATTATGTGTGTGTGTGTATGCATGTATGAACATTTCTTAATTGTACCTTCCCTATCGTCCTGGGTCCAAGTCATTCAGGCAGATCCCCCTTCGGTCCCTCTTTGGCCTCCTAGGCCCCCCAGGCCCCCGTGAGCTTCCCACAAAAAAGTCCACAATGCTATTCAAACAATAGGCCAAGGGACAAAGAGCACATTTACACAAGTGGAGCCTTCTTTGAAAGCAAAAAGGCACTGTTTGGAAGATTTCCAAAACCCCCCCTACCCAAAAAAAAAAAAAAAAAAAACAGAGCCCCCTTTGCCCCTCCACACCCCACCTCTCAATTCCCTAGCTTTAAAAAAAAGTTCACCATTCCAGTGATGGAGACGTGGGAGCCAAATATACTCCACCAAGCCCAATCCCACCCGCCAATCCACAAGCACCCCCAATTTAGCCAAACCCCCTCTTTACAGGACAAAAGCTCTTTAGAGGCCGAGTGTATGTGAGGGCTCTGGTGGATACCATAGTGGCTTAAAGACCGTGGAGGCCTCTAAGAGACACTTCTTTTACTCCCAGTCTCCCTTCATTTCTCTTTCCTTCTCTCTCTCAGGCAGTGAAAGGTTCAGCAAGGGGTAGAAAGAGTTTGGAGAGGGGAGGGGGCAGTAAAAGGGGAGGAGGAGGGGGGTGTAGAGGGTGCTCTTATGTCAACATTGTGGTATTTTCCCAAAGATGCATATCGCCTCTATACAAATAGGAGATGTATTTATAGGAGTACATAGAAAGCTGCATGAGAGGAGAGCGTTTGGCCGAGCTTTCTGGCCGCGGCCCCCACGGCTCCACGGATGGTCTTCATGGCTAGTGAAATTGTTATTCTTTAGATGCGCGTTGGCTGGGAAACACACAAGTTCTCAGGCGACCACACAGTACTCTCCCTCCCAATATGGCTGCCGCGCAGAGGAGCCCATTGAAGGAAAAGGTCCAGCGCCATACATCTTGGCCGGAGCCAATATCGCGAGGCCTCTTTGTCAGCGTGCCTGGCCACACGGCCGTGGTTGGGCAGCGGGCATGTTTCGGGAAAACAGGGTAACTTTTCCACTTCTGGCTCCGTGAGACACACACCAGACAATTAATC
Organism: Sebastolobus alascanus; assembly: GCA_916701645.2. Classification (NCBI taxonomy): domain Eukaryota; kingdom Metazoa; phylum Chordata; class Actinopteri; order Perciformes; family Sebastidae; genus Sebastolobus; species Sebastolobus alascanus. The sequence goes on from CAKAOJ020000218.1 coordinate 245,280, forward strand.
TGCTGGTTTGGACCTAGAATACTTGTTGCGTTCAGATCTATCACAGCAACGGATTCTTACTGTGGTAGATAATAGAGTGGTGTAGGAATGAGGTATTATTGTAGGCCAACCAGGAAGTTAGAATCGCCCTGGTCCCCTCGACAAAAAGCCAATGGGATTCTTCCATTGGGTTTTGGCTTATTGCAGATAATAGGCTCTGTGACAAACACACGTTTATGGACACGTTTTGTTCCGCAAGATAATCTTCACAAAGGAACGCCACTTTTATGATTTTTGAACTATGAATGCAATCGCGAGAAGTGAAAAGCTACCATTAGGCTATAAACGAACTACACCACGGTCGCATGAGAGCGAGTATACACAACGAGGCTGTAAAGGCGGACGAGCCGGCGTGATGACATTTAGTAGTCTCATTTAGCCACTTGTTAGCAACCGCCTTTTTTAAGACATAGGCCTATAAAAGCTCCAAAATTCACGAGGGATATTTACTGATGTATTTTATATTGTAGAACAAAACATTAAACTCCAAAAACCCATTGACCTCCAGACGAGGGAACCGGAAGTGCTAAAATGCTAACTCATTTCCTGGTTTTAGGACTCATTCCTGTTCGTGTCTAGAAGGTAGCCCGCGAGTAGGGAAACTCTTGCGAGATGGTAAACGTTAGGCATTGACCTTGAATAGTTAAGGTAGAATAGGTCGTCGGGCAGTGAGTATCGCGAGAGTTTTTGCAGATTTCAGATCAGATTTTACGGGTTACCTTCTAGACACGCCAATCATTCCTGCACCACTCTATGGGGACAGCATGTCATCTTAGACCGAAATTGATTCTTGCCTTTTGTCTCCGAGAAGGCAAAACTAGTCAACAGAGGTGCGGGTGCGCAACAATAACCTGTCTGTGCTCATCACCAACCTGTGAGCACAAGCCCTTGTCCTGCCGTTAAAGAGGTCAGCCAAACCAGACAGGCAGGTAGTGTCTCACCACAGGAGTCTCTCCTGGCATACACGGACTCTTTAAGGAAACGTAGAACCTTGGCATGCGCAAACACAAAGCACAAAGCACAGCTCAAGGTTTAGTCAACAATAGAGAAGCACTTGATCCGTAAGCAGTCGCCCGACCCGCCCTCTGACAAACACATACCTTTTGATCTATTAAACGTATGTAGTCTGTCGTGTTTGCACCATTGCCAAACACGACAAACCAGCGCCATTAATGACAGCGAACAGGTTGTCACTTTGTACAATGTGTCCTCTGCGAACAATAGAAAGGTGACTAAGTGACTGGCACCAAACGCGTTATACATGCGGTGGGATTAAGCGCTTAATAATATGAAGATATTGACATGCAAACAATTGTGTACACAAAAGCATAAAACGCCTCAAATATTCAGGCAATATTTTACTGATTCAGTGACTAAACCTAACGGAGAATCTCCGGCTTCAATTTCACAGTGAGCAGTGTAATCAGCATTTATTCCCCCAGCCGTTTGCCACTTCCCCCCCCCCGCCCCCCACACTCTCCCCCTCCCTAAACAGGCCCTCCCAGGTGACATGACAGCCTCTCACAAAACCAGTCTCTGCTGTTTGCTAACGCTGCAGCTCTCCGAGCATCACATTCACAACAGGCTCTGCAATCCTACACAACGGGTGGGCGGGTACAGCAGCGAGCACAAACACACCTGAATAACACAGACAGGGTCCTGCAGGGAGCTCCAGTTTGAGTAGTGTGTGCATGCAGTATATGTGTGTGTGTGCGTGTGTGTGCGTGTGCGTGTGTGTGTGTGTGTGCGTGTGTGTGTGCGTGTGTGTGTGCGTGTGTGTGTGTATTCTGGACAGCAGCGATGCAGGTTGATCACTAGCCCTGTTAGGTAGCATTGACGTCTCCACCTCAGAGCTGGCACACAGGGGAGTTATTGATTAGCATTAAGCATCCATGCAGATGGCCAATAAAGAGCAGGTGAGCCAAAGAGGGCCTGGGGAGAGGGGAGGTGTGTGTGTGTGCGTGCGTGCGTGCGTGTGTGCAGGGGGAGGAGCGGTTAGTAAGATGGTGCAGGGTCGCCAAAAACAACAGAGATGATGAGGAAAACAGGCAAATCAGAGCAGTCTTAATATTGGCGAAAACAAAATATTGCAGAATGTTTGCAAGAAAGAATGATTTTAAATTTTCTTTTGGTTACATGCATCGTCTCTGGAGTAATATTCAACATAACGTTTGTCATTTCGGTCAAGATGGAAAAGAAGGAAAGATGGGAGGATAAAATGCAACACAGGCTGTGAGCAGGTGTACATGGCATTAACAGTCATGGCTTCCTAATCCACCAGGAAGCCACATTTTCTAGTTCTCCTGATGCTGCTGCTTCGGGTTTAAATATGGCACAGCTTCCTGCATGCTTGTCGGGTATTGTGCATCAGTCCACAACTTCCCTGTCACATCTATCTCTGCAATTCTCTGATGATCCTCAGGGTACACACACACACACAAACACACACACACACACACACACTGTTCTACAGTACTGAATATTCCTTGAATAGAATATTTACTGTGCACAGAATACCAACTTATTTTTAGGGGCGTAAATCACAAGTTTCATCACGATAAGATATATCAATTCTTTGGACAACGATACGATATTTGCTGTCATGATACGATTTTGATTTGATTCATTCAGGGACAATATCATACGGCTATTTAACACAATCAGTTACATTTATTATAACTCACAAAAGGACACTAAAATATGATTTGGCAATTTTATTACTAGGAAGGAGGAGCGCTTGGACGGAAATGATGACAGACGTGCCATTGGAATTTCAAAATAAAGGCGTATCTTGAAGATGACGATGATATGTATCGAAGTTTTCACTTTGCATCGATGATCATTGAATCGACACATCGATGCAGATCGATATATCATTACACCCCTAATTATTTTTTATTTCATGTTTGCTGTTGCGACTAATGTTTTTTTTAGAGTTATATAGAACAAAACGAATCGCCAAAAGGAAACGCAAATGCCACCTTTAACGTCATATTTATTGTTATTTAGTTACTCAATAAAACATATACAGATATATACAATATGCAGGAAAACAGACGACTGCACTTTACATATTATTAAAAAAAGAAAACAAAAAAAAACAAAAATCAGTTCGTAAATTGCCGTCACAGTCCTCCATCTATTGTTTCAGAAATTCAAATTCAACAGAAGCTTTATTTAAAGATTACAAGATTGCCTAACACACAGCAAATTTTTCTCTTATTATACATGTGCAATACCAATAGTCTTTTTTTTTCAATTCCCTTATTAAACAATCCCTTGACCTCCGTTTTCAGTTCCCATTGGCTGAATTGTATGCAAGCGGTTGAGCTCGTGAGGTCGATAGCAGAGGTGAGAAGAGAAAAGAATGAGGGATAGTTGTTCTTGCCAATACAAAGAATAGAGAACTCATAAATGATTAAGAGCAGCAAATGATAAAGGTTAAAATGTTCTTTGACAAGGAGGGGGAAAAAAGTTGTGTTCACAAAAAAATAAAAAGTTGAGTTACATTCATGCAAAATCCCTCCTCTTCCTATCTTCCTCTAGTTCTGCCTCTTCTAATGAAACAGTAAGTCTCATTTGAGTGTGTGTGTGAGGGGGGGAATCTCAATTTTCTGTGTATATTAGGAGACTGTAAATTTAGGGGGCAGATTTTGGGCAGCAAACAGTAGAGTAGCCTTTAATGGAAGGATAATTAGAGCTGTAACCAGAGCTGAGATGAGAGCAGGCCGGCTGTAGTAAGCAACAGACTAAAAGTCATGAGATCACGGTCGTATCACAAGACTCAACGCTGGTATACAATCAGAGACAATGACAACTGAATATCTCTTCTTCTTCTTCTTCTGCTTCTTCTGGTTTTGTGTTCTCCTCCTTTTGACATTTCTTTATTTTTCTTCAACAAAGAAAATAAAAGAGAAAAAAAAAAATATTGATTTGAGGTTTTCCAGATGTGGGCATTGTCGAGTAGAGCCCGCGCTGTATTGTCCAGCAGTATGTGAAAGAGTGTCCTAAAGTGTGACTGCGTGTATCAGGAAAAAACATGGTATTTGCATGTGTGTGTGTGTGCGTGTGTGTGTGTGTGTGTGTGTGTGTGTGTGTGTGTGTGTGTGTGCGTGTGCGTGTGAGTGTGAGTGTCTGTTTGCGTTTATGAGTGTAAATGTCTTTCTGTCCCTGAACAGGCAGGAGCTGCTCGCAGTTGCCTCATCAACACTTTATCATCATCATCATCCTCCTCATCATCATTATTTGTCTCTGAAGCTTTTTCTTCGTCTTAATCTTCTCTGCGTCTTCCTGCTGGGCCTGCCTTTTTTTGTTCAAGTCAGTGCCGCCACAAATGTCCCAAATCGGTTGGAGATATCAGAGTGGAGGGAGCGCCAGGACGAGACGGGCCCCCCTCGGCCTTTACTGTCCCCTAGCTCGTCTGTGCAGTGGACGGACAGGCACTGCAGGTGGTTCCCTCCGCTGCTCCCTCCTCCTCCTCCTCCTCCTCCCCCTCCTCCTCCTCCCGCTCCTCCTGCCCCTCCTCCTCCCCCTCCCCCTCCTCCTCCTCCTCCTCCCCCTCCCCCTCCTCCTCCTCCTCCTCCTCCTCCCCCGGCTCCTGGGGCCCCGGCTCCAGCCTTACTCTGGGACAGCTCTGATTCTGCAGACAAGCACAGAGAGGAAAAGGTTAATTAAGACAGTGTACAAAAAAAACAAAAAAACAAAAAACAACTTCAAGCAAATTGGCATTCTCCGATACAGATGAAGCATTAAAAATACACACTTTTAATTAAATCAGTGTCATTTTCACTTCCCACTCTAAATCTGCACTGTGAAATGAATTCAACACTATTCCACCGCCCCGTCAATACCACCACCACCCGAAAAGGAGGCTGTAAGCAAAGCTTCCTCTGCTCACACTCCACCTCCTCATGCCCGATATACACAAGTGAAAACACACACACACAAACATACATTCATTTGCTCCCAGTCAGGCGTGCAAATCTAGAGCGCTCCTGCATGACCTCCGGTCAGAGGGTCAAAGGGCGCCGAGAATACTGGCCTTTAGCTCTGCTTGACCCAATTTAGTGGTATAATGACCACGCCACGGTATCGACCCTGTGTCACCAAGGTGTGGGGCCTCACATTAAATGGCTGCACCAAAATCCATACGCAGGTTGATTATAAGCCATGTAAAAAAAATAGTAAACGCTGACGTCTGAGATGCTTCACATATGGAGAAAAATCACTTTGTGCCGCGTAACCAAAAAATTAGTCGTGGGGAAGATTGACGAGGACAGGAAGCGCTTGGCTAAACTATACATAAAAGCGCCGCGTCACACTTCATCTGCTGAGAGACATGCTGCGGGAGAAGAGGGCAGAAATGAAGGAAAAGTTTTGAAGACAAGAAATACAACAGGGGAAAGAGAGCAACTAAGAGAGCGGTAATGTGTGTTATGACACTAGCGTTGCAGCGTGTGCTTTGGGTTTTGCCTCCAAGGAAGCCCAAAGCGCAGGGAAAGCGTGTGTGAAGATGTTAGAGATCCCTCGCTAAAATCAGTCCGCTCATCTCCTCACCGCATAGAATCTACGCCTGCCTCGCTCCGTGTGGATGGTGAGCGGATCAGTGCGCTGCACAAAGACACAGAGCTTTAAGGTGCAGGGCGTCTTGAGTGTAGAGACAGGCAGAAAACAGCTCTGACAAGCTGAGTTACATGTGTCAGAGAAAGGGGAGAGGCTGTGATAGACGACACAGTCTGGGCACAGAGGCTGCAGATCACAACACTCCAGTCAGTCTGCTGCTCACCTGAGAGAAGCGACGCTCCGTATCATCCTTAACCCCCCCACCACCCCTTTTTTTTTTTTTTTTAGCTCATCCTTCTCTGCTATTTAAACTGTTTTTATTTTGTCTTGCGTTCTGTTTTCATCTCCCTCCCTCTCTGCTTTCACAAACCCAGAGGCAGCAGTGACACAGTGTTAACAAAACACAGCCGGGGAAGGGAGAAGGCCGACCCAGGCCGGGCAGCTAGGACAACCAAGAGAGGCAGGCAGACATGCAGGCAGTGAGGCAGGCTTGCCCCCCAGCCTGTCTGGGCTGCGACCACTGGAATGGAAAAGTGGGGAGGGGGGGATTTGGTAAAAGGTCAAGCAGCCAAGCCTCCCGTTGCTCCCTGTTTCGTTTGTCTCTCTGACTGCCGGTCTCTGTAAATTTCTCTCTCTCTCTGTCTCCATCTCCCTCCCACAAGGACTAGAGACATGGTGGGAGTGGGGGCTGAAATGAGGATTTAGAGCAGTGTTGGTGGTGGCGGTGACAAGATCTAACATTCGCCAGAGGGTCCAGTCATACACCTCAGCATGGCGGATCCCCACCCCCTGCCAGTATCAACCCCCCCCCACCCCCACCCCTCCACCCACTCACACTCCCTCTTCCCAGCGCTGTGCCCTCCAGCAGCCGCCAGCAGCTCATGCTAGCTGGGCACAGCAGGGTCCGCACCGGCCTGAATAGGCAGCCAAGCGTTCCCCTGGCTCACTGCTGACACACAGCAAACTGACAACACGCACAGCCGAAAAAACACACAACACGCCAACCGCTGCCGCTGCCGCCGCCGCCACTGCCTCCGCCGTACCCACACCAGCCCTCAGCTACTGCTCCACATGCACACACACACACACACACACACACACACACACACACACACACACACACACACACACACACACACACACACACACACACACACACACACACACACACACACACACACACACACACACACACACACACACACACACACACACACACACACACACACAGACGTGCACACACAGTCCCAGCTAGACACGTCACTCAGCTTCAACGCAAGGACAAGAGTGGAAAATACACTGAGAAAAAAATACACATAGATCAAATTACAAACTCTCTTTTCTTGCACACACACAAATGTATTGCTTGTATAATCCCAGGATTCATGTTCAGGTATGAGCTCATATAAAAACATCTATAAACACAATTTAAAAATGCTGTAAATGAAAAAGAAAAATATATTTCTGAATGGGCTGTTTGTTACTATATGCTTTTCATTTAACAGCATATGCAAAATCCACCACTTGTAAAATAAGCCAAACACTTGACCACCACAGGATTTAAATATCACCCAGTATTACAGGGTAGCCAAAGGGGGGATTCAAGGGATGTGATTCTTATGGAAAAATCAAGACACTACCCTTAAATTGTAAAAGCATTATCCATGACGGCGCATTCCTTCAAAAGTGGAAGCGGCAGTGTGAAATTCTACATCACACAATTCTACATCCCAAATCACCATGACATTTTACAAGCAGGGAAATCGTTTTTTATATATATAATAAAGATCTATCTTGTTATGGCTGCTCATTGACTAACGCAGAATTCATATCCACGGTAATATCTCAATAATGGCCTATTCATCTGAGGGGGAACAAGTGCTTAGCATCAACAAGCGAGGGGGAAAATACCTAATAAAAAAAAGGGAACAGTAACAGCGCGAGCAGCTGCGCCGAGCCACAAATACACCTAAATATCCTTAACCACATTACAGCCAGACAAGATTACCACTGTGATGTGTTAAGTAAATACGGAATTTAATGTGATGCACTTATATCACTATATCTCTCGCCCCAAGTGCAGTACTTTGTTATTTAGTGCCTGGCGATGATGCTCACACACACACACACACACACAAACACACACACAGCAGTGGGGTTTTGGAGCCGTCTCACAGACGCAGCCAGAGACGATTTACAGAGATGAGTAGAGCTTCGAATGCCATGAAGGCTGGGAGCACACACAACGCACAGCTCCGGTTGTCTGGATGACACCAATGTGTCTGGGAGCTGACGGCCTGACACGGGTTTACATGTCATATCACACACACTCGACACACTCCGAGCAACGCATGGGAGGTAAACAATGGCTGCTCGGAGACCGTGTTTTCCAGCATTTTAATAATAAGTGTTACAGCGTGCAATTATTTTTTCAATTAATCCTAAAAAACAGCAAAATAAAAACAGTGAAGCTGACACAGATATTGTGACTATTCGTAAAAAATATACAAGCAGGGCAGAAAAGAAGCCGAATGAAATAACAGAAAAAGTTGCCGTCACATTGATTTCCCAGGTCCCAGAATCCCACGCGGCAGGCCTCTCTGCCCTTTCTATCCCGAGCTCTATACTTCCATGACGACACTTCACCTTTGACCCCGCGCTCCGGAGGGCCTGACCCCGTTCCTCTCTGAACACAAACCGGCCCAATCAGAAGGCTCCGCTTCGCTGACAAAAACACCCAAAGGCCTGCGCTCCTATGACAGTGTGTGACATCAGGTCAGATTCCTTTAGCATAACAACTAGCACCACTATGGCCTTGTGAGAGGATTCTGTCTTTGTCAGCACAAAACAGCCCGTCACAATCCACAGAGAGAAAGTCGGATTCAAAAAAAAAAGGGGGGGGGGGGGGCAGAGAAAAGGTCTGATACGGATCCAAAGAAAACGTCTTCTTCTCTGGAAATATAGCAACTTAAGGTTCTCCCCATATCGTCTCAGACAGTGACAGGACATGTAGGTCGCTGCTGAATAAGCTACCTAGAAAATCAAATAATATCCCTTAAGTACAGTTATGTTGAGTCAATGATGTATATGGGGGCTAACAGAGGTATTGTCCCAGCCCAGGTATCCCCTGCCCCAGGGTGGGTTCTGACCGTTCCCTCAGAGCAGGGAGGATATCTAGAGGGAGCGGGGGGGGGGGGGGGGACGTTTCTCACACAGGGGTTATTTTGGTTTGAATTTCCTCCCTGTTGTTCTCTGGCCTGCGACATAAAGGGGAAAAAAAAAACTTGCCCAGGCAGGCATTGCCCCCAGCATTCGTTACCTTCTCTCCAGCAACACACCCATTCCCATCCCCTCAAACTCATACCCACACACACACAGACACACACACACACACACACACATACACACCTCCCCCTCTGGCCACAAGTGCTTAGGAAACCAGACACAAATCAGAACATGGGAAGTGATTTAGTGCCTCCTTCATAACTCACAACCATGTCCAGGACCTGTCCAGGATGTCGTCCAAGTCGGTGACATATTGATCTACTTCGCTGTCTCTATTTTGCTTCAGCACAGTGCTGCTGCAACACTTTGTGTTTTCACCTTTGTGGAAAAGGTCAACCACACGTGAAAACAGTGGCAATTTTGAGGTTAGAAGCGCATGCATGACAGAGACATTTGTTTTAGATAAAAAAATAATAGTCGGGGTAATTATCAATTATGTTCCAGGAAATGCAAAAAAAGTAAAAAAAGATCGTTTTAATCTGTGTGATTTAATTAAACTTAAAAATGATATTCTCCATTTTGGCTTTTGCTGTTGTAATTTTAAATAGATAAAGATAAATATGTTCTTAAAACTCCCACACAGACTGAGAATGAACAATAGTCATGGAGCATGAAACTGATGGAAAACAATGTTTTAAATTGAATTATTTTCTCTTCCATACATGCAAATGGTAGCTATTACCCAGCCACTCGCCTCATGAGCGAAACTACAGATGTTCTCTGAAGAAAAAAAAACAACCCTCTATCTCTCCTATTTTCTACTTCACTCCATCAGTCTCTACTTCTGTCACCCAGGAGAAACAGCTCCGGTGTCATAACCCATTTTTCAATTGCTCAATACAAATTAAAGGCGCCTGACGACTACCTGTATGGTTAATAACATAACCGCTGCTGGCAGCGTGACAACACCTACACCTCTGAAAACACACACACACATCTTTTAAAAGCTGTGCTTGTATCCCGGGGAACATATGAATGAACCCAGGACACCTTTCAGGAGCTGCTGTTTTTTTCCTCGTGTCTAGTCACTCAACAAGACAGTGGCCATTTGGAGGCACGTCACATACATCCACGATCGAAGGGTCTGAAACTCCTCGTTCTGTGCATCTCCCAGTCGTCAGATAAACTCAGCTTTCCGTTCCCTGCTGCATCCGAGGAGAATATTTACCACATGCTGAGACAAGTTTTATTTTATTCTAACACCCTTCCCCAGGGAAAACAAAACACCGGATGAGCTGCTAGTTTTTTGAAGAGTTGAGAATCCAGCAAGGCCTGACACCTTTGTTCATCTTTTTTCTCTCTCTTCATCAGTCACAAGCACGCTTCTTTAATAGGCTTCCTTTGACTGTCACTAGTGCTCAATGTCTTGCAAAAAAAGCCAGAGAACATGGAGCACACATGCACACACATGTAGCATAATGTAACACGAATACACACACTCACAAAATTCTAGACGCTTTAAATGCATGATAGGCGCTTTTCAGTCCCGCACTATTTAAATTACAAGTCAAGTAAATACTCTTAAATATTTTTCAACACATTAGAATTAAGTGAGCGCGTTCCACCGAGCGAGACACCTGAAGCCGTGAGCCTGACACCGGGTCTAAATAAATCAAACTTTATGTCTACACCTGACAAATCCACACGATCAAGTTGCAGTGTCTACAAACCTGCCCTTCGTCGCACACTCGCGTTCACACCAGCTAACAAACATACAGGGAGAAAGTGTTTTCTGTGTCCACATCAGGGACGATTTTGCTCAGGGGGACGTTAGTTTGCTCTGTCATTACAATCATGTACTTGTGTTGCTGAAATCAGCACTTGTAGACGTAAACTAGCTGTTCTTTGTGGCCGCTATGAACCCGTCAATAACCAAGTCAACTTGCAGGAGTTGCCCGAGGATGAATTATGACTTTTGGAAACAATATTACGGAGGCTAATTGCTATGATTATCATAATGATTATCATTACTGCAGTGCGGGAGTGTGCGAGGGCTTTGGTGAATGTGTGTTGTTGTAAAAAAGTCAATATGAAACACCTTGTAATGACAGGTAAAGAACATAGACTGCCCCGAGCTGGGTTTTTTTCCACATTCAAGCATGTGCCAATCACTTTCTCCTTATTTTTTTTTTTTTTTTAGAAAAAAGGAAATAGAAATTACTGGTGTGATTTGTGGGGTTGTTGTCGTGCTGAAATGTCAAAGGCAGCCAGTCTCACAGGATTGTTCTCCATGGTGGAATATCAATACGGCTCTTTCAGTGGATTTAAGTGCTTTCTAGTAGGTGTGATAAGATGCAAGTTCCCTCTTTTCAAACCTGTCAAAGTCAGAGCGGAAAGAGATTTGATCATGATTAGAGCTGTTTATGGGCTGATTATTGAGAGTGAAGAGTGAAGCTATTCCACAGGGTCAACTGTGAAGTGTTTTAACTGCTGATTAAAAAAAGAAAAAGTAAGTGTGTGTGTGGCAAAAAGTAAAAATAACCGAATCACTTCCTACGCCTGCTCTTTGCCTGTTATCAAGAGTGTGCATGAGTTTCCAAATGAACGGTCGGCTTCTGGTTAAGATATACACAAGAGAAGGGAAGAGGAAGAGCGAAGAAGAAATGAAAAAAAAAAAAGGGGAAATAATAATAACTGACGCCGTACAAGGAAAGGTTGCTCTCATACACCTCTCCCCCTCGCCTCCGTGGGAGCACACGAAGAAGACGTGTTGCACACACGAGACTCTGCAGGCCGCGAGCTTACAGCGGCAGGTAGAACTGTGCCTTGGTGAAAAACTTGAGCTACATGCTGTCACAGAGAGAGGAGGCCAAATATGGGGTCCAATGGGGGCCATTAGTGCAGTTAGCATCACTTTAAACAGGCACACAGGGAGCACAGAGAGGGTGAGCTGGGATGCACCGGGTGGACAGACATCAGCTCCGAGAGCGCAGCTCCTCTACAAACATTTCATTGGCTACTTGTGTGCACATTCAAACATTCAGAGGAAGTTAGCTAAATATGGAATTTTGTATTCGAATCATGGCAAGATTTGTGGCTCCTGTAGTCTCTACAGCGCTGACGCAAACGCACCTGGCAACAAACTGATCTGAGGTCCCTCTGAAGTTTAACACAACTTCACTTTACAGTGAAGCCGCACTGAGCGATGGAAACATTCACCTCATACGACCACGCTGACCTTTGACCTCCCCAGCTCTTTTACTTTCACTGCAATCTACTCATCTGAAGCAAACTCCTCTCCATCACCAAAATACACACAACACCATAAGTCACCACTCAATCAGTTAAAAGTTAACTTCCTCTATAACAGCGATTAAAAACACACTACCTAAAACACAACAAATAATACGCATCATGTAGTTCTCAGGACAAACTCTCACCAGAAACAGAAAATCTCATATTTTTAGTCACATTCTGAGTAAAGTTGAATGAGAAATCACTCAAAGTTCTGCTTATAATTATAATACATTTAATTTAAATGCATTTTCAACTACATTTTCATTTTTAATAAGGTATTAAAAATACACATTTTTGAGTGTAAATCAATGTATTAATTACGGTTTATCGCTATTGAATTTAATAACCTGATAGAATGCTAATTGTTTAAGAATGAAAATAATCTATGCAAAGTTCAACACCACTCCTGAGAGAGAAAAATAATGCTGATGACAAAAGGAGTTTTGGGAAGTATCATATCTACCACTTTAGAAAACTAATTTTCTTAGCCTGTATTTCAGACTTATATAACCCTTCAGAATATTTCCACTGCAAAAAATATCTTAACTGGTTATGTCATCTTGTGCTGATGGCTAAAATGTTATTTCAACTTATTATAAGTGAGAAAAAAAAATTTTTTCCACTGTCACTAGAATTACATCAATTAATTTCATCCTAAAGAAAATTATAATCTTTTAAGAATTTTCTTGACCAAGCTACATTTAGTTAATGCTAATAGACTAATGAATTGGCCTAATTTAGTGTCACTGACATTATCTCCCTAATGGCAGAGTTTTTGTTCACTAGACTGAGGACTAGACTGACTGGCAGAGGTGGATATTTTTTGCAGCGTGTAAAGCCTGTGGGATGCTGGCTCTTATGGAACTACACTGTGGGCTATGACTTATCTTAAATTATTATGTTATTTTGCTCCCTTCTGTGTAGCCTAAGCATCAGATTCAATCTCGAAATCCCCCTCCCCTCCCAAATACACCTCCACCCTTTTTTTCATCTTTGCTGTCTGAAGCACTCAAATGAGAAACTGTCAGGAGCCGTGATTTGTGCTAACTAGCTATCGATCGCTCCAGAGCTGCATGCCTCGTGTCCATGCAGGGAGGGCTGAGAGAGGAGAGGAGAGGAGAGGAGAGGAGACAGGGTAGAGGAGAGGAGAGAGGGTAGAGGAAAGAGGAGAGGAGAGGAGGAGACAGGAGATAGAGGAGTGGAGAGGAAATGAGAGCAGATATTAGACTATTCTGCTTTTAAATACCTACTGATTTTATGAATTTATAATATTAAATGTGCTATCAGCCCAAGAGAAATTAAAACAGTGAGAGCAACAGGGTGACTGCTTATCAGTGTTGGGTTTCCGGCTCAAAAGAATACTCATTAATCAATATCAAAAGTGATGATGTTAGGCTACTTATCATCTCCTGGCATCAGTGGGCTTTTTTTTCTCTTTTTTTTTTTACACCCATGCTCTGTTTTTTTTTGTTTTTTTTCTGTTTTTTTTACACATATATATTTTTTTTTAAATTAGTATAACTCAGTTACCTCTTTTGCAAATGATCATGGGAACAAAAAAAGCCAAAATGTTAAATGATCTTGTCATTTGTCCTGTAATTTAGCTGCAGGACCAGTGGAGACCAATTATGAGGAAAACAAATAGCTGCAAGTGAACTGTAGATGATAGTTTTGATCATTGTGGCTCAAATTAAAATGCTCGCTGCTTGTTATTTTTCTGTTGATGTTATAATTGGGGTGACCTGTGATATTAGCCTGCTACATCTATGGAAACGCCAAGTTACAGTGCTGCTCCTTGCAAAGTAATGGCATTAGTGTTCGTACCCGACACCCTGAGCTCAGTGAGTCTCATATAAACAATGCGCCTGGACTCCAGACTCGGCGCGGCGCGGTGCGGCGTGGTGCGCGCCCCCGCCCCTCTCTGCACCCGCACCGATCAGAACAAAGAGGCGCTCGGGTGCGGTGGGCGCTATCCACAATTGTAGCCTATACATCCACATTATTATATATCCATACATCCACATTATTATATATCCATACATCCACAGGCCTGACGGGAGCTGAACCCTGACAGCGGGGAGCTCTTCCACATTTCCTTACGTAGCAACGTCAAACATTTCTGTCTACTGCTTTGGACTGAAATGGTTTGGAAATAGCCAACGTTAAAAAAAAAAATAAAAAAAAAGAAAATGTAAAGACAAGAAACGTAAAAAATAAAAATAAATATCAATATATAAATAAAACCCAGCATATTCTAATACATAAACACAACATTATAATGTACAATAATGCATGCACAATATAATAAAAAAACAATATAATAATGAAGTAGTAATAATATTAATAACTATAACAAAAGTATTATTATTATTATTATTATTATTATTATTATTATTATTAAAGGAAGAAGAATTAGAAGAAGAAGCTAATCCGCAGCAACGTAACAGTAAAATTATGTATCTGCATTTTGATTTAGAGCCACAATAAAAACATTAAGATAAAACTACTTGTAAGCATGAAGCTCCATCTGCACACTGTAATATCTCCGTCCTTTCTGCCTTTAGGCCAGAACATTTGACATTTTCCTTGAGAAACTTTGTATTGTAAGACTCCTAAATTACTGGCAAAAATATTTTACACTATAAGGTATACAGTATAATAATAATAATAATAATAGTGATAATAAATAATAATTTAAAAGAGAAAATAATAAAAAAATGTAAACAATAATAAAACTGCAATTTTAAACTAGATACTAAATCATATTAAAATATTTCTAAATTAAATAACTAACTAAATATATATAAATAAATAAATATAAATAACTATTTGCCACGGAAAATAAAATTGAAAGTGGCTGTATTCATTTCACCATGCTATCTAATCCTTGAAATCCTGTCCCGCCAATCTAAAATCAATCCTCGCTATTATCCCATGGTAATAACAAAAACAAACACGTAACAAGGCGAGGGAAACCCCGCTGCGCGAACGCATATCCTCAAAAAGCTATTAATCTTCTCAATGTAGTTGTTCACCCTGAAAACCGAGATAAAGAACCGCAGGAAATGTTTACTTTACTTGAGCTGTTCTTTTGAAGCGCCTCTACAATGAAGAAACCAAGAAAAATACATTGTCGTAGTGTTGACTTTGCTCAGTCAGATGGCATTTAAAAACTGCTCCACTCCGAATAGCAGTTTTACATTCTTCAACACGGAGCAGTTTAACAAGAAAAATACCGCATAAATCTTCTTTTTTTTTTTTCTTTGTAAAGACTTTGAATGGCGCTATCATTAAATTTATTATCTTCCTATAGGCTAAACCTCTAAAATCCAAAGAGCCTAGTTAAACAGAGACGGCTGCTTTCTAGACGCACAATATGGACAAAAGGTCCTCAGCGTTACTAGAGCATTTTACCCTATTATGTATGTGATGTTACACTGCATTTCACATCAAATAAGAAGCTTTTTAAGGAAAAAAAAATACTAATAATATGAGCAAAATTGATCAGTTAGTGTGTTGCATGTGAGACACAGAGGGGGAGAGGAAGGGAGAAGGAAAAGTGGGTGAAATGTAAGCAAAGGAATGAGAGTTTCATTTACCTTCTTTGCTGTTTTGGCTCTTATTTTTTTCCCATGGTCCCATGGCCTTGTCATCCTCTGACCCGTCCATCATGGCCTTGTCACTGGGCACGTACCAGGTGGCGTGCTGCTCTGCCATGAGGGTGTCAAGGTCAATAGTGCCCATTGAGCCCTTCCCAGCATCCGGGCTGCAGCTTGCCAGCTCATTGTCTCCGTTCTGCGAGGGACAGTCGCCATTCTTTTTGCCATTCTTCATGGCCAGGGGCTGGTCCTCAGAGATACTGAACTGCTGCCGCTGGAGCTGGATCTGGGCCTGCAGAATCTCCAGAGGATGGATTTCATCCTGGCCAGAGGTGCTGGACGGGGTGCGTACCTGCTCCACCCCAGGAGTGCCCGGGTGGCTCACCCCACTGGCCCCTGTGCCCCCACCAGCGTTCAGTCCATAGCTGTCTGGTGTCGAGGTAGTATGATTGTTAATGCCCATGCCGAGGGGCTTCTGTCCATTTATCAACCCGTGGTCACTCCTCGGCATTTTGGGTGAGCCGGTGATCATGGGGCTGCGATTGGGCTTGGTGGCCGAGGCCCCTCCTGCATCGGAGCTGGAGGACACCTCATCCTCGTTGCCGTAGTGGGTGCTGACATCGTCAGGAAAGTCCACTCGTGGTGAGCTACTGTCAGACTTGGCGACACTTTGAATGCCACTGTCCAAAGAAGACATAAGGTCGGCCTGGTCCCCCAACATTAGGTCGCCTCCTTTTCCCCAAGAGGGTGATTGGAGGTGTTTCTCGTGGGGCGTGCCCCCACCCCTCTCCCCAACGCCAGCAGAGGGGGTCTGCTGGCCTGGACTTACAACAGGGTTACCATTGTCAGGGGAAAAAAAAATTCCAGGGCTCACATGTCCACTGTCTCTTTTTCTCCTGCCTCTCCCTCTCCCACTCCCTGTTGTTGCCTTCCCCTCACTGCATGGGGTAGCGTCCATGTTGTAATTTGGGGAGAGGGCACTGGCTTCCCCCTGCACCGTCTGGCTTTGACTTACAGGCTTAGAGTTGCTATTCCCAGTGCCAGGCATCTGGCTGTTCTGGGAAGTGCTGCTCTGAAAATATTCAGGTCCAGCACTGCCAGTCCCATTAGATGTGCTGCTATTAATGTCCTGCTCTGTCTGACTCAGTTTTCGCTTGCCCTCATTTTGGTTCTTCTTGTTGAATGTTACGTTAAGATTGGGGGCCCCTAGGCTAGCGATCATGTTCTGGCAGGCCGTGGAAAGGGCCGCCAGGCAGCTCTGGCCGAAAACACTGTCTTTAGCGCTGGTTTTGCTGAAGTTCCCGAGGGACAGCGCTCCGAGCTTACTAACAGACGCCCGCTGGCCTGGGGGGAACTCAGACTGAGGAGGGTAGCTCCCTGGTGAGGTGTTCACTCCCTGGGGAGCACCGTGGGCCGGCCCCTGACGGTTAGCCCCCCCATAGGGAAACGTTGGCTGTGCTCCCATTGGAGGTGCGGGGAAGTCAGCCGGTCGCCTCTCTGCCGGTGCGTTCGGGTGCCCTGTCCCCGCTCCTGGAGACTGCATTTGCGAGAGGTTGCCCATGTTGCCGCTGAATTGTGAGTGCATGCCCGGGGAATGGAGAGCCTGTACGTGCCCATCTCCTGGTATTCTCATGGGCTCCTGCATGCCCATGCCTGGCCTAAACATCATCCCAGCCCCGTTCTGCTGTAGCCCCATGTCATGGGGCCCTGATTCATTCCCCGCTCCACCCATACGCCGTGACATCATCTCCCCTGGTGGGTGGGACCCTTGGAACCAGGAGTTCTCCTGAGTTACATGAGGATTTTGTCCATCAATGTTGGGCATCCTGCCACCATTCTCCCTGTCAAAGCCGGGCTGGGGCATGCTCCCGACTGGGCCTCCGTGTGCCATTGGGCCGGGAGGTACATCGCCGTGGTGACCCAGCTGCTGCAGACTGGGCTGCCTCATCCTCTGCTGCTGGTTGCGAGAGGCCATCTGTTTTATCATCATGGCTGCATTCTGCCGCTGCTGCAGAGACTGCTGCTCAGGCCCCGGATGCTGCAGGGGACCTGGTGGGAAACCTTCGCTCACAGGCGGGGTGAACTCTCCAGGCAGGCCGGGGTAGGCCGAGGGGGAGAGGTGGTTATCCATACCACCACACCAGCCCTCACCGCCATGTGCATTAGGAAAGTCAAACCTAGGCCTTTTCGCCATGTTCATATAAGGAGAGTCAAAGTGTTGCAGCCTCTGATTCGGGGGCTGCTGGGAGGGAGGGGGAGCTGGCTGTTGCATATTAAACATGGGGTCCCCATAGGGGTTCAGACCCCTATTTTCCAGTCTGTGAATGGGATATTCAAACTGGTTGTGTTGGCCAGGCATCATGACCCCTCCGTCCAGAATGTTAGGGTTAGTGGAGCCGGGCTCAGCCTGAGGGGGTCGGGGGAGGCCAGGGGGGCATGAATTCTGTCTGGCTATCAAGCCAGCCTGTTGTTGCTGCTGCTGCATGAGAGGATGCCTCGCGTTGACCCCCGGCTCCATTCCCACGGGCACCTTCCGGCCATTTCCAAAACGCTCAAAAAACACTCCATGCTGAGGCTGCTGGGGCTGTGGCGGCGGCGGCGGCGGCTGCGGCTGGTGTCCCTTAGAGATGCCCGGCATACCTGGTGTCCGTGGCATGCCAGGGTTCCCTGGGAAATTACCGCTGGGAACTGGCCTTCCTGGCCCAAAATGGGGTAACTGAGATTCTGATTCTGAAGGGGAAAATACATGTACATCAAAATGTCCAGATGGAGGCTCACTTGGGAAGTTATACTCTAATCCCTCCACGGCTCCCTGGTTGGGCATCCGCCGAGGCTCCAGGCCGTGAGACTCGGAGGAGGAGGATGAGGAGGAAGGGAGACCGTGGAAGGATGCTGCTCTGTTGGGCGACTGGTCCAGGGGTAGACAGGGAGCAGGGACAGCATGGCTGCCACTGGGAGGCCCGTGATGTTGAAAGTCAGGCATGTTACCAGGCCGCTGCTGCTGCTGCTGCTGCTGCTGCTGCTGCTGCTGGGGAAAGCCATCCCCTGCCTGTCCCTCAGCGAGAGGATCAAATCCTTCTCCAAAGCCCTGCTGTGGTCCCATGCCATTGTTGTTGTAGCCCATTAGCCTGCCACCATGCAGGCATGAAGACCCTGGCTCTGGGCCCCCAAAATTCCCACTGAAATGAGGGTGAGTTTGGTGGGGGTGAGGTTGATGGCCGTGAGGATGTCCTTGATGAGGTTGTTGGTTGTTAAAAAATCCATGCATGGGTCCTTGTTGCTGCTGCGGCTGCTGCTGAAGTCCGCCGCCTGCATGCATGTCCGAGTGGCCCCGCGGGTGAAAGCCCCCGTACTGCTCTCCGTTCATGTTCATATTGAGCCCGAGCATTTGCGGCTCGCTCAGAGGGCCCATGCCGGGTTCCACGGCTCCCGGCGGGCCTCCAGCGTGAAAACCAGGGCTTTTATAATGGGAGCCCATGTTCAGTCTCGGTTGGCTTATGTTTCTCTCTGACTGGCCAGGGTTTCTGCTATTAATCTGAGAACCAAACTGCTCCAGCCCAAACATACTCCCCTGCAATCAATCCCACATGACGGCCAGTTTGCCAGACATCGGCGCACTGTCTGTTTTTCCGTCTGTCCCCAAAAGCAAAAAAAGGCAAAAAAATAAAAGAATATACAAGAAACTATTCAAATGTTTGTATCACTCTACCGATCAAACTTTACGTGTTAAAACTCACCAAATAAGTTCTCATCGTTGTGAATCAATTGTTTTTGTTTTTCAACTTCTCCAAGGGCGCGGAGGAGAGAGGGGACAGACTGTGTCCAAATACGCACGTAAACTGTGTCCCTGCTCCTGTATTTTACGCGTGCACTTGACTGCTCTTCTTTTTTGTCTTTGACTAAGCAAACAAATATAAAACACTGTTATTTCACTTGCTGCATGAGTGACCTACCATAGTCCAAAGTTTTTTCTGTGCGCATTTCTTCGGTGCGAACATGGCACAAAAACATCTCGCTAACAAACTAAAAAGGAGAGCGCAGAAGAATTGGAGCGACCGAACAGGGAATTTCTGTCAGCTAATTCATTATTCCAGTCCAATGTCAAATGTCCCAGAGCGACTTTTTTGTATAAGGTCCCATACTGGAAACAAGGGGAAAAGTCCAATTGGAGCCGTGTTGTTAAAACTATCTCTGTTTCTTTGAGGAAAAAAAAAATATTTCTTTGAATAAATACTGCCCACTGATGTCCTTCAAAAGCTCGACAACTGCTGAGCAGGCACGTAGCCAAAAGTCCAATTGATGGAAAGTCCACAAACACGGATCTCCAACCCAGGGAACCGGAGAACCAGAGCGTCCGTTTACGCGACCCGAACCCGGAGCAGCTCGGCGTGCACTACCCGCGCTCCACGACCACGGAGCGGCTTGACAGCATCCTTCACCCCGCTGCCGGTCATGCGCCTTGCAGTGAAGCGCCTTTTTGCCTTAAAGTCCTCTCGGTGCGTGTCGCTCCTAACGTGTGCGTCCCTCCGTTTACCGAGTCCTGTCTGGTGTGGTCTGAGTGCACTTTTGGAGCGATTCACAGATACACTCACACTCCGCTCTGCCGCTTGGCGCTGTGTGAGATCAACGCGTCCAGAGGATCCAGCAACAAGTTTTGCATTTCTGCAGCCGCTTCCATCCACGAGGTCTCAGCCAATCAGGACGAGCGAAGAAAGCTCCGGGGGCGGGACAAACGCTTTTAAGGTGGTCCGGGAGATTGGGTGAAAATCAGATCTTAGAAATGGCTTTCACTTAAATAGTATTTTCACATTTAAAAACCCAGCATCACATTTGAACTGGTCTCGAAGAGAATTAGATTTACTCCAAAGGGATCTTTTTTTGTTCATTATACCACTGAATTGTAGAACAGCTGAGGTGAGGAAACACTCCTGCAACTCTCATATCCTCCACTGGAATAATGCTTGAAGTGAAACTCAGCCCTCTTCACCTATGAACAAACTTTTTCTAGCCTTGGCACCCACTCATCCACGCAGTGACCAATTCAGTGGACCTGCATCATCTCCACTGCAACAACATATAATGCAATAACTTGATATAGTTCCACCAATAACAAGCAACCACCAATGTTGAGGATGTTAAATTTGTTCTCAGGTGTAAAATGAAAAATGTGCTTTGGCCTCGGTAGATTGTTATGTAGCCTAAATATCTGTATTTGTTGGAATAAAATATAAATAGACTAATATTATTAAGTGTCCCTCACACTCCCAGAAGACCAATCAAACTCCAGTCTTGTGTGTGAATGTGTCCCAACGGGGAGGGAAAAAAATCCTCCTTAAAAGACCATCTGAACTAAATCATGTGGATGATATTGGGCTTCGGTTCCGATAATCAATAGCATTCTCTTAGTATTATAGTCTGTAAAATAGAACAGTTTTCCAAGGCCAAATTAGGATCATTTACTTCACAGGTTAATTAGCTGTATAGACCCACAATGGCCGAGGTGATCTGTGCAAAGTTAAGTGGTGCAATAACCTGAGATAAGACATAAAATTGTTGCAAATAGCCTCTTCATGTTCATGTGAGTTTGAGACAAAAGTCAGCCTAAATAATGTGTGTTGCCCTAATTGTGGTATAATAATACAAATAACATACTTTCTGATATATATTAATGTTATGCCATACCTTTGCATGTTTCAGATGTTGTATTTATTATTATTTATTGTTCTCTTTGTCTTTTAGTGTAGTTATCAGTTGTGAATTTTTGGAATTCCTTGGATCTTTTTGTGAATTTTTACATGGTAGAGTTCACATTCTGTGTAAAATTTAAACTACTTAAGAAAAATGCTAATATAGATGTATTAAAAATATCCTACAATTAATCCACGAGTGTGTGTACATTTGGAGGAGTTCTTGCCTCCTAAGATTAACAGTCATTATTTGGAATAAAGGGAACATGTGGGATTACTGAACTCAATGCACTTCCATTCACCACCATGGATATTTGCTTTGGTGAAATGAGAACACCATATTATCCTTTTCCCGACATTGTGGACAGTGGGCATTTAGAGAATCTGGTGTCAGACAGCTCTGTACCTTTGGGGGGGAAAACCAAGGAGGACTTTTACCAAACAGACACAGTGCCACCTAGCGGCTGGTCACGATCATGCTGAAGCATTCAGGAAATAGTTTTAGATGATGTGAGGCATGTAGCTCTAAACATGCTGTAAATACAATTTTTAAATTTAAATAGGAAATAAATACTACAATTTGGTTTATAAACCATATAAAAACATATAAAACACTTGGGAGTGAGAGTGTAAAGAGGGACATAATTTTCCATTTATCAGTTATGGTTTTGAGGAATCTGTTCTATTTTTTTAAACTGTCATGTCTTAAAGCAGTGCATTGTTTAATTATATATATTAAAAAAACTATGTCCAGTCTCACTGAATCTTGTTATTTTAAAGGAAGGGAAAATATGAAAAAATATGAAAGGAAAGCCGTATGAGGGAAAATAATCACCAACTAATGTCAACATGTTTCCTTTTCTTCTAGAACAACCACAGCTGAGGTAAATGTAAAGAAATGTAACATATGTGTATGATATTTCACAATAAATGTCTTAGATTTGCAAATAGAATCAGATATTCTATACAACACTGCATTTTCAAATTTTGTTTTTTTAGTGTTGTGGATGTTTCAGGTCATTTTTAGCCAGAATGTGTGTAAAGAAATAACCAGCAGACTATGTGCTAAGCCGTGCACCCTGAGGAAAGGGCTGTATGTCAGGGCTGAGGCTGGAGACAGGTCAGGACAAGGCATTGGAAGGTGCTGGGATGTGTGTATATTTGGAATTTTTGGGGAAGGGGTGGGGGGGTGTGGATGTGCACTCCTCGCAGCGGAGAGGACAGCAGCTCAAGAGCGAGGAGGCAGGGGGAGAGACGGTGGTTGTGTTGTGTGAAGGAGACATGGTGTAAAGTACCTGTCTTCTCCAGAAGGAAGGAGAAGCACGTTGAGATGTTCTGAAGGCTGCTGTGCTCGTGTGGTGTGCTGCTGGAAAAGAGGGAAAAAAAACGAAAAAAAAAACACTTTTTCTCAGTTATCACCTTGCTAGAGGACCGCTTTCATATCCGAGAGCCAGCTGGATGTAGCATCATTAGAGTCAGACAAACACAGAAGTGTGTGTGCATATCACACTGTTTCAGCCGAGGCTGCTCATCGCTGCTCTGTGAAGCCCCTTAGGAATATCACGATTCATGTTCATTTCTCAACTGATAAAGGGCCCCGTTGTATCACAAAACCCCATCAACAACGCTAGAAACCCAAAAAATAAAGATATTGTTCTGACTGTAATACCCCTGTGATACAGTTGCTGCTAGCTCTGACTCCAGTCTTCTCAGATGGAGACAGACAAGTTAAGTATGACAAACCGATGGCATGGTCTCTTTCCCCCCCCCTCTTGTCCCCAGTGATGATAAATGCAGCTCAGAGCTGCTGCTGCGGAGGCGACTCCATGACAATGGACAGTCTACAGGCTTTCAAGCACTGTCACAATACCACTCTTCTCTGTAGTGATTTAGCACTCAATTTGTCTCAATATTTCACTCAATGGGACAAGATAGCACAAGTGGGTGCCCTCCTCTACCCTTAATTCATGGTGTTCCTCGGATAGACGTATATTACCAAGGGGGTTGCCCAAAGAGACTGTTCCTTCCGTTGTTGGAGGGGGGGGGGGGGGATGGACGGCGTCCTGTGCAGTTCGGAGCGGAGCCTAGTGTGTCCTCTGTGGGCCTGTCACTCAGCTGAGCCATCACGACTCCCTGGGTCAGGGCGGGTTAAGCAGCATCTGTCATCCAGAGAAGAAGCATTGTATTAAGGGGAGGGATGCGACAGAGACCCCCCGCCTCCCCTCCAAACCTCCTCTCCACGTCGGTCGGCTCCACACCTTTTCCACCTCTCCCAGAACAACAGGAAAACTCCGGAGAATCTCTGGAGCTAAACTTGACCCGAGCCCGGAGGATGAGGAAACACTCGTGACATCACTGCCAACAAGCGGCCAGAAATAACTTTCCTCTCCAAGAAAACCTGCAGCCCCCTGAGCAAAATCTGGCCGCAGGGGAAGGTCACACACACACACAAACACAGTAGGGGTGGACCTGACTTGGAGCTAAATCTTCACTGCGCCATTTCCTCCAAAAACAGACACTCTCACCCCAGTCATGTGGTGCAACAAACAGCTTTTTTTTTCTTGGTTTTGGAGGCCTATACACAATTCATTTGGACACATTAAAGAATATTGTTGCTTCTGCGTATGCGTTGAAAGCAATAAGCCGGTCGATCTGGCCACCGCTAAGTGTTTTTAGAACCGAACATCGAGTCTTTCCTCGGCACCACGCCCGGACGTCCTGCTGTGTCAAGTCTCGAGCCTCCCTTTCGAGATCCATTTCCTCTCTTCATCTGTTGCCTCGTCTATTTAAGCGACGGGGGCTCACTCGTGACATGTCCCTTCATCTTCCCTGCGAGGGAGACACATGGATGGATGGATACATGCCTGCTCGTAGACTAACTGCGAGCTGCCACTTAACAGGAGGTGTGTGGGCGAGCCTGCCCATCTCCGCTTTTAGAAACAGCATCATTTGCTTGTTGTGGGGGGCAGATAGGACTGGTTTCCTTGCAGCAGGCACATGTGACCGTTCCTCCGCAAACAATAAAACAGGCGGATATCTCAGGCAGCAGACTGGCGGCTCTTCCTGCTCTTTAGCACGGATTCCGCTGTTATTGTGCGACTCTTGTGACCTGCGGGTCACCGAAAGTCTAGTCCATGCTGTAACTTTTCTGAGGGGATGTTTATCCTCTCTGATGTGCGTTTTACAGTAGAGAACCAATACTTTTAGTCAAGCCTCAGCCCTCGTCTAAGATACTCAAAATGAATTCAAGATGGAGCTCTTGTTACATTTTCAATTAAAATTTGTTATTGTGAATTATTCAAAAGTTAGTGGACAGTTGTTTAAAAGCTGTATATGTTGTGAAGACTGTATCCTAAGCTAGTATGCACATCTATGGGCTTGCTATTGTCCACCCAAGGTTTTTATACAAGGGGAGAAACAGATCTCATCACCCATTGGTCTAAAACAGGGGTGACCAAACTTTTTCCCTTGGAACTCGATGGGGGGCCAGGTGCCGAAAGTAAATACCTATTGTATTGTTATGATGCAAAATGGTACTAGGATCCCAAGTTCCCCGAATTTAATATTATTTTAGCTTTTACATAGTTAACTCCTTAAAACCCACCTGCTGAATACAATTGGGCTGATTTCCAGACATACACAATTTATGCAATTCCAAGAAGTATTAAAATACACCATTTTAGAATAGGCGAAAATAACTGCATGGTATTCTCATAAAGTGGGCATGTCTGTAAAGGGGAGACTCGTGGGTCCCCGTAGAACCAATTTTCATTCACATATCTTGAGGTCAAAGGTCAAGGGTACCCAGTGAAAATGGCCAGGAGTTTTTCCCCTCGCCAAAATGTAGCCTAACTTTAGAGCGTTATTTAGCGTCCTTCCCCGACAAGCTATCATGATATGGTTGGTACCACTGGATTCTAACTCTAAAACTGAGCCTGCTACAGCCTGAAAGACAGGGAAGTCGGTCGGGATTGCCGGTGATTTCGCGGGACTATTAATAAAAAAAAAATAAAATAAGTAAAAATAAAATCGTAAACATCTGGCAGGCCAACTTTGGCCCGCGGGCCTCACTTTGGGCAGCCCTTGTCTAAAAGCTGAACATGAAAGCAAAAGGAAAGGAGTCTTACCACATCCTCTTTAGGTTTAGCCTTCAATCTCCAACAACCACCTGCATACAACCCGACAACAGAAGCACAATCTGGAATTTAATTTTCCAGAAGAAATTTATTTGATATTCAGATACAATATATAGACTTAATGGCACATAACACGATTCTCAGAAGGAAAAAGGCACAAAATCTCATACATTCACTACCATGTCCCCTGAATTTCAAAAGCTGATCAGAAACATTTAAAAAGCGAGCAGTTCAGAAATTAAACGATTGTAGATTTCATAAATTAGAATACAACTGTACAGTTGCTTTGAGGGTACTTCCCCTCTCCCCATATCATTGTCTTGACAGATGGTAAACCATTGATTGAGGCTGTTCTCTTTAGCCGCTGCTTCTCTATTCATCAGACAGCAGGAATCATTAAGATAGACTTGGAAACACTGAAGATCAATTGCTTCGCTCTTTGAGACGTATGCATACACTCCCAGTACAGTAACAAAGACCAACGGACTGTCTCATATACCGTGATGAAACGAAAACAGGCTATATTACAACCTACGTCCCATCAACGTGTTGACACTGTATTACCATATTTCCCCACAGAAAAGGATATGGTATAGTGAAAGGAAGTCAACTGTTTGGGGTAACTGATATAAAAAAAAAAGATCCTCGTGTCGTATTGTTCACCTGAGATTTTGATTGTTTAGAAAAATGTTGCCTCACACAATCGCTTCCCCAATTTTTTCCTATAATACCAGCCTACCATTGCTGAAGTCATGTAAACATATCAGAAATCCATTCACTCTTTGGACAAGCCAATAACCCATTACTTAGGAGGTGATCACACTCTCTCATACGATTTACAGTCAATAAAAACATTAGGATCTATGAACCCACATCATTTCATTACTTAATCGGTGTCTTGAAAGGAAAAATATGGAAAACAGATCTCTAAAAACAAACCCCAATTCCTGTTGCACAATTTAAGACATTGACACATCACAAAAAAACACACAAAAAAAACAAGGATGAAATGAGGAAACAACTTGTACTGTAGAAGTATGTAACACTGGTGATGACCGACACTGTAGGCCGGGGCCACACGATTCTGAAGCCTGAGGGGAGAAAGTGCACTATGGAGCTGAGAAATCATTAATATGGCATATCAAAGATGTAAATCCGCAGCTCTTTGCACCAACAGACGTGTACGTACAGGCTGTTCCGGCTGTAACTTACACATTTTTGCTTGCTTGAAGGAATTGCACTGGCGACACATATCGGGAAACATAAAAGGGAGTCACATGCAATTCTTTCGACAACCCAGAAGAAACATCACAAACAACTCATAAAGCTCCGACCGCTATGATTTACTCCTAACAAGTAGCAGGCTAATAGCTCGTGCTAACCTTTAGGGTGTCAGAAAAACTGCCAGTCAGAAACAAGGGAGGTAGCTAGGGCAACAGCTGGCAGCAGAGGTACAGTAGGTCCGATAGGTCCAAAGGTCCGGAGATTAAGGCAAGCAGTGTGCGGTGCTGGCGTCGACTGACTGGTAAGGCCGTTATGAATCTGTAAACACACCTAGAATGAATGAAGCAGAAGAGACGAGGCCTTTTTGGAAACCGTGTACCTCGGAGAACCAGATGAGTGAGACGGGCCTCTGGGGTGGGGGGGGTGGGCCGGGTGAGGTGAGGTGGGGCGAGCGGTGCGCTGCAGTTTGGCTTGTGACAGAGGCTCAAGGGGTGTAGCACCATCTGTGACTGTTTTTCAGTGCAGTTTGTCTCTGGGGACATCTGTTAGGGAGGTGAACGCTGTGTTGTACGTTATGTGTGAATGTCTTCAGAATAGGGAGTGTGTGTGTGTGTGTGTGTGTGTGTGTGGAGGTGGAGGGTAGTGGGGGGGTGGTGGGGATGGGAATTGAAAAAAAAAAAAAAAGAAATCAGTGGGAGCTGTAAACACTTCCAAAGTAACATCCTTTAGCTGAACAAGCTTGCATGGATCTGCCCAGCTTGAGCTTTCAAGAGATCAGTCACCGCAAAGGCATCCGCACCTGTGAGTGTGTGAGAATGAATTCACATGTTTATCCTCATGTGCGCGACGTATATGCGTCATATACATGCGTGTGCGCGTGTGTGTGTGTGGGTGTGTGGGTTTCTATTAAATCTGTATTTAGAGAGTGAGAGTGAATACCTGTACGGGCATGATTGTCAGTGTTAATAAGATGCAGTGCTTTGGGTGAGGTGGGGTGATGGGGAGGGAGGATTACAATGGGCCAAGGCGCCGAGGGTGTTAGTAATCTCTTAATTGAGGCTGTGGCAGGAAGGAACATGAGTATGACAAACAGACAGGCTCATGCCGGGGAATGCAAACCGCTGAGCCACAGTGTGTACGGTTAAGACCGAGGAGGAGACAAAGAGAGGTCAGACGGGGCATCATCTTGAGAGGAATGTTTCTGGAGAAAAAAAAAAAAAGGAGAAATCTAAATATGAGAGAGGAAATATTTGGTCCAACATCTGCCGCTGTGGAATCAAGAATTTGTTTTTGTTAAAAAATGTTTCTCTACTGCGAGTAGCTCCTCTTCATACCATCTCTCCAGAAGGCTAGGTCTTGTCAATAACATGATGCTGATAGCTGGCCTTTTCTCTGCCCAGGAGATCAGAGCGAAACCAGTCTTATCAGCCACGATCGTGTTGGTTTCTAGGAATCAATTCCTCGGTGTATAGAATGTCTATGATTGAATGCAAGTCAGGGATCTGCTCTATTGATTGCAGGTAGCAAGAGTGCCACCCCCTCCCAACCCCCCCCCTCCACAGCCTGAATCAGTTCTGGTTAAAAAAAAAAAGTGGCACCAAAGGAGGCCTCTTAGCAGTCTCCGTCGCGGGCGTTTAAAATCCTTTTCATTCGTCTGCGGCGCTGGTTCCTCGCACTTCTCCCCGTCTGCGAAGCTGTGGGGGAAACAGAGGACACCGCGTTAAGATTTATGGGAGCTAAACAGGTGAGAGGCAGGTTTAGTGGATGCATTTCAGTGGAATCCTTCATGAATGGCTGCTGGTTACTGCGCACAAGTTTTTATTCATTATGTATGACTGAGTTTTACTTCTTGCGTCATAAACCATAAAAAATACAACAAATGTCCCTTTTGCAAACCGAAATCTTTTCGCCTTTCCCTCGGAAATCTGCTCCCAACAGCCCTCATCAAGTCCCTTGTTTGTCTTCTAGGTAGATAAAAAGCATCACTTTCAAATTCTCCCACCCTGAGGCTGATGGCTTTGGAAAGTCAATTAGCGGTAGAATCTGATAGCCGAAACACCTTAATGGAACGGTTCGAACCAACAGTGGCTCTAAACAGAGGAATAGACGGATCTGATGAAATGGCACGAGGATTCACCCTCCGACTTCTCCATCCTTTTACCCGTCCTCCTCCTCCTCCCCTTTTTCTCAATCACAGCACAGACTCCTTCTCAACTGCAGAATTCCATTTGTATGTTAATGAGGAAAAAAAGGAGCCATCTTGGAGACCCCCCCCCCCCCCCCCCAACCCTCCTCCTTTCTTGCCCTTTCCTTCCCTCATGCCTCCCCCTTCTACACCAACAGCACCCAACCAGTACACACAAAAAAAGAGGCAAACAGGACTGTTGGTGCATCGTCTCCATAGCGTGGAGTTTCTCATTCCCCCGGTGCATCTGTAGGGAGGCACTGTGTCCTCCCATACAGTCTTAACTGCTAACCCTCGAGCCCAGAGGTCCAGGCCTCGTCGGCCTCCTCACCACAGCCCTCTTTGATGGCACCCGCCTGTTTACTTACTCCAAGGCAAAATGAGAAACACATGCTGAATTGGGCGAGATGTGAAGGGGGGGTGGGGTGGGGGGGTTGGTAGTAGGCCAGGAATGTTTGAGCCTGGCCCACTTTGGCCAGTCCAGCCCGGATTCCTCCCTTTTTCTCCTTGTACGGCCAAAAGCTCCCAGACTGATATTTAGAGTAGTTCCAGGAGCGAACCCGGTGGTAAGCTTTTTACAGAGAATGCGATTCACAGAAATGAAAGCCTGTGATTTAAAAAAGAGGACTGTTTTTCTTCTCGGCCTTGTTTTCCTCTGTGGGGACGCTCTAGTTTTGCAGGTACTGGTCGTGAGCGGGCCTTCTGTGTATGTTTTTAACTGCTGGCCACCTCTTAAAAAACAGCGTGTGTGATTCTGAGAAAAGTTTGCCCAGATGTCGAGGCACTTCCATACACACACGAGTGTGTACACATACGCAACAGGCACTCATACAAACCATGGTAGGAGGTTTTCACTGGGTCAGCAAAACACCGAACAGCCTAGCACATAAGTCGTATTTCTCTGCGATCTGGTGTTATTGATTAACTAATTCAGAGTGAGCTACGGCGGTGCAAGTGAAAGAACAGACACACACGTGCACATATAGACATGGTGGAGTAAAAGCCCTTTCACAACACCGAAGAGTGAAAGCAGCATTAGGCGTGCAGCAACACAGAAACCCCACAGCGAGCAGAGAGAACACCTAAGAGACTGACTTCTACCAGCGAGAACTTACACAGCAACACTCAGACCTAAACCTGGCCTGGCTACTCGTCTGAAGCCTTTGTACCTCGCACAGAGCCCTTCTTACGCATCTAGACAAAAATGAAAATACAGTAAATCACAGAAACAGGGATTAGGAAGCATGTGAGGGCAGCTAGGATTAGGTAATCATGATAATTATGCATCCCAAAATGTATTCTGAAATGCAATGGGGGTCAAGGAAGTAATGTTTGTACAGCAAAATATCAACAAAGAAAAGCCAAATTGTTGGGAAGCCAGTGATAAAGTCGTGTTTAGGGATGTCAAGAGAACCGATACTTTGGTAAAAAGTTGATGCCAAAATTCTGAAAACGTGACAGTACTGGTTTTTCTATAGTACCGCAGGTACCGCCAGGGCTCGAAACAAACGGCGTCCTATCGTCCCGGGGACAATAGAAGATGTTTGGGACACAGTAAACTCACTATTGACGCACCCTATTTTTTCCCTGATAATGCTGCATTGAGAACAATAAACTGTGTTGAAATCGGCAGGACGAGAGCTAGTTAATGTTAGCTGTTAGCTCCGCGCTCTAACAGCTTAAGTTAACTACCTCTTATTTTGCCGATTTCAACACGGGAGGTGCCATTGATTTACATTAGGATGCACTCAGGATGTGTGAAGGTAAATTCTAATGTTTTCATGATGCGTTCAAATGTAATCTTGTGAAATGTATTTTTTGGTGAGAAACTTGAATTAATCCAGTTGTTTGAAGGAGATGTTTTCACAGCAATATAAAGTAGATAATACAGAGGGAATTATGACCTGTTTAACTTCCTAACAAACACCAGTATGCAAACTGTAATAAAGGAGTGGATGTTGAAGTACATGGGATTTATTGTTTTACTTACTTGTTTTTTACCGTAGTAGTATCAAATTGATATTGAGAATCGTGGAATTTCGCTGGAATTGGTATCGACTACTAAATTTCTGGTATCGTGACATCCCTAGTGGTGTTCGGGAAATCGGGATGTCAACATCCTTCTCTTCCACCTCAGTACTCCATGTTTCATCATCATCAGTAGTTATTGTGATCAGAACATGAAAAAGCACACAAAAACATGGGGTTAAGCCACACAATGTTTTCCAGCAGGCTTCCTGTTCTATCACGCTAGCATACCCCTTGTCTATTCAACTTATCTGATGTCTAGTGATTGGAAGACAACAGCTCCACCAGGATAAAAAAAAAAAAAAAAAAAACTAGACGGATGCTGCACTGGTTCATTTCAAGCTCGGGCAAGTATCAGAAATGTAGTGCCAGAGACTTTACACTCCTGATGGTGGAGACAGGTCTGTGCAAAAGACCCATCACTGACCAATAATAAGTACTTCAGATGCACGAGGTTTAGAAATGTTTACTCGTGCACTCACCTCGTCCAGCTCCCTCTGTGTCTCTGCCTCCATCCGCCGGATATCCTCCATAGTCAGCTCCACCCACTTATCAATCCAACAGAAGAGCTGGCGGTGGAAGTTAGTGAAGATCCTCTTCTCTTGCTGAGGGAGACAGTGGTAGTCTCGGTTAGGACCGGGTGATCGCAACATTAAGAGTATTCTTTAAAAGACGTATATTCTCAATATGGAAAATGTACGTAAACTGGCATAAATGACGTGACAGAACTCTTATCATCGTGATACATTTACACTGGAAGTGAAAAAAAACTACTAAATGGAACTCACAGACCCTGAATGCAACTCCTGAGCCAAGATAAGCGACTGTGTGAAGTTTAACTGTGTAAAAACACGTCAGTCTAACCTCATGGATGAAGTTCTCCACTTTGGTCTGCAGGCCCCACCACTTGAACTTGACTGTGACCAGTTTGTAGGCACACATCCTCGGGCAGTCAGTCTTACTAACCAGCTCTCTCTGTTAGGAAGAGAACAGCAAAAGAACGACACGACTTTTAAAAGCTCAGGATCAGAATAAATAAATCAGGACTTGACAGAAACTTCCCAACGAGAGAATAATCCTAAAAACAGCAGACGGCTGAGAGAATATTATTTTAGACTAATCTTGGCTGCATTCAAAGCTAAAAAATCATTAATACATAATGCTTTGGGTATGGAGCTTGCTGAAATAATTATCAATATGAAGATGTGCTGTGCAGAGATAAAAGTGCCCTAATCTACAACACACTTTCTAAATCCATCCGCAGCTTGCACTCTGTCTCCCTGTGAAGAAGAAGAGAAGAAAAGGAGGAGGAGGGGGGGGGGGGGGGTTGGGGCAGAGCAAAGTGGATAAACTCCAGATGAAGGGACCATTTCTCTGCCTCCGCCCTGACAGCGACACCGTTCCCGACAGGCATGCCTTTGTGGCCGCGGAAGGCAGATAAAACGGCGCTCGCGAAGCGATAAGGGTGTCGCGGTGCAAAGCTGGTTACATTATTAACACCTAGGACCTCCTCGCCCCCAGAACACACACACTCTCCCTCCGAGAACACCTGTTTAATTAATCACTTCATTCTGGCTCGGCATTCCAAGAGAAAATGCCACAGACCCGCCTCAATCAGCCCTCATCCCACTGCCGTTTGATGCCGCGATCATGGAGGGGAGCGGGAAAATGAGAAACATTTCTAAATTTGCAGTGGGTTTAGAAAAGTTGTCATCGCTAAAGGAGAACTTCACATGAAACGGATTCTACATCAAAACACTTACGGTGACATTTCTTCTCTCCCTCTCTGTGCCCCACTCAAAGGAGCAGAAGTTTTCAGAAATACAAAGGGTACCGATATGCAAGCATGTGTGCATGCAGAGATAGACAAGAGTTTTATTGCTCTGAGAAGCTGGCAGAAATTGTGCCTCTGTTGTCACATAACTGCTTTTTTTTTCTCCACCTTTTCAAAAACAGCCTTTTTCCATGTCCACAGCGGACGGGGAAAGTGATCTAATTAAAAAACACAAAATAAAAAGTTGTGCTTCTTTATTCGCACTTTTTAAAGCTGTTTGGCTGCCTTTGTTCTCGGATTCTTGAAGCAGAGGAAAGTTTCCCATGGTGAACTTTGAGGACTCCGCTGCAGAGTCGAAATTCTCAGTGCTCCCAACAGTGAGCAGGACCCGTTTGAGGCTGCGGGGGTATACGGCGGGGTTTAGAGGGGGGAACGCAACAAAACTCCTGACAAAGTTTCTCTGTGTGGATGAGCTACGTCTTATTGACTTATCACCCTCCATCAAAAGTACATCAGTCTTTATACAGAGCTGCCGCTTGTCAAATTTAGAATCAATGTCCATACACAGTTTTTTTTTTCCTTCCCATTTCTGTCTTCATCTTCTGTCACACAAAGTCTGGCAGACGGAGCTCAGAGTAAAACCTTTATCTGACCTGGTGACTAGAAATTTCTATTACATCCAATTAGGGCTGAGAAAGAGGTGATTTGTCTTCATCAAATTGCAGCCGTTACAGTTCTGTCGACCCCACTCCGGCTCTGTGCTCTCTCCTGTGCACAGAGCTATTCTGATTATTACAGGCGATGGGGCCGCTGTGGGAAAAAAAAGACTCTTTAATGTTTACGCGAGAAGAAATCTCTACAAATTGATCTAAAAATATGAAAACACAAAATAACTGATTGTGCAAGTATTCCCCACCCCCCTTCATGTCAAATTTAGTAGTGATATCTTTGTTCGGAGTCTACCGTATGTGAATAGGTCTGCATCCGTTTTGCACATCTGGACACTGCAATTTCTCTCCGTTCTTCTGCTCGCACCCTGTCAAGTTGCGTAGGGACCACGAGTGAAAAGCATTTTTCAAGTCCAGCCACAGATTCTTGATTGCATTGAGGTCTGGACTCTGACTCTGTAACCCCAGGACATGAGCATTGTTGTTTTTTAGGCATTTCCCAGAGTAGCTTTGGCTTTATTTTTGGGGTTGTTGTCTTGCTGGAAAATAAATCTTCTCCCAAGTAGCAGTTCTCTTCCAGACTGCAGCAGGTTCTCCCTCAAGGATTTCCCTGTCTTTTTGCTGCATTCATTTGACCCTCTTACCGTCTAAGACCTGCTGCAGAGGAGCATCCCCACTGCATGATGCTGCCACCACCAAACAGCACACACGAAGCTCCATCTTTGTTTGGTCTCAGACCACTGAACTCACTTCCACCGTGTACCTTCTGGCAACACTAGGCAAGATGTGTTTTGTTTTTTCAACAGTGGGGGTTTTGTTTTGTTGTACGCGAACCGTCTCCCATCCCAGCCA
This sequence comes from Sebastolobus alascanus, assembly GCA_916701645.2. NCBI lineage: Eukaryota > Metazoa > Chordata > Actinopteri > Perciformes > Sebastidae > Sebastolobus > Sebastolobus alascanus. Next base: position 279,556 of record CAKAOJ020000218.1, read on the forward strand.
TTGAACCCTGTAGCTTCTTCAGAGTTGGCACGGGACTCTCTGTGGGGAGGACAGTCTGCTCCAGACAGATTTACAGATGTTCCATATTCTTTCAATTTTATTATGACCCACTTTACTTTATTTAGTGCTTTGGAAAGTTTCTGCACAGAATTATACATGGTCTGCAAAATATGTAGAAACTACAGCTGCGGACCCGGGTCTTGTGTGAGTGACAATGACCAGGTATATACCCCCCTTCATATAGTCTGCTCTGGTATACAGGGTTGAATCTTTGTTTAGTCTCCTGTGACATTAATTACCATTTGTGTGTGAATGTGAAATGCAACTTCCACAGCTCATAAGAGCCTTACCTTCCAGGTGGGCCCAAGGGGTCCTCTGCCGGTCTTAACTGACTTGAACCTGGCAGGGTCATCATCTGGCTTGTAGTCCTGCAGCGAGAGCAATTTATATAATTAATACAATACACAGCACATTGTATTTAGCTGACACAAAAATGTGTATGCATGCTACACTATGAATTGAGCAATACATAGGTGTTTTGCTTTATTTGGCAACAAAGGTGTTAAAGTTACAGTGTGTAGGATTTGACGGCATCTGGTGGTGTGGTTGCAGATTGCAACCAACTGAGTACCCCTCCGTTCACTCCTCCCTTTCTAAGACTGCGGTAACGTAAGCTGACGAGTGCAAAACCGTGGTAACGACGTTCGCCTCGCTCAGAGGCCATCCTTACCATAATAACACTACTTTAGGAGCAACGGAAGTCAGACGGCGGCTGGCGCTACCACGGTTTTGCACTCCGCGGTTCACGTTACCGCAGTTTCACAAGCATGCGTTTGCCTTCAGGTAACATAAAAACACGAAAGGCTCTCACTAGAGCCAGTGTTTGGTTTGTCCGTTCTGTACTGAAGAAACATGGCGGAGCAACATGGCGGACTCCGCGAAGAGGATCCGCTCCCTATGTAGATATGAAGGGCTCATTCTAAGTTAGCGAAAACACAATGATTCTTAGTTTCAGGTGATTATACGCTAATGAAAACATAGTTATGAATATTGTATTACATTTCTGCTAACAGATCCCCCGAAATGTTACACACTGTTCCTTTAAGAAATCTGAATTTTTTCTCAAATTTTTGGTAGGTTAAGATCATTTTCATCATAATTTTCTAAAACAAAAGCCCCAAACAAAAGAAAGTTTCGTTTCATGATAGCATTCCGTAGGTTACAGAATTGGTGTTGTGTTTGCTCTCCACTGCCGTTCACGCATTGTGCTGTAAACTAAGCAGCACAGCAGTCGCTGCCACTGAAAGGCCAAAGAGTACCGCACTCATTCTCCAAAAACCTGCCACCCCCCGGAGATAATGTCATGCAGCAAGACCAGAGCACAACTCAGCCTTAAGTGGCTCACAGATAAAAGTGTGTATGGGGCGTTGATGCCACCAGCAACATCTGTTTAATTAGGGCGACACTGGTGCCACTTCATATACGTGAATGTGCTTGCATCTACCTGCATGAGTGCTGATGTGAGCACACAAGTGTATAAGTACAGCTGCTTTAACTGCAACAATACTCCCTACACTATTTTTTTTTTCATACACACGCACGCACGCACACACACTACATGCTGTATAGTCATGTCCTGCTAAACCCATTGTAGTGAACTCACCACTTATTGCCCATTGCACTGGAGAATCTTGGTCCCATGGCAAAAGGATTTTAAAGCATATAGAAAAAATACTGAGCGCATATGCCAAGCACATGGCAACGTTGACTTCGTAAAAACAGGCGAGAGAAATAGTAATACAAATTAATGAAATGGCTTTCAAATTATCAACAGCTCAAGGGCCCAGCAATTTTAAATAAATCATGATGCGCCTGCAGCTAAAAGCTACTTTTCAGGGCTATCGGCCAACAGGAGGGTGCCAAACGTGTGGAAAGAGATAGAAACCCACCCCTACACGCACACACACACACACACACACACACGATAATTTGGCTGTTTTAATGCTGAGAGCTCCATCACTATAACAATACACTGTGCTGCACTAATGAGGTCTGTGAATCGATATGCCGTGCTAGACGAAAAGGAGCTACTCCACAAGTAAAACAGTGTGTGTTAGACTGCGAGCGTGTTTGTGTCGTGTGTGTGTGTTTGTGTAGTTCCGGCATACGAAGCACTGTGAGCCTTAATTACACTAACAAACTCATCTGTGCTGGCGGTACGCCCCAGGCCCTGCAGCCATGCCTGAGGCTGAGGGCTGATAGGGTCCTCAGACACAACACACTCCTCCAGCAAGGCAAACACCTCCGCCTCGTTAACTACCCACCACAAACAAACACACACACACACACAGAAACCAATGCTTCTCAGCCAAATAGCCTCACATAGACACACACACACAGAGCCACAGTGAAATGAGGCAATGTGATGTCAAATAACAGCAATAATGTGTAACATGTTCAAATGAGATTTCAGAGATTCCACAAGTATCAAAAGCTCATATTTATATTTTGAAATATCACTGAGGCAATCTTAGGATGCTCAAATGGTGTGTGTGTGTGTGTGTAGTTTTTAAATGCTTTAAAATGAATTCAAGCTAGTGAAGCTCACGTCAAATGGAGACCAAATGTGAAGATAATTCATATTTATTGATAACATAATGAAATGATTAAATCAATCTACTCCAACCGTCTAGTGTGACTTTCTGCTGTCGGTTCTTGCTATCCACTGTCAGCCAGACAGGTATGTGTTTCATGGTATTTCACCTTCTGGTAATACATTTCACTAAAATACATTTTCCCGCCTAGGATCCACTATTTCTACTAAAACAGTTCCACTCGATACAACAAGTACCTGGAGGTATTCCAGCACTGTTCAATGAGTGGGTATTATTCAGCATTGCTAAGCAAGTTGATTTTAATTTTACATAAGTAGTACATAGCACAATTAATCGTCGATCAACAGCATATTAATCACCAATTTAAATATTGCTAACTTATTGAGGTAATCGTCTATATATGTCAAACATTTGTGGATTCCAGTTTCTCCAATGTGATGATTTGCAGGTTTTGTTTTCTTTTCTTTTTAATTTCAAATCATTATAAATAAAATCTCTTTTAATTTTTTTTTTTTCGTTCTGAAAAATTAGCTATTGGATGACGTCGCCCCAGGCTCTGGGGATTTGCAATGGGTTTTGTACTTTTTTTCCTGACATATAGACTACAAAAATAACTGATAAAAACAGAGATAATTGAATGCTGATCTGCTGTATACATACAATTATAAATGTGATAATACTTATGTTTATCAGTAATTGTGTTCCTATTTATTGATTCTCCAAAATTTCTGACATCAATCAACACAGAAATTAAGAAGTTCCTGTGTCTCTAAAGAAAATGACTTTTGAAAAATCTGCTCAAAATGAAATGAAATGATACATTTACTGCTCATCACAAATAAACCAATAACCATTAGAAGAGTCCTTCATGTAAAGTGGATTGAGTTTGGCGGGTAGCTTGGTAAAGATCAGGCTTGTCCACATGAAGGCGCCAAACTGCGTTTCTTATCTTACACTGGAAGTTTGCCAGAAGAGTTTCTACTTACAGCATTGGACACTTGACTTCTGTCTGCAATGTCAATGGGCACAGCCGATACACTATTCCACGTGAAACTGTCTAGTTTGTGCACCTGAACAACCAAACAAACAAATAAAATTGTAAGAAGAAGAGCATACAAACTCAGATCTGATGTTGATATCTGCTCGACGAGATGCAGAGGTACTCACGTTTTCTTGCGTTCCAAGGTCTGGTTTGTGCCACGTCTCAATCTTAATGAAGAAACTGTCTTTCATATACTCGTTCTAGAGGGAAGAGTCAGGATATGATAGGATATTACACGACTGTAATGTATAGAAAGTAAATGGAGTGTGCAGAAACACCTTAAACTTAGTTGAAGGAATATTTTGAGAATTTAATAAATGCAATAAAAAAAAAAAAGCCATTCAAGGCTACCTACTGTCACAACTAGATCACGGTTAGGCATGAGGAGAAAAGAGGGGAAAAAAAACAACATTATATATAGAATAAAACACACAAACATGAAATACATGGCCATGATGCGAGTAGCACAAGTGTATTTAACAATGGAGAGGACTCAGGGTAAAGCAAAGGTAAAGTGATTTGGGGAGGGGGACTCACTGGTTCTGCAGTAGGGGTAGGCATTCCAGGCTTTTTCATGGAATACAAGGGAGCCTTCAGGCGCAAACAACTTGACAAACCCTGGGACTTTACTGTAGGGTCGGGAAAGAGGATGGGAACGGGTAGATGCGAGCGGAGACAGGGAGAGGAAAGACATATCGCCTCAGTTATCAGAGGTTCTAGAGGAAAGATTGTGCAGGTGGAAAAACAAACAACTTGAAATGCCTCACAACAAAGCTAAGGCAACGCTGCCACTGCCTGGTAGCACGGTGCTATTACACTGCAAGAAGCTCAATTATGGGAGTCTGATTGAAAACGGTACCTCTTTAGGTGGTAGATTTTATGTGTATACTGTCCTTTCTCGCCGTCTTTTTCATAGGGCTCATTCTTGAGTACCTCGATGCCCTCACCACCACCCGTCTCATTTTTACTTGCTTCAGCCACTGAGAACAGCTGCCCCACTTGATACTGTAACACCAAAAAAAACCACAACCTTAACACAAAAATACATCGGTCACTTACAGTACATCAAGAAAACAAACTAAAGCTGGTCTTAACTAACTTATTGATGCTCCAGGTTCAATGAGGTATAAAATATGCCCTGTTTTTTTATTTTTATATACATGTCCTGAAATAGGAAACAGATATAAATAGCATTTCAGTAAATTTAAGTATTTCTTCTTACAGGCTGCATGCCGATCATAAACCAGAATTACTACCCATGCCAATGATGTTAGAAGTTCTTCTCTTCTTTGCATTTTATTTGTTTTTCAGTGCTTTAGGCCAGTTGTTCCCAACCTTTCTTTGCATGTGACCCCTTGAAATGAAGCAACGTCTACGTCATCACAGACCATTACTGTGGACATGACATGTGAGCAGTTCAGACAGTTCAGGTTTTTTTTAGCAGCATTGTACAAGAGAAAGAATGAAAATTATAGAAAAGTCAGACAAAATAAATAAATGAAATATTTTCCCTTCTTATTCTTTTAAATATCTTCCCAGAATCTATTGGGGCTTCTTGTGGGTTCCCAAAGCCCAGATTGGGACCTACTGTGTCGTATGTTGTGATTATAGAGACATTGCACATATATCACTTGATTTGTGTTTTAAAATTGAGCACATAAGCCAACATAAACTTACAAAGATGTGTTATTATCCCGCTGTCACTGCAATAGATTGCAGATTTATAGAACGTGCCAAGAAAAACTACCGCAGAACTCAATAGTCAAATAAGCTTGTGTCGGACCTGTTGTGTGGGAGCAAGGGTCTTTTTTTTTAATTATACGGCTGTCTTTCCAAATTAAAATACAATGAAGAGCAGCCACAATCTGGACAGCCTATTTGCATATCAAAATTTAAGTCTATCCCACATTCAAGTTAACTAGTGTCGCATGACGGTGCAACAGAAGGGTGGATGTTTGCTTATATTTCAGCTACTAGAGCTCTTATTAGTGTTTCTCCCCTAAAGAGAACACTTAATTATTTGGAATGAGCTTTAAAAAACGCGGCACTAACTGCCAAGAGATTTTAATCACCATATAAGGCAGCAGGGTGAATGTCTGGGATTGATGACATAAACCTTTATAAACACACTGCTCTTCATAAGAATTACAAATGATGATATTTTGAGACCGTGTTGCCTTAACTTGCAACCAGAAGCCAAACACTGGAAATGACAAGATAGTAGTGCATTTGTTATTCACTGCCTTTAACCTTTGTGAGGATAACACAATTATTTTTAAGAAAGGTGCATTACAGAGACTTGTTGTAAATACTATAAACCACCACTCTGTGACACACATAAAGCCCAAATTAAGGGATCATCAGGTTCTGCTGCATGTGACACTAATAGAAAACATGATCTAAGTGTAAAATATCTGAATAGTGGAACTGAATCAATTTTATTCATATACATTTCTTTAATTAAAGTGAATGTCGACCAGTATTAAGGCTGCAAGAGAAATGTAGGAGAGAAATAAAGGCTAGTATTTCACATCCTCTGCACTGACTGGCATAGACTTGTTTGTTGTCATTGATAATGAGGAAAGAGTGAAAAGTACAAAAAAGAACCCACAAGTTCTAAAATGAAAATAATAATACAGCCACTTTCAACATTACTCATTTTGTCAATGTAATAATAATACGGATTACTCACCTCCTCAACACTACAGGGTAAAACCACACGGCTGCAAGAGAGAGAGAGAGAGAGAGAGATAAGTGTGGTAACATTCACACAACACTTGTTTCTTAAAGACACTGCTCAATAAGCACTCCTGCCAGAAGAAGCACTATAATTTTACCTAAAAGTGAATGACAAATATAGCATTACCGTCAAAAATAACATTACACTCAAGGAAGATGCAGAAAAACATGATTCAATTCAATGTATTTATCTTGGACCATGATCCAAAGTGTATAAAAACACTCAAATAATGAAAAAAAATCTCCACACATTATGATAAAAAAAATAAATGAACCACTGCAGAAGAAGCAGTAATGCCATAGCCACGCATTAGAAATAACTTCAACAATGCACAGAAACCGTCTCACTGCTAGAGAACAGGAAGCCAGTTGAGGTCACTCTTCCGGACGTAAAAACTATTACTTCCCAGTTCAACACAGTAGTGCTGACATCAGCAAGATGAGAGGAACCCATCATTAGATAAGAGTGGAATAAAGTTGAGATTGTATATGGTTATGAGATGAAGAAAAACCTCCAATGAAAGGAGGCAAAAGAGGAAGAGGAGCAAAGGATAATGTAAGCAGTGAGGACTAAAAACATTGCTTAAAAAACAACAAATGTGCTGCACAGACCAGTGACAGTACGTACAGCTGTTTGAAAAAGAAAAAAAACATTATCTGAATCTTTATAAGACAGGATATCCAAACTTTAAAGACAGTGTTTACTATTTGCATACTTCAGGACACTGCAACCTTTTTCTTCATGCCCCAACAGACTTCTACTTCAGGGTGTGGTATGCCAAAACCAATTGCATCATTTACCCTGATGAACATGAAGCGTCAGTCATTGACCACTAACCGCACGCTAGTGCAAGAGAAAAAAAAAGTAGGCGGAGGAAGTTTTCTCAAAGCATAAATCTAAAGCAAGGGCTGTATTCTACGCTGACATATAAACACTCGGCACAGCATTTTTGTTTTATTATTTCAGACTGCACTTTTCCCCCCACATGTGCTCTTCTGATGATGAGCTGTGGCAACCCATGACAACAATGAGATTTAGCATTTTGTCCAGAATTAACTCTTTTAAGTTGTGTTGAAATTAGGTTAATCTTAACAATGACACCAGTGACAGATGATGTTTTATCTCTCCAGGCTGCTGCGACAAGGTCACTGATAACTCTAAAGCAAGGCTTAATGATGAGTGACGTTGACTTTCGACACGATCAAGGGCACAGGGCACATCGTATTAGCTCTCAAGTTTGATAAATGAACTGGACAGGAGCATAGTTAGTGAGTAAATGAGGAGTAGTAGTCTTAAAACTATGCACGGCATTTGCTACAGCACTTAAGAAGAACATTACATGAGTGTGGATTAGGGGTGGGGGGAAAAAAATCGATTCACCGATGTATCGCGATTTTTTTAATTTTTTTTTACGATTTTCAAATTGATTTTTTAATGCAAGAATCACTATCTTTGCTTAATTTGAGCCTATGCGGAGGTAGAAGGAAGTTACTGCTTTTATTGTTGTAGTCTGAGTAACATGACGTCATATCCGTTACAAAAACCAAAACAAACAGCAGTGAGACGAAACAAAAAAGTAGAGAACGGCGGAGGGTCCGCGTGGATACGACCTGCACCCTCACAATTTAAATCCAAAGTGGTAAACAACACTACACATACAGTAAAGTATGGAAACACTTTGGGTGTCACACATTGACAGGAAAAGCAGAGCTAGACATCATGGCTAAAGCTGCATGATAACTCTGTCATGGACAGGAAACGTTATCGTATTGTGGTAACGTGCGGTAAAGCCAGCCGTCACGCTCACCTCTGTGGTCAACATGGCTGCCGGGTCACAAACTTTCTAATTTTACAGCTAAACAGTACACTCGGGCTGTTTCTGAAAACATTTGAGGTGAGAAATAGGTATTACAGTAACAGAACATTGATTCATATTTGATCAGCGCTGCCTAGTTTGACCGTTTGATCAGAGTTTGCGAGTGATTGACAGCTGCTCAGAGACGGCAGGCTCCAGATCAGCTCTGATTGGTTGTTTTCCTCCGGTCTGTGAAATCTTGCAGATGCCGTTAGGAGCACCGGAGGACACGGAGGAACATGATTTTTTTCAGATTACCTGTCTCATGCACTACTGTCAGGATATAGTGACCGTTTTGTAAAAATAACGTTTTTTAAATCATATACATCAATTAAGGCCATGCAGTGCTGAGGTGCAACTAAGTGTGTTTCTAAACATGTTAAAAGTATTGATGTGTAATGGTTGGATTTGGACAACGTGGTAACATGGTTTTACTGTACTTAGCTTAACTCTAATCTGTATATTGCCAGAGTTTCTGTGGTATGTGGAATTAAAAAGAGCAATAATCGTCCTTGCATCCACTCTAATATCCAAATGAACAACAGGGTGTTAATACCAATTAATTACTTTACTGTAATACCAATTAGCAGGGTTGGAAATTATTTTTTTCGTCCACCTGCCACTGTGGTTGGTGGATTCCAAAATCTATCAGCCACTCAAAAGATTACCATTGTCTTTTTGGCTGTGGAGTGAAGCAAATCTAGCAGCCACTTGCATATTTTACCAGCATTTGGCTGGTGCTTATTTCCAGCCCTGCCAATTAGGCATAAACCACAACCACTGTAAGTGCAAATAAGTGGATGCAATAAGCATAAATACAAGGACATGTTAGGTTACATGTAAAAAAACAACAACAACAAGCGATAGGTATAGGCCTGTTCCTGAACAGAAATACAGTATGTAAGTAAAATGTTATTTATTAAGCACCTTTCAAAACCTAGGCTATAAAAGGATTAATGATTAAAATGAACAAAATATGAGTACAACAAAAACATTACAACAGGAGAAAATAGCACAATAAGAACAAAACAATAGAAGCACAAAAACGCAGAAAAAAGGAAGGTATGGAGTATGGACAGGAATAAAGTTCATTAGGAGTCAGATCAAACCACTGACCATACCACACTAATCTTTTTAACATTCAATCAAACAAGATGAAATGGATTAACCAAACCTGTGACTTGTTTCAAAACGTTGCTGATCTGCGTAATAAAGTTTACAATAAACTTATTATAGGTATTTCTCTATTACATTCTAGCATTCAATATAATTTGTTAGACTGGTGTCACGTCCCTGTACTACAAGACTTTTACCTATAGTTAATTTAATTTGAACAGGAGAAAAGAAACATATCTAACTCTGGGAAGAATAATTTTATAAACAGACTTCCTGCCTTGATCAAAACGCACCAATTCCTTTACTGATGGACGCAAATTTAAAAACTATTAAGAGTATGCCTAGTTTACTGCTGTGGTTTGGCATATTTATCTAACTGATAATGGGCTTTAATGTCAACTCAAGCATCTGTTGCTCCAGCTTCATAGCTCACACAGCTAACAGCTAGCTACTCTCTACTACGAACAGGCTAGTTGATTGATATAACGTTAGCTTGGTTTGATTATGGGTTTGACACGAGAGAAAAAACAGCGAATCAAAGTCTCTTATCTTGGATAAGATTAGTCGGCGCCGCCACGAGTGTATATGTGTCAACGTTGTAAAGATAACATTAGCAGAAGCTAATTCACGCTAACGCTAATACCGTTAGGTGTAGCGGTTAGCTAGCATTGAGCTAATTCGTAGCTCAAGTTTGTTACAAGTTTTTACAGCTTGGAAGCACAAATGCCGCTACTCCTATCTTTAAAACACACAACACAACCAGTAGACTGAAGTGTTTGGAAGCCAGCTACATAAAGTGAACACATGGGGGGAAACTGTGAGATAAACAGCAGCTGTCACACAGCGCCGTACCCGCTGTCAACGCCGGTAGGCCGGAGCAGCTCTTGAGCAATCCCACCCTTCTTCCCTCGTGTGTCTGACAGACAGACCAGATGAAAAAAAGTTTTCATCTGCGTCAAAACCACTGAAAAAACTGCCCTGCCTCACCGAATCCGTTCTCGCATGATGTAGTTGTTTGAACAGTTTCAAAAAGAGATCATTTTAAAGCAGAAAACATGGCACTTACTACTCCTTGATGAGGACCATCGTAGCCTTGTTTCCTCTCGGTGCTTCTGTTGCTGCCCAGCGACCCTCTAAAGGCTGCTGACGTCATGAGATGATGACGAGCGGCCCCTCCCTCCACAAGGAGGCATGGATGGACCTGCTAATTAGTATTAACCAATAGAAGCTCTTTTCTGGTGGCTTTTTAACCCGCCTACTGCATTATCCGAGCAGCACCGGTTCTTTTTAAGTCAGTCAATCACATTAACCCCGCATCAGTAACTAAAGATTTTTAGCGTGCAGTTTCATTATCCGCTGCACGGCCTGAAGCCCACATGCTTAAACAATGACGTGTCCTTAGACCTGGTATCTGTCATTGGGTGGCAGTGGATCCAAACCTTTTTTTTTTTTTTTTTTCTCCTGCAAATTAAACTACTCTATTTGTGGCCCCTTATATCCTTACTGTGGACATGAATTGTGAGCAGCTCAACCAAAGTGTGATTCTTCCTTCTCAGATTGTTTAATTTAAAGGATTGTTAGAAATGAAGAGGTGAAAGTATTTACCAAGAAAAAGGTTTTACTTATTATCTTGTAAGCACTCTTATGTATCTTGGGACCCCAGTACATTATCTATCTATCTATCTATCTATCTATCTATCTATCTATCTATCTATCTATCTATCTATCTATCTATCTATCTATCTATCTATCTATCTATCTATCTATCTATCTATCTATCTATCTCAACGGTGCCTTACAACAGAATAATGTAAAGTCAGGAATACAACAAAGCAAACATGATGTTTTTTTTTATTGAAACAGTTTACTGATAAATGACAGATGGTTGTCATGAAACTTTCATGTTTAATCTCAAAAAATCATGGGCTAAAAAGTCATACATGGTACTTAACATTGAATAGCAAGAGAATCCATGCTTCAGAGCAGACACTCAATTCACAAAGAAATCAGGCAAAGTGCCCTTTTGATTTCAATAAAAAATATTAAATCTTTTTTTCCCCCACTCTATCCATCTTTACATGGTACAGGTTTGTTCACTTTTTAATAATATAAAAACGCTTAATACTGATTGTGAAACACTGGAATTAATTTACAAAACATAATAATAATAATTATTATAATATTAATAACAATAACAAACAATAATAACAATAACCATTCAATTTAAAAACAAAACAAAAAAATAGAATGGAGGAAATCAGTCATAGCTGTTGCATCTTGGCCCACACAAACAGCAAAGAAAAATACCAAATGGCATTTACATCTACCTGACACACAGTTACACACAAACACAGTATCAGGTCGTTGAGTATTTCTCATTGCCATTTACAGTGTTATGGGCACAAAGACAAGACACTCTCTAAAGCATTCATGTGCCTCTGCAGGATCACACTCACTGACCAATCAAATGCTTCTCACTGCCGGTCAAGCTTGAACAGTGGTCCTCGAAAAGTGCCCTACTCCTCCAGCGCACAGGATAGTAAATGATAGATAAAAGTATAGGACCGTTTTAAATGTCTCAGCATTTAGAAGAAGGGAAAAATCTTCCAGGCGACAGGAACTTGTATCCGTTGCCAGCAGGTAGTCGGATAGAACGAGCACCAGGGCTACTGCTTGTGGAAATAGTAGGTGACGGGGTCATTTTTCTAGGGTTGGAGCAGTGGTGTCCATTGGAAGAGTTCTTGCTGCCCCTATCTAGTGATTGCAGCCCCAGCTCCCGCAGCTCCAGGCTGTCTTGGGTTTCATTAGGGGAGCAATGGCGTGGGGAGAGGTTCAGAAGGCTCAGTACATCCCTCCTGGCAGAAGCAAAGGGTCCGGGAGCGCCGTGGACGGCTCTGACGGGACCTAGATGTTGCTGTTGCTGGGCTGCAGCGTTAGCCCAGAAGGTCTTCAGATTGTGGATAGCTTGGACTTTTTCATCAATGACCCCTCTTCTTAGCCGGTCCAAGTCCGGGACATCGGCCGACGTAGAGCAGGTGGAGCCTGTAGAGGAGTACGACAGGGCAGGGGATGGAGCGCTACCGACCGGGGACTGGTGACCAGAACTGGGAGACACATTACTCGGCGAGCGAGAGATGTGGCCGCTGTACGGAGAGCTTGGGTACTTTAATCTGAACTGTGCATGGCTGTCCAGAGTGGGCGAAGGATGGCTGCCTTCCTTTTGGGAAGACTCCGAGATTGCAGGACTGTTGTAGCCAGAGCTTATCTTCTGCAGTGAAGAGGAACGGGAGGGAGGTTTGGGCCTCGGGGAAGATTGAGCTCGGCCACTGGCGCTGCTGTTAGGACGGCTGAATGCGCTGGTTTCAGAGGAGCGGAAGGCGCTGCTCCGCGCCGAGGTTCCTCCAGCTGTCGCGCCCTCTGGCCCAGCCCGCTGAAGACTACCCACAGCCCGTAGATGGCTCTGCGTCTCCTCCAGAATCTTCTGGGCCAGCTCCTGAGGATCCAGAGGGACAGTTTTTTCTTCCTGAGACTTGACAGTACTGTCTGTCTCGGTACTGGACTGGTCAGACTCACCTGTATCTGAGCTGCTCACCTTACCGACCTTCTGGAACGGTGAGTTTGGGCTGGGCACCAGGCATGTTTTAACAGGGGACGTGGGGGTGCTGACACTGCCCCTCGACGATACTGATACAGTGTAGCCTCTGCCTGCCCCTGTGCCGGACCCACCAACAACCCCCCTGCCTCCACGGTGGTGGCGCTGGCTGTGGCCTGGCGGCAGGGGCAGAGAGTCACAGTGGCTTCCCAGCGGCTCGCTGCTGATAATGGAAAAGCCCTCGTATTCCTCATCATCCCCCCGGGCTCCTGCCACTGCAGCGGCAGCTGCCCCATGAGGAGAGGAGCGACTGCGGGGAACATGAGGGTGCTTGTGGATAGAGTAGTGTGCTGTGGCCCCGCCGCGTTGCCGATGACCGAGGAAATCACAGTCTGACTTGGAAACAAAGCTCATGGTCGAGGCTACAGAGCTGAGGCTATAGACAGAGATGGCATCTGATGCCTGATTGTCCAGGCAGGGAGGAGAGAAGGGGAGACTTGAGTATCCCATGGGCATGGGGTTGGACGAAGACTGGGCTGAAGCTAGAGACTCAAGGGATGAGGAGCTGTCCAGGCTTAGACGCTTGGGCAGTTCTGTGGAGTCTGAACAAAGAGAAGAAGAGAAAAGGTAATGGTAGCCACATGATAAAAACAACAGGAGTGCTAAAAAGGATGGATGCACATTTTGGATGATTCCACTGTACAGCCAAGTGACTGAAAATATTAAGAAGAACATAAATGAACATGTGCACATAAGTATATTTACCAAACAGCGCCAGCAGAGACTGGAGCGCAAAGTGCAAGGTGCGGCGGTTGGCTAGCTTGCCTGTCTTCAGCACCACTTCTTCTTGGCCTACCTCACATAAGTCAAATCCTGCGCACACACAAGAGCACCACAGTTGTAACTTATACATTTGACAATGTGTCTGTGAGTCACACAGGGACACATGGATGCACGACAGTTTTCTAAGGCAACAGTTGACTCACCGAGAGCAGCCAGAAATTCATGGCATCCTGGCAGTCTCCATAGCTGCACACTGATGGACACCTGAATGGGCAGGAGGGAGAAATCCTGTTCTTTCTCGCCTGTCTGGAGTTGGACTAGCACCTGGTGGAGCTGGAGAAGACAAAGGGGAGAAAACAAGTAGGGAAAAGAGGCAGTGGAGCCGTTAGGAATGAGTACAACATTACAATAAACTGGTGAATTCTACTGAAGATGTGATTAATGGGGAAATTAATTTGTGTGATCAAACTATTTCTATTCTATCAAGACCTTAAATCATCCAACTACTAAATTATATAGTTCCATGCGGTCAATGAATATCGCCTTATAATCAATCTAATATAATGGCAGCCACATCTCATTGTGGAACTACTGTAAAACATATTTTATGGAGTAGATATGAATATTTGAGTCGTATGCATGAGTACTCAGGGCTACAGAACATCTACAGGGAACAGAGCTGAAAGGGTATCAGCTTTATGGGGGTTTACAAGTGCCCTGGGAGCACACTGGCCTGTTTTGTTTGGGGATTACTTGGCTCGGGACAGAGACACCTTTGTCAACATGACGTAACTGTGCCGAAAGTAGAAACATGCCTCGTCTGCTCACATCATAATTATGAGAGGTTTGTCTTTACATCATAGCTTTATCCCTTCTACAGTACCACCCTGCAACATCTGACCTGTAATGAACCTGGGTTGTAAATCCTTTAATACTCAAAATCCCTAAGATCTGACTGTAGGGAACCAGCATGAAAACAGTAAATGTTTGCTCGGCTACACTTCATGCATGCAAATGCTAAACGGCATGAAAACAACAAAACTGATCATTAAATTGTCATGCAAGCTTCTACGCAAGAAGGCGGTTTATAGAAAGTTTAGCAGGGCAGAAAGTGGAGAGTGGAGGAAAAGGGTAGAATGGGATGGAGAGCAGGTAGGTGAAGGCACACTTACCATCGCCACCATATTTTTAACAGCCTTCAGACCGCACGTTAGGGGCAGGGGAGAGAGAATAGGCTTTTAATTGCATGCACACAGGCCATTCACAAAGGGTACAAGGGTTCAGGTCAACAAGAAGGATAACAGCAACAAGTCATAGAGGTGTTTAATAGTTTGATGCAATAGGCGTACATTCATTAGGCTGAACTTGTTCCATGTTCTTTGCATTGAGACCAGAAAACAAAAACTAATCGCCAACTAACTCGACTTTCACTTAAAAGCATGTGATAGCCACGTGTTACACGTAAAGAGGGATAAAGGCGTAAGATTAATTCTCTGGTGTCACAAGCTCGAGTGCTCAAAAAGAGAACAGGACTCAGATTGTAGTAAAGACTTTGTACTTGAGGGGACTGCTAGTTAGGATTCCATGCTGCATTTCAATGCAGATTAAGCTGCAGCTTGAGTTGCCAGTGCGTTAGCGTGTATCCAAGCCTGACATAACCAAGTTACGCAATGATATATCCCTGATATTGGGCCTCATGCAGGAAGCACAAAATTCCTCTTATTTTTTGTTTGTATCCACAATTTGTTCTTATTTTGTTAGTAGTACCCATTGATTTCTGGGATTCACCGATGTTTTCTTATTTTTGCTCTTCTCATAGGTAAGAGAACATTTTACGGGTTGGTTGAGAGCACTCTTACCGAGATAAGAAAAAACATCTTGATTTCTCAGTCGTTATTATCATATTATCAGATTTAGATTATCATATGTTTAAGAGTAATTCCAATGATTGGATTATTAAATTTATGGGCTAAAGAAATGCTGCTGCATGAGGCCCATTCTCTTCCTGCAAGAACTGCATAGTACTAACTAAGGCATGTAAAAGTTTGAGAGAAAGTGAGAGGGACGGTCTCAATAGCTCTTAACACTGAATAACAGCAATGGTGTTTGTTGTTTTGAGCCAAAGACCAATTTCTATCTGGTGCATTAGATTCAGAAAATCCAGTAGCTGCAGGAGCCTACCCGATTGATGAGCTGCTCTCCTGCCTCTGAAGCTGTGATGAGTTTGCACAAAGCCTGGAGAGCTGGCGGCGGCAGACCTGAGGGACGGGATCAAAGGAAGTTCCTCATTATTCATACACAAGGCACGTCCTTTATACCCCAAACTAAGTAGCATTATGACTAAACAGGTGATCCGTGGAGTGATATGAGAGGACACAACTGGTGTATGTGGAAAACCAAATAAATACAAAAACACCAAATCAGTAAAACACTGGACAGATTCTGAATCTTATTAGACTGTGTAGAGCCCGTCTCAGGTGCATACCCAGTAGTGATTGTAAAGTGGTGCTGCACTGCTGGAGCCTGTCTCCTGGATCAGCAGTGGGAAAGAAGACTGCAGAGGGCATACCGGTGCCCACAGAGTCGAGACGGAAGCCCACGGCTGTCAGCAGGGCCTGCCAGCCGGGGACACCTCCTACTTTGTTCTCCACACTTTGCTGGGATGTATACATGGAGTTACGCTGGCCGTTCTGTATCCTCTGGAGAGACTTCTCCACCTGCAAGTACCAGGGAAGTGCAGCATCAGTATTTTTGGTTGTGATACTTTGCATTGTAAGTCCTTGTGTGTGTGTGTGTGTGTGTGTGTGTCTCACCAGGTGGAGTAAAACTCTCAGAGCATCACGCGCTCGATCTGGATACTGCAGAATCTCTGCCAAAGCTTGGCCGATGAGGGAAGACGGGCTGTTAAGCTTCACATCGTTGCCAATCAGCATGTATCCTGGACAGAGAAAACCATTACTCCATTACAGGGTCATCTCTTTTTATTACGTGACTGTAGAATTAACACACGAGTGAACCACATCTCTAACCTGCCCAGTTGGAGGGGTGCGAGTACTGCTTGCTGCTCTGGACAGTCTTCATGGCGTCGGCCAGCGCTGCGCTAGCCTTGGTCCCGTTCAACAGGGCGGTGTAGAAGGCATGGACAAAAACTTTGGAGGCCGCGACGGGGACAGGCCACAAGGACACGAGGGCACACTGAGCCCCAGCGGCCAGGAAGGCCCTGGTCAAGCCCACGACACCGTCTGCCGTCACTTTGCTGCTGGACTCCTGGTACGACCTGTAGCCAAAATGAAACACGAGCGTATAATTGAATTAGAAAGCTATAAACTATTTAAGAGCATAACATTTCAAGCATTATTTGCTTTTATTATCTTTCTAGGCTATTCTAACCCATTCTCATCAGTAACATTATACAATCTGTGTTTTAGTACTTCATTGTATATACAGTATTGCCTTTCATGTCTGTAAATCAATCCTCAATTCACATCCTCAGTGTGACTAATTTGATCATATTTTTAGACATAAAATAACCTAATTACTGCCATAGAACTTCAACTTAAATATAAAGACCACTATTTAAACGTGTCTCCCTTAAGCAGCCAACCTACCCCAGCACCACCAGCTTGACAGGCAACCTCAGGTCCAATATATCTGCCGCTGTGAGCAGGAACTCCTGCAGGGGCGGACTGTCACAGATGCTCTCCACGTCGCTGCTGTCGTCCTGCATGTGGAGAGACTCTGGGATGGTGTAGCCCGTTCCAATGGAGCCCTTCCTGCCTCGACCGCTGCTGCCTCTCCTCCCCCCTGCACCTCTCCCCACTGTTCCCACTCCCACACTGGCACTCGCCCCACCAGGCACGCTCTCTGGGTTTGGGGTGAGCACCAGGGCTGCCAATTTCCAGGAAATGTGGGTTGCAAAGTGGGCGCACTCGGCCTGCGTGAGGGCACTCATCACCCTTTCCTTGGTGGCGGCAGAGCCGGCCAGGGGTTGGCAGCCCAGCAGCTCAGCCACCATCAGGGCTTCCTCCTCTGCAGAGGGCATCGGTCCCCACAGCCAGCGGTCCATCACAGGCGAGGGCAGTCTGGGGTTCCCCACCACTGCTGCCATTGAGACACCGCCACATGGAGCTGGTCCAGGCCGCCGGGAGTGAGCCTAGGAGCACAACAACAAAGGTTACATTCTAGTTGGGTAATTTGTTAAAGATGACTTCATAGGGTCCTGAAGAAGTAGAATCTGTGGCCATTAAAAGTCCTCATTAGTTTTTATAGGAATTTCAAATTGAAGCATTGCATTATTTTTCAGTATTCAGAATGAGAAGGTCAACCTTTGCACTGGATCCAAGGCCGTGGATGGAGGGAACAGCGATGAGGCTGAAGCGCTCATACAAGTATTCATTAGAGGAGCTTCCTTTTAGCAGGGCGAAGGGGATGAGGTACAGCTCCCCCTCCAGCACCATCACCAGTTGTCTGTGTCTGCCAACTGGCCCACTGGAGTGCATCAAGCCCTGTCAGACAAAAGGATTAGTATGATATAATTGCATTCTCTCTTATGCTCTTCTCTCTCTACCACACAACTACTACACCAACGGGCAGGCGATGACCCGTAGAGGCAGCACTCACCCCCTCCATAGGTGCAATGAGCAAATCATAAAGTGCCCGGAGCGGAGGCTTTCCGAGGTTGCTGGAGCGGCGAGACAGGGAAGAGTTGCCATCTTTGGCAGGTGACATGGTGTTACTGAACAGGCTGGTCATACTCTGGCAACTCCTGCACAAACACAACACAGAGGAATGCTGTTTTTATTTTGTACCTCATGCTTTAATGCTGCCAACCCATGGCAGTTTTAGGCATCATGCATTTACAGTTCAAGCTTCCAAAATATATGCATGGATAACGTCTATTTTTTTCTGTTTTCTTTAAGTTACAAAATGACCTTCCCGTCCTCCAGATATTCAAGATATCATAATGCTTTAGTCCCCAGCAGTGTCCTTGAGTCAATACCAGTATCAGGTCTAATCTGATATTATTCTACATAACAAAGGTGAACAATGCACATTTAGTCCGAAGAAAACTATAGCTGCTTTTGTAACCTTAAAGGTCCCATATTGTAAAAAGTGAGATTTTCAAGTCTTTTATATTATAAAGCAGGTTTAAGTGATATATAAATACTGTGAAAGTATCAAAACACTCAATCCATGGAGAAACACACACAGCCCGTATTCAGAAATGGTGCTTTTGAAACAAGCCTTTAGGATTTCTGTCCATTTGTGATGTAACAAATATACAATATTTAGACCATTTCACGGTTTTAAACATAAACATTCTAAATGTGTCCCAGATTATTTCCTGTTGCAGTGTATGTGAATGGCATCAGCTGACAGGATGTAAACATGGACCCAAACTGTTGCCTAGCAAAGCAATTCCGTTGCCATTCCGTTGAAATGCACTAAAACTGAGCTTTTCAGACAGAGCGTGAATACAGGTATATTCAGACAGACAGTATGAGAAAAATAATGTGTTTTTTGAACATTAAAGCATGTAAACATGTTCTAGTAGAAACCCATAATACAAAAATGAACCTGAAAATGAGCATGATATGTCCCCTTTAAGGTCAACAGAGGTTTTTATAATTGAAAATAATGTGTAATAATTAAAGTCTCCATTGGAAAAAAACATGCATAGGCTGTAATAAGACTATGCAATTTAAAATCTATGTAAAAATCCTGCATACAAACCACCCTGCTGCGTTCAATGAGCTTTGCATATGAGTTGGGAACATGGCTCCATGTCTAACTTGCTGCACAGTGTTACATCAGATGCGGCTCGAGCAAGACACAAACTCAGCCGCTGTGCTCTTCTGAGTTTGTGTGTGGTAGCAGTACAAAGCTTCAGCAGAAGAACACTCTCTATCACAGAGGCCCATCTTTCTTTTTCTAACATGCTCACTGTCAGCTCTAAATCACACTGATGAAGGCAGGCCACACTGGATCTCCATTGTGATGTGCTGTAATCCCTCTGCGAACACGCATATATAATTTCACATGACAGGAAGCAATACCACTGGGAATATGATGCCGATATGAAAAGCTCCACTAGATGGCAGTATTGCACTGTGGCAGTCTAGTGCTCACAGAAACATGAAGGAGTAGCGATCAGCTTGCCAGAATCACAACCGGAGGAGGCGGAGAGCGGGGCTCATCCCTTCTTAACAGGGACCTTCTCTACATGCAATCAACACTCAGAGCTTCCAGTTAATGAAAGATGAGCTGGTGATGCACTGCCAGTGAGCATTTTGCAGTACTAACAGGAATAAGGTGTGCGTTTGAGGCATGTCTGCTGTGTGACGGGGGTGACGGCTCCCCGCTCAGGCAGAGACACACAACATACTGAGAACTGTGCTAATGGTGGCCGCGGGGGTTAGGAGCCTTTGGTGCTGTAGGCACACGGGGCCGAGCTTTACGGCCGCACTTGTCACTACTCTCCATCTGTTCCACCAGCCAGAGTTTCCTCCGGGCCCCAGCCAACAGACATCTATCCTGCCCTTCTGGTAGCCCCCGGCCACTGGCTTCCCTCCAACCTCCCAACACTCTGTCTCTCTCTCCCAGGCCTTGGCATGAGCCTCCATGGGAAAGCAAACAATCATTTGTTAGCCTGACAGGAAGAATGAGAGAGGAGGAGAGGGATAAGCCAAGAGAAGGTGAGTGTCAAGTGTAGAGGGAAACAGCGAAAAGAAAAGACTGCAGATTGCATTCAGCGGCTGCCTATTTTGGGCTGCAGTTGAAAGACGTGTTGAAGTGCGATCTGAGAGGTGATACAAGGGTAGACAAGTTGGCCTCTATTACACGCACATTAAGCTTTTTATACTGACCTAATTTCTAAATTATTGCTAGTGGCCGCTCGGCTCTTTTGATTCAGGCGTCCTGTTCCATCAGCGCTCACTGCTTCTTTACTGACAACTTCATCAAGATCCTCAAACAATCTCATTAAGCCATCATTGTGCATAAAAAACGTATTCAATTACACAGTGAGGGGGATTAGACACGAGAAGACTTTCATTATCACCTTCCCATAGTAATCCTTCCAAGCTCCCCGGTGGAGATTAGATCTCCGTGTTGAAATAGGGCAATCGATGATAATACCAAATGAAGACACCAAGAAGCACTGATCTTTTAATGTGAGTATATTGTACCTATTTTGATTTAAATGTCATTCAATTTAGAATTCATTATATTTCTTTTTATCCTTTCTCTTAATTATGAGTAATAGTGGAAATACTGAGGTATTCATACCACTAATAGCTTAAATCTTAACATGTTAGGGGAGGGGGAAGTGAAGTCGAAGCAAGGCCTTGAAAAGCACATACATGTACATTATCTGACATGAAGCCCCAGGACGGATGACTTGAAATCACAATGAGGTTTTCTTCATTTTCCCTAGCTTTAACACTGTGATAGACGATAGGCTCCCAAGCACGAGGAGCTTTATAATTCAGAGTTTTTTTGAGGCCCAAAAGAATGAGCGGATTATTACCGGCAGCCCATTAAAGGGGCTTAATGAGCACCGAGACTCAATTAAAGCTGGAATTACCCTCTCATCAAAGAGCAGCTCAACTGTGGACGAGGACAGGGAAATATGACCCAGACACACACACGCACATATATATGCACACACACGCCCTATTGGTATACATTACCAATCAGCGCAAAGTAAATGAATACTTTGCATCGTATCGTTAAATAATATTGTGAGCGAGCCACTCTGGCAGGCTCCGCACTGAAATATCCACAATCATAAATCTGCACCGCAAACAAACACAGGCAGGGCAAACATCTTAAAACCACATCGGTGTCTGGCATGCACACACACACGCACACACACACGCACACACACACACATAAGGCCCCATCAGAGTAGGCAGTTGATAAGGGCTTTAGCAGCTTGGCTCTACTCAGTCTATTTAATAAGGAGGATTCACATGCTGCCTCTGCGCTGGCTAAACAATGGAGAAAAGACTCCTTTCACAGATGAGCCACAATACCCACGAATCTCCTTACCCAAGCAGATATTTTTAATCTTTTTCTGTGTGTGTGTGTGTGTGTGGAAAAGTGGGTCTATGAAGCGCTTGTTGATGAAGGCTGTCTCATAGTAAGAGTGTAGGAACGTCCAGGTTTGATTTGCAACCCACCTGTTGAACAGGTTGTTTCTGGACACCATGCGCAGGAAGCCTGTTGGATCGGTGACGGAGTTTAGCTTGTTGTTGAGCTCCTCAAATTGTTGGTCCAACAAATCTCCTGCCTCGCTCTCTGTCTCGCTGCTCGAACACCCTCTGAAAGAGAGAGAGAGAGAGAGAGAGGGAGAGATGGAGTGAGAGACATGAAACGTTGGCACGAAAAAGGCCCTTCAGCCAAGTAGACAATACACAGACTTACATTGTCTCTCTGCGGATAAGTCAACTACACACACTCTCCTGATCTGCCCCAAACACACACTGTTCAACCCACACACACTTGGCCTAATTTCCCAGGCTTGGTCCAACACCCTGATGATGATAAGCAGAGTTAAATCCTTTCATTATAATGCTGGTGATGCTGATCCAGTCAGAAGGGAGTCAACCACCACCCCCCGCCCCCACAATCACTACCTCGCCACCACTCTCCCCCTCATCCCCTCATCTCTCCCTTCATGCCTCAACCTCTCCTCTGATGCACCCATATCATGTAACTCTTATGTCAGCCTCTTGCTCTCACGGTAGCGGAGTGTGAACTTGCACCATGGGATCTCTTATCATCCTATGCTCCCACTACCACCACCAACACCAGCATTTCTTTTAAATCCTTGCAGCCTGGCTTCGTCTGAATCGCATACTATGCACTACATACCCAATATGTGTACTATCGTTCAATATGCTTTTGTGTGAATAAACAGCAGTGTGTATCTTTTCGGACGCACTGAGCAGTAATTTAGGTCGTCACTTCCAGAGAGCCTCCTAGCCGGTGGAGACGTGTAACCATGGTAACCGGTACCAACCTTATGTGACCAAAACGACGGTTTGTGAGAATCAAAGTCTGAATTAATTTAAAATATATATTACGTCTAGTAAAGTGAAATTTTATACTTACAGTTAAATTGAAGCGTTATTGATGTTACAGAGCTGTCTGTCAACGTCTGTTATGAACGTTGTCGTCACTACCGCATTGCCTTGTGGGATATTTATGCCACCATAGTGTCCAGCGTTGCATATTGTTATATTTCATCGGAAATATTATGCAATTCACGGTTTCATTCTGAGGTTTCGGACATACTAAAATAGCCCACATACTGTTTTAGCGTATTAAATAGCATGTTAGTGTGGAACCCATGTGGGTCATTTGAGATTCATTCTCCCGGGGTGTCCATACTGACAGACCTGTGTGGCCTGAAGAAATGTTGAATGCAAAATACAATGCAATTTTTAAAAGATGATAGTACAAGAAAAAAAGTCAATTTGTTAATACATAGATTTGTACTGTCACAGAGGCTGCATCCTCCCCTCTCTACATCATCCTTCCTTTCACACACACATATGCTCTCCCCCATTCTTCTCCATCCCATTCATTTTCCCTCTCCACTCATTTCCCTTTCTCTCCACTCTGGAGAATGAATGGGCTGGTAAGTGGTGCCATATTGTGCCCATCCAGGCGCGGTGGCGTGTGTGCAGCTTCCCATTGGAGTAGTAAATGAGCTGGTAATGGGGCAGGAGGGCCAGGCTGCTGGGGTGGCGGAGGCTGGCACTGGGCGGACCAGCTGGGCTCTATGGATCAAACACCAACTAGAGAACGACGGCAAACGCCAAACGGGGTGTGTAGACACACACTGATGTCAATGTGTGATTTTAGCTGTCAATATATCTCGCCACATTTTCCATCTCCTCCTGCAGAGTCCCTCTGGCTACGTTCCGTGTTGTCTGTTCTGGTCTTTAACCACCAGGCTTCTGCTTCTTTGAATTGTACTCCATTGATTTTACCAGTGCATCTTAACCTACTTCTTCCCATTCTTCCTTATACTCTCAGGAAACCCCATTCTCTATTCCTTCACTTGTCAGGTTCGATGTTTGTTTGGTGGGTTCAATAGTCTGGCTATCCAAAGAGCCATTATTCCGTCTCATTTATTCCCGCAGGGGAAGAGAAAGAGAGGAGTACTTTAGGAAGGTAGTGGAGGCCCTGTCATCACGGGGTGTAATGGGGCAGAATGACACTCTTTTACTCACACACACTTTCTGAATGATAAAATAACACTTCCTCAGAAATCTCTACGGATAAAAGTGTTGATCTTTGTTTTTGTTTGGGCTACATTATTGATGAGAAGTCATGCTGTTTTTACACTTGTTTCTGATGACAAACATTGTGATCTGTACTGCCTTTCCTTCATTTTTTGGTCAATAAAATGTATGTGTAGGTGTGTTTTCTTCTTTGTCTGCTCAGCCATAATTACTATCCCCGCTCAGGACAAAACAAAGAACAGGGTACAGACTAAATGGCTACCGGCGTATATAAATCAGTGATAGCAGCAACATGGAATCTTTAGATTAGATACCAGAGATGGGGACTCGAGTCTGCAACTTGGACTCGAGTCGCACTTAAGTCGCACACACAGTGACTTGAGATTCGAGATTTGGGACTCGGGAACAATCATATCTATACAACCAACGTGTTTAATTGTACACTAGTGCACAAAATTGTTTACAAGAGCAAGTTCTTCATAGATCTATGCTCTTAATTTTGCCCTCAAATCGCACCAGATTGATGAATTTAACTTGTTTTAACCGTGTTATATTTATCTTTTAATAAAAATAAGTGTGACAACACTAATACTGATATGGTATGCTAATAAATAAAGGAGTGATGATGACACAGTACATGCTTTGAATTCCTTAGATATAGCTATGCAGTGATCTAAGCAGACCAGATGGCATGCAGCAGATGATAGAACGCTCATTACAACTGTAAGAGACTTGAGACTTGACTTGGACTCGTGACCAAAGACTTGAGAGTTGACCTGTTAGCTACCAGCAGCAGGCTAGAGCAAATTACTTCTAAACAAGTGTGTTATGATATACAGTAGATAATGAGGTAACAAACAGACAGAAGAATTTTCATTTCATTGCAACAGCTGTAAACATCTCACCTGCTGTAATAAGACTCTACTCCCAGAGCCTCGCGGGCGCTGGCGATGTGCTGCTCCAGCGAGGAGCCGCTGACCACCCCGCCGCCGCCGCTTCCCTCCTGGAAGTCTGACCCTACTTCTGATATGCCCTCGCCCAGGTACACCTCGTGAAACTTCAGGATGCCTGTGGAGGGAGAAGGGAGGGCAAACGTGACCGGCTGCTTTCAAGGGGTTCATGAAGTGAAAAGTTTAATAAGTAACACGCGTGTATTACTCGCTCCCGACAGGAGGGAATATTGGATGGTTTCAACTGGAAGCTGTGAGCGAGGCCACGTGCAGCAGCGCATCTGTTGAGCAAAATGAATAAAACAAATAATGTTCAATAAAAGATAAGAGTAGGCTGCCTGTGCCATCTGCTGCCCGCCATGAGAGCTCCGCTGAGTTGCGAGCAGGAACATCAGAGCGGGGCGGGGAAGAGCACACTGGGAGATGGAGTACAGGCTGTGTGTGTGTGTCAGTGCTGTATAAGTGGGAGTGCTTGCATGTTGATTTTGTATTAAATGCAGTTAAATGGGCACTAGTATATGTGATCCAGGTCTATAGAGTGTGACACTACTGAAGTAATTAGGACCCTTGTAGCCCTCTGTATTGACTCTTTAGAGCAGGCCATGTTTGTGAGCCAGCTGGATGCCAGGGAATGCCAGGAAGTGACAGACAGGCGATTAGTGAGCAAGTGGCTCCCTCTTAGCCTGGGGTAATATTCAGCACTTTGAAGATCTCCACTGGTCCCTGTAGTGTTCCTCCCCTCCGTATGACTAGTAGTGCCGGGGGGTCAAGTTCATCTGGTCGCCTGGGAGCTGGATTTGATCAAATGTTCAGGCTTGGCGGCATGGGACGTGGGTCACGGCTCTCATTTCCTCTCTTAGCAGCGGAGAGCAGAAGAGAGCCAAAGAACAGCTAACAGTATGGCAGCCACGGGAGTCGCGCAACACGCGCCGTAGTTCACCCGCAGCGTCGCACATTCTCCTCGTGAAACTGGAATTTCACGAGTCGTATAAACAAGCTGCATCTTAATCCCTCCGCCTGTGTCGGTGTTACTCGGTGTGTCAACACAAGACACAGAAATGGAGGAGTACATAAAGAAGTGCAAAAAGCACAGCCAAAAAAAAACAAAAGAAAAATCTAAAGAAAAACAAAGAAATAAGAAACAAAAACAAAGGAGACAGGATGAAAAGAGACAGAGAAATTATGTCTCGTCTTGGTGCAGCAGCAAAGCGTTTTCCTGTTGGCATGTGCGAAGATGTTGCCGATGTTGTTTGGCTGCGTCACTTTCAATTAGCATGGTTCATTGGCAGATGCCTTCTGGGGTGAGAGGCAAAGCGGGGGGCAAATCCTAACAGCAGAGTGGCAGGTGGCACTGCCGCTCGGTGTTAAAGCTGGCCTTCTTACCCCCGCAGCTGACAACAAGCTACAGCCTCGAGCCCTTTTATCCGCTTTGATTTGAACAAGCAAGTGCGTGTGTTTATTTTTGTCTACGTGCTTTCACCTGTGTAGCTGTTACAGCTTAAAACTATGTACAAGAAAGCTGCTTCAATACAGACAGAAGAGTTATTTATGTCCACATATTTACAGCACGTTACATTTTTGTAAATATTTCAGTCCATCCCTGCAATTACATTGTATTTGTTTGCTTTAGCATCTAGCATGGACCAAGGAACTATTGTGTTATTTTTGTTTGAATATGCTAATGCGGGAATTAAAAGAAGAATACGTGCTGTGTGCAATTTTTCACAGGGAATATAACAACTTTGAAGGAGAAATAGTAAAAAAAAAAATTCAGAAAGTCTGTGGCTTAAATATGTTGAACAAAGAACTGTGAGGAAAAACAAGTAGAATCAGGAGTTATTGGCTAAAGTGTAAAATAGCCAATCACAGTGTGACCATATGGCCAACTGGTATCATTTATTTTACCTGAGAAAAAGGGGGAAATCTGAAACCTAGTCACCAAATTTAATTGTTCACATATGGTGCCTGACGGAGAAAATGTCTTAAGGCAGAAAACAATAACAAGAGGACAGACATGATAGGATTTCAGCACCCCAATAAAAACAATTTACAACCTGAGCAGCAGCCCAAGCGGAGAGTCGGTCCTTACCCGCTCCTGGAGCCAGCAGCCAGCTGTACAGGTAACCGGCCGCCATGGAGAAATAAAGCACCAGGGCCCTCTGGCTGTTGACGGTGTCCAAGATGTGCTCCACTGTCACTGGGGTGTAGGGGTCTGTTTCCTGCTGGCCCGTCTGCCGTTCCACCAAGAGGTCGGCGAAGGCTCGCGTGCGACCCCGCTCCGCCACCGCCAGAGCCTCATCATGGTGGCCTGTGTGTGTAATTGGAGATCGATGCTGATTAATAGCTAAATGCTAAAAGCTAATCTTTCAACAAACTGAAGGAGTGAAGGTATGAGAGGTGTCTATCTATGGGTGTCATACCTAGGCTGACAAGGACCCTTTGAAGTGCCTGGTAGCAGGAGGTTTGCAGGTCAAACAGGGAGAGTTTATAGTCCGTGCTGTGCTGGGCTTCATGGCGGATGGTCTCAAACAGTGCAGAAGCCCGGTAGAGCTGAGGATAAACAACAACAATCAGATATTCTTTGTTTGTTCACTTACAGAGTAAAACATCACACTTCGATTCAGTTCTGATTATTGAGGGAAGCGTCGCCGCTTGATTTATAAGTTTGATTCCTTCTGGGTTGACCCGCGCTAAAATTGAAGCTACAGTAAGACACTATGGCTAAAATTCATATACCACAAGCATGATGTATGATTAGACTTCTGAAGAATGAGAATGATTGTGGCCGCTAGATGGCACCATCCCACCTCAGTGGTCACCACTGATGAGACCTGCTGCCTTCCAGTTCTGTTTCTTTCCCAACTGAGGAAAGTACTGTAATGTAGCTTGATGAATCACATCCCAACACAAGTAAACCTCTCTTCAGCT
Source organism: Sebastolobus alascanus (assembly GCA_916701645.2). Lineage (NCBI taxonomy): Eukaryota > Metazoa > Chordata > Actinopteri > Perciformes > Sebastidae > Sebastolobus > Sebastolobus alascanus. Next base: position 307,433 of record CAKAOJ020000218.1, read on the forward strand.
CTAATTTGCCTGGACACGGGAAAGGGCAATGAGGAGCTAAACCATTAACCTGGACATCTTGGACAGACAGGAAATAAATGCTTTGTGAACTCAGTAGGCCTGTCTGTGTTATTAGACCTTTCTATTCAGTGCCAGATGTTGGATTGAGAGACGGAGAGAGACAATGGAGAGGTGGGGCGGCAGGCAGGCAGGCAGTGTTGCACATTGGCCAAGCAGAGCTAGCCAGGAGTGCTGATTCATGGGAGCCTTTATTGATTTCCCATTTCTGCGCCTATGGCGGACCCGTAGGGTGACTGGGACTGCTATAGAGCCACTCTCCGGGAGTCCGAGGCCAGCAGAGAGGGTAAAGCACTCTGCTCACACTGCTTGACCACAGTTCATGCAAGACAAAGAGCTGCAGTGGAGAAAAGATTGTTGGTGTGGATGAAATGGATTCTATCAGCACAATGGGTTGGGTAAGAGAAAGAAAAGAGAGCGCGCGTTCCTCGCGCGCGCACATAATATGCATACGCTGTAGCTCGTCTGGCGTATCCCAAGGTCATGCAGGAAAAGTGTGTCAGAGGGAGTGAATGGGGAGAGTAGAGATCAGCATAGAATCAGCGAGCTCTGCTGCATTAGAGCTAGTAGATGGAGCTGCTAGTCTCAGGCTGATTCTGCTGATAGGACTGTGTGGACGGATTGCTGCAGTGCTAGTTTAATCTGTTAGGCTCGCAGACATCCCTTTAAGAGTGAAACTAATTTCTCACGGCGCCTTTCCTCTGGGCCTGACCCCTCCTGGCACAGACGAAAGGGAAACAATCCCAAATGTGCTGCGTCCGCAGCAGTGACTCGCCTTGGCTGTGGTACAGGTGAAATGTGCTACATTCTTCAACTGCTATGCATTCGGATGGCACTCTCATGTTTTACCCTCACCGACACTAACATGGCTTTTATCTGACATGTTAAGGGAATGTCAATGTCACAGTGAACCCGAGCGGAGCTTGATACACACTAATGATTTTTGTAAAATAACCTCCCTGGTAATCTCTCTTTCTGTTTAACAGATGATATCAGAGGTAAAAAAAAAAAAATCTACAGCAGACCACTGATACTTAAGTAAACGTGAATTTATTGATTCATGTTCTCCTTAGATACGAAGGGAGCGTGCACTGTAGAAATAGCTGATTAGAATCAGGACACGTCAATTTGCATGACACGGTGAAGACCGGGATCACAGCTACGGTGTTAAGCTACAATTGGGTTCAAATATATAGAGAATGAGGAACAGGAGGTCAAGTACACTCATGTTTCCACACCTATGGATGCTTTATGAATTTCGATACAAGCCTACACAAATGAGGTTTGAAGTGGGTCGTGATGTTTACCAAGGTCATCTGTAGCAACGGGCCAGCTCATGAATAACCATTTGATGTGTACTCTGAGGACAACAGTGTCCTTTCCCACCACCAATTCGCCCCGGGGGCTACGAGCTGACACAGGGAGAATTGCTGTGGTGTATGTGGGCAAAACACTGGATCTCTGTATGTTGCAACAAAGACAACACAATGTTAACATGCACTACTGAGGTCTTAAGGGCACGCGTTAAATTGGCAGGCAAACACGCAGTGGAAAATATGTTGCATCGGCTTGCTAGAATAATATTTAGCTTTAATTGAACACAAATTCCTCAATATGACTCATGAGCATCGGTTCTAGTCACCACCTTGGTCCGGTCTTTCTTTTCCAACTCCTGTTGCAGATAATTGCAAACAGACAAAGTTACTTTTTTGACAGAAAAAGGAAAGCTATCTGGGTCACATAGATGTACGTAGTGTGCGTGTGTATCATAACAGAAATGTTTGGACTAGATTTTGAAAATGAAAGCAGCTGAGTAACATCCCTACAGACACACGTGACAGACACTGCTGTTGGCTGACTGTTCACAGACTTTTATACGTGGATACACAAGCTAGGGGTAAAAAAAAAATAAAAAAAAATCAAATCTTGAGCTGTGGTGTGTGGACAGACTGCAAAGAGAGATGTTAAGGGGATATTCCATGCTTGCCAGGTGGGCAGTGGGCTGAAGAGGAGCGAGAGTGTGTGTGATGCGGAGGCTTGGGACTCCTGAGACCATGCACGTACTGTAGATACAAAAAAAAAAATCTTCAGTCATCTGTCGCCTGTCTGCTGAGATGACAGCATTTACCAGCTCAACAGACTCCCCAGCATATTGCCAGCAGCCGTGTTCGAGCTCTATAGCCACCTCTCCTTTTTCTTCTCCTCCTGTTGTTCTCTTTCTCTCCTCTGGGCTCTTTCTTTCACCGTAAGGGCATTACTGAAATCTATATTTCACACTCCAGGTCTTTGGACATCTACTTCCCGCTCTCATTTGTAATCTTTGCCGACCAACAGATGTGTGCTTATTAGAGGTCAGTTTTAACTACAGGAGGAGCTGGATTTGCTGGAGGGGGTCCAGATGGAGGATAGGATAGAAGAGGAGAGGAGAGGAGAGGAGACGAGACGAGAGTTGAGTCAAGGTGAGTCGAGGCAAGGAGAGGAAGGCGAAGGAGATGCTTTACCTGATGTTGGGCCTCCTCCAGATTCCCACTGGCCCACAGAGAGAGCCCGAGACGATGGCGGATCTTCGCCTCGTCCTCACGCCGAGCCAGCTGCTCCGCAAGCCGCAGGCCTGTCAGGAGGGGAGGGAACGGGAGCAGACGAGAGTAGAGGAGAGTCAAAATTATTCAGAGCAGGCAGACTCTTAGGTATCTTTCAGAGTAACAGATGTAAGCATAGCGTGGTACTGATGTTCTGACAGCGAACAGGTTTGGATATTTGGCCCCAGTTGTAAGATACTGCTCACACTGGGGCTAGAACACACACACACACACACACACACACATTTCTGCCATAGAGGGAAGCTGTTAGAGCACTAATCGGACTGCATAGTAATCAATGCTAAGCATCGACTGGCTGAGCAAACACAAACACGAGCTTAATGCTTGCATAGAAGAAGCCACACAATATCGCGAAGACGTCTACAAATATTTGCAAACACACTGACGAGCTAATAATAGAGCGTGTGCAAACTCGCAGTGCAAAAGTCGACTTAATTGTGATACTTTGTTTGAGAGAGACTCTCTGAGTTGTTTGGGAAGCCAGGGGAGGTTCGAACGTGCGCGCGTGTGTGTGTCTAGGCGTGTATGCTCGGTGAGTGCGCCTGTGTCAGATCACCTGGCGAGCGCGCGGTTTGTTTTTCACTTCCAATCCCTCAAGCAGTGAGGCGTATGTCACATCTTTGCATGTGTCCTCAGTCTGCCTGCCGAGTACTTGGTTCTGCCCAATTACTGAGATGAAAATGCCACTCCGCAGAGGACAATGATGAAAAAAAAAAAAAACGACAGCTGCTGGGCCACATATCACCCACAAGGTGCTAAACACACAGCAAGCAGTCTGCCGTTTGCAATGGGCCATTGCTCACGCACGGTCTCAGTTTAACGGGGGCTCTGGTGTTCGCGAGTCCGTCCTCTCCGCTCGCTTGTGCGACGGAGGGGTCTAAACATGCTTTTGGTCAAAGAGAGGAGGAAAATGGGCCAAGCCACCCTCATCCGAGCCCGCTTTCCTCGGCATTCCTGGAAAACAGTCTGTGGCTGGACCAGATAAGCCAAGAACAGAGAGCGTGACCCGAAAACAGCCAGCCTATTCCGCAAGACCCAGCACACCACGCAGCCTTAGACTTCATGGCTCCTCCGTGGCCACGTTAGCCGGCAGCCTTTGAAGCCTGCAACAGTCTCTCCCTCTCGCCTTATCTTTCCACACACCCTCCCCTCAGTCTGCCCTCTTCCCCCCATGCATCTGCTGTGCTCCTCTCTCTCTCTCTCCATCTAGCTCCCGTATTCATTTTCTCATCTCTGTTCCTGTGTCTCTGGCCCCCTCCGCCCCCCCCTCTCTCTACCTGTTTCATCTTGACTGTGGTGGCAGTGCTTGCGGGTACTCGGCGCTGCTTAGGGCTCATTAGGCGCTGGAGCAAGAGAGAGGAAACAGATCTAAATTATCCTTTTCATTCTCTGACAGCCTCACCCCTCACTCATCTCAACTCCGGCTCTGAGCCTTTCATCTGCACGCACACACGCGCACACACAACCTCACACACGAGAAATACTTTCTTTCTCCGAGCTGCTCTGTGATAGTTCTTTATGATCAAGCCTGAATGTCAACCAACTCTATGTTTTCTTTATTCTCCAGTTGACAGTGAAATAATACATGTGAATTATGACTCATGCCGATCTCTGTCTTTCCCCTCCGCCCGCCCGCCTGCCATTCTCTTTCTTTCTTTCTTTCTTTCCCGCCATCCCTCCTTTTCCTCCCCGACTCTCTTATTCCCTCTGTTCTCCCGCCCTGTATCATTCAGTGTCTGTCACTGTCACCGCGCGTGCCTTTGGTGCGCCCCGCAGGCACAGTCACGTAGCGGCGGCTGACACGAGGATGTGGCCGTGGCTGGGTGCACCCTGAAGAGCAACTAGAGAACACTTTAAAGGCTGCTTGACAGCTGGGTGAGAGATTCTCTGCAGCCCCTGAGGCCCGCGCACCTCTGGCTTCAGACACAAGCTTTAAATGCAGACACCACATACACGTGAGTCGGAACAAGGCAACGAAATCTCATTCTCCGTGCAACCGCAAGTGCGTTGTGCCGGAAACAAAATACCCCGGCACATGACAACTCAGTACTCTTTGATCATGACCACATGTGGAAAAGAACAGTGTGTCATGTACAGCAAGTGTACCATAAGCTATTTTTGTAGAGTAAAAATCCTGGAGACATTTTCGTGATACAATTTCTCACTGCTGTGACTCCCTCTTTTCCACTCCACTCCACCTCTGACATGTATGTAGTCTAAACACTGAGCATGATGGGAAGTGTGACACCGACACCAAATCCATAAACAAAATTCGCTAAATATTGGTATTTGTGAGAGCTTGCTTAAAATTTGCAAAATAATGGAAAGCTACAATAGGCTAGGTTTGTTTTTCTCTTTTTCAGATCAGGGCTGGGCAATTTATCGATAATATATCAATAGTGTGATATGAGACTAGATAACGTCTTCTGGATATCGTAATACGGCACAAGTGTTGTTTTTTTCTGGTTTTAAAGGCTGCATTTCAGTAAAGTCATGTAATTTCCTGAACTTACCATACTGTTTTAGCTCTTCTATTATTATTGTCACATTACTGATGATTATTTATCAAAAATCTCATTTGTGTAAATATTTTATGAAAGCACCAAGTCAACCCTACAATATCGTTGCACTACCGATAGAGGTATTTGGTAAAAAAAATATTGCGATATTTGATTTCCTCCACATCGTCCAGCCCTAGATCAGGTCACTTCATATTTTCTTATTTATTAAAATATATTGAGGTGAAGTGAAAGATTTGTCTGTTCTGAGCTTAAGAAGTAGAGAAATAAAATAGCCTCAAAGATCTACAAAAGTTGAAAGCAAAACAGTATATCAGCAGCTCATTATGCCACCAGTCAAACCCGTACTGCCACTTTAACAGCCAACCAACATCCAAGATTTATGGCATAAAAACAGACACGCTGAGAACTGCGAGGGGTCCATATATGATGATGAAAGGTCATTTCACACTGTGATACTTATCATCCAACAGCATTAAGATTTATATGCTTCCTGACAAGCTGTTCAAAGGCCTACCTACTCAAATTACAGTTATCAGTGCATAAAATCACATGTTATAAAATGCACCATTTGGATGTCTGTTTTGTTTTACACACAACTAAGGCCCTTTTCTCACAGATTATGCAGATAATTTATACAAGCATGTACTATATTAGTTTATTTTCCCATGCATGTTTTGTATGTAAGCCAAGACACAAAAACATGGTCTGTTCGTATACAAATTATATAAATTCTACATTTTCTCCATAAGAGTATATTCTGAATATTCCATATTTACTTCTTTATTTCCAATCTGCGTGAATCGATATACCACCTCATTTTTACAGGTTCAAATATCAAGCATCAGGTACATTTTGACCAAAAACAGCAGGTTAATATCGTATTGTTATTCCATTAGTTGTGGTTCCATAAACGAAGCGTGGAGAAACTTTAATACCTCCATTAGTCGCTACAATGACGGCATTGATTTAATGACACCGTCGCGTTAATCGTTGAAAAGTGCATCTTGGTGTGAAATGCCTCTTTTGTTTAAGATTGAGACGGCGATGTGCAATGTCCTTTAATGTAAAATTACAGGGAGATAACTTGGGGAGCAGTGAGAACACTTGAAGTGACGGAAATTATGTCTGCCTATCGGCAAACTAATTGGTATCTTCGTGTGTCTTCCGCTGTAGCCTTGTCACTCCGTATTACTGTAGCAACACAGAATAACCATCAGGCACACACATATAAATACACACGCAGTGATTTGGAGGTCACATGTTGTCAATGGTATCTGCACTAGTTTAGAGCTGCCTTTCTATCCCTCCTTCCAATTAATCTTTTTCGATAAACAAAAAACAAGCAGTGCAGCATGAAGAACAAAAAAACAACAACACACAACTAGCAGTAGGAGTAGAAAAAAATAGAAAAACTGAAGGGAAAAAAACCTTGCCAACTTTTCGGTCTGGGTAGGTTGGCCAGAAATAATTGGCTGTCAAGGATAGTGAAGGCACTGTTCTTTTTCACAGCCAGACCGAGAAACAATACAAGGACAATGCGGGGGGGACAACAGGAGGACAGGGTGAGAGACAGAATGGCCTGTCGCCTTTGTTTCCATTAAAGCTCAACAAGCAGGCCTGCAGAGGGTGTATGGGTCACTGCAGGCCCGGCTACCTCTAATAGAGCGGACGGAGGAGCGATGGAGGAGATATATTCCTCTTCCCTTGCATTCACTCCCCGCAGGGTGAAATATACAACTGTCCTCTTGCGCGAGCTGCAATTTTCCCCGGTTTCAAACGGGGTTTGGGTCGTAAACACGGCGGGTGTGCCTGGGAATGAGGTCCGCGAATGGGCACGGGGGAGGTTGGTGGTGTGGACATTCAGCTCACATCCATGGACGCTAACCACTTATAACATCCTCGGTGACAAACCCTTCCCTGCACTGTCACTGACATAATGAATTTTTCGAGGGCAGGCAAGCTGCAGGTTTTTTATTTCACCATAATCTGCCGGGGACAATGAAGCATGAGAGGCAGGAGTCTGTCAGCCACTGTGTGAAAAGATCCTTTGGCACCTCGCTGCAAAGAACCCTCTGAGAAAAGTAGATATAGAGGTGTGAAGAACAGCTAGCAGTAAACAGGAAAAATGCCTTGGCGTGCATCCTGATAGGTTTGCACAGACATACACACACACACACAAACGCTGGTATACCTATACGGCGCAGAAGACAACACAGACGCATAATACGCATACAAAATCCCCCTGTGCACTTATAACACATAAGCACAAACACACACACGCGCACACAGACTAATAAAAATGTGGCAAAGGCTTAGCAACAAATAGGCTCCGCATTTCATATTCATGAATTCACAAACTCTAAGCCTATCAGCTCAGGCAACAAAGGCAATCCTCTCTCCCGTTCCCCCAGACTCACTCACCTTCCTGCAGGTACATGACAGCCTGTGAGTAGTTTTGCAGTGCGTGGTGTGTTCTCCCCAGGCTGCCATAGGCCAGTGTCTTAGCAGCCAAGTCATTAGTCTGAGCCGCCACGCTCAGGTGCTGCTCCTGGAACACCACCGCCCGCTCGTAGTTTCCGAGCGACTCGTAGGTAAGGCCCAAGTTCCCGTAGGCGCGGGCCTGGCGCGCGGGGCTGCCCGTTTCCTCCGCGATCTCCAGGTCACTCTGATGGCATCGCAGGGCCGTCTCGTACTCTCCCATAGATTGATACACGACGCCCAAACCGCAGCTGGCGTCGCCCTCCAGTAGTCGGTCCTGGGTGTCGCGGGCGATGGCCAGCTGACGCTCCAGACAGGAGATGGCCTGCTCGTAATTTCCCAGCTGGCTGTGCAGCGCGCCCAGTTCGCCGTAGGCCTGAGCCTTGCCTCCGCACTCCCCCAGCTCGTGAGCCACCACGAGCCGCTTCTCGAAACACACCAGCGACTGCTGTAGGTTTCCCATGGCCCTGCAGGTACAGACAGAAAACCAATGAGATCAGGAGGGAGATATGTGAGATAAGAAAGCAACAAGACAACCTCAAAGAAAAACTGTCATTGGCTTTTTTCTGTCCAAATTGAGCAAATGCTGAGATATCCTAAATGCCCACAACACTCTCTGCTTATCTCATATCTAGGGGCGAATGTATTCTTGATTATTATACAGATATTATTCTCCTGTAACACTATTAGTGTGTCCAACACACTGCTGATAGCTGCTGATGTGGACTGACTGGAAGGCTATATGAGAAATGTCTGAACACTGATATTTATAATTTCGGCTGTGTCTGAAGAGTAACACCGTCTACCCTCCTTTAATACGAGATGGGTCATCATCTGTCAAAGGATCCTCGCTTCCATACCCTGGTGTATATGTTGACAGAGTGGCATTCATCCCATCCCGGCATTTTGTTCGCCTTCACAGCCTTCAAACAGACTTTATGCACACGCTCAGGCACACCAACAATCGCCGGATGCCGGTTCAAATGGAGCATTAAAAGAATAAAAGCCTTAAGCTTAATTAATGTTGTGTGATAATATATGTGCTTGACTAAGAGCTGTTAGGAGACGAGAAGGGTTTGAGTGCGACGTCTATTATTCCCCTCTGAACTCATGCATGGCTAATACTGCCGTGTGTGATTGCTGCGGTGCCATGCTGATGACGCACAATAAGAAGAAAATCATCTGCGAAATGAGGATTTTCAGCAAGCCTTTCGTGTTTTATTTTGCAGCGTAGTCTCCCAGGATGCTATCAGCTCTTTGAAGCATAAGGAGAAATAGAAAGGGAGAAAGAGACACGAGATGTAAGAGGTTGCCTCGAAATAACCGCGCTTCTCTCAGTTTTAGACGTCTGCGTGCCAAAGCCTCTTTGCATACAGATAAGGCCGGGGCCACTGACTAGGCTGCTGCTGAGACAGCTAGCACCGGGCTCACATCCAAGCTTTGCTCACCAGCAAGGTGTCTCTAAACTACGGTGGTCCTTTATAGTGAGCGCGAGGAGGAAAATAACATGCAAAGTAGGATTACTGTGATTATTAGTCAATACAATTATCTGCTACTGCAACAGCTAGGGGATGCTGATACTGCTGTGTGTTTTCTAGCTATGTGAAATAGTGAATTTGAAATAAGGTGCCTTTCATTTAAATAAGACTCACCTGTGCCCATTTCCTAATCCTCTGTAGGCCTTCTCCTGGTCCTGCATGCGGTTGAGGCTCTGGGCCACTGACAGATACTGGTCATAGTACTTGATGGCCTCCTCAAAGTCTCCCAGCGCCTCATAACAGTCTCCCAGGTTCCCATAGGCCCTGCCCCTGTCCATCATTGCCTCGTTGCCACTCAGCTGCTGTAAAGTGGCCAGCTGCTGCTCCAGGTAGCCAATAGCCTCCTCCATCACGCCTACATTCATTTTAGTGATGCCCATATTCCCGTACACCTGAGCCTCCACGACGGGATCCTTCAGCCTCCGCCCTAGCTCCAGTTGCTCCTCGTAGCTCTTAAAGGCCATGGCGTACTTCCCCAGGGCCATGTAGACAGCAGCCAGGTGACCGTGGGCTTTGCACTCTCCCGGCAGGTCGCCCAGCTCTTGATACACCTCCAGCTCCTGGGTGTGGTAGCCCAGAGCTTTGTCATATTTCTGCACGAGTCTGTAGGTGGCCCCGAGGGCGGCATAGGCACAGGCCTCCATCCTACGCTCCTTAACCTGAAACCAGATAGAATATCAGCACGGGGGGACGTGAGTGAGTGATATCGACATTCCACATGACATTTCCTATTTATGTGATGAATTGTTCTAGTATATGTCGTACTGCATTCATGTGTGTGTGGGCGTACCTGGTGAGCTAAGGCCAGTTGCTGCTCGTAAAACTGAATGGCTCCGGCCACATCTTTTTTACAGACAAATATGTCCCCGAGGTTCCCCAGAGCTCTGAAGCGAGCCTGTGCATTGTTCAGGGACTGGGCAAGCGACAGCAGGTATTTCTGACACTCCTCCGCCTTGGTGAAGTCTCCCAGGGCCTTGAACGCCAAACCGAGGTTACAGTATGCCTTGGCCTGGCTCAGTTTGTCATGAAGGTCCTTGGCCAGAGCTAGGTCTTGCTCATAGTATTTGACGGCATCTTGGTAGTTGCCCAGACAGTAGTGGGCATAACCCAGGTTGTGACAAACTTTCCCTTCGCTCTCCATGTCTTGGAGGTCGGGGGACAAGCGGAGGTACTGCTCGTAGTAGGGCACGGCCTGAGGGAACTCTCCTCGAGAGCAGTGGAAGTTGCCGAGGTTGCCCAGAGCCCGCGCCTCGCTCTGGACGTCTCGGAGCTCGCGAGCGATGTTGAGGTGGTTCTGGTAGTGTTGCAGAGCGCGGTCGTGGGCCCCCAGGGCTTGGTACGCCACAGCCAGGTTTCCATGAGTGGAGGCCTGCGAGGCCCGGTCGTTGACCTCCATGGAGATCTGCAGCTCCTGGCGGTGGTAGCGGACAGCCTGGTCAAAGGCTCCCAGGGCGTTGTAGGCGTTACCCATGTTACCATAGGATCGGCCCTGAGCAGCATAGTCATTTAGCTCCTGAGCGATGGCCAGGTGTGTTTTGTGGAGTTTCAGTGCAGTCTCATAGTCCCCCTTCATCTGGTGGATGATGCCTGTGGAGAGGGGAGAGAGAGCAACAGCACGAAGTTAAAGACCCATTCGGGGGGAAATTGTAATTGAGTGAAATTCAAGTGCCTAGTCAGCTCTTCGTGTACAAAACAAGTCATTTGGCTGTTAAAATATGCTCTCTGAGCCATCTGTTCTCTGCTTACACAACACGCTCTTCCGCAGAATTATGGTCATTAAAACGTAGTGCAATCAAACAGAGTTATTGTACCACCAAAATAGAATCTTTTGATTGTCTAAGCTGCCTGTGATGATTGTGTCTTAGAGGGATTTTTAACAAAACCAACAACTTTTCCACAGGGTTGGAAATGGTTATGAGAGAACAGGAAAGAAAGACAGAGGAAGTAAAAGTGGGGGGAGAGCGTGAAGAGCCGATGGAAAGCTCAGCAAACAACTTTAGAAAAACGAGATAAGTGTGGAGAAACAATAAATAATGGAGAAGCCGGTGCATTGAGAGTATTATCTCTGATAAAATACCATCCTCTGAAAAATAATAGCTTTACCCCACAGCCAGGCGCAAATACATACACACAACATCCAAACAAAATGTGCTCGCACGCCCACTCATACACACTGACTAATACACAGCAGAGAGTAAAGAGACATCACAGCATATCTACCGTATCTCTCCTCCTCTTCCTCCTGAGACTCACCGCTAATCTCTCGGTCTCTCCTTTTGCATTGTCACCGAGCTTTCAATGATAATAATTGAGAGAAGACAGGATGGCTGCAGGCCGGTGGACGGAGATTGAGAAACCGGCTACAAGGCAAATAACTTCATCCACCAGCCCGGCCATCATTGCTTTGCTGCATCAGCATGGAGACTAATGGGCCACTAGGACGGGGGTATACAGCCGCTGATGGGACACCGGGGATGGAAAGGGCCAGAGTGGGTGGGAACCGGGGGGGCGGAGGGGGGCTCTGTGGCTTGTGGTGAGTACGCGATGGTGCCGCCGGGATTAGTTACCGCCATGTGTGTTTTCCCATTTATTTCATCCGAAACCTGCCACATTACGGGCCTGAACACAGGCTACATAAACAGTGGGAGTGAAACTAAACAGACGGCTCGAACGACTGCAGAAGTTGAACGATAGATGTGGCTATGCATTCAGATGTTGGCGCAATTAAAATGCAGCACATTAGGCCAACGAGAATGGAGAAAAAAAAGCTTTGGCGCCTCTGCAGTGTGAGCCACTGGGCTGTATATTGGTTTGACACATTACCAGGTATGTATGGATATTAATACATATATACTGCATTTACGTATATACATACGTTTGTAGGTTGGTGGACACGGAAGAAATCCACATGAAAGTGAACGATGCATCATGAGTATTTCACTCTAAATCAAGTCTAAATGAGGTGATTAGTTTCAAACTAAACCTGCCTAAATTGGGTGTCTGAAAAGAAACCTAACAGCTTTTTCTGCAGACAGATTGGATTTTTGCTGGGAAAACATCATCAAAGATCCTCTGCCTACTTAATTCAGACCATGATTCAGCATGCAGCAGACACCTACTGACAAATCAAAACCTGATTTGCTGTTTGTTTGTTTGCTTGCTTGCTTGTGTTCCAGGGTTAAAGTGGAACAACCTGAACGCTGACCTTGTAATCACCAGGTCGCCGCCCTGAGGAGTTGGTATGCTCGGCGTATCACTGAGTGGAACACGGAGAGAAGCAGTGCTGCCAAATAATACGGCAAGAATTCAGATTGAAAATGACATAACTGCACAATGAGTGGTTCTTTGGACTATGTACAGTACAAATACTGTAAAACTGTCTTTTGCTTGAGCCAAAATAAATTAATGAGGCGTTTGGATTTCTAAGGTTCCACTGGCAGAGACGTTTCCTCCACCTTGGACAAAAACCCCTCAGCTTTGCCTTTCCTGGGAGTCTCTCCTAAGAGTGGGAGCATGTTAAGATTCACAGCAGGCTAGTTGGAAGAGCACTGACAGCTCTCGCCACAAAGTCACTCCCAAGGTTATGCTTTCCCCAACGGAGGCTGATCTTTCTGAGGATATAATGCCTACTGATGTATTACCAGCAAACATGTTCCATGCTGCAGGCTAAAAATGGATCTGGGGCTCGGCGATGGACGGAAAGGTAGGAGAGACAGCTCGGGACAGAGGCTGGGGGGTGTATGGCGGGGTCTCAGGTTGGGCTTGGAAGCTGCAGCCAAAATTGCCATAAGCCTTAGGCTATGCCTGGAGCCACACTTGAAGCAAGAAAATATTTTCTGCCCTCCCCCTCCATATGGCAAGAGGATTAGGAAACCCTCTGGGAATAGCATCCAGCAGGATAGTAAATAAAACCGTACCAAACGTGCCGGTAAATACTGCTGAAACACAAAAATTTGGAATTAGTGCGGGTGTTCTGGCTGAAGCGGTCACTGCGGTGTGCTGTCCAAATCAAAATGATTCCAATCAGATTCAATTTAATTTGAGTCTTAACATCGTAAGTCTGCGGTGCGTACTAAATGCACTTGACTGTAACATATTAAACAATACGGCTCAATTATTTCTCTTTTGTGCACAGCTTGAGACGACGCCTGTGAAAAACATTTCATGCAGGGCCCTATCCATCCAGAGCCCGCTCCATCCCCCCATAACCAAAGACATTAAAAGCATGGCAATGTGTTGTCACTTTTCATTACACAGCTGGCTGTACATAGAGGGATATGCAGCAGTGATGACTTTGAGGGATGGTGTCTTGTTCTGAGTAAATCACTGTGTCATTCTTCCAGGGAGCTGCGGAGGTCCAGAGCGCTACAGTCGGCTAAGAGGATTTCACCAACAATGGTGCTGCTGCCACTGGGCTGGCGTGATACCGGGAATAGAGCGGAGATGACCAGCCTGAGCCCGAAATAATGACTTGGGTGTGTTCCTCATTTATATTTTAGAATGAGGTCAACATTATAATTTACATTCATGTTTGAGAAGTAAAAAAACAGAACCGGATGCTGGAATTGCGGTGTTTGTGGAAAACAGGTCTCGGCTCACGGAGATTGGCACGTGTGAAATACCATAATAGAGAAGTCAGTGTTGGAAGGAAAATTCCAAAGAAACTGAGCGGCATTCACAAAACATTTTTATTCTACCATAGCTAGCATTCTTAGTTTAGTGCTTCTGAATACCTTTTATAATTTCTAGAACATTTGCTTTATTTATTCAGTTTAGGGATAGTACTAATGGATGCAATGTGACTGACAAATCAAGGCTGTATCATGCTGCATAATGGCTTTAAAATGCAGAATAAATCATATGTTTTAAAGTAATTGGGAGGTAAATGAAGTAAGTGAAGAGACGCACTTAAAAAGGTAAAGGTAGAAGACCCTTTTTTTTTAATTAGATGCACCGGTTTTAATTTTGTTTTCCTTTTTTCCTAAGAATGCTTTAAACAATAATTCAGTTCTACCCCCGCACAGTACCGAAAAATGGAAATGCTAAATGGGACTAACCGTCTTAACACATTTTTCTACATTAGGGTTCTAGTGTGAAGTCAAAAAAATAATCTAAATTTGCACCGTCGAGCACAGAGAAAGGGAAACACCGGATTGAAACGGCTCACACCGAGTTATGTGCAACCTCCACAGATGATATATGGATGACTGTATCATAATACGGAGGATTACTTTCATAGAGACTTCCACTCTAATCGTGTCTGTGAAAATGAAAGGGTGAATGGAAGTTGAAAGACCCCATTATAATATGCAAAGTGTCTTAACTGAGTGGTATGATTTGCACAATATACAATAGGGTATATGTTATGATCTGTGGGGGGGAGTAGTGAGCCGAGGCAGAGTCTGGATCCTGCTGGGGTCTGCAGGAGTCGAGAAGGGGCGGAGCTGGGGGAGGGGGGGGGGGTCTGGGCTTAAGGTAGCAAATCCTCACCAGCAGACACAGACATCTCCTACAGTCTGACTTGACAGACAGACAGGAAGGAGGAAGATAAAAAAAGGACAGGGCATGGATGCGTGCAGCGTGGGTGGTCTGCCAACAGGAACACACAGAGCTCTGAACGTGTCCTCCTGCGGCACGAGCTGAGCTCTTATGACCCTCACCCCTCCTTCAAACCAACTGTCGCTGTACTGTCCACACGCACGACATCTGATTCCTCCTACCACGTAATCCAACAAAGTTCAGTCTCAGCGTCTCCACTTTTTTTTTTTTTTTTTTTTTTTGCACAATCGCCTCTCCGTTTAGGAACCGATCACATTTCATGCTGAATCTGCAGATGTGCTTAACGCAGGGGCACAGTTGCTTCACGCGAAAGAATGCTACAGCTCTTTTGTTCCACTTAATAGCTCGGCAGCGAGGAGAATAAGTCAGAGTACGGTGAGCTAAAACTTTAAAGTGTAAGCACAAAGACTCGGAGAGTGTGTTTCGCAGGGCCTCTAGTCCAGTTTCTGGCATGGTCCTCTGTGAGGAGATTGAAGGGGGCCGTGCAGGGGGAGGCAGGGAGCGTCTGCTGCTTTTCCAACAAACAGAACATTTGGGGCCAGCTAGCTAGCTAAAGATCTCTCCAGGACTGTAACATAACATCCTAAAAAAAGCCCACCACCTCTTCTTCAACCCCCATCCTCTCTCCTTTTGCAGGACAATATTTACTCAAGGTATTTACCCAGTCATTAACGGAGAGTTGAAGATGTCACCGATCTCAGATAAATGTACTTTTTTATGTATTCGTTAGGCTCTCTCCCTGTCTTCCCCCCTTACAGCGGCCTTTCATTCATCCTGTCTGGGCCATTAGGCTCGCTAAATTCCTCTGTAAATTCAGCTCTCTCCTGCTCGCTTTCCTGGTCAGACTAATAATATATCTACAATCAGTGCTGTTTCCGAAGGCTTAGGTACAAAATGGAATAATCTCTATGCCTCAGTGCCCCAGGCAAGTCTGGTCCACGTCTGTAGTTTGTACCCGCTGAGAGGCAGTCGGAAATCATTTTTTTGAAAAGGTGCTGGATTTATATTCATGCAACCATTGTTGTTGTTATAATGATGATAATGATGGTGATGGTGATGATGATGCACTGGTGGTAAAAGCATGTCATGAGAAAGGATGTTTATCTTATCTGCTAATTATTTGATGATTCCGCCTATTTAAATGCCATTCACTTAAAAGGCTTCTCAGACATAATAGTTCCTTTCACGATGAGATGCTGAAGAGCTCTCAGTCTCAGGGTCGCTGTTGCTATATTTCAACTGCCAACAAACATGCAGCCTATTAAAATAATACAAATCACAGTGCTTAATCCACTGGTGTGACATTGTTACTGTCAGACACGAAGCAGATTTCCACAACTGATTTTCTGGAATGTAGATTCTCACATGACCCTTTAGTGGAAAAAGCTATATAAAAGGTCTGAAACTAATTAAATACAGAAGTTATCCTGTTTTTAGATACCACTGATGCGATTTGAATACAGAGCATCGCGCTGCGCATTGTCTGATTCTGTGTTGAACTCTTCTTCCTGTTGTTTTCCTCTCTCTGTTGCTTTGTTTTTGTGAGCATCAGCAGAAAGCATTCCCCGGGGATGCTGGATAAAAGGAAGGAGGAAAAAAAAACCGCTTAATTAGGACTGTTACCTCCGGCCCTTCTCGCTGATGGAGTCGACATTTCGAGTGACTTCTTCGAGACACGCGGTCAAACGCGGAGGTGTGAATCGGAGGAGCACAAGAGAGACCGGGCTAAAAAACACAAACGCTATCAAACAAACTTATTCAAAGCCTCTTTGAAGTGAAATGCAAGGGGAAATAATACAATTTAGATTCTGTTTCATGAATACCAGAAATGCGAGCTACATGGGAACACACCACTTCAGTCCTCTCCTCTCAGATATTAAATATTGCTGACTAGGGGGTGAGTTAGCCAATTAATGAATAATAAATGGGGCTGGAATGCAACATTTTCATATGCTTTATAGGTCAGAGTGTGCCGAGCCGGGGCTGCTGGTACCGCTGGGCATCATGGTTAGATATTAAAGCATGGCCATCTCTATACTACTGTACCTCCGAGCCGTGTCAGCTGCTGCTCCACCCACACTACACGCAACATTAACGACAAGCTGAGAGGGCATAATAAAACTTTCTGCAACTTCTCCTTCCCATCTCTCGCGCTGTGTTTTTTTGCTTTTATCGCTGGCTCGTTAATCTTCGCTCGATCATCCTTCCCCTTGTTTGAGCACGGCGTAAAAGGCAGCATTTTTTTTTTGAAGTCTGAAACAACATCCTGTTAGTTTTAAGCCCGTATCTTATTGTGCTAAGCAGGCTCGCGGGCGTTGACGACGGAGTAACAACGTACACTCCACTGCCGCAAACAAAAACAACAACATTGGGGCAATTACAGACTGATGCTTCGCAACCCTCCACTTCATTCTCCGTTATCTTCATTATTCAGCTCCTCTTGAATCAGCTATTAAAGGTAATTAAGCGATTCATCAAGTCAGTTTCAATTACTGGGAGCTTGACAGCTGCAGATTACAATCAGTAGGGGTGAGGGGGAGAAAGTGAGAGAGGGAGGCGTCAAAAGCTGAAAAGAGGAGAGGAAGAAAATAGACAAGAAGTAGCAACAGATCAGGCAGCACTGAGATGGGCAGGAAGCTTCTTCGGGTGTCGGGAGATACTGTATCCAAATAATGGTGCAGCTTGTTCAGGCCGTCTCCGTGGAGCAACAGGCTTCATCGCTGCTACCACCACCCACTCTTTTAGCTTCTGCCCTGTCACCAGCTGGAGGTCTCTGACACTGCATCAACTGCACCATCATTACTCTGTCCTGGACTGGAAAGACTGCAATGTTGCAACTAATAATGAACAAGAGCGCTCTTGCCACCGTAATGGCAATCACACTACAGATAGGAACACATTCGCCGCATGACATATAGTCGTAATAAAGCTCACGTGTACTGTACTGTACCGTGGGATCATAAAATGTTCTCACCCCTAATTTATGACAATCAGTTACCAGCTCACTGTTAAAATCAGGTGCATGTTTGGTGCTAAGAGCACTCCAGGATGTGCGACCATTAGGCCGGTCAAAGGACGACTTCAATTTATGTTTGGCTGATTAACCCCCACTCTCTGCACGCACACTTTTACACATTAGGTTAAAGAATAATTCATCTGGGAGGAACTATTATGCCTTTTAGTTGTCCATTAGAGTCAGGTTTACTACGGTCTCGATGGCTATCATAAGTCACCCAGCGTAGGTTGGAACTGCTGGACTAAATACAGGAGAATTGGCCATACCATTTATCTCATGGGGTATTGAATACCCAAAGGGACACCTTTATCACCAAGGTTCCTTTCATCGTTATACTCACACAAGGTTACCTTGCTAATAATGTCATTCTAGCAGGGTTTGGCTGTGGATTGTAAAAAAAAAAAGGGACAATAATTACATTTTAAGTTTCAATCAAAAGACCCGATTCTACATATTTAATTTCCCCCCCATCTTGTTTTTCATATTTATCTTCGCACCACTTTTCATTTCAAGACGTGATTAAGTCCAAGCTAGTGTGAAGGTGAGAGCAGAGCAGAGCAGATTAATGCGAAGAGATTTCCCGTGATAAATTATACATGTTTTACGTGGTTTATTTATACTCTGACAGTGTGCGTTACATGTTGGCATTCTGTCATCGTATGACTTCCTGAGCTCATGAATTACTGTGAACTCTCTAACATGCACCGTCTTCTCTCCTGGCTCCCATGCAGAAAGCCAGCACTCCACTACCTTATGCTGCTTACATAATCTACTGGGTGCTGTGGAACATACATAATGCAACCCTTAAATACTGTATCTAAAAACAACTTTACATAAAACTGTGATGATGATGATACAGTAACGTGCCGCAGCTGGCCTCGGCCTAAAAGTAACAAAAACACTCAGGTCTCACTAACCATAAATATCATTGAAAGCAACAGTAAGTAAACAGCTTATTTAAATGAAGACAAACAAAGGACTGTAGCCAGCAGCGGCAGCACAGTGAAAGCACTGGCAGGAAATGGAAGCTCTCACACTGTATCCCAACAACAATAAAAGGGCAGCAAGTACACCTTCTTCTCATCTCAGCTACCAGGTGCTTCCTTTTCTCTGAGGATGTGCTGAAACACATTTATCACATGCTGCTGGACACTAATCTTTACATTGTCCTTGAAAGGGTCTAGGAGGAATCTCAAAGGACAACTTTCACTAGACACTGTACACGCTGTGAGTGGATTTCCATTAGAGGGGATGAGAAGATACACAGATCTGTGTAAAAGGGATACGCAGTATTTTTGGGGGATCCAGCTAATCAATTCTAAGGAGAAGTCTAATACCGAAGTCAGTCATGTGTCCCTGTACTGGGAGATTCACTCCAGTGATCAATACTCATCCATTAGAATGGACAACTGTTGACTGACGTGGCCACGTTTAGAGCAACAATAGAGGGCTACAGCAAAAAAAAAAAAAAAGGCAGAATAGTCTGCAAAAAAGTTGCTTAACTTTTGCCACAACGCAAAGCAACGCCTCCAGCAAGGTGCTTCATTGGCCGATCAATGCATGCAAGTATACATCCCTGGTAGATTACTTTGTATCATGGACAGCATCGATCTACAGTTTGTGTCTTTTAGTGGATTTTGCATACGTACCCAGATTGGAGGAGGCCCTTCCCTCTGCGGCCCTGTCCTTCAAACCCTCAGCTATAGACAGCTGCTGTTCGTGGTACTGCTTGGCCCTCTCCAAGTCCTGCATGCAGCGAGCAGCATGACCCAGTCCCGCGTAGGCTCTCATCTCAATGGACTTTTCCTCCAGCTCCTGGGCGAGCTCCAGAACGTGAGTATGGTAGGACATGGCCTTGTCAAAGTTACGGTGGTAGTGGTAGGCACTGCCCAGGTTACTATAAGCCCGGGCTTCCTCTCGCTTATTCTCCAGGGCCTTGGCGATGCCCAGGTGCTGCTCGTGGCATTGGACAGCATTTTCAAAGTCTCCCATGGCGATGTAGACGGCCCCCATGTTTCCCAGCTCGCGAGCCTCAGACAGCTGATCCTTGGACTGCTTGGCCAGCAAGACACACTGCTTGTGGCTGGCGAGGGCGTTCGGATAGTCCCCGATGGCTGTGTATACATGGCCCAAGCTGCTCAGCGCCATTGAGGCAGCCTATGGATAAAGAGACAGATAGACAGCAAGTAAGAAAAGAACAGCAAGGTAATAAACTGCAGGCAAATGGAATAAAAAAAAACCTCAAATAGCCCTATTAATTATACCCACATTCCATCAACAGTGAGTAATTTTGTTGCCTTTGCATCACAGATTCCCCACCCGCACTTAAACGTCCCTTTAGCCAGAAGGACTGTACATCAAATGGAAAAAAAAGAAATCTGAATTCCCAAATCTCTTAGGGGGCTTACTGCTCAGAGACCAAAAACAACAAGCAAAACCTGATTTGATTTTGTCTTTGCTAAGCAAAGAGGGGGGGTAAAGTGCGATGCAGATCAGCGCAGCGGCAGGCTTGTTTTAAAGCCGTCAGTTTGCCCACTGCAATCACGCTTCATGATGTGCCACCACCAACGGAACAAAGGCCCTGCTAATCAGGAGGGAGCGGAGAGGGGGTTTAGCTCCACAGCGGAGCCGTGGGGGGCCAACTGGCTGACTGGCTGACTGCTGGCAAGACCTCTCAAGCAAACAACAGAGAGAACAATATTCTGCATATTCTCGTCTTCCATTTTCTAAAGCAGCGTCCACCTGTGAAAATACAACCACGCTGAACACTAGCTACGACTGCAAGAACGAGAGGTTTAACGGTGAAATGGAGAGGTTTCTCAAAATGCAGTCTTGACCCCCGATGTGACACATTAACTGCCGGCTTATTAACTGTTTATGCAGAGGGTAAACAGCTGGGAATTGGGGTCAGCTGTCTTTTGAGTGACCAGATGTTCAATTAATCATGCAGGGCCAGCTAATAAAGCATCTCCTTCCTGAGGTCCCACTCTGCATCCTCCAGCCTGGAAAGGGGGTTGGATGAAGGCCAGCGGAGAGGACAGACACCCTGACAGTGAAGGCCATCACATCTTGCCTCAGCAACAGGGATGACCTGGGTCATCTTGAGGGTATTTAGAGCCAGGCAACTGGAAAGTCAGCTACAGTAAAGGATGGACTAGTTTCAGCTGTGAAATGTTTATGAAAGCAGTTTTCATAGCCACATGTTGCAAAACTGGCCACTGATACGTGCATTGGGCTTTAGAAAAGGCACTAGCGCCACCATCTTCAATGCGAAATTTACATAGATATTATCCCGCATATACATCAAGATGTAATTTGAAGAAATGTGCCCGCAGAGAGCAGGCGATATTTTCTCTTTGCTCTGGCGCTACATAATGAAACTCTGAATAAATGAAAAGCAAAGCACATAGCTGAGAAAAAAAATCAATTCAACTCCTGAAGACGTTTATAAAGAACGCTTTTCTCTGAATCGTTCATACGTTCTTTTTCTAAACACACACATGCGTACACCCCACCTACCTATCTCTCCTTCATTTCACATAGCTGCTGATGCCTGGAACCAATTACCTGCTGACATAAGGACTTCCAGCAGTTTGCTCAAGTTTAAAGACTCGACAAGGCATTATACAGGCCCAGGGAGGCAATTACCCTCCGTCACAACTGTTGCTGTTTCATGTTCCCAGATAGCCTATCTAGGGCTGCTCAATTACATGTGCCTTTTGAAGCTTCGCTCCATCTCTCCGACTCAAACTTCCACTTTTCTGAGCCGAAAACAGAGAGGATTCCACATCTCTGTCTGTCTTAAACCGAGCAGGGTGGGAGACACGGGGAGAGAAAGCGAGATGGTGGGGGGGGGAGCGCAATCTTTCTCCAGCTGAGATGAGTTGCTCTTGTGATCAGTGTCCCTCTAAAGTGAGACTGCAACGCTGCATTTTCTCCTCAGATGGAAGCCAAGATAATGAGGAGCCAGCCTTGCTAGTCACAGAGGATGCACTGTGTTTGGCTCAGGGACAAACACTGGGACCATATCTCTCTCACTTCTGACTGCAGGCCTCTCCCATCACTGCTCATTTTGACTTCCCACCAGTATCGCGAAATAACATTCTGTCTGGGAGAGAAATAATTGCTCGAAATACATAATTTCTGCCAAATTGACTTCATTCTAATTTGATTCCATTTCTGTCCCGCACTTATCTTCCCTCCCTCCCAGTTCTCACTCTCTCTCTCTCTCTCTCCCCTACTTCTCTCAATCCGTCTTCAGAGTCAGATCTGATTGTGTTTACAGAGTCCAGCCCTTCTCCGGATGTGTGCTGATTTGATTAATCCTAGCGCCGTGCTTTATAAACTGTTGATAAACCGCTGGCTCTTATCAGCAAACACATTTTGCGCCAAGGGTCTCCTAATGAAAGGTAAACTAGTTCTGCCTGGGAGAGATGGGAAAGAGAGAAGGGAGACAGCAGGGGGGGGGGGCTGAGAGATGACATGTTAATCAGAAATGCTTGGCTCCAACAACATGATTCCATTTCTTCCCTCTGACAAGGACAGTGGTTTAGGACTCCTTGCTGATTGTCCTCTGTCAGCCTCCTCCACTAAGTATGTTTATATTCTGCAGCACATTAGAGAAATGGCTGCTTTCATAGCACATGCAAGAGGTAATGCATTGTACTTAGCATAATTAGCCCCTTATGTCATGCAGCAGAGCAGGGCTGCTCTCGATGGCTGGGTTTGGTGCAAGATCTGTTCCTCTGAGCCCCCCGGTGTGTTTCATTTCTTACTCTGGAACAGCAGAGTCGGGCTGCCCACCACTTCACTGCTGTGCTGAGCTGTGTGTGGTTATGCCTCGCCTTGCAGCTGTGTGAATATGCCTTTGAAAATCCTCCTCATTTCACTTTGGACCTCTGAGCTCTGATATACTCCAAACAACCAAGGCTATCATCACAGGCTGGCGGAGCTTGTGGGACAAGCGGGGTTGTCATGGAGATGTAAATAGTTGGATTAGGGCCTGCCAGGCCTCGTAGAAGCTCATGACCACGTGTGTGGAATCTCCTTCTGAGTGGACAGAAATAGGCAAACAAAGCAAGCATCCGCTGCTCTGACATCAACGACTTTAGCAGAGAAAGACTTGCCTTCTTTAACTACATTTGCTAGTAGGGCTGTGCATTGGCAAGAATCTGGTGATATGATACGTATCATGATACAAGGGTTACGATTCAGTATATTGCGATATAATGCGATACTGTAAGCAAGGCGATATATTGCGATTTTTAAAATAAGATTTTTAGGAAAACTCATAGTATAAAGAACGAACCACCATATGCATAGAATCTGAGTTTAAAAAGTTGACTTTTTTAATGCAATCAGAACAGTGGGATCTGCATTTGCATTTATCAAAGTCTCTGTAACATCCAACATCATAGCACTACTTTTTGTGCAATCTGAGCCACTGTCTGCCAGGAATCTTTGCATGTTAACTATTAATTAAAAATGAATACAGTGTTTTTGAGAATCAACACAGTATCACAAAACATAATATTGTGATATTTTATATATTTTTTTACACCCCTGTTTGCTAGTTATATTTCATCAGAGCCTCCCCTGACATGGTTTTGCTAATTCTACCTGAACAGACATCAACAAGGTATATTAAGTTTAATTATAATACACGCAAGTATACAAATTTGCTGATGGTCACACGGAAACTGAGTTGAGTTGAGATGAGCATGAGAGAGAGAGAGAGAGAGAGAGAGAGAGAGAGAGAGAGAGAGAGAGAGAGAGAGAGAGAGAGAGAGAGAGAGAGAGAGAGAGAGAGAGAGAGAGAGAGAGAGAGAGAGAGAGAGAGAGAGAGAGAGAGAGAGAGAGAGGCAGGCTTGGGAGGTGTAAGGTGTTAAAGAGCCCACAGTATGGCCTCTGTCCAAACGCCATGTCCTGCAGGAGGGCAGGGCAGCCACTACTTCAGTAAAGTGCTGTTAATGGGATTATATGGGAGAGGAGAGGAGAGGAGTGACTCTCTTGACAAGAAGGGATGGAGAACACGTTTGATTCCATTACAGCAGAGGTGGGAACAACAACCCCGTCTTTCACTGTACAAATACAGATGTTACAGTAGGCTATTGGCCTGGGAAAAAAAACGTTGCTTGCACGAATGTAGACACATGAACTAACTGTATTCACTGGACTGCATGTGACATTTCTATATAATGCCTTAAAGGAACAGTGTGTAGCAGGGGGGGATCTATTGGCGGAAATGGAATATTATAGTAAAAAGTATGTTTTCTTTAGTTTATAATCACCTGAAAATAAGATTCCTTGTCTTTTCGTTACCTTAGAATGAACCTTTTATATCTACAGAGGGAGCTTGTCCTCCGCCGCCATGTGTCTGTACAATAGCACAGAACGGACAAACCAAACACTGGCTCTAGATAGGACCATTCACATTTTCATGTTTTCGTGCGGCCACTGTAGTTCTCCTATGTGCACACGGGAGAAGTTTCAGTTGGTCTCAGTATGCAACCTCACCGCTAGATCCCACCAAATCCTACACACTGCACCTCTTATTACTATTGTTAAAAATACAAATATTTAAAATCAAATTCACAGTATGAATGACTTTGAATTAATCAATTAACGGTCAAAAAAATGTCAGAACATTTTGAAAAATGCCCATTGCAATTTCCGAGAGATGGGAAGATGACAAGATCTTCAAATGCTCAATTTTTGCTTGATAACTGATTAAAACTATTGATCAAATACATGATCAGTTATCCAAATGTTTTCTGTCTATTGACTAATTCATTCAACAATTGTTTCAGCACTAAAAACTGCATTGCTAAATTGATCAAATATAATCCAGGGAAAGTACTTGTGTGTCCAAAAGCTACAAACAGTTTGTGTTGAGTGCAGACTGCTATTTAATGACAGGGTTGGACATCAGAGAAACAAACAAGCCACCGTGATACCAATCACTTCAAAAAGATGACTCGTGTGACTAAAAAACACTCCATAGAAACACACACGCGCACACACACGCACTGACACACACAAACAGCTGTCTAATTAAAAGGCAGTGCAGAGGGAAGGTGAGGAGGACCATGCACCAGTGTTTCCCTTAACGAGCTGGGCTCAGGCAGCAACAGGAGCTGGCTGGCGGGGAACAGAACTGGAGGGAGCTGGGCGTGTGTGTGTGTGTGTGTGTGTGTGTGTGTGTGTGTGTGTGTGTGTGTGTGTGTGTGTGTGTGTGTGTGTGTGTGTGTGTGTGTGTGTGTGTGTGTGTATGTGTGTGTTGGGGGGGGTGGGGGGGCAGATAAAAGGCTACGGGAGAGATTGTGTTTGAAGGATGAGAGAAGAAAATGCTGGAAACATCCCCAGGGCGCGGATGTCTTTAGATCTGAATTCACCTGCAGAGACGCATTTTGACAAAAAAGGAAACATCTCAAGTGTAATAAACTGAGAGACGGAACAGACCAGTCAGAGAGGCTCTCAAAGAAAGACGCTTTCTAGCGAGGCGTGCTCTCGTCTGTGTGTGCAAAGAGACATGTATGTGTGCATAAATGAGAGAGAAATGAGAGCTGGCGATGCCGGTGTACAGGCTGGGGGGCGGGGATGGATGTGATAAAAATATTCAGCCGCTTTTATGGGTGTGTACTCCATTCTTTTCCCCTCGCTCAGTGTTTGCACACAGATATGGATCCTATGGGAGCCACCATTAGATCAGCCAAACGACTGCCTCTCTGCCATATCAAAACCTTCTGCTTTTTCTAACCAGGCAAATGCTGCGCTCTGCCAAGTGAGGGCAGGTACAGCTGTGCCTGATTGCTCTCTTTCATACACGGACACACACAGAAGGATTCGGCGGCCCACTGTGGATGGCGGATGAGCCCGGCACAGGCCAAGTTGAATTCGCTTCCTCTGGAGCCAAATTACAGACCCCCTTTTCTCTTTACCTCTCCAAGTTTTGAAATGATATTCATGAAAGTCATAACTCTGTGGTTTCCAGAATCACAAATCAATGCAAAACAGGCCAGTGTCCTTCCAGTATACTTTACTGTGGAAAAACTACTTATGGAAAAGGCTCTGGAAGAAAACAAACACAGATATCATAAGTTATCTGGCTGTTAACCAATTTCTCTAATCAATCATCAGCGCTAATCAGATCAATTTACAGTGGAGCCGCTTGCTTCTGTGTGACCCGTGTGACCTCCAGCTTGTAGATAAAATGACGCCAGAGGGCCTGTAGGCTTGATAATTCCTTTAGCCTTCACAGCACATGTTCACAGAGGATTGATTGTCACTAAAGGTCAAGCTACGGGTAAGGGCACTCGTGACAGCTACTACGCTGTCTGTCAGACTGTCTGCCGCTCAAACGGTCACACGCGCTACACATACTGTACACTCAGGGACGAGCACATAAACAGCCATGCAGCATTTCATTAAGCGAACTTAAGGCATGCTGCAGTGCAGACGACGCTTATGCTTGTGAAAAAGCTATTTTTTTTTGTTGTCTGAGCTGTGGGTAGTCTGTGCAGCGGTGCCAGGCAAATGGCGGATCATTTGTGGTTACTCCAGAGACCCCAGTATACATTCTCTCACACATCCTTACGCAGAGACACAAAGTAATACGCAAATATACCAAATGTATCCCAGAGCTCTGTGGCTTCTATCTGTGTGTGTGTGCTTTTACACTATGCATGTGCTTGTGTGTTTGTTTGAGGCCGTATTGCGAGAGTTGGTGGCAAACAGGCAGCCAAGAGGAAGAAACACAAGAGGCACCGAACAAAATTGGATCCGACAGTCTCCATTGGTGTTGGTGGAAAATTTGACTGTTCCCTTCAAGTGGTGTGGGGGTTTGATATTTCAAGCTCCCCTCCTCTCTCTGACAATACGCTAGACAAAACAAGGTTTACAGAAACGGCCAAATGTTAAGTGAGGAAAAGAGAGGGAGGGGAGGGCGCTGTAACTGAGCTGGAGCTCGGCTCCACCTTTCCAGCCTCCCCACAGCCCCTACCTCAGTCCCAGCGCCTGTCCCCCCCTGTGACAGGATGTCAGCATTGTTCAAATGCACAAACAGCCCTCCTGCCTTCTGATATAAACACATGAATCTTAAGTCTGGTTGAGGAGGAAATTGAAGAGGTGGCACACCGGGGGAAGCGGGGCACTGTGAATGAATCTTAATGTACCCTAAATCAGAGCAAAGCCTTGAAGGGCTGCACGGGGCTGCTGTTTATTTCTGTACTGAAGTCAAATCTCCACGGGCATAGCTGTGTGATGCCTGCTGGTGCAGGGAATCAATTCTTCTGAGACCTTGCGGTGGTGACAGAAGGGGAAATCACAGTGGTGTTTGAAAGTCATTCCAGGAGGGGTTTGAGGTAAACATCAAGGTTCGCCACAATGCAAGGCCTCGAGCTAGGGACAGAGCAGAGAGACGCACAACAACGCTGTGGATAACTCCGTCTTTAAACACTAATAGGGGTTAGGAGCAGTTCAAGTGACGCTGCTGAATGTGATCAGAAATGATCCAAATCGCGCTACCTGTTGGCAGCAGAACTCTTTTGAGCCACAGCAAAAAAAAAAAAAAAAAAAAATATCTCAAAGTCTATCCATTATAAGCTAATTAGCTGTTCTTATGGCTTCCTGCTGGGTCGGAGGACACTGTGCCAAATATAGCACCGCTTGCAGGCCCCCACTTGCATCTGAGAGCGTTCAGCAGGAAGCCAGGCAGTCGATCCAAGGACGCAAGAGTCCAGGGTTATTCAAGGGCGTTTCGGAGGCCCGGGGATGGGAGGCGAGGCGCTGTCCCCCCGTCAGCCCACACAACTGGACAAATCAGGCCTGACATATAGGACCACACGTAGTCCAGCCGTTTTCAGTGGGACACGAAAAATTCCATTTCTTAAGTGGCAGAGGAGAGGAGAGGAGAGATAAGAGGACACAGGTTAAGGTCTGAAGACCCGGATCAATATGTGCTGGCCAGAGCTGTTGCCTGCAGCAGCCTGACACAATGAAAGAAATGAAGAGTGACAACCAAATGTCCAGACTCTCAGCACCTCGCCGTCCTCTTTGAGAAGGGAGACAAGAGCCTTTGTGCCGCTCTCCTCTAATCCATCTGCAACAGCGAGCGCCTAATGCACTTAGACCAAATCAGATTTCTGTGAAATAGAAGGATGCATGGCTGCTTTCAATTGCTTTGTTTTTAAGTGTTTTTCTTCTTTTGTGATATGTAAAAGGTGAGCTCCATAAAATGACTGCTAATAAAAAGTAGATCAATTTTGAAAGGAGTCAAGAGAAATAATTGGTGTATTATAGATTGGCTGAATCTACTGTATGTATCATATACTACCGTTGTCACCTTTTCAGTTCTTTCATTTCATATCTAAGAAAAGTCTAACCAGATCTATAGTCAGTCAGTGTGTGTAGTTCTGGAGTGGTGAAAAGCAGATTGACCTATTCCCACCTCCTGTCATGTCAGTATCAGGTGAACAGCGGTGAAACAGAGGTGATGTTGCTGTCCTGGTTCCTGGTTAACATAATGAACTGGTGACTGCCACAGGCCAGAAGGCTTAAGTCTCTCTGTGGCTTTGCTTTAATTATGCGTTAGAAACGGTCCTGTGAGTGAACTGGATAAATGAACAGTTTGACTGTTAAGAGACACCCATGACAGCTTTGAACTGAACCCGAGAGAGACGGAAACCAAATCTGCACAGGATCCAATTTCCATCAAGATACCCAGAGCTACAGCAATCAATGACTTTCATATTAACAATAGATCAAATGATGTGTGGAAGGTGAGGACAAACTCCGAGGACAGCTCTGCAAAGCATTGTAGCCTCTTTTAGCTCACTGTAGCTGTTTCCTGGCCCACAAATTCTGCTCTCATCAATCCCGTTTCCAGCAGCAGCAGCAGACAGCTGTTGTCAACGAAATAGCTTTGATAAACCTACTGTATGCGACTAGGACGAATAAAATTGGCAACTGGTGAAGAAACTGGAACATCTAGCAGCTACATTTTTCTCAGGAGTTGCTGGTGACCATGACCGAGCTAAAAGGAGAGTGAATATTGGACTTACATTGAACCAGGACTCCAAATGAAGTCTAATGTTGCTCTGTGTCAGCCGGATGCGTCGATAGGCACGTTTGCTAACACGTTAAAACATTATATGTCAGATGTTGTGTTTTCAGCTTCTACCTCTGCCTCCAAGTGGTCCAAAACAATTTTCACTTTTAAGCTGAGTGGCTAGACATGTTGAAAGTGATCAAATAAGGAAAACAACTGTCAGGGAACAACTACGAATACATGTTCTGCATGCTCAGCAAATTCAAAGACGGCGATGCTGACAGATCAATGTATACCTAATGTAATGTATACCTCACCAAGTGCGGCTCTATGTTGTCTATGTTGTCAATGTGTCAATAAAAAAAACATAACAACCTCCCATCTCCCACCTGTAAGTTAAATAGCCAGCTCTATCATGCCTTATACTGACTCTTGTCATCACACTCTGAAGTGTTGGGCGAATAAATCCACAATGACATGCAGCTGAGAGAGCGAAAGGACCTCGTTCTACCTCCAGCGCAGCACACAAACCATTTAAATCCCTTCCTCCCTCTGTGCTTTTATTCCCCAAATGTAATTACAAGCCTGCTGAGGGTGGCTACTGTGGCCTGGGAAGCCTGCAGAACACAGCATCAACACCAGCACTTGGTGGGATCAAAAGACGGGGCTGTCCCTCCAAAGCCCCTCCAAAGCACCTCACTGCTCCGTAGACTGTGGCTCCTCCAAGCCACACCAGACTAACCCCCCGCTTTCAGCACCGCTGGGCCCTCCGCCTTAGCCCCGGGCGGACAGAACTGGTCCCACTGATAAAGACTGAAAAGAGGATCTCCCTGCTGGGCTGCATTATCACATCCATAAACACATTATGCACATATGCACACTTTGCACACACACACACACACACACACACGTGTGCACACACTACCTCCCACTGTGACAGAGATTTAAGACCATGAGGATGGTAAGCTCCCTTAGTGCAGCATGATGGAAACCAAATCCCGGCAACATTCCTTCCCATGTCCCATGTAAGACACATCTGCCTCTTGGGGGGAATGTGTCCCTGTTTTGAACGTGTGTGTGTGTGTGTGTGTGTGTGTGTGTGTGTGTGTGTGTGTGTGTGTGTGTGGAAAGGCAGAAGGATCTAAACCAGAATCGCCTAATTAGTTTCCTTAAGTCCAAAATTTCCCAGGACGGTACAGGAGATCTCCACTGATGCCATTCATTTTGAGGTAATATGGACTACCGAGGGGCAGGCAGACAGAAAGATGAAGACGATGGCGGATGAGGGATTATGGGCGTGCCAGGTTGTAGCGTGGGGCGTGGTGCAGATGAGACAGGAAGGGACGATCAGGAAATAAACGTTGCTTTTAAGGTATGTTTTCCGGGAGATGCTGGGCCACCTGCCAGTGCTGCCTCCAGCTGCGAGCGCACGCCACAGGACTCTGATTGACAGGGAGGGTAAATAGTTGCTAGCAGGGGCCCTGATTGTATCTCTCGCCTCTGGCAGAATGGATGCCAGAGTGGAAGGGTGATTGGCTTTCGTTACAGCCCTTCAGCAACAAATTAAGTTGGCATCTCAGCTGAGCCACCCGAGATGCACGTTGCTTAGAGCTGCTTTCTGCTCCTATAACCGGCCCGGTGCCCACAACAAAAAAAAAAACTGTCTCTGCTACTTTAACATAAGCCTTCTGAGGAACACATCCTAATGGATAAAGCTACATGCGGGGGAAAGGGGGTGTTCAGGAGGCAGAGCTAGAAAGAGAGAGAGCAGAGAGGGAAATATGTTTACCAAACGCTCTGCAGGGACTGTATTGGAATTTGAGGACCTGCTTTTTCTGGAATGCATGTTGCGTTCAGGTCACGCAATGTAAGAAGAGGGATTTGCCAGTGTAGGAGGAATACTTGGCTCTGCTAAACTCCTCCCCGAGCGACACGACAAGCTGAAGCTAAAAGAAGGTGCTGCTCCGGGTGGGGGGGGGGAAACTTTGCATGCTGAGCAAGAGCAGAAGAGTGTCAGCTGACTCAAAGCAGACGCATAAGCACCAATCGAACTCTACTTCCACCAGTCAAGAGCAAGAATGATAGGAAAACACCAGTGTGGCTTCAAGCAAAGTGGATTTCTGTCTGTGCTAGATTGGCCTCTTCACACTGGAGTGATGGAGCAATCACAGGCCACTTTTGCGCTGCCATTAAGTGAGAGGATGCAGGCTTCACAGCTTTAACATATGCCTATCTGCTGCTTAACAAAGGAGAGCGGCCTAGTTTAGAGGACCTCAGAAAGAGGGAGTCAAGAAAGGGGCGGAAATGAGAAAGGAAAGAGGAGGGGGTTAGAAGTACAGCTGAGCCAACACCAACAACTATTACATGACTCATCCCACATCTGCAGCCGCGAATGGCTCGGGCCCGGACTAAGGTGGACTGTAACCAGAGCCTCGCTGAGCAGCACAGCCAATGGACACACTGCTAAGTACACTAAATAAGACTAGACTCTTTACATAACACTTCCTGTATATTGTATTACTCTTCTACCTGTCCAATAAGGCTCTGACAATGTTGTCTCTGCATTTTACTTCTGTTCATATTAAAGGGATAGTTTGGATGTTTTGAAGTGGGGTTGTATGAGGTCCTTATCCATAGTCAGTGTATTACCTAAAGTAGATGACGGTCGGCACGCCCCCCAGTTTGGAGAAGCAGATAGGAGTTATCGTACGGAAGCAAAGCAATGTACTGCTGTGGACGGGGCCAGCAGCAAAATATATTTTAGCCACATAAAAGAAAGGTCCATCAAACAAAAATCTATATAATTTTAAGTGTACGTTATATTTAGAATATTTTCACTGCTTTATCTTGCCGTCAGACGGCCCTTTCTGACAGGGAACTGAAGCCGTTGGATTCATCTATGCTCTCACCAAAGCCACCGGAGTTGCTGGTCTACCGCTGCCTTGATTGGTTAGTTTGTTTGTGCCATTGTGTGACTTTGGTAAATCCAAACTAACCAAAGTAACAATAACACAAACAAACTAACCTATCAAGGGAGCGGTAGACCAGCAACTCCCTTGTTCTGCGAGGTAAAATTACTGTTTTTTTCAATGGAGTCTGGTGGCGAGGGCATAGATAGGGGCTTCAGTTCCCCGTCAGAAACATAGACTGTATAGCTGTCTCACGGCATGGTAAACCTGCACAAATATTCTAAATATAGCGTAGACTTAAAAATGATATTGATTTTTTTAGATGGGCCTTTCTTTTAGGTTGCTAAAATACATTTCGTTGCTGCCCCCGTCCACAGCAGTACATTGCTTTGGTTCCATGCAGGAAGTCCTGTCTGCTTCTCTAAGGTGGGGTCGTGCCCACAGTCATCTAATCTAGGTAACACACTGACTATGGATAAGTACCTCATAAAACCCCACTTCAAAACACCCGAACCATCCCTTTAAGCCTTGACGTAAAGTTGGGTACGGCAACCTGGTTTAATGACCCACTGACCCAGACATAAATCCTATTTGTGCAGTCTCCTCTGTTCAGCCTGCAAGTACCCGAGTGTGTATACGCGGCATGCAATAAACAAGCGGAGTACCCACCGGAGACAAGCCCATACAAAACTCATCATCTCTGAGAACGTGAGATTCCGACACAGCGCGGATAACAACCATAAAATGATTTTTCTCTTGTGCATCTCTTCAGGATTGCGGGCGTACACGTGCAAACACACAGACTGCGCACACATGAAAAGACAACACTGAAAAGGTCCCTTTTGTCTGCTCAACACTGATGAAAAGCTACCCACTGCGAACTTCAATCACATTCGAAAATGAGTTGGAGACGTGCTGTAACCCCGACAGTGTCATTAAGCCTGTCAGTCAGTCCCCTGGTGTGTGGGGAGGGGGAAACCGCCATCGGCCTTCTCCAATGTGCCGTGTAGCCCTGAACTAGACCCGGAGGTACCGAGAGCCCCTCCTGAGCTGGATCCACGTCTGACACTAGCATAATGAAGCTATATGATTATAAATTCCGCTCTGTATGTCCATAAACCCCACAAATATCAAACATGCAGACAAAGGAATCATGCATATTCTAATGGTGTTCACGGTAGATGTGGGCAAACACTCTCATGTGAGAAATGATAGCTGAAATCCCATCATATATGTTCCCACGCATTAAAACCCATGTGGTGCACACAGACACACACACACACACACACACACACACGGACAGACACAAACAATACATAGAGCAAGATAAGCCTCCGCATGCTGTCAGAGGCTGCTGTGTGATTGGCCTCTGTGGAGCTACTGCTTCTCTCATCATTAACTCTTCAGAGGATCACGCTACTCTAATCACGCTAAGCCTCTCTGAATGGCGATGAAGTCAAAAACGTGCCCGTGCACATATTCACTGATGCCCAACTCATTACACACACACACACACCCACATAACGGCTTTTTCATCACCACAATCACCAAATGTAATACACACAAGCAGCTGTGTGCAGTCTGTAGAACAAGTCTGATACCAAACACTGTGTGAACCAATTATAGACATTTTTCAGGAAGATTATAAAACTAAAGGATCACTTCTATATTCAAGGGCATAATTTCCACTGAGTTTTGGGAAGTAGATGTCCACCTCACTTTTCACTTGTGACACTTGTCGGCTTCAATTATTACCATGTACTCATAGCAATAAGCTTTATAAGCAACAGTGCAACCGTCATCTGCACACTTTTTAAACCTGGGTTTTCTCTCTTCAATGACATATCTTATTACTGGAGGTTGTTGGGGTCCTTATAAGCAGCATAGATAGGAGAGGGGCCAAATACACCGAATAGTAGGTTTTATCATCTATTCACATGGAAGATCACAGGAAGAAGGTACAAAAGAACAAGACAGTGACCTCTAGCGACTGTAGTAATTATGACAGGAGCAGAAGCAGAAGTCAGGCGCTGTAGTTTCGATAGCATGACACTCCATATGGGGTTGTGTTTGATGGTGATGGATGGGTCACAAAACACAGGAGACCGGGGTTTGCATCCCATGTGAAACCAAGAACATGTAGTGTAGGTCTTTGTGTCATAAGTTTCAATTTCACTTTTGAAACTTAGTAATTTTAAGCCAAAACACAATGTTTTTCTCTAAACCTAACTGTTATTTGTTGCCTAAACCGAAAGAGGCCTTTTTGTTTGTGCTCATAACATAACGTTTCATTCAGTTTTACAACATGTTGTAAAACTATATGAATGTGTTGCTTTTAAGTTTCACTTTCACTTTTACAACGTAGTAGGCGTAGTAGGCCCCTATTGACCCATATCTATGGTGCTTATAGCCATCGATAACGCCTTTTTAATGGCCCGATAACAGTCGAATCGGGTGCGATAAGACAGAAAAGCACAGTGCTCTTTGTAGAAAGAGAAAATTAATTATGTGTCGTAGTATGTCAAGTATCAGGTCTCCATCAGGGAATGTAAACATTATTTTAAGTTGTGTAAATGCTTTAATTATGCAGTCATTTACACAGCATTTCTCTTTATTATGAAATCAAAACATATGCCCTTGTAATCATTAATCTCATAAAAGTGTATGTGTGCAATTTTGAATGTGTTTGTGTGTGTGTGTGTGTGTGTGTGTGTGTGTGTGTGTGTGTGTGTGTGTGTGTGTGTGTGTGTGTGTGTGTGTGTGTGTGTGTGTGTGTGTGCATGGCACCAACCTGAGATGGCCACATCTCCCCACAAGCGAAAGCCAATGGCTGCAATTAAATTAGCTGACAGCACCAGAAATAGCTACTAACTTTTCAAAATTGAGTGTGGCTACAATAAAATAGCAGAGCAGCCTTTACCTCTGGGCCTTCTGCTGAATATTTTACAACCTTGATTCCACTCGGTCCCTTTCTCTATTTAAGACAGAACATTCAAGACCTTTTTTTTCTGACGTTGATGTGTAGCCAGCGAAGGTCTGTCTCGACTGTTATTTAGAGACCGTACTGTGTGCGCTGCAAGGTCAAGTATAAGCAGAACCCGTAGGCCTCCATCCCCTCCTAAGATGGAGTACTTTCATTTCACTCACTTGGGGCCTCGTATTTTCTCTCCATTTTATTGCTTTCTCTGAGCGCTTTCCACAAAGACACATTCCACCTCCTCATACAGACACAGGGCTCCCGTCCAAGAGAGAGTGGGGAAGGTCTGGATACTGTGCCACAGGGACAAGAATGCTGACACTGCTGTAATGTGGGACAAAAGCTAAAGATGAGAGTGGAGAGAGACAGAGTGAGGAGGAGAAAGAGAGTGTCTCAGTGTATAGGAGTTGTTAGGAGGCTTCAGCCGAGCCAAACTGAGGAGCTATAATCCCCGTCTTTGGCGTGATGTCAGGGAGTCTTGTAGAAGACCATTTCCTCACTCTGCAAAAATGCTGTCTCCTACATCCCAGTGTGCGCCGCAGCTATATATAATGCACACATCAAACGCTTGTAACGGCGTTGACCTCTCTCTCCCTGGGAGACCCCTTGTTCCCTCGTAATACAGAAACCATTCCAAAAACACACACACACACACAGACTGGTTAAATCTCCAGCGCACCATCTGAGTTTCACCTTATCTCTGAGGACAAGCTCATCTCTATTTTACAGATGGGCGAGTGCTGAGGACTAATCTGGCTCCTATCTTTGATTTCACTCTTTAAAAGATCTGAGAAAGAAGGAGGAGGGGCATTCCTTCAAAATGCATCCTGTTTCAGAGACAGGAGGACAAAATATACTGCACCATGATAATGAACATACAGTAGCTCCTTTCTTTGTCACTGTGCCGAGTGTTGTTGACGTGAATATCTCATGTATATTTAATATTTTGATAACGGAGGAATCAGGATACAGAGCCAATGGCAAATAAATTCTTCTCAGGAATGATGCACACATTGTTGATTTGTCTATTTAATAATTTATTGCTTACTTTGGGCCACTGAGAGGAAATCCATACATTTCTTCAAGGTGTCATTAGAGAAAACTAACACAATAGTCAAATACGGCAGCTTGGTCAGTGGCCCCACACTTCAAACTATGATGCTCTAGGAACCCCTCTAGCATCAGTTTTTGGACGTGTCAGGGACGGCGTGTCAGTTTCCGCTAGTTACATGCATAGTGTCTTTTCAAAATAAACTTTGTGAACCTATAAACTTAGTTTATAGGTTTACTTAGGCAACAAAAGTACTTGGTTAGGCTTAGCGAAAAGATGGCTGTTGGGGCTAAAATAAGTACGCTTGTTACATAAACTAGAATTACCGCCACGCGGTTGTATGCCTCCTCCAACCAGTCAAGTTGCAGTTTACATCCATGTCTGTCCAAAATGTCATCACTTCATCATTTTATCCTGTTAGACATTTCTCTGAAATTGTCATAATTAGCATATGAACTCTTGCGTTATGGCCAAAAACGAATCACTTCATCCTTGATTCCTAGTGGACGTTTTTGCCAAATTTGAAGAAATTCCCTCAAGGCGTTCCTGAGATATCCCGAGAATGGGATAGACCTGACGTCAATGACCTTGGCGAAGTTACGGACGGACAACCCGAAAACACAATGAAAATAAAGACTACGCTTGTTGCATGACTGCCGTTAGTAAAGTACAGAAGTTATGTAACAAAACTATGGTAAAATAAGTTAACGTTGACTTGGTTTCACACGGGACACGAACAACGGTCTCCTTGGTGAAAGTCCTGTGTTTGTTTGACCCGTCCATCCTCCCCTCCCAACCGGCTCTTTATACTACGTCAGTTGCTCTGCCCGTCTCGTAATGACGCGGACGGGTTTACTTTGGAGTTAGTTGAAAGCCTGGTGCGTCCCATACAGATGCTGAAGGGTGCCCCGGTGCATCGGTATCAGACTCCGAGGGGCACTGACCGAGCCTCCTACCTCGGGTGACACAGTACCACCATGGCTCCTTAAAACAGAAGGACAGAAAGTAGTAAGAAGATAATCAGGAGGGCGTTAAATGTGGCTTCTCCTACAACACTCATCTTTATTCAGTGTTTTGTTCCAGGTCCCTGGTCCAGTGTCTGTTTGGATGTCAGTGGTTTTATCGGGGCACTGAGTACTCTTGACGCGTAGAGCTCTGGCTGACCAGAGTAGGTATTTGGACATATGCATAAATCGACAATCATTCCCACAGTCGCACTGACTAATCAGGGCTAGTAATTGCTCCAATGAGTGAAAACAGGGTTGGGCTTGCCCAGAGGAGATTGTTGCTCTACACCACTGGCTGTGCCTGACCTCTGACCTCAGCTCCTAATCACCAATTAGCATGCAGCCCTTTTCTGCATATTGATGTAAGGTAAAGGGTATCAGCTCAGAATGCCTATTAAACAGGCTGAAAACAAACAAAAGTACAACATCAACAGAATCCCAAGTTAAACAACTGCTCCAGAGGACATCCTCTGCTTCCAAATGCAAATGTACACAAACCTTTTGAAGCGAGCCAGTGTGTCGGCTGAGGGCAGTTGTGGAGGGAGTTGCCTTGGATTTGTAGCTCTCCCTTGTCACAACAATATCTTTTTACCACAGAGCTGCTGACATGATTCATGAGCCAGAGGACTTGATGTGGTGTTGGTGTGCCGGCCAGATGAAATCCCCTCAGTCCACTAATATAGGTTTCTGTGTTGGGGTGTGCTTTACAAGTTACTGTAGCTAAGGAGCCATTTCACACGGCTGAGCTAGAAATAGGTCTTACTGTAGCTAAATCAACCCAGTCCACCCCTCCCCTCCCCTCCCCTTGTCACTGGAGACAGTATTACACACATTATTCTACACACACGTTCAATAAACACATACACATTCCTTTTCTCTCTCCCTTTTCCTTCCTTTCCTTCATAACTACCTTCGGTGGCTCTCCCTCTCTCCTTCCTACCCCCCCTTTTTCCAAGTACCTCTCTTTCCCTTGCTCCTTCTCCTTCATTAAAATGGACTTCCTAAAGCCTCCATTCGTCTTGCTGACAGCTCCACTATCGATCGGGCTGGAGAAAGGGATGCAGTTCCAGAGCTTTAAATGGCTCTCTGGCCAGCTTGGATGAGGGCTGGGCTGGACTGAGGCCGGAGGAGGAGGAGGGGGAGGAGGAGGAGGAGGAGGAGGAAAAGGGAGTGCCGGGTTTAGCCGGGGAGGTCTAGCCCCGAGTCTGGACTCTGATGCATTTGTGGTCACCTGTGAATAACAGCTAGATTGCTGTGATGGCAGGGGTCAGGGCTGACATGGAAATGACTCACCGACTCTGTAATACAGCGAGGATTACGCCGATGAGATCAGATAATGAATTAATCACGCAGGTTGAAAGCCAACACATTAGCCTGCCTCTTCAGGCTACTCGCAGGCTCTCCTGAAAGTGAGAACTATTATGGGACCACTCATAAGCCTGGGAAGAAGTTGAGGTGGGAGTGTTTCAGTTGGCTACACTGACAATTCATTTCAATTTAAGCCA
Organism: Sebastolobus alascanus; assembly: GCA_916701645.2. Taxonomy (NCBI): domain Eukaryota; kingdom Metazoa; phylum Chordata; class Actinopteri; order Perciformes; family Sebastidae; genus Sebastolobus; species Sebastolobus alascanus. The sequence goes on from CAKAOJ020000218.1 coordinate 345,699, forward strand.
TGTGAACTAACGTTCAGCTTTGATCGGGCTCCGTCCCTTATCGTCAGCCATTATCTAGGGAAGATGAGTTGGCACATTCCGTCTTCATCCCTCTCGCCGCGTGACATCAAACCCGCCTGCCAAGATTAATGATCGGATTTTTGATTTTCCTAATGATTAAAATCTCTACGGCGTACTCGGTGTCCTGCGGTGCAGTAGGAAGCCCCAAGGAGCCTGTTGGACTCCCTCCTCCTCCCTCTGAGGAGCACTATCTATGTCATCTATAATCATACAGTGCACCACAGCAGCGTATCAGAGAGCGAAGGAGTCTCCTGTGACCATGTCACTGTTTATTTGTTATCTAATCCGTCCCTCTGTATTGCCCTTGATTGGAGCAGCTTGGGGGAAAAAAAGATAGACAAGGTGTAATATTCAGGACAAATTACTCAACTTCCCAACTGTGAGCGGTTCAATCTACACGAGGCACTGCGGTGTTTGGATTAAGTTCTTGTTAGAGTGGCATTAGCGGCGGGGCTAGTGATGCTTGTGTATTGACGCTTTGATCAGTAAATGTAGGAGTCCATACAGCACTCAGCTCTGCGGAGCCAATTTAAAAACCCAAGCCCCCGACGGCAAAGAAATCCTTAAACAGCGGATTGTGTCTGCTCTTTCCAAAGGCCACTCTCCCACACAATATGGTGACTGTGATTCTGTAAAATGGAGAAAGGATAAGACAAATAAAGTGAAAGGAGAAGAATTAGATGAAGAGAGGGGGAAAAGGAGGTGCGGTGAGACGGAAGGGAAGTAAAGAAGGGAAGCGGAGGTGATGTGGAAGGGCGGAGGGAAGGAGAAATGGAGCATTGGGCGCTGAGGAAGGAGGGAGGAGGTAGCGGAGAGGCAGAGAGCAGTAGTCGATGTAACGGCAGTCATTCATCTCTCTGACAGCCTTCCAAATGCTCCACTGGGGGAGACACAAAGCTGCGTCACCTCGAATGCAGCAAATGCACGGCGCACACACACATACATGTGCACACACACACACACACACACACACACACACACACAGAGGAAATACATGTTTATGAACCTTGATTTTGTTGCGCGTGCAAACACATAGCTCCATGTTCTGGGTCAACGGTATGTTGCAGGTAAGTCAGTGCATACACCATTACACTGCAGCCTGTACAAACACAAATCATAGCCACAGTGTGACATTCACACACGCTTTCTCTCACTCACATGCACACATATCTGCTGATTTTTTTTTTTTTTTTTTAAGCCGATGCACATGTGCTGCAACAATCAAATCAAGAGCAATACATCTCTAGGGCAGTTCAAGCAAACCTTTACAGTGGAAAACCATCTCAAGTTTTACACACATTTTACTGTCCAACATTCCTCTCAGAAATGTGCTCGATATTTCTTTGCAAACACACGGAAACGTTTCAAGACAAACATGCACATGAACAGGACATTGGAATACGGGAACACAGATGTGTGCTCCCATTAACACACACACACACACACACACACATCCTTGTTTTCCAGTTCTGGTCACGGCCCATTGGCTGATGCCTGCCGTCCATCTCTCACGATTCATGGCTAAGCGAGCTGCTGTAGAGCAGTTCTGAACCACTGGGCCGAGGAGAGCCTGTGTGTCATTAAGGCACAGCGGGCTGGACATGCTGTTAGAGCCGCTGCACCACCGCGGCCAGCTCTGTGCCTCCGTCGAGCACAGCGGGAGGCGAAGGAGCAGGTACCTCTATATATGTGGTTTTACTAGGAAAGCTAATATCAACAGCTGAGTGCACCCTCAGACTACCTTTGCCCTGTGAAGTGAGAAGTGTTGCTTTTGATTCAGTCGGACACCGTCCCCCCTCCTGCCCCCACCCAGCATTGCAGCTAAATTAGCCCCTCTAATCGTCCCCAAATCCTCCTTCTTAATCAGCAAAGCAGTGGAGGCTAAAGAAAGGAGACAGGGGGTGCCAAGTTCCCCCCCTCTGCCATCCACTATTAGCGTGGGCCCCGAGGAAGGCGTCGGAGGCACACGTCCATACCCTAATGACTCCTTAATGATCCCCTCCTCTGCGAGAGTGCTGACAAACACTGACAAACCCTGACCCTGACAAGAGGAACACCCACACTTGGCCCTCTTCCTCACCCCTTATTTAGAGGCTCATCTCTCAGCCTTCCGCCTCATTATATCAGCCGGGCTCCAGCAGAATCCATACAGCCCCAAACTAGCAGCAAGATAAACAGCCGTGATGAAACAGTCCGTGTCACTTTCAGAGTGAGGGGCAAAGTTTGAGTAAATTCCTTTCGGCAGATGGAGCGAGAGGGAGGGAGAGAGAGTATAGATAAACAAAGAGAAAAAAGAGAATGGCGGTAGGAGACAGAGTAGAACTGTGGAGCCTATGGAAAAAGAAAAAACATTGTTTGTATCCTTTTTCCTTTTCCCTCATCGTGATTTCCATTTCAACTTGGGGTTGGGGGAGTCGGCAGCGGAGCCTCTTTTTAACATCACACAAGACATAATTACAGAGTGCGCCACTGCCAGCCCGCCTCAGTTTCTCCTAAATACTCACACCCCAAAATTAGGGGTTACCTCCTTCTGGTTAAACCTACTATTTAAGATGAAAACGTCACAGGCAAACAGAGGGGACGGGAAAGGGAGTCGAGAGAGGAAAGACCTGGTTTAACAGCTTTGTTTCACAATGACAGAGAAGGCCTTTGTTAAAGATGGTTACTGGCAGGCCTTTTGGATAGAGCCAGGTGTGGAAACTGGGACAAAAAGAAAAAGTTGGAAAAGACGCACGCAGCTAGAAAAGACCAGGGAGTGTGTTTATGTTCTATCTGCAGTATATATGACAGCTAAAAATCTGCTAAGGATATTTCCAAAAGGCAGCGAGCTAAAAGAAAAACACTAACTTCACGCTAGCCTATGACCTCACAGGTTTGGACCGCAGCTTCCAGTCCCAGTCGCGGATGACAGAGCACTCACTCTTTGAGCCTTTCCTCAGCTCAACCTTCTTTTCTGTTTTCTTTTTTTTTTTTTTCAGCTCTCCGTCTTTACAGATGATTATCCTGGACAGATTCAGGGGGATTTATTAGTGTGTGCTGGTCAGCTACAGGCAAGTTGACAACACTAGAACGAACTTTTCTTTGCTGCGTTGTGCCGTAAAGAGCCACAACAGAGATTTTCTTCCCTAGAAGAAGAAAAGAGATCCGATGCATGGCTCCTTTACTGATAGAACAGGATCCAGGTACTGTACTGCCTCCTGATTTATAGAGAACACTCATCTGGAGTCTCTGCTTTTTGTCTCTCTCTGCTCCTTCATTACACACAGGCACCCTGTAGTAGAGACTAGTAGCTGTAAACTTTGAGTTACACTTAGCATTAGTGGTGGTATCAGTAGAAGTATTAGCAGACATACACAGAAGGTAAATGTTGCCTAGTGGCAAACAGTACATCATATTGCCACCTTTAAGGGATTAGGTGATAATGATAATGAAAAAAATAAATGATAATTCCAGTTTATTACAACTGTGTCTTATTTTCTGAGTTTAGTCCATCGTTTCTATCTGTTATGATAACATTACTGAGATCTGGAAACAATGCTACAACAAAGTCCACCATGGCAAAAAAGAAAACCTCTGGCGGTAAAATGATCAAACATGTTGTAAACAAGCCAACAGCTTAGTCAGATTATCTAAACCAGAGGTTTTCAAAGGGGGAGGCAGGCCTCCCCAGGGGAGTCCAAACAGTTTCAGGGGAAAAGATATTACATTAGTTATATTACATTAGTTATCAAAAGAAGATCACATAGAATATGCTTAACGTGTGTGATTTGGTTAAAGTGATAGTTCAGAGATACAGTAGTTTTACTGTTTTTCGTAGTTTCCCAGAGTCACAAACTAATAAATGCCGTAGGACAGACCTTTTTTATGTGTTTGAACTTAGTCTGAAGTTAAGTCAAACAGCATTATCAGGCTATCTTGGCTAAGCTGTTGAGTGTCTATGGGATCAAATAACATAATCATGATCCCATAGGCATCCAGGAATTGAGAAAAACTAAGCAAGTAAACTAAAGGGGGTGAGGGGGCGCCTTTTATCTAGTGCTGTCCCTGACCAAAGAAATTCTTAGTCGACTAACATGCTTACGATTTTGTAGACTTATCGATCAGTTGATTTTTTTCGACGGATCTGTAAAACTGAGTTTCTCTACAAAGAATCACACAAAAGCACCACTTTAAATCTAGTGTTTACCAGAGATGTGCTCACAAGTTTCTTGGAAATAAACAAAAAAACATAAAAAACGACTCATCGACTAAAGAAATCTTAGTCGACTGAGACCAAAACAACCGATTAAGTTGACTAATCGACTAACAGAGAAAATAGACCAGATGCTGAAACTTTGGCTGGAGATCGCGAGCCAGCTGCAGAGCTCCGTTGCACGGCGCGTCCTGTGTGAACAGCCACATTGGTTTACATGGGCGCCGAAATGGGCAGCGCTTCTCCGAAAATCCAGTGTGAACCCGGCGTAAGAGGGGGCAGCCCTACCTTTTTCCAAGCGTTGTCTGAGGGGAGGCCCACAGTCTCAAGACTTTGAAAAAAAACCTGGTCTAAACCATTTTAATTGGAGGTAAAAGTGAAAGTGAGTGCACCAGAAAAGTTGGAAATGTTGGATGTTTACAACTGACAGTTTGGGTAATTTTACCAACCACCTTTACGTTCTCTTCCAGTGATATCCCCACATGCCCAGATGAGTACAATCTCATTGTAATCGATAGGAACGATGGCCAAAACAACAACAAAAAATGCGGCAATCTATCAGCGGACATAAAAAACTAGAGCTGACTATAGGGTTGGTTACACACACACACACACACACACACACACACACACACACACACACACACACAAGTTCATAGAGTTCATTTAAATGCGTCTGTTATCATCTTCCAAGCCTTTTAACCCACGCGATCAAAACCTGAAGCTCAACGGAATCAAAACCCACATCCCACGTCGTATCAAAGCCACATGGTCCGCCAGGTCCTTTTATCACATCAAACATTTCACTATGTATATGATTTCATTAAAGTCTCCAGGACATTCGCAATGCACTCTCATTAAACTTATTACAATTCACATATGGGACACATTTCTTTATCACTGAGGATTGGAATCGATCGCCACTTCTTCAGTCTAAAGTCTCCCTCTTCTCCACTTCTCCTAGACTAGTAGGCCGCACGCTGGAAATCCAGTCAGAATCAACATCCTGTCCCCGGCCTCTAGGAAGTGACCTCAGCTTCAGAAAGGCCAGATAAAACGTCCACATCAGAAACAAAAACATCGGGCCGGCCGTAATGAGCTATCCGCCAGGCTCCAGCGTGTTCTGAGGGAGACCAGGTGGTGTGACACACATATGACTCTGATTAGGGGGCCTTCAGAGGAACAAGAGGAGTAGGGGGGGGGGCCGTGCAGGGCCAATCAGGACGTTTTCTATATGATGCAACTATCAAAGGTGTTCAATGACCTCCACTGGGTCCCAGGGCCCTCTGGCACTCATGAGTGTGTAAGCATGGGGGCGCAGTTTGGGTATTGTTTTCCTCCTAAGAAGCAACATGTGAGCAACGTGGGCCTCAGTGGCTGAGAGTGTGGAGCACTGTGGCTTACAGCAGCTTGAAACTGATATACTGATACCGTACTGCTAGGTCTTTAAACACCATTAGGAGCACACTCATACTAGCCTGTACACTGGATATGGTAGTGGCCATACACACACTCGCACGCATACGAGTTAAAACATTTAATCAGACATTTGGCCGGCTGATTACTGCTACAGCTAAACCATGTGCCGAGCAGTCAAACCCTCACAGCAGACACTGAGGACCTTGCGTGTGTCCTCTGTCTCTCACCCATCTCTCTCTCTCTCTAACCTCATTACATGACAGAGGTTTTTTGGCACTGGTGTCTGTAAACTCATAATCATACGTCTGCTCTGCACACATCCTCAAACTGTGGGAGGGAGAGGTGTCAAGGGGGACCTCCAGCCTCATTCTTCAACCGTAAGTTTCATCCCGGCGCATTGTGCCGCCTTCGACTGGACTGTTTAAATGTCTCCTGATATCAGGGAACACAAACAAGCAGGCCTGGTGGAGAGGATAAGGAATGAAGGGGAAACGGAGGCCATTCTTCTCCTCGTGTGACGGGAATTGTGTTGGAACAAGCACCTGTCTCTCCCCCCCCCCCCAACAATGACCACAGAGGTCGGGCAGAGAGAGAGAGAGAGAGAAGCAGGAGACAGAGTGAGGAGAGAAAGAGGGCACCAAACCGAACAGAAAAGTGGATCAGTCTGTCTAACTAATTTCCCTCCCTCTCCTTCATTTTCTTCTTTCCCCTCCCACTCTCCTTTTCTCTCTCTTTGCCCCATATTCAAACAACTTAATCTGTGTAAATTGCATTCCAAAACAGCCGTACGTTACAAAGCCCCAGACTTACTGCTACATGGACCAGATAAACATCTGCATAATATCTGCATAAATGGTTTGCATTGATAATAAGGTGAACCAGCTGCTGAGGCTATCCTGTTGGCCTTTCCTTCAACTGCCTCACTCTCTCTCTCTCCTCCCCCATCACCTTCATCCGTTCTCCGCACCAACTTGACACCCATGTTTTTAAATAGACAAAAGAGCAGCAGCATCTCTGTGTCCTTCAGACTCCTCCTTGAGATACCCTCTAAACAGCCAGTACAGAGGAATGCTGGGCACAGCACAATCCCACACCTACGACATGATAAGAGGCTCAGAATAAAAAATAACTTTTTAACCTCAATTCATTGTCCTCTGCAGTGACAGTTCGCCTGCGCTACCCTTTTAAAGACTGCTGTAACTGTGTGTGCTTCTTACCTCTCTGTCCTTCAGCTTCATGGCCAGAACCAGCTGGTTGCGATGGTTGGTCAGCGCTTCGCGGTAGTTTCCCTTGGAGAAGAATGCCGAGCCCAGGTTCCCATGAGCACGGCATTCCCCCGTTTGGTCACCTGAAGAGGAAAACCCCAAAAAAGAGATTAGAAGAGAAAGAGTCAACAAAGCATATTTACAGTACCGCCTACGTGATTACAAAGCAACTGGTGTTTTATTGCCCCATCATCCCACCGCCACTGTTGAACAGCGATGTGATGAACCACATCTATGCCACATCTATGCCACTGCGCCCTTAAAAGGGAAAGTGGCCGTTAAAAGTTCTCCACAGTAGAGCGGCTTCCCTGACAGCTGGTAGTGTTGATCTCAATGCTCCAGAGGGTGAGAGGGGAAAGCCTTATTATTTCTGCCTGACAGAGAGGCCCCACAGACGGGGCCAAAGCAAAGCGCGAGTCTCTGTGCTCCACCTGAGAACCACAGCTCCTTATCTCCAGCTGCTCTGCCCAGTCATGTGTCAAACTGTGTGGGGGTGAGAAGAGTGGAGCCAGTCTGTGCTACTCTACTCTTTTCATTTTTTTCCCTACATTACCTCAAGTTTTTTTTTCTTTCCTTAACTGTCTTTCTCTCAAACCTTCTCTCCTCCTCCTCCTCCTCCTCCTCCTCCTCCTATATCAACACCTACACAGTGCATCCATACTTTCCATAGTTAGTAACATCTGCTTATGACAAAGAAATGGGCCAATTTCTTGCATATTTTAATTACCTTAAATGTTGGTGCAAGATGCTCAAATGTGGAAAAATACAAAGGGACAAAAAATCTCTCCCAGGTATTTTTTTTTTTTTTTTATCCCTTCGCTTCAAGGTTGCAATAACATTTAAAAAAATACTAGTATTTCGTTTTCATCAATATAAACAAGAGCAAGAGTCTACAGCCTTGCTGGCTGCTCTGCAAGGCTATACTTGACACAGTGGTGCTTTGAGCTAAATGCTAATGTTAACATGCTCACAGTGATAATGCTAACATGCTGATGTTTAGCAGGTATAATGCTTACAATCCACAAAATCTTAGTTTAGTGTGTTAGCACTAAACAAAAAGTACATCTGAGTCTGATGGGAATGTTTTGCAGGTATAGTAAGTATTAGACAAATGAGATCAAATTTTGATCTCATTGATGACGGTACTAGGTGAAAAGTCACAGATCACCAAAGCCAGTAGGGCTCATCCTCTGGGGGAACAGCAATGTCTGTACAAAATTTCATGGCAATCCATCCAATAGTTGTTCAGATAGTTCTGTCTGGACCAAAGTGGTGAACCGACTGACAGACTGACATTGCCGTCAGTCAAAAACGTGTGGATGAAAATATGTGCATACGTATTGATCACTGGCTAAAATTAATCACCAACCATTTTGATAATTCATTGGTCGTTTAGGTAATTTATCAAGCAAAAATGCCAAACATTGGCTAGTGAGGATTTGCTATTTTTCTCTGTTTTATGTAAGGCAGATGCTGTTAGCACCCAGGTGTCGGCAGTCAACAATATTATTTGCACCTGGGGTGGAATAGCCAATGTGGCTATTTATACCCAGGTGTATGTAGCAGCATGGCAGAGACAAGCACCCAGGTGTCTGTAGCAAACAATGCTATTTGCACCCGACCCAGGCACACATACAGTAAGATACTGTATGTATATATGAAGTGTATGTATATTTTTCAAGTAGTTTTGTTGCCTAAACCTAACCAAACTGTGACTGAAAACTGAAATTAATAAAACAGAAAATAATAAGTCAACTAAGTGTAAAAATAGGCATCTCATGGGACTCAAACTCAGGCCTCGTGTGTGAAAGTCCTGAATTTGACCTATTAGTTCATCACAACCTACTACCTGCACTGACTTAGTTGCTCTTTATATTACTGCTACTGTTTGTACTACTACTACTACTACTACTACTACTATTACTACTACTAAATCTTTCTGACAGAAAGCCATTTGGCTAGCAAACTATTGTTAAATTAAGTAGCATATGCAACTTGGCCAGGTGTAAATAGCTGAATAGCTACCATGTGGCCATTCTCACCCGGGTGCAAATAGACACTCCGTTTATATAATTGTAAATTGAATATCTTTTGACTTTTGGACAAAACAAGCGTCTTCGAGACTTTATGCTCTGGGACGTTGTGTTCAGACATTTCAAAGACTGAACGATTAATCGACAAAATTACCAACAGGCAAATTGATAACAAAAATAATCATGATCTGAAGCCCTAATCTACCTTATTTTTCTTCTTCTTTCCCAGCTCAGTCCTCTTACCTAAGGTCTTGGCCACCTCCAGGTCCTGCTGCATGTAGCCAGTGCTCTTCTCGGTGTTGCCCAGGGACCAGTGGGCGCTGCTGAGGGCCGAGAAGACGGAGCCGCGGAGCTTGAGGCTGCACGTGCCGATCTTCAAAGCGGCTTCCAGCACCACAACAGAGGCCGTGTGGTGGCTCGCTGTCAGCAGCTCCTGGCCAATCACAGACACCACCACAAAGGGACTTTTGTCCAGCTTCATCTTTTGCAGCTGCTGATAGGTGGGCTCGAGAGGCTCTGTACAGGAAGGACACGGGTAAGACGGAGATTAGAAACATGCTCCAAAACGACGGCAAAACATAACCTTGTGCTGACGTGGTGACTGACAACAATGTGTGACGTTGATTGCAGTAGCTGTGTTACGAGCGTGACTGCTGTCTGAATTCAGATTGTACTTTTCTCTAGTAGTGGTTGTGTTTTGTCTGCCCGGATAAGCGTAGCCTGTAGCTCGGGCTGAGTGATGGCTTTCACTGACAATCTGACAATAAATCAACATATGAGCCGTTTTTCTGTTCCCTCCACTCTGACTGGGGTAATCTCAGGCAATTTCCAACAGCAGTTTAGAGCATTGTGGCCAACTGTCTTTACAAACCACAAAGCGAAATTACATTTCTGCCTTCTCTCCGTTGTCAGCTGATATGGCTGTTTGAGGAGAATACAGAGGGGCTGAGTGGGCTCCGAGATAGAGTTTAAAGAGTGACGGGGAAACTAATGCAGCTAATGCACAACAGTAGCGGCGGCAGAGGAATGCAGAGCAAAGGAGACACACAAGGTGACCTTTGAAGAGGCTGAAAATGCACACAATGACATAAATCAATGGTGGGCCGCACGGGATTCGGGATCCACGGCCCCTCCAGATTACAAAAGCCCTCTGGCAGACACCAACATCGAACAACAGGAAGGGGGGGCGAGGGAGGCACGCCCAAGTGTGTCTATTGATGCGTTTGTGTGTGTCGGGGTATATTTGCATTCACGTATAGGAGTGTATCTGGGGGATGCTTAATTCTCATGGCCCTGTATCTGCAAATATTTTGAGCAGGATTGCTACTAATTAGGTCAAAGCACTTTACAGAAGACTGCATGGTGTTACTGTGCCTGTACAGCTGTAGCTATGTGTGGCTGTTGTGTGTGTGTGTGTGTAGTCTGCATTTCAGAATAAGGCACAAGCTTTCACAAACCGTATCTTTCATTTGTTTAGACAAACATTTAGGCACGACAAGTGAACAGTCACAATAGTTCTTGGAAACACACAGACGCTAATTCACCTAGACACACGCGCGCACACAATATGAGATGCTCCTTCCCCACACAAGCACTCAAAAGCATAACTGATGATGCTCTTTCAAGAGCACTGCCTCTGTTCCAGCACTTGGCAGAATGTCGTGCTTACCGAGTCGGTGTGTGCATATAATATCCATTCATAGCTTGTAATTGCCTTCAGAGTGACACCGAGAGCTGAGTCATAAATCACACGCGGAGAAGAATCCTTTTTAAAAAGGTGTCGTGGCTGCCGCATTCATAAACAGGTAGTTATGACAACATCGGCGTGTGTTTTTTTCGCACATACGCGGGCGCACACACACACACACACAAAGTCAAATGCTAAAGTGTTTACTGAGGCTTGTATCAAGATGTGAAGCAAGAATTACAACCTCGACCTCATTGATATGCACACAGCTAACAGGAAGTCATAACAGAGAGTCATTTCACCCCCCCCAGCTTTCTCCTCTTTTTGTCTTGTACTGTGAGAAAGGCTTTTTAAGGGTGCCTTTGCAGCCAGGACCACACCTTACTGTAATGACAGTACACTCATGGACGGAAATACACATCTGCAATGTACCAAAGAGTTATTCTGCCTGACATCTCATGTGAATAAAAACATATGCCATTCAGGGTCACTCCTGTATTTGAGTAATACGTTAGTCTGTCTTTCTGACTTCCCCACTCTCTCTATGTTCATTGGTTCCTACTGAAGATGTAATTTTTTTTTAAAACGGGTCACAACTATATACTTTCATTATAAAAATAGGGCTTGATAATTTCCTAAAACAGTTGGGCTATGCTGTTTTTTCCGCCATGGATTTGGTGCACTAGTATAGTATTTACGGCAGTAGGATGGTGTATGTGGAATCATCTCAAAATAAACTACGATGCCTGTATTGATTGTAATGAAGGCACATGTCAAAGTGTAGGCCAACAGTGTGGCCCACTGATGTGTTTTATATAGTTTTGGACTATGGAGCTTTATGGCGTAAGCTATATCAGGCTTAGGCTACACAGGCTGTCTTGTTAGTAGGATCAGTTCATTGTAGGTTTTGGTCTTTTCATCGGATTTGTTGGCAATAAGAACATATAGAATGCAACTCTTTATTTTTTAAGGCGAGACACGCCAGGCAATTTTGAGATTTTGGGCCATTTTGCTTCCATAACACGTCTTCTTTAAGACTAGTGGACACTTTGTCTATTTGCGTCTGTAGATTTTTCCTAAATTCACCAAAAGTTAGCACTGGATAATGTCTCATTTGCATATTTAAATATATAATTCCAGAAAACTTGTAATACAAAAAATAATTGTCTTAATGTAAGTAATCAACAGGGGAAGTTTCATGGCGATATCTATTAGTTACATTTTTTACCCTGTTCATCTGTACATTACATTACATATCTTTAAAGGCTGTTTTCTCAAAAATGAGCCAGAATTCTCCACTCCAGTAGAACTTACTTCCACCAAACTTTCCAGTTTCATTCCTTTCTATATTCTAAATGTTTCTACGGAGGGGTGTGTTCATATATCATTCATAGCCTGACTTATAGAACATTTTATTCCAAAAAACATGGCGAAAATTGATTTTTTTATGGCTGTTGACAGTATTTTCTGATTTATGGAGTGATAAAAAGAGATATCCAAAATTCCCTCTGTAAAAACATTTGATTCTAATATGTCAACAACATGAAACAAGAATTTTGAACCTGGCTTTATCCAGATTTCTGTTTGGGAAAGGCATGCAAATGAACCCATATTCAATCAGAAAATGCTGCATTTGCATATTTAAACATAAAATTTAAAAAACTTGTAATATATAAACAAAAAATAATTGCCTTAATGTAAGTAATCAGCTGAGGTTGGGAAAGTTTCATGGTGATATCTATTTGTTAAAATCTTTTTACCCTATTCACCTGTACTGTCTCCCCTTAAGTAATAATGTGATAAATAATTGATCTGTCGAAAAATTCTCCCCTCGCTCGTCGTCTCCAGGGAGATCAGCTGTCAGGGTGAGTTACATAGCAGCCCCTCTGGTGCTCGTGGTGTTTAAGAATCAAAAGCACTTTGCTCAAAGGCTCCTCAGCAGGACAGATGCTAATGAACACAGGCTCCACATCCTCCAGTTTGAGGACAATGTTTTTAATGGCAAGTGATCCAGCCTGGATCAATAGCTGCCACGCTGTGAAACCATCTCCTCTATGGTTTATCTGGAGGGATCATCAAGTGAAAAAGCCCCTTTTTAGTTGGCATATGTGAAAAACAATCCGATAATTAACGGCTAATGGACCCTTTGCTTTTTACTCTCTCTGGCCCCGAGCAGCTGAGTGAGAGACAGAATCGGAGCAGGATGAATAGTAAAAATATTACCCATGTGATTACATACATTATGAAACACAGCGGCCAATACATAAAATTGTGAGAGGCTCATTTCCCAATGACACAGATGGACAATGCCGATGTTGTTGGGGGGGGGGGGGGAACTGCTGCCGGGATGATCGGAAGAGGCAGATGGGGAGAAACATATACAGTAAGAAGAGGGAGGTGAGATTTGCCCAGTTTCCACCTGTGTGAGAGCCTTTTGTTGTGGGAAATACAGTATGAATCGCATGAGAGCACAACAGCTGCTTGACTCTGGAATAATGAGAGGAAACCTTGATCTATGCACGGAGGAGTGGGAGTGCGCGTGTGTCAGGGAGAGAGGGTTGAATTGTATATGACACACGAAGAATTTGGAGCATTATACATATAATATTAACTTTACTGCGGAAACAAAGCAAGCTTTGATGAATTCACTACGCTTTTTCCTTGAAGACATATGCCTTGATATGGTGCTCTGAGGTTCATTATTTGCTCTTCGTCTCTCCTGATTTATTTATTTGCTCATTTGGTATGGATGTCTTCGGATGCATCTCTTCGCTCTGTGGCAGAAAATAAACATAAAGGTGCTTTTGGGAGGACTGTAAACATCACAGTGTGCCGAGAAGTCTGTGTGGTAAGACAAATGACTAAGATAAGTGAACACTGCAATCACAGCTAGATACGATCAGCGCTTTCTTGGCAACATGGCAGCAACATTGAGTTTATACACAGGGGGGAATAACGCAGTGTTTGCAGAACTGCTATAAGAGATTAAAATGGATTACAAGTGTAATTACAATGTTGTTACAACCCAAAACAAGAAGGTGGAAAACCAGCTGAGTACAATGACTTCATGTGTATGAGCTAAACATTTGTAAAAGCTTTGGCGTTGCTCAACTGCAATGAAATTGGTGGGTGAGGTAATCAACAAGCTGAATTCTGGGATGCTACTGTACGTGGTCGACAAACACGGCTGGCAAAAACGTGGCGCTGTTCCTCCTCGAAGGAAAGAATGCAACGCTCGCCTACCTTTCACTTATCAGGGGACTTTGGCTGCGTAACACTGATTATCCTCCCTGTTTGCCGGCGTAACAATGATTATCGTCCCCCCTGTGCCAGGAGCCCCTCTGAGAGGATCATCATTGCTCTTAATCCTTTGACCTAGCTACCTCTCCTCAACACACCTTGGATTAGGTCCTCCGCTGGTTGCTTGGCGCCGTGGGAAATAGGGTAAACAATTAAGAGATTAAATGGCTCGGGCTAAATGTTGGTCTTCCCCTACAGAGAGGATCCATTCTGGTCCGTGATGCTCAGGTCTGGGCTCGCACCCAAACCCCTTTTCTTGTTTTGGCTCCAGCGACAGGCTTATACACTCGATGTCGCTCAGATGGGCTCTCCATTCTTTATTCTCTTTGCAATATCTTTTTTTTTCCTCCTTCTGCATTTGCACACGAATATTCAGAGGAGCACTGTATTCAATCAAAGAAAAACTGATTCCTCACCGAACAAAGCCCCTCAGAGCTGCTGATCTCATTGTACAGTTCAGTAAATTTTGGATTACAAAACACAAGGCCACGTTTATTCACAGGCGCCGCTTTCCGCACACTTAGGGAAAAAGAGTCGATGACAAAGCGAGACTGCAGGATGACTCAGTCAACGTTGGCATCCAGATCTGAAGAATATCAAATCCTCCGCAGTGGTCATCTAAGGTAAAATTGTTGCCAGGTTTGTTTCGAGGCTCATTAGGCTGATTACTCATGCACGATCAGGTCACCGCAGTTGGCTGATACAACAGATAATAACAGAAAGAACCCATTTTAGTAACAATCTTGGGCTTGAATGAGCTACTTATGAATCCACTCAGCTTTAGGAGAAAGGCTTACACAGGGGCAGACGCAGACAATGGCATTAGTGTTGGATGCTCATTAAGATAACGGGCTATCTGTGTGTGTGTGATCAGCCCGTCTGACAATAAGATATGCTGAAGCCGCAGGCGTCGGGCCTCAAGAGTCCGGAGGTAAGTACTTGACACCGGCAGTCAGTCACAAAGACGGAAAGACGGACAGATGGAGAGATGGTGGAAAAACTGGCAGGTAAAGTCACCCCCAACACACTTATTGACTGACAGAGTGTGAGGATTATTTCACAGACAAAACGCGGAGGTGGCGAAGCAGACAGACAGGTGACACCCGGACACGTGAAGCACATGTCAACACACACGTACGACATTTCTTACCTCGTAACGGCGACTTCATGGCGGCTTCGACCATGCCCACCAGCAGCTGTAGGCTCTTGGGGTCTTGGGCCAGCCCGGAGGCGAAGGCGGCCAGTGCGTCGGCATGGCGACCAAGGTACTGAAGGGCAACACCCTGTCGGAAGTATGCCTGTAGAGGGGGAGAGAGAGGTAAGAGTCATCAGCTCCAGTCTAGTGCCACAGCATGGGGCTCTATACAAACACATTACCAGACACACTCATTTCACGCCATTTGCATTTTTTCCACATGAGTAGTTTTCCGAACATGGCACCTCTCTCCTTTGTATTCCCATAATAGAGTGATCACTGGGGTTTTTGTACTTGTTAATTGGATTATAAGTTTTACATAAATGCACATGTTACACTCTGGCTGGCTGCCTTCTCAGGAGCAACTATTGTTTTTCTCTTCAATATTTTAGTTTTCTTCTGTTTGCTGTGAGAGTGAAGTGCACACAAGTAGAGAACTGGGATTTCTCTTGGGCTGTGTTGGAAAAAAAAAAGTAGAGAGAAAGAAAAAGGAGAATGAGAGAGAGCTGCTTACTCAAGTCGGTCTGTAGCTCAATAACAGAACACCCATAAATACTTCAGATTGTGCATTCCCTTTGTCGGGGTGCTGTTGTAAAATAACAACACAACTGGCCGGAGTCTGCTTTCGTGTCATGTTTTGGATACGCGGACGGCTTTTCAAGCAGACAGAAAATGAAACGCATTTGTCGTCCAGTCAGTTATTCACAGAGCTGAGAAAGTCACATTGCTGCGGAGGATAATAATTCAGCACCACTGTGATATAAACTGCATGCGACTGCTGACATACTGTATCTTTCTGTGAGAGACTAAATTGTTTTGGAACATTCTTCGGATTGGAAACTAAAACAGACGCCGTCTCCGGGATCCAAAGCTCCATCAATAAGTGTGTTTTTTTTTTCTTTCTTCTTCACCATGTCTGTTTGGACTCACCATCAGAGAGAAATGAAACGTTTTATCCAAGCTAGTTTGTGACTCAGTATGTTTGCGTCTGAGGCCTGATCAGAAAATAATCCTGGTGAGTTGTTAAACCTGACTCGGGTCCAGTCTAACAACAGCAGCAAAGAGAGAGATGGAACTAGATCCAGCTCATTATTCACCATCCAAACCACTAAATCCCCCCAAGAGAAAGCAAACCGTCTCAGAATAGTCATATCTGGGCTCGCGTGTCAGAAGCGCGCAATTATAGCAGCACAGAATGAGGGGGAAAAACGAGGGACGAGCAGTGTGTGAGGCAAAGAAACTACAGAATGTGTCCAAATTTTTAAGCTATCTGTCGTGTTTTAACCTTTCCTTCTCTGGTGTTTCTGTGTGTTTGTGCTTTTGTGGCAGTCCAGGCTGCCGTCTGGTCACCTCCTCGACGCGCAGACAGTCACTCCACTAGCAGCCTCCAAAAGTGACACCAGGGCTAATTTGCCATTAGCATCTAAGAGGCCTTTTCATTAGTCTTCCCAAGCTTCTCCGTTAGCACCGCGAGGCAGCGGAGTAGGATTAGAGAAAATGAGACATGACATCGAATTTATAGAGACCAGTAATTAATTTTGCTTCCGTCCTAGCCCCCCGCTGACTACCAATCTCTCTCCAGAACCTGCCGCCCCCCCTCAACATCTCTACCTCCCTCCGCTTGCATCACAACTCCATTGAAAATGACGAGGACAGAGATTAGATTCAGAGCATTAACCTTTGTTCTAACACTGTTATTATATGAGGGGAGTGCAGGCCAGGGTAGCCGCTCAATATTAATTGCATCTAGTGGCGGTGGAGTTTGGGCAGGACGCATTGGCGAGAGCAGGGAGGCCCACAAACGTTTCGCCCGGGGGAACAAAAGACATTTAAAAGCACTTCTCCCTTTGATTAGATTTAGCCTACAATATGACTGCTCGCCCAGAGATCTTTCTTTCATTCTCTTAAGCGGCGTGCCCTGACTGAGACGACCATGGGAAAGAGGATGAGAAAAAAAAAAAAGATGAATAAAATAAGGCTCGCTTCAAACTAAAAACTGCCATCTTCTTTAATCCTTTTTTATTTTACCCTATGCTGTCCTACAAACAGCTGAAAGACTAGACAGTTTGCGGGGAGAGTGCATTAAAAATACTGCAAACACAAGCACGGGAATAAATGCATAAACGAAAGAGCACGGCGAAAAAAAATGACAGAATCAATGTGCCGTTCAGCCTCATAGGATTTTTTTTTTCTTCCATTATTCTCCCACTGCCTTCAAAACACATCATGTAGCTGCACAAAGACGTACACGCACGATATATAACCTCAGCCTTTGCATAATCCAACAAGTCAATTCAACCAGTGATGCTCATAAAACAGAGGGCTCACTTGAATTTACATTAGCTGAATACGTACTAGCGTAGGTAGGGGAACACCAAATAGTGCATGAGAGGACAAAGCTGCAGATATAACGCCAAGAGGCTGGCTATGCGATTGGCATAAGGCATTATGGGAGAGGGGAGAGCACGATTTTACCCCTACACAACATTTTCTTAATTCACGCTTAACAGGATATTTTCTAAAAACACAGCAGCATCTGCTTAGAGCTGCTGCTACAGTGATTAGCACAGACATAGAGAGACAGAGAGAGGTACAGTAGAGGGGGGACAGAGAAAGAGGAAAAGAGCGGACTCCACGGATTAACTTTGCCCTGTCAACATACAGCAGAATGGTACAAGTTAGTGTTTAATCTCCCAGCCAAAAAACCATCTCCCTGAACAGGAGGTATAGTAAGAGAATAACTCCTCAGAATACAGGCCCTCCTGAAACGTGACGCATCTCTCAGGCATCTTGTACAACATGACATCCACAAACCAAGACTTCTAATAACGTGTTTCGCCTGAAATCCAATCCAGGGTAAATTATTGAACCTTCCCGCATCTTGGCCTCCTCTCTGTTTAATGCAGCAATGTGCTGATACCACAGAAGAGTGGATCGAGTGGGAAGCTTTGTCGTTCTTACCCCTGGGTAAATTCTGGGAGTGCTGATGCGCATGTGTGCCAAAACATGCTTGTTCATGTGTGTGTGTGTGTGAGCAAAAGAGAGAGAGAGAAAGAGAGAGAGAGAGAGAGAGAGGCTAGAAAACACATACGAATAAGCGAGAGGATAAAAGCTTTTCTTGTTTCTCGAACATTTTAATATTTCATGAATGCGTGTTTGATGTAGTTTTAAATATTCATGTTTTTATGCTTTGGAGGAAGAGGGAAATGATGCAAAATGAAAAAAAAAAAAGAAAAGTTATTCACTCCGGTACACTGTGCTACACACTGCGGGGATCCAACATTCTCCGCACACGTGTGCCCAAACAAGCTCATGCACACCAGTCGCATACGCTCCCTTTCTCTCCTAACAAGACACTTAGAATGAAACATGGACAATTTTCTCTCAGTGACAGCTCTGTTGTTCACAATAAGGCCCCACAGTCGGAGCAGCTGAACAGAAAGTTGACAAGATTAAGATTTGGAGTTTGGCGCAAGACCAGCTGTTAGAGGCTCCTTTCCTATTAGCAGATTAATGCCTCGACATATGTCCTTGCCCCCTTCTTAGGCTCCTCGTCAGTACCCCGTAACCCCAGGGGTGTCATCAGCCCCTGGGAGCATGTCTATGTTTGCGCTTGTCTATCCTTGTTCAAGATCTGGTCCTAATAGGCTTAAAAGGAAGAATTCATTGAATATATATTTTGACTAGCTGTGCTAAAGGGATGTGAATAACAGGAGTATGATTTGGCTTTTGTCATGGTAGATAGACTGATATGTGCATTGTACGAAGTTCCTTATGTAACATCTTAAAATAAGATGAATGCTGACAAAAACACACAGTCGCCCACAGATGTGGAAGACCTTGTTCAGTCAATCAAACGTCTCCTAAAAAATTACCTTCCATACAACTAAACTGCACTCTTTTCTCCCAGATTACGGTCACACTTTTAAACAAATGGTTAAAGTTGTAAATTGAAAAAAAAAAAAAAAACGTAAAAAAAAAAAAAAAAATGTCTTATTCAACATTCGGTTGTACTTAGCTCCACCCTCTCATGTCACTTCTGGTTTCAAAAATCCAACATGGCGACGGCCGAAAACCAATCCACCTATACAGTTTATGATGTTGACTTTTAGTTTCACACGGGACACGGATACCGGTCTCGTGGGCGTTCTGTTTGACCCATCCACCGTCCCGACCTCCTCTACGCGGACTTCCGCAGATTATCATGACAAACGTACTTGTGATACGTCAAAAACAAACGTAATCCGCAACAAAATACCTTCAAAAGGTAATTCACAATGCAGTTTCTTTGTATGGGAACGTAATTTGTAGGAGAGAGGGGTCAATAGGTCGTTGCATATTTCCAAGAGAAAAATAAAATTAATTTCCCCAGGTAGCACTGCAGTGCTTCCAAGACAAAAAACTTACTAAAGACTGCCAAATCTATTTGTTTACCCTATCCTGAATCTGTCATTTCCAGCAAGAAATCAACTTGCTAAGGTAATTTGTAAATCCTTTGTATCGAGGGTACTGGAGCTGGAAACCCGCCCATGTAGTCATGTTATTTACAGACAGTTGAAGCTGTTTCCTGCCACATTTTTAGAGTTGTAAAATCTCAAACACTACGATGTCTCTCTAAACAAACAGCATAACTCCTCGCCAACGAGCAGCGCAGGCAGCCTGTCATTGAACCGACTGCTCCAGCTGTGCTCCAGCAGCCCAAGGACTTGCGTGGCTTGCTGTGCCCTGATCGGTGATCAGCAATAATAGAGATGCTCTCAAATGTGGAAATCAATAGAAGCCGCGTAAGCTCGGTTCAGACCGTGCCACGCCCTTCGCTGCTGTAGCGTGTTGAGGATACGCCTGCTGCAGACGGTTTGTGATCACCCACAGGGCGGTCGGTGCCAATGCGGCGACTCTCAACAGAACCCCCCGCTGCCGACATAATGGAACCCAAATCAGACCATCAAATAGGGACAGCGGGCTGCAAACACGCTTCACACACACACACAAATACAAACTGGAGAAAAATACATCAATAACTCCTCAAGAAAACTCATCTGTCTCAAACAAACATGTATTACTTGAAATCAGCTTTCCACACAGGCAAGGACGCTGGGATCGGATTAACACTAATGGTGTGACAGGAACAAAGGGATTGCTGCCTTTCTTCCCTTCGTTTCTCAGCTCTTTAACTGTAGGTGTCGTTGCCTGGTTTCCAACGTGACCCAGAAATGTCATGTGTCGACCAGGGTTTCAGACATGTGCCTCCGCCGTCCCTCGCAAATCTCTGCCACTACACTTTCAAGGTGACACAGTCGATACGCAGGGTACACAAAATGTCAACTGCTTAATTTAATATCCAGGGATAACTGTCGGCCATGACAAATTAGCTGGGAGAACAGCTAAAAAAAAAAAGGAAGTGAAATGGAATGATTGCTGCTTTGGGCCTTCTGCCCTTCAACTTGACAAGCTGAAAGCCACAGTACAGCACAATGCTGCCTGTACTTAATTAAATCTATTTCTGAAGCCAAGTCAGTGAGTTTCTACCCATCGTCCTGTGCCTCACAGCAGGTACAGATCTCTTCCCCCCCCCAGGACTGAAAAGGTCTGAGGTCGGTCCTCACAGAGGCGGCAGCGGCAGTGGGGCATCACACCCGTCGCCTCGGGCCTAACATAAACCTCTGGCCTTGGGGGTCACTGGGATAGAATCATGACACAGCTGCCTGTCTATTACCATCTCCCTAATCTAATAAAACCAAACCCTAAACCAGCAAACACCCCTGACCTACATCGATCACGTGTGTCTCTGTAGAAAAAACATTGACAGACTCATTTTTCCTCACACGGAGTGAAAGATTTCTGCATTAATCCAGCCAATCGATGAAAAATGTTGCCTTTTCAGGATTTTTTTTCTGTCCTACATGCTGACCCGGAGGGCTTTTTGTGGAACAACCCCCGTTCAAGTCTACAGTGATTTTATGTTAACAACATAAGCCACACCAAAGGTGCATGTCAGGCACTTATGCAAGTCAAACTGAAACACCTTACAATCTGCATGTAGGTAGACGCTGTAAAATATTTATGATCCATTGATGTATGCCTCCCTAAGGGCGTTGTAGACTCTGGTGATTGCTGTTCCATCCAAAGCCCTTAATTAGCCCATTAGATTAGATGGCTTTAATGAGAGCAAATTAAACTGATCTTTCTTTGTGGAGCTGGCAATTAAAGGGTAAATGTTTCATTATTCAGTGAGTGGCGACAATAAGACCCAGGTAAAAATCCAGAGTGCCTGGTGGAGGCTTCAGCGTGAGAGACTCTCTCGCGGGCTGCGAGGAATCGATTAGCCGGCTCACATCAAACTGGCAGCCAGCGCCGGACTTCAGATTGGAAAAGGTCATAGTCAGGTATGTGGAATCAATGCTGATCACTCTGTATTCACTGTGTCTCGTATTATCTGGCTGGGGGGATGGTTTAACGTTTTCTAAAAACAATTACCAAAAGACAAAGAGAAGCTTCAATAAAGAAGGTCAGGGCTCGTGATCTGGGAAGTGTCAGGCGGTGCACATCCATTGTGACAGTCAAAGTGAAATAGGCGGGGGAAAACGTGATACTTCTCATTCATCACAAACAGATGAAACAGCACAATAGTGGCAAGCTGTGTGGGGTCGCGCTGTCACAATACACTGTTTGGCGGAGGGAATTCAATTTTCTTTCCGCTGCGTGCATGTCCACCATATCTGAGGGCTTTCACAAAGGAAACACACCAACAGGAAGTGATAAACTGGCGGATAAAATGGCAATATGCCTGTAGCTCATTCCGAGCACGTTAATTCCAATGTTAGGAAAACCATGTCACACTCTTCCACTATGATTTATAGCCCGATTTGTCACATGGATGCAGCTAGCATACGTGCATTCGTATTAGCATCTTAAGAGTCTTGAGATGTGAGGCTGAGAGGGTCAGGGTGCTAAACAGATTTCCGTGCCCCTCTCAACTAGATCCTTGGCTCTGCTCTGCCTGAGCGTTGCACACGAACCCCACAGCCACAGGGGCTGACTCTCAATTAAAGTAGGCATTAATTACTTAAAGGAGCTTTAATCAATCAAGGCCAGATGGTGAACCTGAAAAAAGAGAGCAAACTCTAGGCTGCAGAAGTGCTTTCCACCCCGACTAGCCTAGAGGTGGCCATAAAAGGCTTCATTACGAAATACCCACGAGGCTTACATTTTACAGAGTTTATTTTTGCAAGCAAAAAGGCTTATTAAGCAAGGAGCTGCGATCTCCGCTGACGACTGTGTTGATTGTCACAACGGAACTTCTTACCAAGCTGTTAGCAATCTGACGGCCAACACACTGTCTTTCAGAGGCTGTAGCAGGCATAGTGTTAAAGCTAGAGTGTAGGTACTGGTATCATATGATCGATTGTTACCAACTATGTCATGCTAGCTTGTCGGCAACGGAGGCTAGATAACACTCGGCTAAATTTTGGCTAGGGAAAAACGGGTATAGCCATTTTCAAAGGGGTACCTTGACCTCTGACCTCAAGATTGAAAATGGGTTTAATGGGTACCCACGAGTCTCCCCTTTACAGACATGCCCACTTTAAAAAAAAAACATGCAGTTTTCTGCATAAATGTGTTATTTTCGCCTATACTAAAATGGTGTATTGTAATATTTCTGCATACGGGGGTCCCTAAACAGTCTTGGAATTACATACATTGGGTATGATTGTAAAGCTGAGACTCTTGTGGATCCAATGAGCCATATTGTATTCATGTGTGATGATGTTAGTCCCCATAGTAGCCATTTCATTGTAGTGAGAACATTTTTTTAAACTTGACCTCACTGTATAAAATGATCTGTGGTGACCTCTAGGATAATCACAGCCTCGTGAAACTTTACAACCATAAAACTAAAGACCTAGAGCATTCAGAGGATGGATGGCTTTCAGATAGATTAACAATAAGGGGGTTTCTGAGCAGTTTCCAGAACAGAAGCGCTCGCCATCAAATCGCAGAAAAATGCAATTCTTACAGAAAGCTCCAAATGTCAAAAGTTTTTGATACCAAATCACAGCGTGGCTTTTTCTATGGTGTTCCTCAAGGTCTTGGAGTCTTAATGTTGTGTTTTGGAGAGATTTTTGACAATTTGTATCAATACTCGAGTGGTAAAACGTGCTTAAATTTAGCACCAAATCTGTGTAACAAATGGTATCAACCCAAAATTGCTGCCAACAACTTATGAGACATAAGTGAGCATTGGAATGGCCATCATTTATCATTTATCTACCCCTGAACATCCCCTGTCCCCCACCCAACCCCTCTAAAGAAAGGGTGCATATAAGAGTGCAACAAATAAGCTAATGATGGAACTAAAACACACTCTTTGTAATACAAATTGCAGGTACTGATTATGCAAAGCCAATATCATTTGAATAAGCAGGCCTGACCATATGTGTCCCTGACGTGTTTAGCCCCACAGCTCCGACAGAAGAGGCTACTTGGCCCCGGTGCTGTACTCTCCTGGCCTGAGGCACCACATCCTCCATCTTCATTTGTACTCCCTTAATTGGCTTTGACAGTGAACTCAAGCATGGCTGAAAAATACCCTCCTCTTAGTAAACACTGGCTGAGAGACACATGTTCTCAACATGGGAAACCAGGCAGCTCCATTAGCCATTACGATGGGTAGTCATGTCCAACTGACCCTCTCTCAATGCCTCTTCAAAGCGTGACACTCCGAGCTTCACATCTCAAACGTTGCTGCCATCTCAACTGACGTATTGGATTTCTGGTGGGAGGCAAAGGCCGATGTAGTACAAAATGCAACATCCAATTCACAAACCATTTAGCTTGTACAAAATGAAAGCTGTACAGACTGGCATTTTCTGAGGTGTAAAATCGACTGCCAAGTGAAAGAAGTATTTCTGAGCCTGAGGTGTTTTTGGGGGGGTTGGTTATCATTACTTGCTGAGTTTGAAGGTCCCAAAGAAAGACAGAGTCCACCAAGTCATTACCCCCCTCACACTGCCACACAGTAGGCACAGCTCCTTGTCAGTGTCAGCACTTGTGTTGGGTTCATTAGGTTGCTCCGGCCTCGGTGGGAAGTTGCTTCATCAAACAAGAGTCAGCAGCAGCACAGGCTGCTCGACAGTGTGGCTTCTCCAGAGTTGCCCCTGCAACACTTCAAAAGGCTCACAGCCAGCCTTTATGGAGGGAGCTCTAATGAAAAGCATGGCATGAGCCCCGCTGCTTTTGAATCTGCTAGTAAGGAGTCATACATGATTGAGTAAAAGGCAAGTTGAATCACAGATCAGGCGCTGAGAGGCTGAGAAGGCTGGAGAGAGGGAAGAGAAAGACAATGATGATGTAACCCGAAGGGTTAGACGTACACTTGAAACTAGGAAGAGGAGTAAATACAGAGGAAGAGGGCGAGAGAGAGAGAGGTAAAGGTTAGCACATGAAGGACACACAGAGATGCCTCTTGTTATTCCTTCCTGGTGTGCTATACATGTCGGCTACCTTCCAGGCTATCAGAGCTCTTTATTGCGTATGACCTGTTTCTCCTTCCCATCTCCCAGTGTAGCAGCAGCATCAGTATACTGGGCTGTAGTGGCCGCAGCGCCGCTGCTTTGCCATGCTTGTGCGCACGGAGATCTCCCCAGCGATTACCAGATAAATGCACTTTAATTCACAACACATGCGGCAGGAGTTTATATATAGACTCGCTAATTCCCCCTCGGCCACACTGCAATATGAACTCCATGCTGCACCAATTTAAGTGCGTGATGAGTCCCACGCGGACAGGCTCCTCTGCTTATCATATATATGACATGCTCCAGCACATTGCTGGGAAAGGGGGAAATATCAGAAGCTGATAAAAAAGTAAGATTATGGGGTGGACCAGTGTGGGTTTTTTTTCATTATTAATGAGGAGAGTGGTTTTCAGGGCTGCTTTCCTATTGAGAATTATCCGTCAATCCCAGATGTAGTTGAGCTCAACAGTGGTACCGTTTTCACGGCAGATGTCACACCCACAGAGGGGGAAAAAAAACACACGCACATTTTAACAAGCACAATGCTGCTAATGCACACATTAGCAACAAGAACTATTTTAGACTGAAATCCTGACAGCCAACTCCCATAATTGGGCTAATTGGCAGAGTTCTATTGAGAGGAGGTGTCCGCCTCTGATAACACTGAGCGGTCCTGTAACACATCTGCACAGCCTCTGCGTTAGCTCATTAAACAGCAAGTTCCCCCGGCGTTCTTTGGCCATCACCATGCATCATTAATTGCGGCCGCCTGCTAATCACGTTAGCTGTATTTCCCTGGCTTTGATATCTACCTCTGCGCGTGCTGCGTGACCCGATGGCCTGTCCAGTAATAAGATGAAGTGAACAGGTTTCCGTACCACCTGTGGACACTTTATACGTAAAAAAAACAAACAAGTAAATATGTTAATTGAAACTCCTCTGGCAACTTGTCTCAGCATAAAATAAATCCACCGCCAGAAAACACGCACATACGCACACACACACAGCAAGCCAAATAAAAGCACTTGCTCAGAGCTATGAGTCATACTGTGGGTGCCAACAATCAATGGGGCTCACCGCACCCAGCTGGCTGTAGTAGCAGAATGTATTAATTTTCCCATTTAGAAACAAATATATACTACAAATAGATTAATGGTGTTTGATCAGCTTGGCAGAGCGATGCCAATTAGTATGCATGGATGGCAAGAGGCATGATGCTTGATTTTTGTATGTGCTGCTAAAAGCATATGGCAGCTGCTAAAAACGACAGAGTTCAAGCGAGATGACATGACATGACTACCCTTCTCACAGCTATATTGAAAAGCAGTGTAAATCCCAAGGAAGGGTTTGCATTACAAGTCAAAAAAAAAAGAGGAGAAGAGGACAGTGGAGCCATGGGAGCCGGGAGAGCAGGAGCACAAGCGTGGAAAATTGAGGCTATGGTTAGCTTAGGACCAGAGAGAGGTGAAAATAGCCCTCATTTCATACTACACAGAGTTTGGCAATTACTGGTGACAGCGCCTCGCGCCAAGACGGGGAAAAGATTGATCCGGACAAGCAGGACTCTGTTTGCTTTGTTAAAAGTAATTAATCACTGTGGCCACGGAGGAATGGCGCCTTGGGAGTGCTATACGCAGTTCTGCTGAGTGTGTTTGCGCGTCTGCGCGCGTAGCCATATGTGAATACGAGCACATACGCGTGCCCCGGCATACATTTCTGCACGCATGTCCGAAACAGCTGAAGTGCGAGGAGGTGGTGAGGAGAACTTTGGGGGAAAAACGAGGGAGGAATAAAAAACAGGCAGATGGAGGAAAGAGGGTAGGGCAGGGAGGAACATGCGCACACTGCACCCATTTATTCACATGCATGCACTCAAGAGGACCAGTAGTGCAATCCATCATAAGAGTCCTATCCACACCCACTGAGCAGAGAACTACAGTCAAGGGGAACTGTGGATAAAGGAGGTGGGAACAGGGGGGGGGAATAAGGAAGAATTCTCCTTCCTTCACCTTCACTTTGCTCTGAATGAAATGAAGGGGTTACATCTTCTGCTGCAGGCGACTTACTTCTCCTTAATATGAAATAAACACAACATTCCCCTATGTTTCATCACGGCCAGTCTCTCCCTCTCTCCAAATCACTTATTTTCCCTCTGAAAAGAAAACTGGAGTGTTTCGGCGACATCCTTAAAACCAATTTCGCATCCATCACATTTTAATTGCTCGTACAAACAGTTTTTAATTGAAAGACAAATCTATAAGTGGTCTTGTTTTATCACATTAGACACCCTACTCCTACTTACACTTGCAGTGATTCTAGAGAGCCTGTGTGCACACACACTGTTAATGTACTCTCTTGTTACCTTTCTCCTGGCGGACAGTTACTGTATCCAGCTGTCGGACCAAATAGGCCGTGATTATGGCCAGTTTAATTGTGTAAATTGCTGTGCTTATTGCAAAAATAAGAGCTAAGAGAAAAAGCTGAAACTGAAAACACTGTTAATCCCATTAGATCACATGCACACACACACTGTCCCGAGGCTCTCCGTGCTGTGAACCACACTCCCTTCTCCCCGCCCTCCACACTGCAGTGATAACAGCAGCAGGAGCACAGAGCCACAGAGACCTGATCAATAAGAGCACACACACACACACACACACACTCACAGGGGAGTCCAGTGATCCCGCAGTATAGCTGGGGGTCTTAGGGGAATGGGCGTCACCGGGCGATGGGAAAATTGGATGTGAAATCGTGAGTGGGGTAGAGAAGAAAAGACAGAGGGGGGTAGGGGCATGAGAATACTACGGGCGTTCTCTAGTGTCATATTTCTATCCCTAAGCTAGAGAGTAAGAAGGGCAGCAGCTGCAGCAGAGAAATGGCCACGCGCTGAGGAAGCGCTCATTGAAGTGTTGGCTGTGCAGCCGCGGGCCTAGACGCTAATAGAAACAGAAGCCAGGGACCCCTCTATGTCAGCGCCTCGGCTGAGCAGAATACTAAATTCTCCTCTTGTGCTAATGATTACCCCGAGCAAGGTGCAGGTCCGCAACACACCGCTTTGCAAATGAACATCAGCAAAACCTGCAAATTCAAATTAGCACATTGTCCGGACCTGCCGGTCTGCGCTCGCAGCCCTGTGGTGCGATACCTGGAGGACACCGTTTGGCTAATAAGAGGAATGATTCTCTGGCTCAAGCTAAACACTGAAGGCTTTGTGTCTCCCCACACGGCACTTCTCCTCTCTCTCTCTGTATTAATGCAACAGTTTGCCTGCAGACCAGTAGGGTCGGGGGTTTTAGGAATAGATGTGGCGTGATAAATGGTGAAAAGGTGCCGACCCCCCCACGATATAGCAAAGGTGTATGAATTACCTATCAGGCTTTCCAGGGAGTGATGACCCCAGTCGGTGTAGCCAACCCCTCTGCCATCATTTACTGAGCCACTTGCCCTGTTTGAGACCCTGCCATAACTTACACACACACACACCCGCTGGACCATTTAAGGAGGAGTCATAACTTATCATTAGACGGCACTGCGTATGAGTGATGTTCTATTACTTAACTACAATACAGATATTGAAGCATATTATATCATGCTTACTGAGCTAATTATAAAACATGAGCAAAGGGCCCCACGCCATTGCGTCCGTTTCGTTTAATGCCGTGTTTACCTGCAGTCTGTACGCCCATATTAGTCTTTATATGTCAGCACACAACACGAGCAATGCGGTTTCATTTTTTGCTTGTACTCTCTTTTCTGCTAAATATGTTACTGCTCTCCGTGCTGGAAAAAAAAATATGTTACAACATATTTCCTAACTATTTCCTAACACTATCCTCCCTGCATCATTTATCATGTTGTGGCATTAAGATAACATCCTGCGCTAAGCCATCTTCTAGTGCTACTCTATGAATAAACTTCCTAATATCAGCCAGTGATGGCTCATTATGCTGGCCTATCATGCTGGGCCTCTTTTAAAGTGTTTTCTCTCTTGGGTAAGAAAAAAAAAAAAAAAAAAAAAGTCCATGAGCTACTATGCTTTTTCAGTGCTGCTGGATTAAGCATCCTGTTTTAAACATTTCTCTGCTGCTTTCTTCCCCCAGAGCCTGTGGAGATGAAGAGAGCTTTGGAGTGTTCAGAGAGAATTTCATTCAACCTGTAGTGCTTCATGTTTCCCCCCCAAGGGGGGTTTCCTTTTCTCTGTCAGGGGTCTGAAAGCTAAACAACCCCGAGGAGAGGTCCAGGGAGCCACTCATCTACTGTACAAACATGGTAAGCATAGACATGGTGGAGCGGCAGGCTGTTTACAAGTCTAACCAAGCAAATAGATCACTCCTGATCACTCTCTCAGAGGGCCTCTGAACGAAGGGGTCATGTGAAGATATGTTCATACACAGTAATAAGGTCGTGCCTAGAAGGTAACACGCAAATTGTGAAACTCTCGCGATATGGTTAAGGTTGGGCGTTGAATTTGAATAGTTAAAGGGGAACTACGCACATTTTCAAAATTCATACGAGTTATTCTTATGGTCTATGACAGTCCAAAAAATATTAGTAAACACAAACAACTTTCTCCCATATCCAAAAAACTGCAGTGCTAAAACTCAAATTTGTGATGTCATCGGGTATAAAGTGTGGAGCTGCTCCATAGACAATGAATGGGGAAAGATGTTCTATATGAAACTGAGAGCACCAAGAGGAATGTTCTGAGTATATGGGGACATTTTCTGTTTCACAACTGACAACACTACAATAGAATAAAGCTCATTTGGGTATAAAAAAGGAAACAACACAAAATCAGTCACCCATTCATTGTCTATGGAGCAGCTCCAGACTTTATACCCTATGACATCACAAGTATGAGACTTACTCCTCTGGTTTCTGGCTTTGAGAGAGAGTAGCTCATGTTCACACATATTGATTGAACTTTCCGAGGCCATGGAAATAACATATTGGAGTTCTTAATTTGGGTGGTGTTCCCCTTTAAGGTTAGGCATTGACCTTGAATGGTTAAGGTCAGGATAGGTCGCGAGAGTTTTTGCAAGTTTTCACAATTTGAGGGTTACCTTCTAGACAAGACCCAGTAATAATTACAGTATATAGCAGATGCACTGAGACTGAGAGAAGTGCTGCCCTCACTTAGTCGACTAATCGGCCATTAGGTCTCAGTCGACTAACATTTCTTTAGTCGATTAGACATTTTTTATGCTTTTTTAATGCTGAATGACTTATTTATTAGAAAATTATGAGCACATGTCTGGTAAACACAACATTTAAAGTGGTGCCTTTGTGTGATTTTTGGTGGAGAAACTCAGTTTCACAGATCCGTCAATTAAATCGACTGATCGATCAGCCGACAAAAATGTATGAGTTTTAGTCGACTAAGAACTTCTTTGGTCGAGGTCAGCCCTAATTGAGAGTTCTTACAGATAAAATTAAATATAAGCTTGGGACCACAGGACTGTGACAACTGTGACAAATAGCTGCTTAAATGAACGTTGCTTTGAGGTTTTGTTGTTTTTTACTCAGTGGAAATGAAAAACAAATACTTCAAGAACGGGTAAAAGAAGATAAAAAAAATAATATCTCTGACCACTGCCTTCAAACAAAAAGTCTCAAACTCACCATAAATGGTAAAAAAAAATAATCTTAATCTGCTGAAATCCTCGCCATCAAATACAAAAACACAGACAAGAACAAACAAAAGGTGACACCACAAAGGTCTACGTGATGTTTGTGTCTGGTGTGGTGTGCGTGCTCCCCTTCTATCACTGAGTCGTCTTATTAAACCCGTTGCCTGGAGAGACCAGAGTAATTACTCACTCCCTTCACAACACCTTTTGGACTTTGGGCCAGATTCGATGTGCTGCTTCAAATGTCACACACCTTAGCTGGCAATTAAACGTCGCTCTCCCTCAGCGCCTGTTTTAATGGGCTTCCTCTCTAATATAAATTCTCATATCACGTTACATTAAAAGGGTATCGTGTTTTTATGGAGCGTAATTCATATATTATTTGCAGATATATAAGTTATTAAGCTCAATTAGAGCGACATGATGTCTTTGTACTGTATTGTATCAGTGACAACATTCACCAGGAGATCCGGGCGGCCCATTATATTTTGATTGGCATTTGTAAGCTATAACACTTTTTTGTTGCTACAAGAATGGATTAGGTTTCGTGTTAAGTGTCCTGCGCCTTTAGTCTCATACAATTCATGTTTGTTTGAAATTTAACCCTTTGAATAGAAATGGTCCGCCTGTGCCTACATTGGTACTTTTGCTTATTGTGATGTCATTTCAATGCTTTATATCCCTAGAATCTGTACAACCTAAGCTAAAAAGTTATGTAAGTCAATAAATCAAAATAATTGATAAAAGTATTGAAACTGTGTCATAAATGTAATGTTTTTTCTTGAAATGTTACTAAATAAACACACAAAACATATTGATCCAAAAGATTTCTAAATATCTAAACATCAACAACATATTTCTTAACACTCAAGAAGTTATTTGAACTTGCTAATTCTTTAGTTATTGAGATATGCTAATTTTTATGAGCAGATGCAAAAGCTTTTTGATAGTTTGTAGAAGTTTCGTTACGTAAGCATGTAACATAACGTAATGACGTCATCACGAGCATACAACGCGATGACGCGAAATACAGAAGCCTTAGCTTTCCGCTGCAAAAGGAATGAGCGCTCTAACTATTATGGATTTTATTTTAGCTCGACTTAAACGGGATCATGCAAACAACTATCTCTGCATGAGGTGTGTTTTTAAATAGTTGAGCTATTTAAAAATATGACCAAAGATTTTATAAAGTTTTCGCTGAGGAAAAATATTTTGTAGCTGGTACTTATATCAGTTAGGACGGTGCATCCCTACTTTGCATATTCTCTTTGTCATGAGTGCAGAAACACTAGGTGATAATTGCCTACAACGAATCAAAACACGAGGTCAGAGAGCAGCCACACTTAATGCGAACACCAGCCAGGTCAAAGTTTGACACCGCTCCCCTGTCGAGGCTCATTCAGTGAGGCCGAGTCACACGCGCACCGTTCTCCATCTACTCTGTTCACCCCAGTGTCACTCTGCAATGCGTAAAGTCCAATTAATAGGCCGGTATCTATGCATGCGTGTCACAATGGCAGCTGCCTCCCCCCCCCCCCCTTCCTTCTTCTTCTTCCTGGGCACGGCTACAACGGGTGCTCAGTGTTTATGTCACCTCTTAATTGCATTTTTTCCCCCATGGTAGAGGTATGGCTTTGTGCAGACGCCCCAAGGAAGAAAAAGAAGGTCAGGCTGCCAATTTGGAGCTGGCAGGTCGAGAGTAGCGGCAGCACTTAGTTTCGCTTGAGAAGAGAATGGAGGGCTGCTGCTCATCTATGGAAACCAGGACAAACAAAAGAGATAAGTGAAGGGGAAAGGAAGACAAATCCCCCTCCTCTCTTTGCTGTCTTCCGGCTCTGAGAGAGTGACACCGGGCTTACAGAGGAGTCCCGTGTTCCACCGCTACCTGTGATTGAACAGGGACAACGCGGAGCAGGAGGGAAGGATTTGAGAAGGACATTTTAATGTCACGTACCACTGAGAATATGCAAAGCAAACACACAAGAACATCTCTAATATCAATTTACACAAAGTGTTTGTCGTATAGGACTGCATGGTTTGCTCCAAATATGAGCACAATTAAGCAAATCCACTGAATTAGTACCTTTAAAGCCAATGAACTGTCGAAGCTTCTCCATTCATTTAAATTGAAGAATTTAAAGGCAATGTTGACCCTGACAGACAAAAGACACAGCTTTCACTCTCAGAGTTTTCATTCACATATCTTGAGGTCAGAGGTCAAGGGACCCCTTGAAAATGGCCATGCCAGTTTGTCCTCACCAAAATGTAGCATAACTTTGAAGCGTTATTTAACGTTCTTCCCGACACGCTAACATGACATGGTACCAATTGATTCCTTAGGTTTTAGTGTCATATGACAATATTATCTTCACTCTAGCTTTAAGACTGAGCCCGCAACAACCTCTGAAAGTCGGATTTTTTAAATAAAAGATCGATACTTGACGTACGTGTATCGATACAATATTGCCACGCAAAATATCGCTGTACTGTGCTGTATCGATTTTTTCCTCCACCCCTAGTACTTTACATTTTCAAAGGCACTTAAAGAACAAACAGTGAAACTGAAGTAAATCTTGAAGGAACCTTATGATAAAACATCATGTAGCCCGGAGGCATTTTGATCTGCCTCTGGTGATTAATGGATTTCCGTGATCTGGTCCCATTCAATGCGGTGATGATCTGTAACCTTAAACAGATTGTTTGCAGAGGAAACACATTCCCCAAAGATCCAAAAAGTCAGATGGAGGTTTTAAATAAACTAAATAAGGGATAAAGCATGTGAACTCAGGACACTGTCCCTCATTGTTAACAGGGAAGAAAGCGCTAGAGTCATAAAAGACTCCACTGCAAGCGAAAGAAAGGCAGTGCTTACACTGCCTAAATAACAAATGGCCTTTCAGCAAAGTTAAGAAATGTATGCCCCAGTTGCTACTGTGCCTCCTCTGACTTGAACAGATACGGTTTGACAAAGAGCCAGTGAACCCTGGACTTTTTCGTTTATTTCCATTTCTGAATAATTTCCATTAAACCATCTCAATGTGGCAGTCGGGAGGTGAGGGAGAGGGGAGGAAAGAGAGAGAGAGAGAGAGAGAGAAAGGATAAGGGGCAAAGGTAGTTAAGAGGCAGCCGGTTTAGGACTGCATACACACAAAAGAGAGGATAAGATTAGGGCCAACTGTATATCTTTCACCACTGCACTCTGTTTGAGCCCAGCCGAAAGTAGCGCCTAAAAAAACTGCAGAAAAAAGAAAGGAAATAATTTGCTTGTGACGACAAATCAGTTCCAGTGAAACTACATTTTGCGACATGAAAAGAAAAAAAGCACCTATCTCTTTGACCAGGCCTCTCCGGCGGGGGGTGACTTGCACACCGAAGGAGCGAGGCTATTTAAAAAAGGCAGGCGGTATAATCTCTATAGATCCCCCTATTTGCATTCCAGCGTGTCTGGGTCAGACTGTCAGTCTGTCTCTCGCTCTCGCTGTCTGTGGGTCACAATCCAGAGTGTCACTGCACCAAGTCAGGAGGACATGGCAGCTCTGGTCAGGAGTTCATCATGGGTCAACGACCGGGTCCCCACCCAGGGGGGACGCCAGCTATTGTTTATGGAAAGGGATCTTTTCTGCAGGCAGTCGGCCATGAAGGTCTGGTCTTATTAATGCAAATATATCTGCATTACACAGGGCGGAGGTGGCGGACTAATTGCCAGCTGATGCGATTAAACCACCGTATTTCTTCTCTCGGGGTGTACAGCGATACATCATGTCCGGTGGAGAGCGAGAGTGAAGGATGGAAGAGAGAGGAGGCAGGTGAAAGGGTGAGGAAGTTAGGTCACCCATCAAAAACACACCCATCACTCCAGCGGTGACCCATCTGACCTGGATAATTCACCTACACACACACACACACACGGTTACACAACAGCAGATGCTGCCGCGCAGTTCCTGCAGCTGTCTCTGCCCTTCAGTCATAAAACCAACATTCGCTGAATCCAGACAAACAAAAGTGAGTGGTTTCTGACACCCTGGTCAATTACAGAGGTATATTTATCACACAGACCTCACACAGAAAGGCTCAATCCAAGTGCTACACCACCACGACTACTATCTCCTAGCAGCAGATGTGAATATGGCTGTTACAGGCTAGTTATCCTCAAACGGCACCGTCCACAAAACCCCCTCGTCCGCCCGTGACCCGGGCCGCTCTCGTGACCCAGCGCAGCGAAAGGACACGGCCATTACTGCGAATCAACCTAAACACTTGGCTTTCAACTGGGCTGAAAAACCGGAGGAGCCTTTGAACACGGTGCCGCATGCTGAAAGAGAGCCTTCAGTGCTGGCCCCCGGGGGACCCCGAGCCTTGGCCTCACTCTCTCATGTTTTTCAATACACAGCCATTGACACAAATGAAAAGAAAAATAAATTTGAAGGAAGAAAAAAAAAAAGATTGCTGAGAGGAAAAAAGGGACGTGGCAGTAAAAGGGGGCAAGAGATTTCAATGCCCCCAAAGGACCTAAGCAAGACATCTGAGGTAATTTCTCCACAGATATAAAAGTTATTAAAACAAAATGAATAAATGTCTTTTCCTGCCCGGCTCTCTTAGGGTCTTCCCCCCCCATTCCCCATGCAGCATCTCTTCCCTTTTGGGAGTGAATCCCTCTCAGAAGTGCTCGTTTTGATGATGCTGACTCTTCTCGGTCTCTGAGGAGCAATTACAGCTGCCCTGTCAAATACCACAACGCTCCAAAGGACCAGTTCACTGCCTGAGGGGCCCTCTCATGCCCCTTGAAACCCCAATTCCAACCCCTGTGAAAGTTGGTGCACGCCAACCCTTGAACTCTAATGAACGTAAGGCCGAGACAAGACCAGGACAATAATGAAAATAGCATCCTAGTCAACAGTGGGATCCACCTCTATATCTCAACCTAACACAACCCCCCCCCCAAAAAAACCCTACAGGCACAGCTTTCAAAGACAACCTCCATCCATTTTTTTACTCCCTGGTGAGCAAATCCTTATTAGTGGTGGGAATCCAATCCTGTTTCCAAGGCGGACCTTGAGGTCCCCAGTAGCCCACCCACATCTGAGGAAGAGGTTGCCAGCGGTGATGACTCTATTCAATCGGCTCCACGGCCGGGAGGTGAGAAAGCTGGACGGGGGGTATCTAAACGCTCCTCATCATCACCTCAGCGTGTGTTTTTTGGTAAGTGCGATCATCTGGCTGGCCCTCCGCCTTAATTAATCACCTCCTGAGGTCAGAGCGGCCCAACAGCAAAGGGCCCACCTAACACCACGGCTCCCCGAAGGAGGTGAGAGGTGACAAATGTAAAGCACACACTCCCCATGCTAATGACGGCGTAAGCAGGTGGAAGGCTCCCAGACCTGAACCCCTCGGCCAATTAGATGCACCCACAGAAGGGATGGCAATGTAATACTCGTCGCATGAATATCACATCTCCTGTCTGCCGCATGTCGTTAGGTGTGATTGGCATCTGGGCCGTCACCTTCCTGGCTCGGGAGCCTCTGTGACAGGCCGCCTGATATAGCATCCATCCAGAGGTAAATATACCGCCGTACTTTTCTCTTGCAGCGCTGCGGTGATGGAGCTAATTATCAGGGCTGAAGAAAGTCCAGGCTGGATAATGTAAATGTCAGTAGCATGAGAGAAAGGCTCTGAGCTCTCATCAGAATTGCTTTGAATCTCGCGTCAGTGATCAAAGGCCTGCAGAGAGAGCAGCGCGGAGCCAGGCCCGGTTAAATGACGGTTAGATTATTTCACGCGTTGAGAGAGCTGAAACATTTATACCACAGTCATCTGCAATAATGACTTTTTGTCCAGTTTCAGCAGCTTTAAAAGGCTCCACCCATAATTTGGGGCCCCTTATACACATATGTCAAGGCTCATATGGGAAAGAATAAAGCGACACAGAGATTTACAGATGAGATAAATTAGCATGTCATGTACTATGAGGACAATAGAGGAGGAATGTCTGTGTTATTATTCCCCCATTCTCTGTCTTTATGAATGAATAAACAACGCTGATCAATGTTTTATAGCGAGACAAACTCATTCTTAATGGCGACCTAATGCTTTTTTAATTGCACGCCTTGCAATTAACTCGCCGTGTCACTGTACTTTAATGTCTGGAAGGCCTTGGCGAGGCAGCCCCACACAGCAACATGTAGCTAGTCGACACACACCCACACACACACACACACACACACACACACACACACACAATGCGGTAGACCCTCCTCCCACCATGATGGAGAACCCATGTGTCGGTTCTCTGTTTCTGTTTTCGGGGATTATCTGAGGAGAATATACAGGCCCAGAGTAGATTTATAAAGTGTGCGTGTGGGGGGTGAGTAAATGTAGCCCCTGTGCTGTGCGTTTCAATCAGATTGAGCGGGTGCAAGCGCAGCACATTATTCTCCCCCCTGCTCTGCATAGCGCTGCGCTAGGCTATGTCCTCCTGCTGTATTAGTGTGATGTATGACCCAAACGCTGTGCTGCGCCACACCGCGCCGCACACACTCCTACCACACCGCTCCAAACACCCTCTGCGGCTTTTTCATTCCACCTGTCAAACAGTTATTCATCTCCCTCCCTCTCTCCTCTCTCTCAGTCCCTCCCTCCCCTCACACTTGCTTTATCTTTCCACCCATCCCTACATCTCTCCGCCTTATTGTATCCATCACTTTAGTTTGTCTCCACGAGCATTCCCGCAGCTTTGTTTTCCTCAAAAAGAACACAATATAGCACATAGCTTACTGCGAACGTTACGCATGCATCAATATACGGTATTCTTGCTGCATCAATGCCAGCCGAGATTTTAGACGCATATTATAAATAACCGTTAGAAGTGAATAGCAAAAAAAAAAAAGCACCAAAGGTGTTTTGTCACATATTTGTCCACTGCGCAGGGCCGCTCCGACAGCTGGTGACGACTCTCTCCATCAGCGGCGCTGGAGTGTGTGACAACCAGTCAAAGAAATAGGAGAGAAAGTGCCTCTTAAGTTCTACAAAGTAACAGCGCGTCTGAATAACACAGCCTGTCACTTCAATGCCGCTGCGCTTTGAGGAGCCGAGGCTCGCTAAGAGGAGGAGGGAATGAAGTGCAAAGGTTAGAAATGTAATCTGAGAAAGACAATTACCGTCACTTATGGCGCCTTTTGTGAAGCAGGCCTGTTTTTATCATTGACGCTAATTTATCTCAATGGTATTTACAGAGGACCAGAAGAGGACGGGGCGGCGGGAGGGAGAAACAGAGAAAAGGCTGTCAAACCAATTCCCACCAACCCCCGCTTCCTTCATTATCTGTGGCTGTTGGCTACAGAAATACTTAATTAGGTGGCTGGTTGTGTGCTGTTGCTTTGTCTGACTCCTTTGTTCTTCATATGTATATATGCTTTATCATTAAAACACAGAAAGATGAGAAGTGATGGCTGCTTTTATACTAAAGATGTGCGAATAAAAAAAAAAAAAAGGTTAATAATTCTGATTTCTATTAACGTCTGTGTGAAAACGACATGCAGCACATGTGAAAGATTTATGTTTCACATTATAAATTCCCTCATAAGACAATATGGGTTTAATTACCTCAATACTTGAATGGTGGTGTCACTGGCTCAAATAGACTTTCCATATTAAAAATACCAAACATGTTTCCTTCCCAACTCTGCAGTCAGGTCTCCCACTGAGCAGCTTTGATCATGTGTGTTTGAGCGGAGGCAGGTGCTTCAGGCACCCGGCGAGCTCGGGCCGAGACCTCTCCCCTGAACTCCGCTAAACTCAGCCAAAGCTGGAGCACCGGCGCAGCCTCGCGCAGGACACCCGGGCCACCGGCTCCACGTTCTTAATCACAATGTGGAACTGATTCAATTAATTTGGCCTCGGAGCAGATATGGAGCCATTACGTCCTCATTAGCAGAGTGCGGAGGTGGAGCCACACCTGAATGCTCTGGAAATGGGCAGAGCGCTCAGCTGATTCCACCGCAGGAGGAGGAAGGGAGGAGAGGGGAGGGGAGGGGAGGGAGGACTGCTATTTAAAGACGTGGGGGCTAAATTTGATTAATCCATAAACTGATTTACTACATCTGATAATGTGCTGGTAACACATCCACACAGGGACTGCTATGATTATATCAGTTATGGTTCATGGCCATCTAAGATAAGGTTAAGCTTGGGGCTCAGAGGAGGGAAGGGCGTAATTGAGTTAGAATTAGGGTGATACCACGCTATGAATATCTACCAAGGTATATAAAGTGTGACATGTAGCTTGAGGATGCTTGGCATTGGGTAGTTAGCCCATGACCTGATTCCCAGTTGGAAGGACAGTTATCATTTAATTAGCAAAAACCTGACTGTAGTATGCTCCTCTAATGTTTTCCTTTAAAGGTGCTAAATAGGGGAGCATTTCTATTGCTCCTCAACATGGCGACGGCGAGCCAGCGGCTCGTAGCTAACGTTGCTAACAGCGCTATACAGTCTAAACAACGGCGAAAGTGCTGACAGAGATAACAGTGTTTACCTGGGGGGGGACCGGAGGGTGGTTGCTACACTGTTGCGATGACACCGTCGGTCCAGACGGCGTTATCAGCGGTAACCGCCATATGAGAGCAGTGCAGAGCAGCGGCCGTGAGCTAGCCAGTGGGACACGCTCACATGCACGGACATGCACTGAAAGCGCGTGCGGCCAGCCCGGCGATGGCAACAAAGCGAGGAGAAGCTCGGATTACAAGACACACAGAGGGAGAGAGACTTCCTTCTCTGCTCAGGTAGACATTACTCCTCTATATCTTTACATAGCTAATAGTTGTTTGCTGATATATTAATGCTCTGGATATCGAATTTAGCACATTTAAAATATATTTTAATGTTTTACAGAGTCGAAAAATAATACAACTTGATTTAGTAGCTTTTAGTTCCTTAGACCCTTTTATGGTGTATTTTTCACTATTGTATTATTTGACTTTCCAAAAGGTAAAAGCCACATATTAGACCAAAACTGATAAAAATGGCATGCCAAGCTCCATGGTATCCTCTTTTTGGGGGTATAAAAAAATCTTAATCTGTGCTATAATAATCACCTATAAACACAGGGGGAAAAAAAGTCCAATGTGATATCAAACTGCCAGTGGCACAGTACCATAAAACAGAACTGCTCGCATCATAGAAAGGAACACATGGATTATATACATTGAGTGACAGCTATGAATACGACAAGAGTAGAAAAAGTGTGAGCAGATGGATGGAGCACAAAATGCCAGCTGATCGCTCCATAAGGGAACTGTACACACATCACTAGACCTCAAGAGGAGGAGGAGGAGGTGGAGGAGAAGCAGGAAGCCACTCCTTGGCTTGGTGGCCAAAGACGGATCGCCAGGATGGTATTTCCGGAATGTTTAACCAAAGCCTTGGGAAGCTCGAGGGATGCTGAAATTATACGCCCCCGCGCGCAGGCTGTGTGCAAGTCTGCGAGCTGTTACTCACAGCGCAGAAGAATGCAATTTATGCGTCTGTTTACAAACACAAGCACTTTGTTCTGAACCCCGGGAGGGTCACGTTCCTCAACCAAGTCAGATTCGATTCCCCATCAAGGTAAATACTGTGTGAAAGTGTTCCCACACGCTGGAGTATGATGGGAGCTGGCTCGAGTTTTTCCAGACTGATCAAAGAGAGAGTTTGAGAGTCTCTCTTCTGTTCCTACGCTCACATGATACGCGGGGCTTCACGGTTCACGGCGCGCCACACGCTGACGTCAGAGAGGGGCAGAGGGGACTCATAAAAACAACACAGGCATTACGTCAACAGCAACAGAGCAGACACACACACACACACTCGCTGAGGCACATGTGTTTACCTGACTGTAGCTGTGATACCACAAAAACCAGGGGGATTCTGTTGTGTGCTCCATTGTGTGGCGAGCACTTAAGATGTACGCAAGTCCAAAAGTATTCCTGTTAAAAATCTTGTTTTTTTAAAACTCTTTTCACAAGAGGAACCAAGGAGAGTGAACTTGTGTGAGCAGCTAATAATTACAAGTCGTGAGATAAGAAGAGAGAACAAAGCGAAGAAAAATACACGTTCGAGTGCGAGAGGCAGCTACGTCGCCCGCCATCGCCACCCACCGCCCCCTCGGGCCTCCCTCTCAGACACATGTGTCATTAGCCATCCTTTCTCTCAGGCTTGATTGATGTTCCCTCTCCTAACACAGCCATGCGTCACTAATCATTTCATATGAGACTACACGCGTTCTTGACTAACCATTAAGAAACCATTCGTTGCCAAAGGACGGCATTAACTGGCTGACATTGACTGGTGCTTTCATTCGAAGTTCACCCTCGTCGACGGCCGGGGAGAAGTCTGTTTATTTAGCAGAGGAATATAGAAATATCTCAATCTATTATTGTCTGCTACAGTTGCCTTTTCACTGCTATGGAGGTGGATGCTTGACCCATATTAGCAATCCGCTGATGATGAATGCATTTTTCCCTCATTGTTTTGTCGTCCACACTGTTCAGCGTTTGGTCAACTGGCAGGCGTAACGTGGACTCGCGCTAAGACAGTGCCCTCGCTTTCCAGCGGGGGTTTGCTGCTGCTGAATGTGTGCGAGAACGATAAACTCAGACTAGGGGAATCCTGGGAAGGCTACGAGGCATTTTGTGAGTAATCTGACCCAGAGGGCAGGCTTAGGCCGAGCCATGTAGTAAAGGACAATGAGCCAGAGCGGTGGAGAAACTCATACACAGCGGCTTCCCCCCCAAATGACTTTAGACACGCTTCCATCCGCAGAAACAGATTATTGCTGTTTATCCTCTTTTCATTCGGAATTTTTACATGCGTGAATTGGAGTCTTTGGCCTGATAATGGCGGGTTCTCCACACCTCCCTCTCAGCTATCGGCGGTCCAGGCGCTCCGATGTGTACTTTTAAAAAAAAATCAATTGCTACAGCTGTGAGATGAGAGTGTAATACTGAATACATTTTGTGTTTCCCCCCCTCTAATCTTCTCCCTCAACACGTCAGACAAATTGTGCTGCCTCTGCCAAATCTAATATAACTGCCCCCCCCCCTTCTCCTCTCACAGTGTGTGCGTATATACACACACACACACACACACACATACAGGAGG
Source organism: Sebastolobus alascanus (assembly GCA_916701645.2). Lineage (NCBI taxonomy): Eukaryota > Metazoa > Chordata > Actinopteri > Perciformes > Sebastidae > Sebastolobus > Sebastolobus alascanus. The sequence continues at coordinate 387,131 of CAKAOJ020000218.1, forward strand.
GCAGACTGGAAGTGGTGAGAAATGGAGATTGACAATGTGGTGAGTGGTAATCACAGCAGGGAGAGGTTCAAATATGTATGAAAATACCGCATTACAGAAAAAAAGCGTATTCTTCACACCCTGGAGGATAGACCACGTATGTAATCTGCACGCCGTCTGTCCCCAGGGTCCTGTGTTCCTGCTCTTCAAACTCATTCGCCCGGACCTGAAACATTTGTGTTTTTGTATTGAAAGATAACAACTGCCCACAATGCATTCAGGATTCAACCATTCAAAGCCCCCCCTGTGCTTCCCCTGTGTCATGGTTAAGTCCCCTCTTCCACCTCCCATCACATTTCCCATCCAGTAGCTTATCGCCTCTTCCTCTCCCCCTTGAAATGCCTGCACTTCTTCCCTTTTCAGCAAAACTGCAATTCCACCACTCTGGGTAATTCATGCGGCGATTTATCACGCCACATCTCGTGACCACCTGTCATGCGGAGATAGCATTCTTGCTACTATTAAGCCAATGCAATTACCAGACAGGGGGGGTCTCTTGGTTCAGTCAGCATCTTAACACGCAAGCAGACTTCCACCTTATGACTGCGGAAGTCTGCTGTTACAAGCAGGTCTGCCGGAGCCCAGACCGCTGGGCGTACGAGCTTCGCGTCTGAGATGTACAGACGTTAGACGGCGTGGAGCTCAAGTGTCTCAGACGGGATCAGGACGAGGGAAGGGAACAACGTTCAGGGAAAATGAGCCATCATCAAAGCATGTGTGAAGGCTGCCCTGGAACGGCAGAGCGCCGCCGTCTTTTCTAATGACAGCCAATTTAATTGAAAATCCACTTCTTTGTCTGAGAGCAAACAATCCAGCGTAGAGGAGCTGGGGCGCTATTCCCTGGCTCAGTAGTTAACAGTGAAATACCAAGAGAGAGGGAGGAGAGAGGGGAGGAAAGAGAAATGGAGCAGGAGGCATAAAAAAGTAAGCAAAGAGAAGGAAAGTAATAAAAGAGGGCACAGATATGGAAGGAGGGAAGGGAGGGATTACAGATTGGACTGAGATAAAGAGGCAAAACGATGTGAGGGTGGGAGAAGATAGAGGGAACGAGTGAAGAAAAAGGGGGAGGGGAGCAGAGTAAAATCCAAGCTCAGCAGTCCTCCTCAGGCTCAATTTCCAGGACATGATTAGTTTGGAGTGATGACATGTAATGGGTGCAATAAAAAAAAAAGGGCAGCTTCGCTCCTACTCTCTTGTTCTCTCAAAGAATCATTCTTCCCAAAAATAGAAGCCTGCACTAAAGCTTAAAAACTCTGGGGACTAGTAGCCTTCATCTCTCCTCTTGTTCCACAACTGCCATGCTTGTAAACCGCCACTAAAACAACCCGCTAAGTATCTGTCAGTATCTCTGTTGTGTCTCTCACTGCAAAGCACCCTCGGGTGGTTCCAGCCAAGTTGCCATCACTTCTTAATTCTTAACTCGAGAGCTGATCCTAAAAAGAGGAGTTCTCGCTGTCTGCTTTTGGCAGGAAATGTTGGCTGCTTATTTTTCCCCCTGCACAGTCATGTGGCTGCTGGCGGCGGCAGCACGGCGACAACCTTATTCCTCCCGTTTGCTGTTTTCTACCAGGAATGCTAGATCGCATCGATTTTGCACGTGGATCCAGACGAGCAATAATCACAGCAGTCTGGCTCGCCTGACCTCTCCAAGACTCGTTTGTTAGCATTTAGACAACAATAGCAGAATGTTATTGTAAAGGGCAGGTTTACATATATTGCCTTCAACGGGGATAGGGATTTGCAAATAGGACAAACATTTATAGCAGAGCTTTTTAAGGAAAAAAAAACTGGCTGAATTGTGGATCCGTAATGGTTCAAAATGTTGCCTTGAAAGCATGCTGTATATATTTTCAAAGGAGGAAGGAGGGCAGAGTGAAATAGATATCTGAGAAACACTGAGAGAAAAGGAAAAGATTTGGCCATTTCTGCAGGGAATGTGATGGTTGGTTGACACAAACACAAGCCTCGCCTAGCAAAACACTGCAACAGTGTTTGCGGGGAGCTCGGTACTGCGATAACCGAGCAAGAGAACGGAGAACAAAGGGAAATGAAAAAGCATGAATATATCAGGAAGAAAGCTAATTGACTCCAAAACACTTGCAAAAGGGTTTTTGGGGTTTGTGAGCTCCCCTCACATGCCCTCCCCCCCCCCCCCCTCCTGCTGTGCTTGCCATCCTCAACTTGTAACCTCCTACTCTTCTTCTCCTTTTATGTTCCTGTAATATTGTCTTTCTTCTGCCTCTGCAGAGTAGCAGCACAGTTCAACGCCGCCTGTTTCAATCTTTACACGAACACAGCTACTCAAATCAAAGTTCCCACTTAGCTCAACCTGTCCTGCTGACGCCCTTAATATTAGCCACACAGACATGCATGCAGACAGACTGGACTCTGGCCCACACCCGGACTCCCTGCAGCTATAAAATCCCAGACAGGGTGTCCTGGCCTGGCTCTACCCCAGTGAGCCACAACCTGGTCTCAGCCCTGCGCACCAGATTGACTCCGTCTGTGTTAGCACCCGGGTGGCTAATGCAAATACAGTCCATCTGCTAATTCTAATCCATCCACGCTCGATTGATGTACAGGCACAGGCGCACACGCATTTGGGTATGTGTGGCATAAACGCAGTTCTGAGGGATGAGATCACGTCCTATCTGATGGAGCACAATACTGTAAACGTGATTAATTGATACCATCACTGTTGTTATAAAGCCTTTGTGCGTCCTATCACCTGATGATCAATGATGATAAAATAAATGGCAGGCTGCTGCTGCTGCAGCATCTCTAAACATATTCTTGTCCCTCAGGGGAGCAACATCCTCCGAGATAACGGCATCCACAGGAATTAAACTGCATCACAGAGCAGACACTCACACACACACAGGTAGACAAACGTGTGACAGACACGCACGCGCTCAGCAAACCACAGCAAGTCACGCGCTTCTACGCAAACACGCGAAAACATCCACACATGCACGCACACAGGGCCTGAGGAAAAACATGAAAAGAGATAGAGTTGAAGTGTAAACATGGAGAGGGAGGATCATGAGAACTCTGCAGTTCGGGGATGCTAGGAGATTAGCTGCGCTTAAACAGAGCAGATACATGTACTAATAAATATGCTGCAGAGTTGTTAGGCTAATCGCACACATCCTGGGGATTAGCCCATATACTTGTGTTAGAGGAAACCCTAGCAAGCCAACGCAGTAGGCACATTAGTGAGGAGAAAACAGAGTCACGGACGGAGGATGCACTGTCACCACAAAAAGAAAAGAAAGAAAAAATCATCTCTGCAGTAAAACAGGAGGGAATGAGCCCCAATGCAGCGTGGCCCGCGTGTGTATGCGTGCACATGTTCATTTGCACGTGTAAGTGTGCATTGTATGTTCACATCTTTTTGTGTTGGTGCTTAAGTGTATGCAAAATAGCTTACACTGCATGAGTGCAAAAGTGAGAGAGAGTGTAGTCGGTGTGTGCCGAGCCCCTGACTTTGCACATCTCACGCATGCTGGATGAGTTCTTTCCCCATAATCTCATTTAAACCCCCTTCACACACCATAATTCAATTCTCTCTTCTAGACAATGACCATGTCATCTTAATCTGGCAGGTAGATTATACAGCATCCCACACAAGACTGCTAATGCCGAGGAAACGGCTCGGGCTATTGTAAGCTCCTTCAAGGTTGGATGGGCTGCTATAGATTGCTTTAGAGGATTGCTTCTGCCACTCATGTTTTCCACCACTGGTTTCTCGCTTTTAATCTGAAGAAGTCTTTTCCTTCTTTTCGCCACTCGGGAATCCCGCTCATGTTTCCTGTGGGTTTGATTGGTTAAACTTCAACAACCCCAATGACATGCCGCTCTGAATACTTTACTCCGCTCATCTGTTTCCTTACATGGCGATGTAGCTTCTGAATATTCATTAGCTCCCTTCAACAAGAGCCACCAATGTGTGGGCCTCTCATCACAGGAAGACGTCTTGTTCTAAACGCCACAACATTACACACAGTCCCACTGACCGAACGGCAGACCCGGCGTAAAACGTTCGCAGGTGTTACGGGCGGGTAGGCCGTGGCGAGCTGCTGGAGATATCGAGCTGGCAGAGCTCGTATCTAGATTACGAGCTACAGCTCCCACGAGAGGCAAGTGGGTAATTGAGCCAAAACAAAACCAGCTAATAATCTGAATTTCTACAAATCCCGCTTGATAGTGAATCTGATATAATTAGAAATTTTAATTACTGTCAGTAATCAGCTAGAACATTGAGATGAAATGGAGTGGCAGGTGTGAGCACACTGGATGTCTGGCTGTGAGGACCTGATGCCGCCCGAATCAAGTCTCCCCAGCGTGCTCAATCGGATTATAGCTAAACCATCCAGCCATAACAGGGCCTATAAGGCCCCCTTCATACCTTAACCACTTATCCTGCCTTGATCCACCCAGCAAGGCTCCCTAAACACTGGGCACAACAGCCCTGTTTGCCTTGGGGTGTGTGTGTGTGTGTGTGTGTGTGTGTGTGTGTGTGTGTGTTTGTGTAGTTTTAAGTGCGATCGCAGAAAAATAAAGCCAACTTAGTGGTGCATCAGACATTAAATTAGAGGAAGAAAAAGATTATCATTTTATGTGTAAACCAATCAGTCATGTGGACACATTAGCATATTAACAAGCAGCACTTGAGTGAGGCTGCTTCTGCCATCCAGCCCTGCTTCTGACCACAGACTAAATGCTGGAGCCAGATCACAGTAACACTAATGAACTGTGATGTAGGAGTGAGAGAGAGAGAGAGAGAGAGAGAGAGAGAGAGAGAGAGAGAGAGAGAGAGAGAGAGAGAGAGAGAGAGAGAGAGAGAGAGAGAGAGAGAGAGAGAGGCATGACAGGATTACAATAGCCTATACGTGCTTTAATCCCTCCCACCCCTCCTTACATCATGGGTCAGACTCTCCTGACGCAGTCCAGCTAATGAAAAGCAGAGACCCCACAGCATTCCTAAGAAGAATGGTACGACAAACAAACAGATACCAGCGCAAACAATGAACCACACAATGAAAATAGCATTACACTCCGACCACAAACCTCTAGAATATTGTAAAAGAATAGACAGTGGGTGCAGACAGTCATGAAATTTGCTTATTTTGTGTGAGACCACAGCGAGTCACTTTAAATCATTAGTTTAGCCCCCACAGAGTTCTAAAGCTTTTTTTCCATCAACACACTAAAGCCACATCTGCTCTATGGTCGTCAGAGAGTTTGCCTGGCTGGTTTGACTGTTAGCCACCCAATAGCTCCATGAGCCGGAGTCATCTTGTTGAGCTATCATTTAAAAGGTGTGGCCGGCGCAAATACGAGCGGCAGCCAACCACCAGCAGAGCAGAAGGCAGAGACTGCTGGAGCGAGTGCCAAACTGTGATCCAAGCATCTACGTACATCATGTGGCATTACTGAGACTCGGGCGGCGATCACATCAGCGGAGTCTGCTTTCATCCTCTGAGCGTTTGTCTCCTCAGAAGTAGATTTGACTGCGGAACAGAAGGTTCCTCCTGCCTCCAGGCTGTTCCTGTGAAGGTCCTCTCCTCCTCCTCCTCTGATCAATCCCCCGTGTCCCTTTGTGGGTCGTCCAACAGGCCGGGCCCAAGCAGACAGGCTAAGTCAGACATGCTTTTCGCTTACTTTCGTCTTGCTCTGTTGACCAGAGGGAATGCTCCCCAGCTGGACTAAGTTTGCCTCCCTTCTCTTTATCTGCGCCGTAGCAGACTGCAGTTGTTTTTGGGTGACACACTGTTGGATTGTCTCCGCCATGTGGATGCGAATATGGATGTGCGCGCTGGGGGAAAAAGCGCCAGGATGTTCACTGCATCGTAACCTCAGAGGAATGCATCGTCTCTCTCTGCAGAATACGTCTCTGTGTGTGTGCATGTGTCTCCATTGTGAGCTTCTCAGAACAATGCAGCCAGTGTGAGCCAGCGCTGTAAAGCGGTCTGTGGCGCGACCAGGTGTCTCCTGAGTCGATCCCAGGGGTCCCATGTCAAGATATGCTTCTGATATCCTAACACCTCTCGCTGCTTCCGAGGAAGGAGGATATGGTGAGCAGGGGAGCAGATCGGGCAACTTGAGAGGCCCCTGAAGACCAGGTCCCACCACAGACGCATATTAAGTCATATGCCCAATTTTTCAGACACTGATTTTCAGATACTGTGATCTATTCAATAGACTTATATCAATATACTTGTGAAGTTAATTGTTGTTATGATTACAAGACTGATTTTATATTAAAGCCCAGTGTATATATTATTGTTGCCAATGCTAGAAAGCCAAACACTACTGTAATCTCCACAGAAGAAATGAAGGCACTTGATCTACCAAGCAGCCAAAGAACTGAAAATGGATCTGAATAAATTCCACATTAATATATTTATATACCAAACGGTTTCTGTCAGCATCCACTATAAAGAATTATCAGCAACCCAAAAAAAATTACTGCCGCTTCGCCCGTCTTTTCCACTTTGAGCGTGGACAAAGACGTCAGGTAAATGGATCATGCCATTTGGTGCCTGAGCGGCTCTTTGATTTTTAGATATTAATCCGAGTCTGTCTTTGTACTTGTGCCTCGCTGGGTTTTCCAGATGGAAACTGAAATAAACTCAATCTCTTTCCTTTGGAGAACTTTTAACCGTAGTCGGAAACACTATTTTTTAGCTAATGTATACTCCATTTCACAGTGTTCTGAAATTGGCAGCGTTTGCTGTCTCTGTCGAGTTAAACTAAGAAATACATGACTGCAGACATCTAAATTAGGTCTGTGTGCCAGCCCGAGTTTTATCCTCGTCTAGTGTCCGCTATATTCAAAAAAGGACAGAGCAGAGGTTCTCATACAGAGGCAGGGGCGAGCTGCATAGAGAGGAAACGGGCTGTGTTTGGAAGGACATGGCTAAATATAACCTCCCCCCCCCCCCTCTCACCTCCCACTCTGGGTCTGCCACCAGTTTTACTCGCCGAGGTCCCAGTTGTACCCTGGTCATAACCAAATAGACAGCTGGCAGTCAGTTATGTTCCCACACTTCACACAGCGAACAGGCTCCCTCAGCACCTAGCAATGTCAAATGCACCATTCAGACACCCCTAAATATTTAATCAGGACAAGTAGAAGGCAATCTTCTACATCCACCAGCATTAAACATTTAATACCCGCCTGACATGATATCTAGTCAGCCGAGACTTAGTCAAGACACGTGTGTGTGATGGAGAGCTGCAGACACTTCCTACACTTCCTAGTTAAATCACACAAAACACAAATCCCACAGAAAAAATAAATAAATACAGAACACAAGCGTAGGTCAAAGTCAAAGATCTGACAAACACCCACACACACAAACACACACACGCACTGGCAAAGGTAAATTTCTTTCCAAACATATATCATCTGCGAGAGGCGAAGCAGGGAGGAGGCTTGTGAATCCCATCAGTCATGGCTTTAGACTAAGGTTAAAAGCGGGACGGGGCAGCCACCTACCAAGGACAGAGAGGGAGGGCTGAGGGCAACACGCTGTATACCGTAAAGATATAACATCACAGATCCACACAAGGGCAGAGTTTGTTATGACACTGTTACTGTTACAGTTGTCGATGCAACGGACCACGAGGAGTCAGTCTTCCCAGTTAAGCTCCACCGATTTTACACATCAAAGTCTGTTGACAGGTCTTGGGGAGTAGTACTGCATATGTGAGAAAAAAAGTTGTATAAAGCCTTTTGTGGCTCCATAAGGAGCTGCTTGAAATGTTATAAATTGCCTCAAGTGATGTCACTTGAGTCAGCGTCGTTTGGGCTGAATTTGGCTCGAGGCTGCATTAGCCGCTACTAGCACAATAATCTCTATAAAAAATATTCATATGCAGAATCTGCAGGCAACGGGACAAGATTTTTGTATCGGTAGCGCTCTGGTTTCCGTCTGTAGTCCGAGTAGTATTGACCAATCACGTTCGAGCAGGCTTTGGTTGAATGCAGGTAAACAGTCCATGTGGAGGGCAAAAGAGGGGAAACGCATCGGCTGTAATGCAATCTCAGCACTCACTTGCTTTTTATTGGTTTAGAATTAGCTTGTTAACTGGCTACTTGTGTAACAATCCGGTCAAACACGTCATCTCTTAACTCCAGTCTCGCGTCTCAAGTTGCTGATCGGACTGTAAACAACGAGTAGCGCACGGAAAAACAAAGTCTTGGCCCGGATATCTGCTTGCTACACCGAGAACCCAGAAATACAACCCCTTATCCCCAGAGGCTCATCTGCCGTCAGACCGATAACCGATGGGTTCCGAGACTGCTAGCACAACACATCAGAATCGGATACCGAACTCTGTCCTGTCGGCGATTGAGTTGCATTGTGGGTAATGTAGGCACAAGGTTTTGAAAAGGAAGAGGATTGTGTGGAATAAGAAAAGACAATATCTCTGGTTCTGCTGCATTGATTTTGGACCTTTTTTTTTTTTTTTTTCAAAAACAGTCCCGCAAATGAGTGCAACGCTCAATCGGTGGACTCTTTTAATGAATGCTGATACCAAACAGGTAAATCTATGTCTCTATTTTAAAGTACATGACAGACAGCATATAACTGAAAGTTAGAAACATAGATTTATGAGTAGAGGTTGAGAGAGAATTTGAGTCCACTTACTTACGGTCCTGTAGCCTGGCGGTTAATCGACAGAGGAGAAGGTACGTGAGACTAGAAAGTGTCGTTCTGCACTGAATCGACTGCCAGGAACTTGCTGAATATATTCCGCGCATCAAGTCACAGCCTCTAATTTTGCACGCGAACATGAGAGCAGCATGAGTTTAGTTGCTGCTCTGCAAATGTCGTCAGTGTCTGGAGGAAGATGGTGTGTGTGGTCCAGGTCGATAGTATCAAGTGGTGTTGTATACAGTATATACTATACATACAGACACAAACACAAACACACACACACACACACACACACAGATACAGATGCAGATACTGGAGGTGACCCAGCGCAGTGACAGGGTGGGACGTGACTTGATTAAGAATGGCGAGGTAAGAGTGATAAAGTACCATCTAAATCCACCCACATCCTGTGACCCTGCAATAAGTCAAACACCAACGACAGCCACATACACCATAAATAACGCTGTCTGGTGTCAGGCTGGAGCAGCCCTCCCTCTGCTCAAGTTTAGATTCATTGTTTGACTAAATGTGGGACTAAAAGTGGAAAACTTTGCTTTCGGGAAAACAAACACAAAGCAGACGTACCCCCACATAACAACTAATAAGATGCTAAAGGCGGCTAAATCTAACTTTCTGTTCTCTGTTTTCATGCCTCTCCTGGGCCACATGCACAGAGGCAAACACAAATAGCACACACACACTGAATTCTAGCTCGCGATAATTCGTGCAATCACAACCCGACACATGAACGCATCATGTGGGGTTAATAGAGCAGGTGTCCACTGCGGAGCTCTCTCTCTGCACCCTTGGCTCCCGAGCCAACATTCTGGGCTAATTTGAATAAAAAAATCTGCAAACATTTGCTGGACCATTCAGGCTAATGTTCAATCTGCTGCTCTTTGACACAGTGCCACCGCGCATCTCATTTCCATTCCTGAAGCCAGCACTGCAGTGTCATGCCGTGGGACTAGAGAGAGGGAGGGAAAAGGAGTCCAATTTAGGCGAAGAGGAAGAGAGTGACGTGTTTTTATTTGTGCGAGAAGAAAACGCTCGAGTATTCAGCTTGCAAAATAATGTGGCTCGCGCAAGCAAATGTGTCAGCAGAACATCATCAAGGTCAAGGCAGGAAATAGAATTCCGTTGCTCTTTTTAAATAAACCGGCACAGGTGCACGAAAGTGCAGCACATATATTTGACAGAGAAATAATGGTGTGAAAAATATATGAAATTGTAATTCTTGCGATTTGGGTAAACACTCACCACAGGTACTGGCATTCTCAAGATGATCTAGGAGAAACACACATCTATGTATATGCATTTATATATATATATATATATATATATATATATAGCACATAAGAAGTGAAACAGAGACCGACAACAGCAGGATATTCTCTTTTGGAAAAATAATAATTGAGGAAAGAGGATGCTCCCATGATGATATACCGCTGGCTTTTTATGCATAGCAGAGAGTTTCCACTCAATTTCCTCCTCTTATTTCGGCACCATCCCGAAGATAATATCTCTCTCCGTCTCTTTCTCTGTTCCAAAGGCGTGATGAGGGTTGCATAAAATTAGCTGCCTGACAAGGGGAACGTGTCCGGGGGCAACATGGAGGACCTTGTTTCCAAAGAGTCTCGACACACTCCGCTCAACCCCCCATGTCCCCGAGTAACAACACACAAGATCAGATAGAGAAGGGAGAGCGGGCCTGTTTAAAATAGCACCCCACAGACACTCTTCTGAAGATTTGAACTACCAGCAAAAAAAAAAATACAGAGCGGAAAATCAGGAAGTCAGCGTTGACATTTTCTACACGTTTACCACCCAAAATGAATAACGGGATTAAGTATATATGTATCGCGAATGGATGTTGTTGTGTTGTTTATCACAGTCCGAAAGGAAACAGAAAAAAAAAAGGAAAACAACATGGGTGAAACTGTCATCTCGTACCCTTCATGCACTGCAAATAGACAGGTCGGAGCCTTAAATGCTTCATCTACTCTCTGGTATACCAGTCCAATTACAACTCGTCCCACCAAGCCCTTCCTTTCCACACTCTCACGGGCTGTCAGATTCTGATATGGAAGGGCGTCGCAATATTGAAGGTCGGTCAGTCTGCGCACTTAACCTCATTTCCCCAACACTCTGCTCTCTGCTTCTCCCAGAAGAGCCTTTTGATTGGTGTCCATTTGAAAAGCGGGCTTTGGGTTTGACGGAAGGGGCACGGATGGTAGGGGGCGGGGGGGGGGGGATCAGAGCAGCCTCGTCCGTACAGCCCCGAGAAAGGAGCTTTTTGGAGCACGACTCCTGACTGCAGTCGGTTATAATGGTTTTCAATTAACCAAGGGAAAAGACTAATCTGGGTTAGCACAGGAGAAGCAGTCATGCAATATTCATGTACACAAACTAATGAAAGCCCAGATTAGCCTACATATTTACACGGGGTCGGTGGCTGTGTCGTCCACACATTAAAAGGAGTCTGCTGCCGAGCGGAGAGAAAAGTAAAAGACGAAAAAGGGGACGATGGTACATTGGGAAATGGAATCAGACAGAGAAGAGATAATGAAGAGTAGAGAGGAGATCAAGAGAGAGTGGGAATCAAGGAGGAAAAAAAACGAGAGGTCAACGGGACACCGGGAAGACCTTGAACGAAAAGGAAATGGGATCATGAGATAAAGAGGTGGAGAAAAGCAAAAGGAGGTGCGACTCCTCAAAAGAGATTAAGGATCATCTGCATTTTGCCTTTTTCATTCCGCCTTCGCCGTAATCACTCCTCTCCAAAGGCACCAGCCCCCCACTCCAAAATGACACCAATCTGAATGAGTGATCTTGACAAATTGGGCTGCTTGGGAAGAGAGGGTGCTCTTTCGGCTGCATACAGTGGGGAGTCGACGGCAGGACAAAGATATAACTGTAATTGGCTGCTACACTCCCCTTCCTTCCCCTAATCTCCAACCACGGAAAGTGGCGACTGGGGGGAAAAATGGGACAGCGAGCACGAAGCCACAGCAGCAAAAAAGTGCTCTGCAGCAACCACGAATTTCAATAATGTCTTAAAATGTTATGTACACGCATCAGAACAATATGGGAAATTCATCCCTAATCCTTAGTAGGTCACAAAAGACTTAAAAGACTTCAAAGCTGGATTAATGTGTGACTGGACATACCAATTCCACACTGGGTAACTTCTTACCAAGCATTAACACTGTATGTCAAACAAGAAGCTAATCGTGGGTTTAGTTTGAAAATATCCTTTGACCTTTTGTAGAGGTCTCAGAATTAATTTTATGCTCCACAGATATCTAATTTTATGCTTTTATGGACTTACACATTCGCAGAATAATGGAAATGTCCGGATATTCTTCTTGCCTGGTGTGCTGTAAAATGTCCTGTGTTAACTGCCTGCTTCTGTTTCATTTCATGACCAGTATTTAAGGCGCTTGTGTACATTCGCTGATGAGCTTACGCAGCAACAGAAAGGACACAATTTTTCTGGCTGATTTGAGAAAAAAAATTCTCTTGTTTCACGGACCCGGGGAGACTAATGAATTCACAGTTCTACCAATGTGCTGGGCTAGCAGCTTCCCCCCCCACTCGTCTCTCTACCTGGTTCAACTTCGGAAATGAAATGTGAGAAATGGGCCAATTTACAGCTAAAGGCTGTTTCTTCCTAAGAGGCACCGACATAAAGATGGAGTACAGAGGATATGCAGAGGTAGATGGGGAAGAGATGAGGGGTTTGAATTTAGACAGAGAGTGAGAAAAAAAAAAGGAAGAAAAAGATGTGAGATAGGAAAGCAAGACGTTGGCGCTAATATGAGTGTCATCTCTGAGGGGAGACAGAAGTGCTTGAATTGCATTTTTGGCCTTTAACTTCTCTTATACAAAGAGACTGGAGATGAAGAGCGGCTCTTGATCTTTTCCAATCAGCTACCATGACAAGAGCTGCTCAGATATTCAACAAGCGGAAACAAAAGAGGGCGTCAGCATGAAGAAGTTCGCTCCACTCGGAGAAGTTTGAGAGATACGAAGAAGTTGGAAGAAGCAGGCAGAACAAAGGCGGCGGGAGGGAGGGAGGACGACAGAAACCAATACGAGAGGTCCTCCCGCCATCTGTTCCTAATTATGTCTGGGGTCCACGCTTCAGCTGAAATACTCCGTAGCCCACCATTTCCTCGGGTAGTTAGTGCCGTAAGAGCTGTTACAATATCTGATCGCACAGAAAAAGCGTGATGCAATTTATGTTCAACTATACGTGTGTGAATATGTTGACAGCAACATAACACGTGGAGGTGTTAGCTGTCTGGAGACACGTGTAGAAACCAGGTCATTGTTTTCTGTAACACTTAACTGCCTTTTTTATTCTAAATGAATTAAAATGGTGAGACACCGACAGGATCTTTGACAGACGTGGTGTCAGTTTCGCGGCGCTCGGCGGAATAAACCGAGCACTGATGGAGACAAAGCTTCCTGATTGCTCTGACATCACATCTGTTAACTCCTCAGCACAGCTTTGAGAGGATGAGACCATGAGGTGAAGGAGGAGGTGGGTGTGGGCGGCTGGGAGGAGTATCATTTCTCGCCTCTACCCCCCCCCCCTCTCCTCCTCCCTTCCTCATGGGACCAGTTACATTCTCATTTGATAGGAACTGGAAAACCACCATCTGTAATTAGATTACAAATAGATAGACGGAATGAGAAAAAAATCTTAGGTAATTAACTGAAACCATATTCTAATCAGGTTTCATAACTCCCCCTCCTCCTAACAACCTCCGATCTGAATCCTCTCACAAATCCCCCCGGGACTCACCATCACACACGCCAAGAAGAGACGATGGGCACTCAAACAAGATCATTTGACGCTAATTTCCCAAACAGGAAAGCACTTAAAGACGCGCTCTGATTGAGACAACTGAGCACGTGCATCAATAGCTGATGAAAAGAAAACAGAAGTAACAGAACGCGCTCCGGATGAAAAACATCTTTGTGTCGCGTGTTGTTTTGTGTACGTCTCCCGAGATGAGCGGTTCCCGCGCGAGGCCGACAGTTTCCGTCATATCAGGAAACGAGGACAGGGAATTAAATGAGTCTCCCTTTATGGGAATGGGGACAAGTGGCTGTGATAACAGTCAAAGAGGTGTCTCGGAAGGAGTGTCGCCCGCCACATTCGCATCCCCATTATCTGTCAAGCTGCCAGTCCATCTGTCTGTGTGCCATACAGTGCTCAGAAGACTGACAAACTCCATTTACAAAGGAAACACGTGTCACATGTACTGCGCAATGAGGGGAAAGCGGCACGCCGATCAGCAATTTTGCCATTGTTTGACATTTTTCATCAGTTTCTAATTATTACTCCTGTAGTAGAAATAAAGAATTCCAAAGTATTTGATCAAAGCCGTCTCGCCGACAGTCATCAGACTGACAGCTCAATCACGCAGCCATTACATTCGTCTCTCACTTTGATTAGAAATCCATTTCAAATGTCAAGCCAAGTTTTATTTTCCAGAACAAAGCACAGCATGAACAAAAAACAAAAGAGGACAGACACCGCTGAAGCCAGAAGAACAAGAAACTATTACTAATCCATACGTATAACTGGGTTTCTGACAATATGCTTCTTGATGAACAAAGTTATTGTATATCTTACTGGGGCTGGGTGATAGAACAATCTCCAAAATTTCCACAATAAAATCTTCCGAGATAATGATTATAAATTTTCAATAGTTACTTTATTGGTTGCCGCCTTGTCAGGGCCATGCGACTCGGGTCGCTGGCTTGGTGGGTGCACGCAAAAAAGTCTTTGTCTCTAGCTGATGGACCTGACGCTGGGGTGCGATCGGTCCTGGCCCGCCATTCTGAACCTTGACCCAAGTGTGGGGCGCCTCCGGTAGGGCTGGGCATCGGTACTCGATGCCTTTAAGGTATCGACTGAAACAACCTAATACCAAGTAGTATCGAAACTTCTCCAGTCAAAAGATACCTGCAATCGATTATTTTCAGATCTAGAAAAAGATGTTTTGCTCGCAGCCAATCACCATGAGCGTTCTTCTCCTTATTGCAATGTGTGATTGGATCACTACCGCAGCAGCTGCAACCCATACAGCCACAGCACACAGCTCTGAACACGGAGATTTCTGAGCCGACGGCTAGCAGCTAATGGTGCTTACAGCGCCGACAACAGCAACAAGTACTGACAGAGTCAACACTTAACGTGGGGGGGAACTGGAGGGTGGCCGTTACAGTTCCGCAACAACGCGGCCCCGCAACTCCATGGGTCGGGGGAGGCATTACCAGCGGAAACCGCTGTATCAGCGCTGAGCAGTGCGGCAGCAATTAGCCAGCCAGTGGCACACACACACAGCTTCCATTCACATGATGGGTATGGAATTAAGTACTATATTGGTATCTGTATCAGTTTAAGGGTGCTGGTATTGGTACTGACATCGTTTTTTAAACGATACCCAGCCCTAGCCTCCGGGTACTCAACTCTCCTCTCTCCTTCGAAGGGAGGCGGGGGGTTCAATGTCTCCTCGTCATTTGAAACAAGGCAATTGTGATGGGAATCACAGCAGTTGTTTACATATTCATTATTTTATTTTACTTATTCAGTGTTTAATGTAAAGCCATGTTAGTTCTGTTAAATGTTTGTCACCTATTTGTTCTTTTACCCTTCTGGTTTCTTTAGGATTCTATCCTCAGGAGAATAGACTTGAAAACTGTAAATTGAGCTTTATTATAATTATTATTAAATATACATCGATCAATACAAAAATACATACTGTGATAACATTTTTGGCCATATCGTCCAGCCCTACCAATAACAATGCATCTGAGCCAAGATTTCTATTGATCAAGGCCTTGAACCATGTAATTTCATCTACTGCAACACAGCAACAGGCACAAACCAACTTATTAAATTAGATTTTTAACATCGTGCCAAAAAGACACACTTCAAAAACACCAACTGGCAGAGAAGCACCCAGCATTGTCAACAGATTTGCGGCGAACAGGATTCTACCAGATCAGAATTGTTCCTTTGGGACCGAGAGCACGTTGGCACATGGAGGACTGCTTTCATTTCTAAACACCTGCTCACTCACTCTCTCTACTTAGACCACAAAATACAACCGGCACAGAGCTTTTCCTCCTCTCCAACAAACAATCCTGGTCTGCCATATCACTGCGAGTGGCACCGCAGCCAACCCGTCTCCCCTGAGTGTAAATATGCATGTGTGCGCGCGTCAGAAGAGCCACCGTCGCAGCAGCCTGCACCTGCTCTGCCTGAGGCCCTACTCTGTTAGCTGGGAGCAGCAGCAGCACAATGCAGAGATGGAGGAGTGAGGGGATGGAGTGTTAGAAAGCTGGGGGGAAATAGATCTGCTGGCGTGAATGTCAACAGCCCATGGTGCATTTGAGGGCCTAATATGAATTCATATGAGTTTCAAGCTGTTGGGCTTGTGTGCACGGCAACGCTATAAATAATACAACGTCCCAGTTGCATTGGGAGAAAATAAAAAACCCAGTGCTTCCAGGTAAGGAAGTTTGTATGCAAGTTGAGCTGTGCAGCCTTACAGAGACTTGCTGAAGGCAGCCAGCTTAGCCTGTTTGAGGGCTTTTTGCTTGCCGGTCAGAGCCTGATGGACACATGCAGTCGTGTTCACTGACAGACTCAGGCATGGATAATTTCACATGTCCAAATGCCAGCCAGCATGGCTATGTTACAACAATGTCCCCAGGGCACTGTTGTAAAACTGTGCACTGCCCAGCAGCAACAAACGAGAAGCATTCAGCGCCTGTACAGTATAATATATCCATTCATTATACCACAAGGCTCGGCAGCTTGAGTCAGCACCTGAGCTGTGCCTTCGCTTCATGCGGACCTAATGGGGCAGCTGAACTGTACTATTCTGTCAGAGACACTATTGCAGCGTTTTGCCTGGCAACTACATCAGTTGCAGCTTTCTCTGCAACTGAAAAAGACAACATTGTTCACAGGAGGACTGCAGAGGAGGGGGGGCTAACGCTTACTCCCAAATGTAAATTGGGAGGGTAATTTCACACCTGAAGCGTTACACCAACTGTTGTGTGCCAAGTTACGGTCTTTTGTTCCAATGAGTGATTATGTATCTTTTTTTTTTTTTTTTTTTACAGCCCTCATTCAAGCAGCTGGACCGAGTGCATATAGCCGTTTTTATAGCAGAAGACAGAGTAGCATTCGCAGCACTAAACATGTTTCTGTTCAGCGTGATTTCATCATGCAGAACACCCAGACAGGTGGCGAAGGCGGCAAACACATTTTACATGGCTATAAAGGCAGGCATTACTTAAAATAATGTAACGTGGCACCAGAGACGTTGTGCAGTGTCTGGCCGGCCCCCGTAGCGGCGTTCAAGCCTTGTACAGTATATTTAAACAAGCTAAGAAGCCGCTGATGCTCGAGATTTCACAGTGGTAACTGGAGCACTCTCCCGACTGCTGAACAATACATGCTCTAATGTGACCTCTGACCCCAGTCACAGGAATGTAGATCAAGTGAGCTATAGGGCTGGAGGAGGGGAATAACGGGCTGCAGGAGAGAAAGAAAAGGTACAGTATTTCAGCATCTCTGACGGATGATAATATTGTGCAGTTTCCATAAATCATGGCCTATCTGACACAAGCATATCGCTCACTTGTCAAGACGACCATTTTCCGAGAGACTTCGAGACAAACATTTTAAAATGCACAAATACACACAGCACGTGAGAGAAACAAGTTGACACGTTATTTTCACGGACACACAAATAGATCTTTTTTTTTTTTCCCTACACAGCTCATTTAAAGGAAGGTGGCAATGCAATTTGCTGGAACCGGGAGGGTAGGGTACGCATTAAGGTTCAAGTCACATCCACAAATGTAGGGCTGCAGAGAAACAAACAACCAAAAGACTTTCAGGTTTAAGACGCAGACAACTGAGAGAACACGCACAACGGGAGGTAACGTTGTTGGGGTGGACATGGAGGGGGCAGAGACGAGCCACAGTGAGGGGGGGGGGAGGAGGCGTTGTACTGTCAGTAGCTACGGCTCTATTAGACTGCAACAGAACCCCTAGTTAAATATATAAAATCTATGAGGCATGAGATCATTTGAGATAGGGAAGCATGGGGGTTTGTTCTGTAGTCCTCATTACTGAATCTATCTCAGCGTGCCTGTCAGTCACCACCTGTCGGTCTGCCTTGTTAAGGGTGCCGGAATCATGAATCTCCCTTAGGAGACAAGCCCACGGAGTGTATGGAGGCGCTCCTGGCCCACATATCTTAGCGACTATAAACATATGCCTGACATAAGTATCCCAGTATAAGCCTCGTATAAATAAATCCAAACTTACGAGAAGGAACGGCAGCTACAACCGAGCCCTGAGAGACAGAGAGGGAAAAGGGCTCAGTGGGTCGTGCTCGGCACCATTTCTCCTTCCTTCCTGCAGGATTTTACAGCCGGCAGTAAAAAAGCCTCTCTCTTAGCTACCCTCACCGCATTCAGCATGGCAGGGAAAAGTAAGGAGAGGCAGGGCCAGATAGACCAGAGTGACGGCGAGGGGAACTAAAACAATCTGCTCTGGGCTTGGTTGTTTCTGTGACCCCTGGAGAAGCACTCTGCTGAGGCCGTTGGGGGGTGTGTGTGTGTGTGTGTGTGTGTGTGTGTGTGTGTGTGTGTGTGTGTGTGTGTGTGTGTGTGTGTGTGTGTGTGTGTGCTACACTGTTTGACTGCAAAAACATTACACAGCACCTAGTCCTTTTCTGAAGGGGGAAGAGAGGCTCAGGCTAATCTTGTTTGACTCTCTCTCACGCTACGTGCCATTTATTCAAGTGGGCAGTGGTCGTGAAGATTCAGGGGTTAATTGACTCTGTTTTTTTCACGGTCAATAATCATCAATAATCTACTCAAGAACTAGATACTGACCACTCAGGTGCCAGACCGGGCCGTCAATCCGAGGAATGGCATGTCTACACGAAGCCTACGGCTAAGCCACGGACACACTCCTGGAAAATTGAGCCTTCAAAGAAGGGCTTATGAATCCCCATCTCTGACAAAAGAAGAGATGGGAATTAGCGGGATTTAGGGGCGTCAGCACGAGGCAGGGTGGTATTAGTGGTGCTCTTCACACGTCTCCATCCAGGCTGGATCACAGGCCCTCTTTGGAACACACTAGCAGCAAATGTCTGTCACAACACACAGCACTGCGTTGGATGGAGACAGCTGCGGGGCTCTGAAGCCCGAGCTGATACTATGCCCGGCCCACTGGAACCGGTCCAGTGTGGAGTTATAAAGGAATGTAGGGGACTGCGGTTTTGGCAGCTGTGCTCTGATAAATGTTGTGAAACAGAGAAAAGTATGCATGTTTTTCAGGCCATATGCTGAAGGGATGTGTCTTGAATGCCACTGACAGCCCTTATTCAAAACATGTTTTTAGCCAGCTTAGGTCTGAAACACTGGCTCTCTCAGTATATGCAAGACTGAGTGCATAATACAGGAGCTTAACCAGTGAAAAGAATGAAAGAATAGAGCTTAAGTCCTGCAGAGGACTGTTCCACCTCATAGAACAAGGAAATGTGTTCCTATTGATGTGGTCCATCAAGTCAGGTCCGCTTTATTCCCCTGCGGAGGCACCCGGAGGCAGGCACCTCCTGAGCCCGGAGAGCAGCTGACCACACCCCTGGAACAATGACCTCAATAAACTCGAACATGGCTCCATTTGCTCCAACAGAAGCACTGGGGGGTAAAGGAACGCTGCAGCAAATCAGAAATGAGTGCTCTGAGGCTTGGAGGGAAAACATTACAAATGGACCGCTCTACACATAAATCAATCTTTGCATTCACCACTTGCTATCCAAAAATCCATCTCCACACTCGCAGCGGGACGTGCAGGTACCAGGAATGAGGATTAATGGGAGCACGATGGCCCAGTCACCGTCGTCTCTATTGTTTCTCCCGTTGTATTTTGACAGCGGACTCCCAGGAGTGCCGGCCGCGTACCTGCAGCTTGTGCATATACTGCAGACCACTGCGTCACTAAGGAAGGCCTTGCATTCCAGGGAGCTTCTTCTCTCTGTCCTCCATCTCTGTCCAGCTCTCCCAATGGGAGGCGGTCGACTGGGATTAACAGAGCGAGTACAGCACATAAATTTCAGCCGTATTGCTGAGTCGCTGTTCCCCCACGCAACCCCCCCTCCTTGCCCGCCCCCCACCCCTATCTTTTCACGCCCCCGGGAGGATTGGCCAGGGGGCCGGCCACGCAGCCGCATCCCGTTCCACCCGGCATGCTGGGCCGTAAATACTGCGCAGCATCAGGAACAGCAGGTGCTATCACTCCCTATCATTAATTATCCCTGCTGCATCACTCTAGGGCCGCTCGCTCCTAAACTCCAATATCTCCCGTGCCATCTTATTCTCTAGCCGCCAACCCTTTCCCATTTTCTCTCACTTTCTCAAATTCCAACCATCTCAAATTCTGTCTACAGCTCTACGGCAATTCTTCTCCTCAATATCCAGCCATTTATCTCCTTATTTCCTACAATCCCACAATCTAGCCTTCATTCATTTGTTCCCTGGCGTATCTCAATCTATGTCCAGCACTCTCAGCTCCTCCCCCCCCCCCAAGTGAATCCTTCCCCCACTGACAGCCTCGCCCGCTTTCTTCTCCACTCAGATGTGTCTTCTGGGCGCTTCTCTTCACATTCTGATGGGTTTTCCCCCGCTGTAAATGTATTCCAAAACTGCTGCGCTGCTGCCAGCCAGGAGACGTCACAGGGACTGATGGAGCGCTGGAGGGAGAGATAGCCCTTTCCCCCCGCCGGAGAGCTCATAAATAATACCGAATCAAAGAGGAAAAGCAGCATGAGAAACTCCCCGAAGTGAAAAGCCAATGAACACGGTCAGGGATGTAAGAGCGCGCCCGCTGGATGGCAAAAGTCCGAGCTCCCCGTGAGCCCGGCCGCAGAAACATGAGCAGGGCATCCTGTCCCTCTCAGGTGGGAAGGCCTCATGTCAACTGTGTGGAACCCACAGAAACATCTGGCACAACCACAAAAACAAACAGTCGCTTCCCTCTGACTTGGTCACACTGCCACAGGGCATAATGTGAACTCCAAATGCAGAGCCTGGCTTCGTAATACGAGACCACCCAACATATTAACAGGTTGTGAGCAATTCTGCTCGAGAAAACATAAGCTGATGATGACTTAAAAACACATCTGGCAGCAGAAAAAAGGGGACGCATGGAATGTTTTTCAGCTGTTGCAAAAGAAATTCATGGACGAGGAAAAACCACAGTGGAACTCGGTGTCTGGTACAGACAGGTATAAGTCACACAGAAACTTGCCAAGCCGCTGGAGTCCATAATTCATGTCCAAACCACTTTGGACTTCATATACACACACAAACACATGAAAGCACCCGGTGTCTTAAAAAGCAACAATCCCACAGGTTCTTCATTCTCTGAATGCAACCTGGTGGCTTTCATTCCTTTCAGTGCACTTTAGGCACTCTGCCATCTCTTACCTGACTCAATGAGTTAGCTCTCCCTCAGGACAGCTGCTGTCCACATTTTTTAATGCTTACCTTCCTCTAATACGACCCGACCACAGACGACTGCAGTGTCTGCTGCTGTAACACCCACCCTACCCCAACTTAAAAAACATTAGTGTCTCTTTACTTTTAAAGGAAAAAGGGGGCTATGTGTGCATTGTTGCGCTTGGCTTTCAAAAAAAGCTATCTCTCTTCAGAAAACATTGATTATCAATGGCCAGACAGACTGTCTTATCTAACCTTTATCAGAAAGCCTTTAGTCATATGTCTGTCTCCCCTTCCACATTTTAACGCTGTGTAACAGACACTCTCTCTGAATCGGCTCAGGTGGTCAGAGCAACTCAAAAATCACAGCATAAAAAGTTAATCACACAAATCCCCTGAAAATAAAAACAGATTTTACTCTCTTTTTTCTTCCCAGAACAAAACTATCTGCCGGCAACATGAAGGGAATAGCTCTCTCTTCTCTTCAACATTTTTGACTCATTAGTGTAATCCATTATGAAGAGGCGGACAGGACGCTCACAGCCTGAATCAATTTGATTCTCCCACACTTTCTATTGATTCCCATCGAACTACAAGTGGAGTAAAGAGACAGATTGAAAAGCGGATAAACAAGAAGCCAGAATGGGGAAATCGAGGGATCTTTTGTGGCATCATTGTGCGTGCACGTTTTGAAGGGGGAGCACTGCGTTCTGCAGAAATCACTTTCTTTACCATGTGGAGCACAATAGCTGTTTTTATTCCAGTGTGCTGCCTGCTATGTTCAATATCTTAGACTGATGACATTATTGGCAATAAACCAGAGGCCAGGGTGAAGAGGCAATGTCATACACACACACACACAATGTGGATGGCAAGTCATTTAAAATATTGTGCACTGCTGTGTGTGTGTGTCTGTGTTTCCTGCTCTAAGTGCTTGTGTTCATACGTATGCATCCAGCATCCAACCTGACCAACAGGTTAATTAATCAACATCACACAAAACACAGTAACCACTTCCCTCCTTGATGAGAGTGCTCTCTCTGGTGTGCTCATCTTAGCACAAATCTATGATGAAAAGAGAATCTGCACACGAAGGACAGTGTTAATTTTAGGATTTTTTAAGCTCGAGCACATATGACTGCAGCCAGTGTGGCGGGAATCAATTCCTGCAGTGAGGAGAGGCTTTTAGTCCTCAAAGGGGGGTCTCGTGGATGATTCTGGCAGATACAACGCACAGCTGTAGAAATCATTGGAGCATGCTCACAGCTTTTACTTTCTCTGTTGATAAGTCAGACGTTAAGAAGAAGCTTGGTTTTGATTATTTACTTTCATCTCATCTTTCAGGATGAGATCATCCACATTGATGACACTTGATGTGGAACAAACTGACAGAAATTAATTTATAGGCAAAGAGATGGCAAGTTATCATACACACTGGAGTGGGTTTCAGCTACTATACCAGTACCAGTAGTAGTGGTGGTTATACTACTTCTGGTACTGGTAACTAGTGCTCTTTATACTGAGTAGTTATAAAGACGTGACATCATCAGCATCATGTCTCAGCTGAGAAGGCAGAAATATCTGGGCCAGAAGGGAAAAAAAAATCCTGCAAATGTTTATGCTGTTGTTGAACAAAGTCTTTTTGGGGAAAAAAGACAGTTTAGGATGATGTAAAACAGTTGATGGAGGACAGAAAACAGTTGTTCATCCTTTCATTTTTTTTTCTTTCTCTCACTCTGGACCAGTGTAAAGCCCACTTCTGCCAAGGAAGGCTGCTTCTTGTCAGACAAGTGCCCCCTGCTGGTAAAAATCCGAACCATAGGCATTTCAGTGCTACCAATTTTTTATAGACCCCAGATGATTTTCAGATATTTTCCATGTTGTAATACTCCAAGGCTACGAAAAATGGGGCAATAAGAGAATGCATGCAGAATGCAAATTTGTCTCAGGAAACGTGTGTCTAATCATGGAAACAAGAAACCGAGACACATGTTTTAGTCTCTCTTACAGAATCCTCCTAAAAGATGGAGGTATTGAGGGGAGGGGGTGCCAGTTCATTGTGAAACTTTTAGGTGCAAATCGTTCACTTTCTACATTTGATTGTCAAAAAGGGTTTGTTTTCTATTTGGACCCTGGTTTCAACATGGTTTGTGCCCACAACTCCAGATATTCCCTACAGGATACATGAATCACTGATGTCTTGATTAGTCCAGATAAAGAATGTAGGCCTGTCTGATGTTGTTAAGAGGTGCAGAACCAACAAAAACACAGGTCAGGGTGTAAAAGATTAACATAGCAACACGTTATAGCCCTGGATGAGCACTATTAACATGCAGGTATGTTATAGGTCCTATACATTGCAGTGCAAAACAGTTGATTACTGTCTCTCTCACAATCACTGAGAAGGACAGGGAGAGAAAATGTATAAATGGCGACAAATGGAAAAGGGTATAGAAACTTGCTTTATCCTTATAAAGTACTCTTTGGTTACAGTTCAGTGCTTATCTGGGTATCACTATCTATAGGTCCTTTCATTTGTAGTAAACGAATAAAAAAGAGCAGCGGGTCTGTGACCGAGCCCCCTCTTTCCAACTTGTGCTCTATACCAGAGAAACGTTATTTATCGCCATAATTGGAAGATAAAAAAAAATATCAGCCAGACTCACCTTCTTCCGGGGCTGCCATTTCATCATATTTGTAAACCAAAATGGAACAGCATTAAGATATTATACGAGAATGGAATGTAGATTCAAAGAAATCCAGAGCGCAAGTCATGCTGCCTCTCGACTTCCCTCAATTTTGCAGCAGATTTTCTCCAAGAAGCGATGCATGGTGATGTGCGAGTCTCAGCTTTGCGGCAATTTGAGGGGGTTGAGACAGCAGCAGTCAACACAAATCACACACCGGTTAAATCCACAGTCGAGCTCGGAGAATAAATCAGAGACGCATGTTGTCGACTGACAGTGTTTGGGGGGAGGAAAGGAAAGGTTCCTGTGCGTAAATCCAAAGTATAAGTCCGTTAGACGAACCCACTCCCTCCTCACACACTCGGCACACGCAGGATCGGCGTCTCAAGGACCAATCCCGACTGTGTGTTTGTGGAAAAATGTATTCTTAAACTTTTTCGAAACGAAGTCTAAGTAGGCTACAACACCGTTAGTCCAGACGGATAGACTGTGTCCGATCTGCTGCTCTCTTCGATCCAGAGGAAACGACAGGAAGACGGAATGTGTGCCAAAACGCAGATATATTCATCACAGTGGGTCGAATCCCGTTTTTCCAGCGATCGAAACACACTTTTCTTGGAAGTATTCGTGTTGAAACAGTCCAACAGAGCCCGGTGGAGACAGCGCGACAAGCAGGGAGATTACTTTCAGGAGGAGGAGGAGGAGGAGGAGGAAGGGGGGTAACAACCACCAAAAAAAATCCCTGGAATTTCTTGCGAGGAGCTGGAAGGATATCCTGATTCCAGCAACAGCAACAAACTGGACTACAGCTCTGTGTCTCAGATGACTTCCTTTCCCTGCGCTCCTCCAGCTTTGCACAGTTACCAGACTTGGAGCGCTAGAGCCTAGCAGCCGGGAGGAGAAGGCAGCAGGGTCATAGCGCCGCCGGACACCACGTTTAGCGCCACAGAGCTTTGCGCTTTACATTTACGCACCGAGCTGACTGACTGACGCTGCTGCCGCCCAGACAGGAGGCTGTGGTTTGGGGTGTGTGTTGCTCAAGGACACATTTCCAGGAACCAAACCTCTGACGAGTCTCTCTCTCTAGCCACATGCCACCCTGCTGTGCCAGTCCAACATGCTGCATACGCACGATACTGACCCATGGTTTGGTGGTGGAACGTCCTCGCGTGTATAGGTCCCAACTAAATTTGGTAACAAAGTGAAAGTTGTCACTTTACATTAAACTGTATTTTCAAAAGAGATTTCTATTACCACAATGCAACGTGTAGCAGGACCTAGAATAAACGTGCCATGGCCACCCATGGGCTGTTGGAACATCATGAAACCTTAACTAAATGTCCATATTTGGTTTGTTTACGTTATCTCCAGTTACATCATTACATTTTTCTAATAACATCCCTGTAAGGATTTGCTAAAATTGTTGTAAAATCTCTTACTCAAGAGCTTTACTACAGTCCAAACTCAAGACACAAAAAGAAAGGTGACAACAAGGTGCATCCGCTCTAAACACAAGCTCATCACAGTTTAAACTTGTGTTAATGAGCTAAGGGGATTCAAATAATATCACACTGCACCGACTCGCTGACTTGATATCTATAGAGGCAACAGTTCTTGATTATTTTTTGGGGAATAATAGATTGAATTCTTGCATATAAAGACACGATTCACAAAGGACGGAGAGCCTTGGACGCTGGAGACAACTAAAGCCCTGTTTGTGTACACTTTCCCCGTTTCCTCCTTCTGAGAGCAGCTGTCACATATCATATACTGTGCAATATTTTACTGCACACGGCCATCAGAGGCATAACATTGCCAAGGATTTTTGTTGGGCATTATTTGCCCGGAGCTTTTCCAAGCTTTGACTTTTTTTTTTTATCATTAAATGTGGAAGCGCGCTGAATAAAATTCAAAACAGAGGGCATGGTTCTTCTGGTAAGAAACCTCCCACCACAATCACTGCCACAGTCACAGAAGGAAAACAGCTATCAACAGTTACTACTGGTGCTGAACCCATGTTGCTGCAGCACAAAACCAAAATATGCATCGCTGGATACGTGACAGCGTTGATACAGTAACGCCATTATTGTTTATTCATGAGGAGTTATCTCAAAGTGGAAAGAAAGGGAGAGTCAGAGAAACGGTCGATACAGAAGCGAGGTGGAATCAGTTTTAACAACAAGCGTGTGATTTAAATTGGTTTAGGTTAATGGACTCTATGGAGCTGTGAGCTGGTCAATAAGCTGGCGTCTCTTCAGGGTCAGCTGGGTCCGCAGTGAACCTAAGGGTCACTCGGATAACAAAAGACGAGTAGGAGGAGGGGGGGGGGGCGAGCTGGCATATGGCCTAATGGACAAACTCCTGCTGTGCACAGGGTGTCCATGAGATAGTTGGTATGTCCACATGGGTGAGCATGAACAAAAATGCTTGTCACTACCTCCGCAGCCACAGCTGGCACCCAAGAAGAATAATGACACTCGGTGGTCAAGCGCTGTGATCGAAGCACGCATTTGTAGTCAAAGAGGTGTATATTTTGGTGTGCTTATGTGTTACTGTATCTATATTTTCTGATAGATCACCTTTATTCACATGGCCAGCTAGTGACAGACTCCTGTATTTACATCTATGTTCTCTTTCAACCACACGCTCGCACACAGACATTGAAGTCCCCGCCATCTAAAACAGGTTTGCACAAGCGATTGTTTCATAAAAGGCATGTTTGATGATCAATCAAAGGCCACTTCAGTGTGCTGTTCAGCAACAGTCTGTTCGCAGTGAAGCCTGTCATCTGGCATCTCCATACAGAAGCAGGGCTCCCTGTGCGTGCCTCTGCTTTCCCAATCAGAGCCGCACAGGAAATCAGACTCCACAGCCTTCAGAGGGAAACAAAAAACCCCCTCTTTCATTTTCCACAACTTGGAGCCGGTTTAAAAAGTTTGCGCTTCCTTTTCTTGTTCTTGCCAATCATGCCCTCAAAAATGTCTCTCCACCGTATGTTGTGATCGGGGGGGGCTGGTTTCATAAGGATGGGTTATAGAGAGTGGCCTAAAGAGTTAAGTTTTCCTCTGAATGAGACAGCTGCTGTACAAAAATAAAGACTGACTCTTGCTAGATGTTAAAATCTCGTCACCCAATAGGGCTATCTCACTACTAAGAGCTGTGTTTCCAATGTCAACTGTTTTACAACTGACAAAAAGAGGAAAACATGGCTTATGTTGTGGTTTGCTAACAATACTCTGGACTGGGCAATGTGAAGGGAAATAGTTTTTAGAGGTACGAGCAACCCTTTAGGAATGCTACTGCCAGGGCCGGCCCTGAACTTTTGGTGGCCCTAAGCAGGATTTGGTTAGGGCCCCCCCCCCCCTCATTGCAATGTGTTGCCACTTCACATGGCACTGAACCAACTTGTGTATTGTAAATATATTATTTACGCTTATATCGCTTAATGGGTAGGATCGGCTCTGGTTACTGCCATTGATTTACTTAATCACGAAATGTTCCTCGTAAAATGTCCTTGTAACGGTTACATTTTTTTTACAAGGCACATATTTTCTGAATGAACACTTAGTAGCTTGAGGTTGCAGCTCAATCAGCCACATTTTAAATTTGACTACGTATAACAAATCAGTTCCGTTTAAGATAGTCAAAAATCAGACAGCTCTGTGGAACCCGTGACGTTTTGTGTCTAACTGAAATCTGTCTTCATGAAACCATCACATCTGGTGCGGGTAATACAGTTTTGTACACAGCTGATCATTAGCCAGGATGTATCTGTCTGCTTGTCTGTTTATTAATAAGTCCACATGGTGTAAAAAGTGCATCAACCAGGGGATACAGCAGTAACAGAGGCTGTTTGGAAAAAAAATAAAACTGTCAGAAAGGTCTTTAATTAAAGGCACAATGAGAAGGATTTGTCGGTTGCGGTTTGTAAACAAAGTTGGCCCTAATAAGAAAATACAGGCAGAGGGGGGGCAGGGTCTCTGCAGATACAGACACCACCACACACTTCTAGTGGGTCATAAGTGATGACTGAGAGGGATTTTTACATTGTTTTTAAGGAATATCCGACTCATTGTGCCTTTAAAAACCCCGCCGAGGAGCAACACTCTAGAAGCTCTCCTGAATGTCTGAAGGTAATTTATTTTCACACAGGCGCTTGCTCTTAAGTCGCGACACTGGAGTGTCGCTGGGCGCTATCTGCCACCCGTTTGAATAAACAGCGGCCTTTTAATTACAAGGGCTGGAGTTTCAAGGCAATAAATTCCACAGCAAGAGCAAGGAGATATGTACCCTAATGCCACATGCATACCCTAATGCCACATGCACAGACGTGTGTACATAGCGATATGTAATGTGATACTACGCGCACACAAAACTCTTTCACAAGGTCTCACTTCTTCGTGCTTGTATGGATGAGAGCATACACATAAATAACAATAAAGAATTTAATAAAGAAAATTATTACAAAAACCATTATCGAAATGCACGACTCATAACGACGAGGGCCTTTAAAAACTCATTTATTATCATTTCCAGCATGGAAATTTATAACGGGAGAATATAATTTACAGTGTCTGACAGATTGCTTCCACTGTAAGACGTGACAGATGGATGAATCTGTTATGAAATGCTTAACAACATTATAATAATAAAAGTGTTAAACAGCGATGACACCCACCCACTCTGTTGTGCCGTACATCACCGAAAACAAATAACCCTCATCAGCATTCATTCATTCACCTCTTTTGCAGTGCTCTATTCTTGGATGATGTTGTGTCAGATTTTAGCCTGCTGTGGATCATGTGAGATGGGTGTGCACGAGTGTGTGTGTGTGTGTGTGTGTGTGTGTGTGTGTGTGTGTGTGTGTGTAAGTACATGCATGCGTGTGTCTTAGTTGGAGCTCGGTGTTGATTAAGTGTCTGGAGCCTGAGGGGGGATAATGAGAGGCTCTAATTAATGAGCCTGTGCATATCTCGGAGTCACAGGGTCCTATCTGCAGAGAACAACTCCACACGCACCCATACTCACAGCGCACACACACACCCTGGTGCACCGTAGGGATCTTTCCCTGCACTGCACAGCATTTTCTCCAGGGAAGCCCAGCTGGGAGTGTGTCACTCTGGCTGCTGTCCCTGATAAGTGTCCTCTAATAGGGATGGATGGGGGTTATGGAGCCCCGCTATGAGAAGGTCACATGCACTGACCACCCAACGTGCCCCAGAGCAAAGGCTGATGTTACGGAGCTCTGAAAACCATTCCAAATCTTATTTGTTTGCTGGGTCCTGTCCACGGGGAGCAGAGTGGCTCATCTCGAGAGAAGACTCACAAGGCAGAACACTCGCTCGCACCAGGATGAATGAGTCAGGTGTTCAGCTGGAGGCATCACTACTCGCTATGCAGTTCGATAAACAGTGTGATGATTAGGTCTTGAATGACAAAAGGTGTTTCCTAGAGTGTAAAGAATGCATATTTCTTTCTTCAATGCCCTTAATTCAACATCTGCCGGTGGGCGGGTTGCACGCTCAGTGATGTGCGCTGCAGGCAGATCACATCACACTCAACAATATTGAGCCTATCTAGAAGCACCAATTCACATGAAGTCAGGGGCAAAACATTCGCTCAGCAGCATAGAGACCTGCATGGGTTCAATCCTGGAAGTTTCTAGCAAATAGAATTGCCATTTTTACTAGTTGGAATAGGCAACGCGTTCTTATCCCATCTCGTCACTTACTGACGCTTTGTCGGAACGCTTGGCGTCACTTTACGGTCGCAATAAATACGTGCATAACGTTGTAACAAAACCACTTACTTAGGTTTAGGAAAAAACATCATTGTTGGGCTTAAAATTACTACGTTTGTAAAGTGAAAGTGAAACTTGAGGTTGTGACTACGAGACACGAACAAACAGCTGCTTGTAAAGTGAAAGTGAAACTTGAGGTTGTGACTACAAGACATGAACAAACAGCTGCTTGTAAAGTGAAAGTGAAACTTAACGCACGAGACTCAAACAGCGGTCTCCTGGATGAAAGCCCTGTGTTTGTTGGACCCATCCACCAACCCTCCCGCTCTCCCTGGGCGGGAGGGTTTTTTTGCCCTTTAAACTACATCACCACATTCCCGGAGCACTTTCTCTGAGCATTTCATACTGTCATAGATGGGTTTACAGTACATTGTCGTTACTCGAAAGGCCGTTGTATCTCATACAGGCGCTAAAGAGTGCCTTGTGTGTCAGCTTTTACACACCGAGGGATGCATCAGTATTTTACGCCCTGGGAAAGAGAATGGGCTGGAATAGGAGACGCCTGTTAAATTAAGTGTCTGAATGTGTATAAAAGGAGGCACATGGCTGTCCAAAAAATGTCAAAACACACATGAAGTCAACAAATAATTGCACCAGAATAGTTGTATACTGGAACTGGAACAACAACAAAGCATCTATCACTAAATGTCTAAATGTGTCACTTTCACACAAAACTTTACCTCATTATAAGTAAGCGCTTTCAATTACCCACATCATGTGCTTATTCTGCTTCATTACATCTGACAAAAGAATTACTGTCCTTTTGTTATGAAGCATTTTTTTTTTTTTTTAAACTACTTAACAGATTTTAGTGACATTTGGAGGAAAGTTAGACCACAAGCCAAGGAAATTGCCACCATTTATCCATTTGTGAAGTGAGTGAGTGGATCCAACACACCCATTTCCACCAATACACACTGCCCACAACTGTCATTCAGTTTTTACCAGATTGGTAATATAATTGAATGAGCCTGGCGATTAGTAAAAACAAGTGTGAATGGTACACAATAAAGGGATGCTATAATAACTGTATAAATATATGGATTTTGGCTCCTACGTCCCTGACTGCTAATCACAAGACAAAAACTGCCAGGTCTCATGTGTGAATTGGAGTTAATTTGTGATGTGTTGCATACATCTACATAAAGAACATCCATGCATGCATACACCCAAACATTCACAGACATTTGTACTGAGGCCCCCGGAGTGTAAATGTTTTTTTCCTGATGCACCCAAAAGCTCATCTTTAGTCGCACAGAGAAAACATTTAACACCGTTATCTGTATTCTGTAAAGTGTGTGATAATGAAAATGTTATTGAAAGCTTTTCCTTTTGAGACATTATAATGTTTAATCAATGATTCTTCACACAGCGTGATAAAGGCATATGATTATGATCTTTTTATTCTCTTTAAGTCCCACCTCCTAATTTTCTTTTCTTTTCTTTTTTCTTCTCCCAATTACACTAATGAAGAAGGGCTTGTTTATCCCCTGGAGACGCTCGACAGTAGATTTGTGCGAAGACATTATGCAAAGGGAAGGACCATTTGCTTTAGAGAAGTGTTTAATAATTCAGCGGTCTTGGACATGGATGAAACAGGCTCCAGCATATTGTTTTAATCAGGGCCGGCAGTAAAATAGGCGCTGGGGTTTGACGTCTGTGGCAGGATCAATAATAACAGCGTTGCCACATACTCCGACGCATGAGACAGAGATGCTGTGTGTGGTCCTCCTCCGTCTATGTGCTAAACATAGAGACGGAGCAGGACAATGTATTCAGATGTGTGTTGTGTCTATCTGTTTCCACGAATGCAAATACACACACGCGCACACATTAAAACACACAAAATCATGCTGCGGTCAGACCCACCCATCTCTGGTCCCTCATTTAGAAAAACCCCAAAACCAAACTCATACCTCTCTTTTTCAATTACCTTTCTTCCCACCATCGTCACCACACCAAATCTATCTAAATTCTCCCACAGTCTCTTTTTTTCCCTTTCTCTCTCTCTCTCTCTCTCTCTCTCTCATATCAAATGTATCCATGTGTTACCATCACAAACACACACCCCCACACACATGCACACTCAAGTCACACACACCACAATCTGGTAATCATAATAAGCACATTAAAGCCACAATTTATGACTGATGACCTCTTCAACAGACTACAACAATTAATAGCGCCATTTTTTTTAACTACTTCTTCTGAGATCCTCTGTAGCTTCTCGTCTGGTTACCGCGGTTGTTAAAATGCAGATTTGTAAAAAGCTAAGCGGGGCTGAGCCAAAGCCAGACCAGATACTGTGGCTTTCGCTTCAACAAAACATTTTTTTCCTTCGATGATCAGGCTATAATACCTTAATACTTACGGCTTATTATGCCAACGACAGCTCTGCCTGCCCTTACTAATCTAACACTGTGAGAGCGCATGTGAATTAACCCTTCGGAAGTGGAGAGGGAGGATTCAGTAATGACTCCCTTTGCGGAGTGAGAAAAGGAAATGAACACAAAGTTGTGGTACAGTAAATACTGTAGCGTGAAGCCAGCGGGTACCTGTAGTTTCTGGTCACTGTTGTGAAGGGATTAGGCCAGTCTACTTCTTAAATCACTCTGACTTCAGATCAAAGGGGTTAAAGCAGGATTAGGATTAATCTGCCTTGGTAGAACAGGTGTTAATCCCTTAAATTAGCCATGTAGCACAGGCAGGCCTCTCTTTCATCTCAACACCTGACTGCTGGGCTTGAATACGGAGAGCTCAGTTACAGGAAAGCGGCGCTGTTGTTAGTTTTCCTCCCTCGCCCTGACCGCTCTGATAACAGGCCCCGCTCTCATGTATCAGCAAAGATGACTTCATTTGCATGCAGCCGGCGTTTTGAGAGCGGCTGAGTCAAACAGCTGTGCTCTCTGCCTCCTTTGAAACGAGGGTTACGTAAAGCATACTACTATGATTTGCCGTGTTAACGAGTGCCTTACAGGATATCCTCGGGGCAAGGTGCAGCTAAGACTTGACCAGAAATAAAGCAGCTTGTGTTATTGATACACATCGTGTATCAGAGGCTCAGGAGGTGATGCAGCAGAAGAAGGAAGTCGTAGCGGGGGTTTGACTCCGCTCCAAGGACAGCAACGCTCCCAGTCCTTTCCTATCAAACTCCTCAACACATGCTGCCTCTCACCCCCACCAGCGTCCTCCCCTGCTGTCAAACCTCCTTGTCATCGGTTTTCTCCTCGAATCATCTTCACCCCCACTCCGGCTCAGCCTCCTGTCAGCTGGGAGTCCGCAGTGAAACTGTGTAAGAGCGCTGGGACAAACCTGTGACTCCAAGTCTACGCTAAAGCTACAGCAGAAAAAAAAATCCAGGTGTCGCTTCACCTGTCTGAATGCTAAAGACGGCTAATTAGCATCTTTTTGACCGTGGGGGGAGTTACAGTGGCAGTGAAGCCGCTTCCCACAGAGCTCCTGTCCTGCTGCCACAGTCACCAGTTTGGCCAGTGGGTTTGCCCCAGTCCGAGTCCCCAGTCCCGGGCTAGACCCGGCCATCTGGCTGGCCTGGTAACAGCCGGCCCCCCCTCTCCCCTGCTGGCCTGCTGCAGACAGGAAGACGACCCAAGGAAGGTCAGGCCACCCTACGATGGCCAGGAAGAGAGAGAGAGAGAGAGAGAGAGAGAGAGAGAGAGAGAGAGAGAGAGAGAGAGAGAGAGAGAGAGAGAGAGAGAGAGAGAGAGAGAGAGAGAGAGAGAGAGAGAGAGAGAGAGAGAGAGAGAGAAAGAGAGAGAGAGAGAGCAGTGGATATAGTAGTAGTGAGAGGGGAGGAGGAGTGACAGACAGACTAATGGATGAGAAAGAAAGTAAGAGAGACTGTAAGAGACAGAAAGGACACTGCTTCCTTTAAGCTGCCACCCTCAGCGTGACTCAATGACTGATGAATCCTTCTGCCTTTGCCTCCACAGTGTGTGTGTGTGTGTGTGTGTGTGTGTGTGTGTGTGTGTGTGTGTGTGTGTGTGTGTGTACTGTATGTGAGCATGTGTGCACGCATGAATACAATCCCGCTTTTCTCAAACAGATCATGACAGCTCACAGCCGGAACGAAAGCTTCATTTACCCACAATTCAGCAGTAATTCTCCGATCCACAGCAGGACTTCCAGTATAGATGACCATTTGGAAGGTCATTAGAAAATGGGGTTAAAAAAGCCCACAGGAGAGGGTTTTTTTTTTCTTTTCCGTGCTACAATGTGAACAGCGGAGTAATTATATTGACATTACTATGACACTGTAAAGAATATGAATGTGCTTAATCTGGGATCATCCTCGAAATAAGGTGGTGAAATAAAAATGTGAATCACGCCGCCCGCTGGGTTTGTTCCATCCCAGCAGGGTATCGTTCTCTTCATCTTCAATCCCAGTTCATGTTGGAGAGCGAGAAGCACGCAGACATAGCATAATTTGGTGCTGGTTGAGAAGTTAAGACATATTATTTAATGTGTTGCGTAATGTGCAAAAACAGTGCTTTCTGGCTTTTTTTTTTAAATTGCAATACATCTTTATATACTGGATTTCATCAGGCAAATCTTCGCTCTACAAATGAAAATCCTCCTAATACATGAGGATGATGTTCTTTCATAAATATTAATGCAATAATTGGTTAATTGTTAAATTTTGATCAGGGCTAAAAGACTTAATACTCACAAATACTTAGCAGAGCTCCCTGCGGTGGAAAATCGAATGCAGCCTTGAACCAAGCTTTAAACATTTATAAATAAAAAATCCAGTAAGATATTTTGCTCAAATGAACTTAATCTAAAAATATGTTTCTTCAGACACAAAATGTCTACATTTACATTTCTAAAGTGCCTCTTAAACATCTACTGTACTACACTTACTGATCTTATAAATGAGGTTATGTTTACACTCCGGTTAGTCAAAAATATCTCAAAAACATCAGTGAATTTACACAAAATTCTGTGCCCAGATTGATGCAATTTTAGTAGTTCACCAATATGTTTTTTAGCCATTGTGTTTAAATAAACAGACAGAAATTTGCTTCCATATCTTTAGGGAATATGTTCATGGTCAAAAAAATCCCAAAACTGAGATAGTTTTAGCCATTGTTTTTTAGCCATTGTGTTTAAATAAACAGACAGAAATTTGCTTCCATATCTTTAGGGAATATGTTCATGGTCAAAAAAATCCCAAAACTGAGATAGTTTTAGTTAGTTATTAAGTGTTAGCAGAGGTTTCTGTCCTTCCAGTGTCTTCTTCATTGACATGTTGACCTTCACAGGTCTGACAGCTGAGGAAGAATACTTCCCTGACACTCTTTGCCTGATATTGTCTGAGTAAATGCAAATTTAAGCGTGAAGCGGCGGTGCAGTTCAGAGAAGCACACATCAGCAATTTTGAGTGTAGGTTAGTCTCTCTCTGACCCTCATTCTTTCTCCACTCTCAGTCTCTCCATCTCTGTCTCACAGTCTCCTTCCCCCTCCCCAGTGCCGGCCAGGACTTCTCTGTCCTTCATCCTCATTCTATTTCATGCCTCGTCCTTCTCTTGCTCGGTCCTCATCCATCACCACCCGCACCCTGCGCCGCACACCCGCTCCTCCCTCCCTCCGGTATCCAGCGCGGCCAGAAACAGATACAGCCTTCACTGGGCCTCAGTGCTGACACACTCCTCTGTGACTCATCACTCCATCGGACTCAATTTGGCATTCATCACATCACAACATCTCCATCACCGGCCGACTGAGACGCATCAAGAAAAACAGCGACTTCAATCAGCCATATTTTATTCCCTAACTATGTCATGCCCTTTTGTCGGAGCACTTAATAAAAATTTGTGGCAACTCGTAACCAAAGGCTACGCGATATTAAGATGCATGCAGCGGTGCTTAATGTGACAGTGGCCTATTTTCTGGATTTATTATTAGCTTAGAATTGAATCACTTCATGGAGTTGAGTCATGACCAGGTGATAAACACAAGTGACAAGAGTTGAACGGTGACCATAAACATCTTAGCGGGTGTTCAGGATGAAAACAGCACCGCTTTACAAAAACACAAGAGGCTGCGTCACGGCTTCGGTATTTTTCACACCAGCTAGGTCATAAGACGTGACAAAAATGTTTATACCTGTTCTGATTGCCCACATTTGAAGGAAAAATCATTACTGCCACCCTGATCTTTTTTTTTTAATATCCATTTTTAACTTCTGCATTTCTTCTTCTGTGGTGTCCAAGCAATGAACCTTACAAATAGAGATGGCGGCTTGCACTTCTCAGGTCTCTTCTCAAAGGCATTGTTGCACCAGGTTGCCCAGAAGGAAAAATAGAAGTTACTTAATGTAACTCCAGTTCTATGAGTGCGAGAACTGCAAGGACAGGAAGAGGGAGTGAGACACGACCAATGCAGCGCAGCGATGACGCAGACATTTCATACACCAGACGTCTATAACGCAGACCTGCCGATGCGCATTGGACCTGTTCATATGAGTCAGCCGTCACTAGGTCACTGTTAGTAGAGAATCCAGTCTGCAGTGTAGTTCATACACTTCACTGATAAACCAGAGAATTGTACAGTAACATTGGGCTTCACGATTAAAGAATGTTTTTGTATCACAACTTAACCATAGACATATGGACATAGTCTCCGTGACGTCACCCGTAGGTTTCTTAAGAGCCGTAGTGAAACTCAAAGTGGCTCCGGCCGTCGCCATCTTGGCAGTGGCGACACGGCCTAATTCACGGCTAATCCAAAAATGGGCAAAGAGGTGGATCGTAGGTAGAGCTGAGGTGGGCCTGGGTGACGCAACAGAGCAGACCGCTAGCACCCTTGTACAGCACCCACCTAAAACTTTAAGCGTTAATATAATTTAAACGGTGAGTTATATAAAAATTCACCCCCCGTGCAGTTGTCATGAAAGGGGAAATTAGCTATAGAGTTAAAAAAAAAAGAAAAGAAAAAAGTTTTTGTACCAGGCTGTAAACATATTTCTGCTGTAAACTTGGGCATTTTAACATGGGGGGTCTATGTTGATTGACTTCCTTTTGGAGCCTCAAGTAGCCATTTGAAGCACTGTAGTTTTTGGCACTTCCGCGTTGGCTTCATTTCTCACCAACGGAGGTTGCCGCTTGGTCTACACTTCAACTGTTTTTTTTTTGCTAGAGCCCGCTGAGTCAGGACTCGCGCTCTGCCAACACAGTGGCATCACTGAAACGAATAAAGATGCAACGTTGTTCGACGCAGCGATATTGTCAAACTAAACACGTTCTTATTTGGTTCTTATAACAGGCTGTAGAAGCTGAACGTCTCTTCAACTTTAATCATCCCATTTGTTTTGGGTCAGACTTTGAGTTCACAGGTGCCAGAAAACACGAATACAAGAATACCAGGTTTCAGAGAACCAAAATCCCAGTGGAGCCCATCTACTGCCCTTCCCTGTCAACAAGCCTCGCCTCAGGACCGTTTGATGTGGTTGTAGAAAAAGGCCGAGGGATGATGTAATGCTGGTGAAAGCTTGAGTTTGAGAGTTGCCGAGTTTCCACGTCGCGTCCCAACTGCAGCTTCCCACACCCCAGCACCTCTCAAAGGGGCTGGGCATCCCTCAAAACTCCCCACCCCCCCCCGGAGGAGCACAACAGATGTGTAGATGCTCTGTGTGCATCAATCATCCATTGTCTTTCATCACGCTCACTGCACACAGTGTGTGGTCCGTGTGAAGATAAGCAAAATGACGTAATGCACAAGAGCAAACAACTATAATCTCATACTTTGTGGACTGCATGGATTCTATATATAGCTAGAACGCAGTCCCACAAACATCTCAAAGGACGATTTGCGAAAGCTTCACGTTTGTGTTTTGCTAATGGCAGAATACATAAATAATGAATAAAAGAAAGATCAGAAAATCTACCTCCCTCGGTACCAGACTCGATCTGATAACGTATGGGAAGCCACAGTTTAGCATCAGGATTTGAGCACCTTTGATCAATTTCAGTGCGTAGCGAAAACTACAAGCTGCTCAACAGTGTGTAAATCACTGTCTGGGCTTCACAACCCACACTGACTAAAAAAAAAAACACACGCAAGTAGACTGCATTAAGAGTGGATTATGTGCTCATTAACGTGGACGCAAAATGTATTAACACTTAGAGATGAAACAAAAGGTACGATAACCAGCATCAATTGAGAGGTGCGATGCTCATTTACACCTTCCGCTCAGGGAAGAGCGCTCCACAAAAGGCTGAGCAGAAGTGGTGCTTGAGGTGCGATTACTACAGTAAATGGCATCTCAACAAGAAGTGGATTTAGGGATAAAAGAAGTGGATTTTCCCATCAACTGTATTCCCTATTCAGGCGTTTCTGTTCAGTTGGCTTTATCAGAAACCCTCTGAACCGGAGAGAAATGTGAGCAGCATAGAGGCAGATTTGGGGGGAGAGGAGCTGATGCTTTCACACCGACGCTCAAACGGTGATATCTGAGAACGCAAACTCGCGTTACACTTCTCGAATCTGACAAGTGACTCCCGGCTGTGAAAGCTTTCAGTGTTAAGTGTTCTATCTTCATAAGTCTGTAGCGATTATTACTGAGGCATAAAGGGCTGCTTGTGAGCATGAAAGTTGCGACTGCTTGGGTGACTCTTTAAGGGAACAGTGTGGACGTCCTGGGCACGACTGTACTGACGAGGAGAGCTGAAGGTGAGGAAGAAAATCTGCGAGATTGTTCTTGAGCTGCTGAGAGGAGAAAATACTTTCTGGAGCTCAGGGTGAATTGTTAATGTATTCAACAAAGTCCTGGCTGTTCGGTGAACGCTCTGCCAGGTTGCATTAGCGTCTGTGTGTCAGTGTGCATGCAGGTGAACTGTCGTTAGCTCACACTGGATGTGTGCGTAACAAAAAGGTATAAAGGAGGAGAGCGGTAATGTGATAGGCATGTCATTATCACCTGAAGTTTTGATGCACCAGAGGTGGAGCTGCATCTGAGGTTTTTCTTGCTATGCAGATCCACACAGTTCTCTAAAGAGGATAACTGGCTTTGCAGCACTATCAGCCCATCCAGATGGTATACAGGGCAGCTTTGACAGTCCAGAACAAGCTCTCCAGCTGCTCTGCCACCCCCAAATCTCCCTGACCTAAATCTGCTCCTGCTTCTACCCAAGCAGAGAAGGGAGCTAAAGAATGGACACCTTCAAATATCACATTTTACACAGCGTTTTGATATCGTTTTGCTAAACGCGGCCCTTCAGTTCATCAAGATTTTTCTCTGTTTTTTTTGATTTTCCGTTCACAGTGGAGGCATGCGAGAAAAACAACATTTTCTTTGAGGATTCAAGGTAACACGCGGTGAGTAATTGATGTACAAATGGTCCTTTTGTGGGTGAAGTATTCCTTTAAAAATCTTCCTACTTCACATTCACACGGTCACCTACATCAACACCTTCCTCCTTGCAGTGTGAGAACAGTTCTCGATCTTGATCAATGTGCAGCTCTACTGCAGCAGTTTGAGGTTAGGTGTTTTACTAAAGGGCACCTCTGTGGCAGCTGCTACTGTGAGCGAGGGGAGAATACTACTCATTCACAACGTGAAAAAAGTAAAAGTAAAAAGAAACAGTCTTGAATTAATAATCTAATATTTATTGGCAAGAGACCGAC
Source organism: Sebastolobus alascanus (assembly GCA_916701645.2). Lineage (NCBI taxonomy): Eukaryota > Metazoa > Chordata > Actinopteri > Perciformes > Sebastidae > Sebastolobus > Sebastolobus alascanus. The sequence goes on from CAKAOJ020000218.1 coordinate 426,523, forward strand.
ACCCATTCTGAATCTAAGAAACAATCCCCCCCCCCACATGTCACAGAGAAAAAAAGAAAAAAAATCTGCGCTCACGATTTAATTAATCTGTGCTCCTTAAATTAGTAATTTCTGCGTACAATTTAATAATTTGTGCACTCGAATTAATAATTTATGCATGAGATTTAGCATATCTTATCACCTTCATACCGTTAGTCGTTCTTGTGTGTATCCTTCACACTCTCATTACGCATTGCTTGCATTTTATCCTTTATATTTTGAACTTGGACTGAGATACGTGGGTATACTTCAAATTTTGACACAACGTTGTGTTTTTCGTTTGAGATCCCTGAAAATGTATTTCACAGGATAATAGATTGTTTCAAAACTTTGATGATATTACTGATATCATCCAGTTCATAAAAAGTCAGCTTCCCGGGTTCTGGAGTGACGTCATAAATATCTTCTTCATCATTTTCTTCAAACGTTTGACTGACTGAATGCGCCAAAGGTGTTTGCTGCCCTCTACAAGAGGGAGAGAGACAGAATATATAATAAACTGAGAGCATGAATTATTAAATTGTGCTTTTTCTCCACGACTTATGTAATTAAACATCTCTTTGTCAACAGTCAGTGTCTAATCATCACAAACTGTTTGGATATTTTCCAAAAGGTCAAGTCAGTTGTTTTGTTTGAATCTGTAAAGAGTCAAAAGATACAAAACATATTTTTAAGGGCAGCTAATCACGCCAAGTTAGCTATAAAGTCCAGGTCTATTATGGGTGAAATGCTAATTACATTCTTTGAACAGACCTGGCTCCTGGTGTAACACTACTAAATTTGTGCTCAGAGGGCAGCATTTTAATTTCAAAGTCGTGATGAATGTAGGTGCAAATTATAACGTGCCGTGGTCTCAAAATACTACAAATGACCCAGTCAAGGAGAACGCCGAGCGAATGTGTCAAGATATATTAGAAGCCTCCATCTTACCGGCACTGCCATCTGACAAACACATGCCTGGCATGGAGCCCAGAGGAGAAGGAAAGACAACAGATGCCATCCAAAGCACACCATCCCTCCTATATGAGCTTGGCTAGGATACATTTAAAAAAAAAAAAAAAAGAGTGCACCCCAAGAGAACAAACCCAAACCATGCTTCACCTAGTTTGCCACGGTTTAACCAAAGCTCTGCATACAAGCCCAAACGCCGACTGTACACAAGGTATTTCGGTGCTCAAGTCTCATCGCAAACACATACAGGAAGATGGTATTTCTGTCACCTGCCTCCTCACCCATGGAGCCAAAAAGAGGTTCCTGAGAGCATTATTAAGAGGGACTACAAGGGAACTTCAAAGCTCTATTCCAGCACAGTTTGGTGGGTGGAGACTGTGTAAATTAAACCATATGTTGTTATGAGGCCAATGCACAGAGTCCAAAAGGTAAAAAACATACACATGGTTATACTTTCCATAGCATCATTTAGTTTAATTCAGTTCAATGTTTGACTAACCGAATCGAACAGAGATGCACGAGATACGGAAAGATTCCACTGAGAGAGATACGATACGCCGCCTCGATTGTTATTCTGCACACTTAATGAAACGGCTCTTTCTATGTGGTCTAATTTTTCCACTCACAATGTTCTGGTCGTGCAACAAAAACAGTATAATGGGACGCCAGCTTCAGCAACTCCACCAGAAAATAGGCAGTTTTCAAGTATGAAACACAAATGTCATCTTGGCTGCTGAAAATCATTTTAACACTCACCCCCCACTGAAATGTGGAGTACTTTCAAATTGAAAATGGCGAGAAGCAGAGCAGCTTCATTCGGCCGCCGCAATCCTGTGCAAATTAAGAGAAGTGGCGATGTGCAATTACCACCCCGATAGCCAGTTCAATAGCCACAATCGCACACGGTCGTAGCTGTCACTTCTCAACAGAGGCCGCCTCTGGAGGTCCACATCTGCAAAGACGGGACAGATGAAGCAAGGAGGGTAATTTTTAAAAAGCCCCTGTGGGCTGACATAAGGCAGTTAATACACGGTGGGGGATAAAAACCACCGTTGGAGAAACTCTATTGATGTGTTTGACAGTGGCATCTGGGCTAATATTGATCAGCTATTGACTGCAGCCCCCTTTCCCACCGCTTTTTTTTTTTTTAACAGCCGTTCAAAGCGCTGCTTATAATTGCACACACACAGAGGAGAACAATACAAGGCATACTGACAACTCAAAAGGACGTGTTCTCAACAGACACACGGGCCTCCATTGTGAGAAAACATTGATTATGAAGCTATAGCACAAATACTGTGCATCTCTACAGAGGGGGAAAATGAAAGAAATGTGTCTACAGCAGCAGCAGCAGCAGCCTCACCACTGGATCATCAATGGTCCACATCAACTAACCCATCTACAAAACCCTCTCAACACAGACGGAGATACAGTAGGCACACAGTATTGCGAATAAAGTGCTTTCTCAGTGGATGGTTGAAAGCACACACACACACAGTGCCTCCTGCTGGGTAGCAGCTGAAACCCCTCCCTGGTGCGCCAGCCTCACAGAACAGAGAGAAAGACAGAGCTACCCGGGGACAAGCACGCCTTTCACATTACTATTCATATATCTGTTCTGCAAGCTAATACCCTGAACCCAGAAGGAAATATAATGTAGCTGTACAGCAAGGCACTGCCCCACATATCTCTCGCTCGGTCTCACTCAATCTTGTCCTCTTCCTCTCCATCAGGACCCTCGCATACGCACACTTCGCCGTCGGTGCACTCACTGCTCACCTCTCGAGGCACGAGGTTTTTCAACGGGAGACCGAAGGCTCGCCAAATGGCGCGTGAAATAAAATAGTGACACACGCCCCGATGAAACCTAATAAGACATCACATTACAGAGATGAGAAACTATATGATTACCATGGCAACTGTGAGGCGCACAGCCAGAGGGCTGGCTGGCTGACAAGAAGAAGAAAAGGGTGGAGGAGAAAAGGATGGAGAAAAGGCGAACAGGAAAGAGGAGGGTTGTAAAGAAATGTGCATGAATGTAGTAGTGGATAGAACTGAGGGGGGGGGGGGGGGATATTGACATCTTCTCCACCCCTGAGTGATAAGTGTGTAAAAGACAGCGTTAACAGCCAGTCTCTTCTGTCTGTGCTGTCACATGATAACGCTCCAGTTCACTATTTCTCCTTGACACTGTCAATGCTAACCGCTAATTAGCGCAGAGCATAATTCCACTAGAACCCACTGCCACTCTCAAGCAAGCTCCTGATGAGTGGCAGGATTAATTGCCGTGCTAAGCTCAGATGACCCCCCCCCCCCTCAAATGGAGCTTCCACTGGACCAAAAGCTACGACTTTATGTGTGAGCAAATGTCAAAGTAAGAGAGAAAAGTGACGGCTCCTTTACCGCACATCTTATCTGTGTTTTAGTAATTGGGCCGTGTTCATGAGGCACTGAAACATTAAAAACCCCATCTGTGCTCCAACATTTGCTTCGTTCATTATCTTATTCAAATGTGTCAAGAGTAGTCTTTAAAAAAGAGAGCGCTGAGCAAGATTCGGATGTGCTGAAACTGCAGTAATGTAGAATAATTTTGTGCACGCTGCCCGTGAAGAAACGCCGACTGAGCGTCTGTGAAATCCCAGCCTTTCAGTGGCAGCTGCGAGCAGTCTGGGGGAGCGAGGGGGCTGCAGTGTGGACGGCGTAATTTTTGAGCATCTGGAGCAGCAGGCAGCGCTATACGCCGCCTACAAGCCGCCAGATCAGAGTGGCACTGCCAACACAGAAAACCACTACCCTGTTTATTTCCAAACCAGCTGGTAAAGGAACAGGAGGTTGGATAAGGTGGCCGAGTCATTCACGGGCTGAACAATGAGTGGAAGGTGAGAATCGGTGTGAAATGTGAAAGAGAGTGAAAAAGGGCTGAGTGTGGAGGTGGTAGCAAACACACTGAGGTCTTTTCCATTCAGTTACAGGAAGCCAAACACAATGGGCAAGTTAGTGGTAGGAGAGGAAATGAATGAAAATCTAAAATGAGGTGCTCAGAGTGTATGTGGAGTACAGTGCACTGAAACTGGGCAGGCTAGAAGAGAAATAGAGGTTTGAATAATTTATCGTGGTAATACAGCCTAATGTGACTAATCAAAATGCTGCAGCACTGGGCAGTCTGTGGGCCAAAGTGGCCGATATATTACATCGCTGACCAATCCAAAATCACACAAGCTGGATGATAAAAAAAAAAAATCCAAAGCTACTATTTAATTCATTGATATTTTAAATAATTAAGCAGACTATCTGGTGCTACATCGCTGTAGGGGCGGCAGCACATGATGCTTTGGCCTCCACGAAAGAGATGCAAAGTGCCAGCGTTTAAAGCCGTTAACATGACGGACGGCTGGATATGGAGGGGCTGGCGGGCGTGTGAGAGTGTCTGTCTCCGCGTGCATTGCATTACCCCACGTCAACAGTCTACGGGGCTAAAACAAATATGAGGCACATGCAAATGAAGCAAGACGCCGAAAGGACCCGAGGTAAAGCAGCAACGCTGTTTGGTGCAAAAGAGTTTAATATGTATGCAAAAAAAAATGTTTACCGTGCAGATAATGAATTTCAGATGAGGTCACAACGCGTTGCTGTGAAATGCATTATTGGCAGGGTAATGAAATTCAATTAAGAATACGAATGGCACAAATGTAGAGAATGAGGAAATGCTGTACAATCTGTTTTTTTTATTAAGAATTGCGTGACACGACATTGACCTCAGTGTACACAAATAATGCCATTATCAGTTAAGGCAATTCTACAGATAACTCTACCTAAATTCAGCTCTATTACCTGGGAAACCTCATCAACAATAAAATATTAGAGTTAGATTGAATGTTTGGATTCGAATAAATAAGAAACATCACTGGGAAGATGTACAGAATGATATAAAAACCTAAAAAATAAATAATAATAATAATGAATCCACCTTTTAAATACCACAGTTGATAGAATCAAGCAAGTCACAAAACAGGTTAAGCCAAATGACTCCGGTGTGTTCATCTCAACACTGAGACACATGATCTTCTCTCCACATATGCTAGAGAGTGTAAACTTATTGCTGAAACAATTCTTATGTTGCATCACGAAGTGAGCAAAATTGTCCGTGGTGATATCAGCCGCAGAGAATTGCTCTGTTACTGTACAGTTCATTCAGTGACTCTATATTACACTCCCTGTTTGCATCAGCTTTTTGATCATCCCTCTCAGCATGTTGCATGATTCTGCTTCTAGCATAAGAGGGCAGAAGCTTAGGTATCTCCTAACAAGCACAACATGTCAAACAAACTCAAAGAACATCCTGTCAAAAATAATTAATTATTGTGAAGCATCTTCAAAGTGATTGTGACTGGAATCTTTTGGTGGGAGTATTTGACTTCAGCTCGTACAAAAAGAAATCCTCAAAGCAATCACACGGTTTTATAATAATGATTTCAGAGTAGGCAGTTTCCCCTTCACCAGTTTTAAACCTGCAGTTTTGCATATTGTTTGTGTGATGTTCAATTTTTCGGAGGTTGTAGCGGGCTCAGTTTTAAAACTAGAGTGAAGATGGCATCATATGAAACTAGAAAACCTAAGGAATCCATTGGTACCAACCAATATCATACTAGCTTGTCGCAAAGGAGGCTAAATAAAGCTGCAAACTTGAAAAACTGGCATGGCCATTTTCAAAGGGGTCCCTTGACCTCTGACCTCAAGATATGTGAATGAAAATGGGTTCTATGGGTACCCACGAGTCTCCCCTTTACAGACGTGCCCACTTTATGATAATCACATACAGTTTGGGGCAAGTCATAGTCAAGTCAGCACACTGACACACTGACAGCTGTTGTTGCCTGTTGGGTTGCAGTTTTCCATGTAATGATTTGAGCATATTTTTTTATGATAAATGCAGAACCTATATTGCAGTTCCAATAATAAATATACACATATATTTGCCCGTTCCCATGTTGAGAAGGGTATTAATTACTTGACAAATCTCCCTTTAAGGTATATTTTGAACAGATAATAAATGTGTGATTAATTTGTGTTTAATCACGATTAATCATTAATAACTATGGACGATCATGCGATTAATTGCAATTAAATACTTCAATCGATTGACAGCCCTATTGCAAACCTTCCGCTCACTGCAACCAACCCTGTCTATGACTAAATGAACATAAATATGTCAAACAAGTCAAATCTTTAGGATTTTAAGTCTGAAGTCAGTCTCGTAGCAGTCGGGTCCACGTCAGGTCTCAAATCCTAATTGTTGTGACTTCTGTCTGAGTTAAAGGTGCCGAAACAAAGTTTCTGTTTACATTCGGTATTACTCACCAAAACGCACTGTGTATAACCTTGAGGTCAAAAAAACATGTTGAATGCATTTCCTTCCTCCTACTGTAAAACATCTGCAGAGCCGATATTTAAGTTTGAAACCTCCGTGTTTACTTGTGAGCAGTCTTCTTCTTCACTGCCTTTGCTGGGACATTGCTGCATTTCTTGGTGCGTTACCGCCACCTGTAGATCAGTGGAATAATGTGAAACCATTGCATCCATGTGTATCCCGTCACCTGTGTGCTCGAGCAAACAAAACGTGGGACCCACACATAAGACATTGCTCTGTAGTGCTTCTAGTGGTCAAAAACTCCACAGGGTACCTTTAAGTTGGTGTAGGCATACGTGTGTGTGTGTGTGTGTGTGTGTGTGTGTGTACTGCCTAACAGGCCCGGCTGCACTAGACTCAAGGGTACTTTAAAATGAGATGCAATCCACTACGGGGTCTCTACATAAGCATCGTTCAGAAAAACAAGAACCAAGTACACATATTGCAGATGAGCTCTCCAAGTTCACACACACACACACACACACACACACACACACACACACACACACACACACACACACACACACACACACACACACACACACACACACAGATAAGGAAGCAGCCTTGCAACTGAGAGCTTTTAAGTAAGAGAATCAAGATGGGTCTCCGGAAAAAAAGGTCCTGCACTCCATCAATAATTCATAGGCTTGGTTATTTACTTTTGCTGGGGTGCTAACACCAGTTCATCATTCAGAAATGGCCAAGGCTCCGCTGCATTTAAAGGAAAGAGAGAGAGAGAAGGAGGAAAAAGTGTAGGCGCAGTCCAAGATGAATAGGAATAAGACGGAGACCATTTTCAAGACAAAATACCGTATTTAATCACTCTAGAGGATCACTGATAGCACCGATTCTTCCGAGCATACTCAAGCTGCTCGCCTGCTTCCACCCTGGGGCCAAACCACGCTATATTCTGATATATGTACTATGAAATTATGAGGTCCATACGCAATAATACGACGCTATGATGCTGCTGCTCGGAAGACATATTACGAGTCTTGCTCCACGGCGAAGTGTAGCGGCAGAAGAGAGATGTGACACGGACAGAAGCCATGACAGTATATTGAAGAGGCAGGTAGGAGAGCGAGTAGCGTGGGGGGCGAGTCATTCCCCAGCAGGCTGAGATGGGAGTAGAAAAAGCTTTTTTTAAACACTTGACTGGAGCCGAGTGCGTCGTGCCATGTTTAAGGGTCATCTCAACCAGACCCCTTCTTTGTACTGGTGTCATCACTCTCCATTTCACACCGCCTGTCATTCTGGCACCGCTGTGACTCAGTGTTTGAACACCATGGAGGCTCGTGATCTGACTGGTTGAACATGATGTTCTCGTGCATGACCGCATATACAGAAAGGCCGAGAGCTTAACGTATGAGTAATGTGCACATGTACCTGCATTTATTTGTACTTTACATGCAGGCAAGAAAGGAACTGAGGAAAAAAAAACAGAGTTTAAAGACAGGATTTTGTATTATGGAGTCGGTGGTCTCTATTTCCTTGTTGGCACTAGGCAGGTTGATTCCTGCCAGCTGTGATGGGAACAAGGCATGTTTTTAATGGCCTGCACCTTTGGGTGAAGTGGCACAGCTAAGGATGCGTTTATGCAGTGCATTTGGCAAAGTTTAATTTTGGCATACAATTGTAACTTCACTTCCACTCACAAAGACCATCTCATCCAATCTAGGGCACACGGGAACATCGATTCAAATGGATTTTTACTGCCGTAAGTACAGTTTACTTGATATAATTTCGCATAATGCCACAATCTAAATCGCCTACTTCATTTTGAAAAAAGCATCACCTTGATTTTATGGTTAATCAAAGACAAAGTTGGCGGCTCAGACTACTGTGTCTGATGTTGGTGGCCTGTGGTCAACGTATGACATTGTTATGTCAAATTTAAATATTTAAAATGGCCCTTCAATGGCTTACACTCAATAAGAGCGGTGTGTTGAGCATCAATTCATGCTTGTTTAATGTGGGCATTGGGTGGGCCTCGTCTCCTCTTCTGTTCGAGGTATTTATAAAGACAGGCAGTGGTGGCGCAGCTCTTACTTTACCAGTCAGGTTTTGTTCCAACCCTCATCTGAGATCACAGAGAAAAGCGTGACGAGATTTCAACAGGGTGGCTTGTCTAACTATACATAACAGGCCGCTGCCCTTGTCATTGAGAGAAGTCAGTTGAGGTGATGTGGGCACCAAGCTACACTGCCTTCTGGCTGCCTCCCTTTGGAGGTGTTCCCAACACGACTAACTAGGAGGAGACCCCACGGTAGATCCAGGACGTACTGATTTTTGGGTGCTCCCCGAGGGTCGTGTCTAGAAGGTAACCCGTGAGTTGGGGGAAACTCGTGAGGTGGTTATGGTAAGGTATCGATCTCGAATAGTTAAGGTTAGGCATTGACCTCGAATATTTAAGGTTAGGATAGGTCGTCGGGCAGCGAGTCTCACGAGAGTTTTTGCAGATTTCAGATTAGATCTCGCAATTTGCGGGTTACCTTCTAGACACGACCCTCCCCAAGAGGAACTGGACGAAGTTGCTGGCCGGAATGAACCTTTGGGCCGTTCTGTTGCTCCTTCGCCACGTCGACCATATCCAGGATAAGTGATTTGAAAATGGTTGGATGGATTGTACAGCCGTCAGTGTATCAGATGTATAGTGTGTTTTCGCAAGTGGGTCGGACAAGAGCCATCCAGAGCAAGAAACAACCAGGATCGACTGACAATACGTTAAATCCCTTTAATCCAATCCTCGAGTCCCGTGGCCCGCGCTCAACGACATGCACAGATGCTGTCGCTTGCAGACAGATTTTTGTCTACCCTCCAAATAAATACATAAGAAAAGAGAAAACTAATCAGGTCTGACTTTGCTAAGAGGAGCTTTGTTAAATGATTACGCCCATTAATGGCTACCAAAACCACTTAACAACATTGAATTAATACACAATCGTGAAGTGAGTGACTGAAGAAACAGCAGACAGGTTGTATTCACAGTAATGCATTGTACGTGCCTATGACCTAATGTGCCTTAACTACCATTCCTCCACTGTGAGGAACTTCATTATGACTGGAAACAATTAGTGGGAGCAACGTATGTAATGGGCTCTCAGCTTCCAACAGCACAGTCAATAGCCTGGAAATGGAAACTCTGCTCTAATCACTAATGAGAAAATTGTGGAGGGGCAAGAGGGAGGGAGAGTCACTGGGGAGTGGGGATAAGATGAAAAATCAGCGAAACACCAGTACAGTGAGCTGTATGATAGAAAGGTAGTGTAATGTTGGACTATGAAATAAGAACTAAATCTGGCTTCCATCATCATAACATGGATCCAAATCATAATCGGATTTCGCTGCTTATCAAAAAAGGTAATCATCCGACTTATTACTCTTCATCTGATCATGATCTCCCGTGAATAACTGATGCGTTTACTGCCTGCTTTGTAATTGACCCAAGCCTGGGGAAGGGTGTGACAGAAATCACACTGGCAATCAGCGCGATAATGGATTAAGCCTATATCCATAACAGGGACCAGCTCCTCCATAGCAGCGAAAATGAGCAGCCAAAAACACAAGAGGGAGTACTTCATAAAGCCCACTCAGCACCTGTGGTAGAGGCTACAGAAGCTGCAGCTAATGTGCGCTGGAATTCCTCTGTGTTTCAGTTTTAATGATAGCCTCTACTCTATTTCCCTCCCTCCATCTCAACAGAAATCAATGCTAAGGAAACACTCAAGTTCCCACCAAGCAATAGCAATTTCTGCCTAGACGGCTACACGGCGAGGAGGTGTTTTATGGTGGTAATGCCATTGCACCATGGGCTATGATTGGACATTTAATAAGCAGGCCCAGGAAACAGCCCCATGCTCTTCTGGGCTCCCTATACACTACCTTTTCTCTTCCTCCCTCAACTACAGGGTTTATAAAAACCAGACGCCTCAACGCACCAGTAAATTAAACTCTCTGCTTGTGGGGAAAAACAGCTTCTTCGAAATCAATGCAATCATTAAGGATTTTTATGGGTTCAATACATTTATATTGCTGTGAAATGCTATGAAAATAAATGGCGGTGCTCGGGTCTGGTTCATTTGCACGGTGCTTGGAGAGATGTGTTATTGGTATCGGTATGACTCCCCTATACCTTTACATCCTGTTTCCCTAGCAATACCGTTGTGAAATATTGATGTTACCACCATGTCTCCCTCCCTCCCTCCCTCCCTCCCTCCCCCAGTCCCTCACACACCAGCCCCTCTGCAAGGATCTCCAAGCTTCACTGAGTCGCCTAAGAACAGACTGCACACAATCCCAGTGACGATATCCAATAAATCGGAGCAGGGGGAGGGGCGAGATGCTCCCTGACATTTAAATCAATTGCTTTCTAAGAACAACTCTATGATTTTTAATCCATCTTTATTACCATCTTCACTGCAATGCTTAAAGCAACACTGCTGTTTCTATCACAGCGGAGAGAAACAGCGACAGCAAAATGAATCTCTCCATATCTGTTCTGGTATTTCAGCCCAGATGGCAAAAATTTTGTCTTAATATTGATATAGCTTAATGCGGTAATGCTCCTTGTGTTGAAATTCAAACGGGGGGGAATCTAGCTCTGGGTGTCAGTTGTTTGTTAATGTTTCATCCCGAGATCTCTATCTGCAAACAGTGTGTTTAACAGTGTGTGCAATAGAAAAGGCACAGATGTGTGTGAATTCCCAAGGTCTCTGAATGCATGTTTTATCACTCTGCCTCAGAGAGGTTGTGGAGGGGGGTCCTGCCACCCCGAGTAGAAAACGACAGTAGCTGCTGCTGCTTCTCCGTGTAGTGTGGAGAATATCTACAACAGAAACATAACTGCATGATTTATGCCATATATTCAACTGTAATTAATATTATGTGTTGCAGCTACAAGTGTACTGGATTTCATCATTATCATCTTCATTTGTTAAGTGACATCACATGTGAAATGGTCGCTATTTTGCTTGAAATATACGCAAATGGCATTTAAAGGATCCATCTGCGTGCTATTCCGTTTTTTTCAAATGGAAACGCCCACTCAGCCGTTGCAAAAAGCAGTGACGTAGGTTACCAAGGTAAGCTGATCATGAAGCTTATCAATAATATTAGCTGTGCTATGTTGGAATATAACTGAAAGGGTTGGTTCGTATTTTTTGAAGTGGGGTTGTATGTATACTGCCACGTTCCGCCGTATGAGCGCATTGTGGAGCGGCGGCCGTTAGCTAGCCAGTGGAGAAGCTCAGATTACAACACACACAGAGGGAGTGCGACTTCATTCTCTGCTCAGGTAGACATTACTCCTCTATATCTTTACATAGCAAACAGTTGTTTGATGCTATATTAATGCTCTGAATATCGTATAGAGCACCTTTAAGTGCAGATCTGAATGTTCAGTACTCCTAATTACAAGTGAGACAGTTGCATACAGCATGTGTTTAGGAAAGTGTAATATCCTGTTCAATGGTTTAATCAGGGAAACTAGGACGCTCAATCTGTATCAAAAGCCTGTGCAAACAGCTTATCCTGATTACCACTTGTATTGAAATATGTCCAATAGTAAAGTTACACCATGCGTGTAAATGCATGCGAGTGAGAGATGAAGAGTCCAAACCGAAACCATTGTCTATCGCTGTTATCATTTATTATTCATACTTCTCTTTTTATGATGCTGTTAGACGAGGCAGTGAACAAAACATGGCCGGCACGTACACAGAAATAACTCATGTCTGCGCTTTAATATTTGAAGAAGCTGAGACAAATAGTTCCCCGGTGTGAAAACCAATAGACAACATTAAGTAGTCTGCTTAAACAAAAAAAATTGAAATGTTCTAATGGATGTGTTTTGTTAATGGTAAGTGGCAGCTGATTTATGCTGACAACTCTTGTCCGGGGTATATCGGCATCTATTCCCAGGTGGGCCTCGGTCTCTATAACCTCTCATGCAGCCAGGCACTTAAACCAAATTGCTTAGGTAAATATCCAACAATACATATTGATCACACAATAAAAAATGTGGACCAATTAAGTAACACAAGATTCCTCTGGAAAAAAAGCACAACAACAATGTTGAATGGCCAACAAAAATGTCTAAAAATCGTGTGGAGCATCAAAATGTTGCCGATATCTGTGGTGTTAATTATCTCGATGATGAGCCTTGCTCAGCAGATTGCAGAACTTAATCCTGTGCTTGAATCTTCCCTGCATTACACACTGCTTGCTGTGTTGTCTGAGGTATCAGAAAACGCCCGGAGCGCAACGCTGGCAAGACGCAGAAGCCAGTTAACGTTAAAACAGGTAAGGCGGAGAGGGGAAATCAAAAGGCTTTATGTGCTGAGGCCCCTTGGCTATGAAGGAAACACAACAGCAGCCTCAGCCTGGAAAGACAAAATTAATAAATGGACTTAAAGTTACAACAATCAGCGGGCGGGGGTTAGTGCTGCAGTGACAGCTCCAGAAAGTGAGACAAAGAGAGGGAATGTAAGATAAAGGAAGAGAAGATACGCACTGAAATGTCTGCAGCACATTAATTGTTCATGAGAAGGTGCATACAGGCAAACAAAGCTGTGATGAATGGTCTCATTTGTGCAATGAGTAAGGCCCCGCCCAGCTTGTCTGCTACCCAGCTCCGGTCTCCTCTTTTTACTCGGGCTTATGCAAATACGGACCTCCATTAGCTGTGTTAACAGGTAGCTGCTCAGAAGTGACCCCCATCGACCAGGCCGCCACAGCGAGGTGATGGATAGTCCACCGATACGGATTCAGTGTCACTCAGGGCACAGGGAGGAGACTTCATCCCTCTGGAAAATTATGATAAACAATCACGATCTTAAATTGCACAAACACTTCAATTTGTCCTTTGTCCTGTAACTTTTTAATGTCTCGCCCTCTCTCGTAGAATTACACACACGTGTGAACAAGAACACACACACACTCATAACCCATATCCCCTTATAGGCAAACTAGAGCAGGAAGCATGATTAAATCATGAAACATTAATGATGACGCCCTTGTCTCTTCCCTTCTCCTCACACAGCAACGTCTCTGCAGGGCAAATTAGGGTTTCCTAATACTCCAGAGCTAGCGGTTCGGCGCCAGACGCACCCACATTAATAAGGAGAAATTAGACAAACACAGAGAGCTGTTTATTAGGGAAAAACATGCCCTCTGAGACCTCACTAGTGGAATAATGGGACCAGGACGGTCCGCATAATAAGATGGAAGCAGACAGACAGAAAGGTGTAGGAGACGCGACATGTGAACAACCGTAAAGAAAGACTCCAAATTATGGTGTTTTTACCGTTATTCTCTGTTATTCACTCCGTTACAAAAAAGAAAAAGCAATTATAGAAAAAAATGAAAAGGTAACTTGGCGGCCAGCTGTAGCAGTGATGACCACAGCTCTCAGTGGGATTTCTCTAAGCAGTGAAATACGGCCAGGTCCCTGTCCTACTTCTACCTCTAGATCTACTGATTAAAGTGCTCTCAAGGATAAATATGGTTAATGATGTACCAGAATGTACTCTCATTTGAGTAAACACAGAAGAATTGAAGCCAGAGAGGAAAGAAATTAGGTCCAAACAACAGCAAAAAATATGAGAAAGCTCATAATCCCCAAGCATCTGTTTGCAAATCTACTTTCATGACGTATACTACTACATGCCATTGCACTGCCGTGAGCGGGCGCCAGTTTTGTGGCGGAACGTGCCGTCTTGTGAGCTGATGTCGCCAAGGGTCAGATTGACACCTGTGTTGTGAATAATGCATGACCATGTAAAGAGATTTTTTTTTTTTTTTTTTTTGTAAATAAAAAGGCCACCAAGGGAACTGCCAGAATGAAAATGCCACAAAAGCAGCAGAGAGGTCCTAATTAGCGCAAACCCCCTATATGCCTGTAGCCCCCGACCATAACAACAGCATTCACACCGCAGGGAACAGATATGGAACATGTATCGCCGCCTCCACCGAGAACTGAGGTTTACAGTCTACGGCATTAAAAATGTGTGTCACATAGCCATGAAGCTAATAAGCCCCACCAAATACTGAAACATGTATATGCGCACAAAGGCACACAAGGTTAATAAAAACAAAGAAAATAAGGCTTCGTGTGCATTACTGCTACACCAAGATTCATTTACCTTTTTATTACAAGGGAAATTACCCCAGTGGTCAACTGAGCCTCCAGTTGTTTACCCAGAATAATACGTTCCTATTTCCACTAGACTAAATGGATTTACTGAAAGCAATATGACAGCTTGAAATCTTATCATAAATAAATCTAATGTGCACCCGGCATGAGCACATCGTCAACATTAACACAAAAGTCAAGCAGTGGATGGCTCTAAAAACAATACGCTATCATGTCAACCTGCAAGCTGTCTGGTAAACACGGTCTCTCTTGAAATACTGTCAAGTTTTCACTAACATGAAACTTTATTGATAAATGATACAGCGCACATTATCTGCATAAAACAGGAACGGTCTGATTTTGCTCCTATTTCAATGGTGTCATGTAAGAATGATGTCTCGGCTATAAAATGTGATGGTTAGCTCAATCTTTTTAATAGTGTGTCGTGTGGAAAATGATATTTTTCAGCGATAACAGTGCGGTATCTCTTTCATCATCACCCCTGGCCCTCCTGTACGTCTCACATCCCTCTCAGACGCTTTCAGCACAGGAAGTGTCTCTCTGTGAGTGACAGGAACGCGGCGTTGAGACGCTGTAATCCCGGTCCAGTTCTCCCCTCTGTCCCCTGAGGATTTGTGGAATATGAGCCGGGGCCCAAAAGACGCACATCCACACTCGCGCACACACAGAGCCACACAAAAAAAAACCTATCCCTCCTCCTCTATACCCTTATCACCAGCTTTGACCCCTCACCTCAACTCCAAAGTGAGACTCTTTATTAGTCTGCCACATCCAATAAAACCTTCCTTATATAAGAGAATGAAAGCCAGCCTCCCCTTCCTGCTGCTGAAGGATCAGGGCAGGGGTTGAGACAGCTGTATCAGACGCTCTTCAGCCATATCATAGCTCATCAGTACACCACAATATGTTTCTGAAAACATTTGAGGCGAGAAATAGGCATTACAGTAACAGAATCCTAAACCTAGTTTGACAGTTTGATCGGAGTTAACAAGTTTCGCGAGCAGTGATTTGGTCCACGGATTACCTGTCTCATGCACCACTGTCAGGATATAGTGACAGTTTTATAAAAAATAATATTTTATCATATTTGCTCAAAGTTACCGACTGCAGCTTTAAAGGGTGTACTTGCATTATTATGCTATTATATTAGCATTATATAAGTGGCACAAAACGCTCTTAAAATGAAAATAATATTGTTTATCTCGATTATTCTGGGACAATATAATGTACAACAAAATTAGTTATCTTGACAGGCCTCATAAATATTAAAAAGTTATTGGCAGATACAGAAAATATTGATAATTTTACTCCCAAATTATCAGCATTAGATAAAATGCTCTAAAAGATATGATTGATGATGACAGCAGCGCTAGCAGCTCTGTGTGGCCGTGCTTAGGCACACAGTGATGCTTTGGGGCTAAATGCTAACGCTAGCATTGAAACGTGTTAACATTGACAATGCTAACATGCTGATGTTTCGCAGGTACGATGTTTACCATGGTCACCATCTTAGTTTAATGTTAGCATGCTAACATTTGCAAGTACACTTGTGTTTATTGTATTCCACTTGAAACTAGGGCTGAACAATTAATCGGAATTTTATCAAAATCGCAGTATGGCCTACTGCAATTTTCAAATCCAAGGGAGGTCTGTTAAAAGGCAAAATGTGTATCAAAATACCTTTTTAATAAAATATTGTCATGCTGCAGAGATGTCCTGGCCTACACATCATATTATACAGACTTAAGAAAACAACTTTGTTAGGTACAGATGCCGGCAAAAATCACGCCATAATCATTTTAATGCTTTTCAATGAAAATGAGAAAATGAAAATTATCATTTCCTCTAATATTGCAAATCATATCACAATTGTAATATTGCTAAAAATAAATTTATAAATAAATGCTCTCAATTAGACATTTTTTTCAAAATCGTTCAGCCCTACTCGAAGCTCAGTCTGTCTCTTCCATGTCTGTGTGGGTGTTGCTCAACCTTCCCAGGCAAACAGATAGCTATACACACACACAAACACAAACACACACACATAAATGGATTACATTTCGCTCGTCATAATGGAACCATCTCTGTGAAATGGCACCAAACGGTCCAGGGTATTGACCATAACGGAGCAGCAGGGATAAAGATGAGAGAGCAATCAAACAATGCGTTACGATTCATCAAGGGAACAGATCAACAATGATCAGAATGAGAGCAATGTGACCAGAGCCTTCATCCCTGTTATTGCCAATATTGACAGAAAAATAGCCCCTTTTAAGCTGTACCAAAGCCTTTAGATTCAATTATATCTACGGTAATTATATATCTTATCAGAATATCACAAAGACGACCGATGCTTTAGCCTGACAAACAGGTCTGAAAAAGCTATTTAATTAAACGTGCCAGGGCGAATGTGAGTCCTGTGACACTGGAACTTCTGCACAAATAAAAAATAAATCCAGAACGTAGGAACTTCAACTTGTGATTACATGTCAGGTAATGTGTGGTCTCTGCAACAAGTGAAAGAGACAGTTTCATTACTGTTTGGAACAGAGAAAGAGTTAAGGCAAGGTTAGTTTTTCCCACCATATTAACACATTCTGTCAGCTTCTTTTTGGAGTCTCTCTGAACATAACCTCTAGTGAATTATCAGCAAGGCTGCCTGCAGGATGTAGGCCACACAACTGGATGCCTTTGACAATTCACCAAGGATTCTCAAATATTACGTATTAATATAGCTTACATTATTGTAAGACATATATCAGAGCTTCTATAGCAGATGACCTCAGCCACAGTAGTAGTGCTAAATTTGGTGAGAACACACTGAAATGCTAAAAACAATGAAGCACAGTGTGTGAAGGCAATATTCAGATGTATATTTTGTGCGTCTCTATCGCTCGCCCTGTCCAGCCGTGAGGTTGCGCTGACCTCTGCAGACCTATCAGACTGCCTCCCCCTCCTCGCGTCCCAATTGGCCAAACGCGCCTATTTATTAATCAAAAAACATGTCCGACAAAAGAGATTTTAATTCCCCTGAGGGCTCCATCTGCACGTCCGGCATCTTGTTTAATTATGCTTTGGTATAATATGCGCCAAGGACTGACATCCAGGTGTGCACAAACATACACACACATGGAAATGCAGAAAAATAAAAATCACATAAAACGCACATTAGCGCATATACACATTAGCTTTTATATATAATTCTAAAAATGTGCTAAAATAGCAGCACTATATATCACATTATGGAGCATGATATAGTATATTATCACATACATTTTGTTGCCCTACTTTTCATGAAATGAAAACTGAATGTTTCCACAAACAGACCCCGATAATGTCATAGTAACCACAGACTTTGTAACGGTAAAATCCCATGTGGCATGAATGAATGTGTGTTGTGCCATAAGTGTTGCTCGGGGAAATGAGAGCCGTGGTGGTACTGCGGATGCAAATATGCAATTACATGAAGTACGTAGAAGAAATCTAAAGGAGACTGCATCATAAATAAACATGCCAATGCTTAGGGTAGATGCGTAATTTATTCTATTTATGAATCAATGAAAACTGTGGAAGTAATTAGAAACATTTGGATCCTCGATACATCTATATTTCATTATGATGCTCAGTGCCTGTGTATCTGCAAACAAACTTTAGAAAGGCTGGGACATAAACTATGATAATATCAGATAAAAAGGTTTACATTCCAGTGTGATCACTGAATAGCAACTTTGCAATTAAAGCATAACTGCCTTTAAAAAGGATCAGTGTGCAAATGCTTTACAGCGAGATGAGTCTTCATAATATCTCCAAAAACACTATACTATAAAGCCAGGAATCTCTGTATGTGTGTTTGTCCTTCACATATCTCAAGAACCGCTCAGCCGATATACTTCACACTTGGCGGGTGTATCGCTGGAGACCCCATAGAGTGCTTTGTCGAATTTGGGCATGTGACACGTTCAATATTAATAAACTATGAATAAACAAGCGATAGCGCTCTGTGCAGCAGGGGGGGGCGGGGCTTCAGGGTTCTGCAAACTGACCGGGCGGGCGGACCGCGGCTCATTGACTGCAGTTCGCTTTTGCTGCTGGATCCTGGATGTATCCTGCTACCGCTACACATGGATGCTGGACAACGTTACAACCGAACTTTTCTTCACTTCCCTGGAGTCAACGAGCACGAGCAGATAGCCTACAGGAACAGCGCCATTGCAACTCAAAAAGTTTTTGCCACACTAACTTATACCTTTACCGCCGGCAAAATACCTCCACTCATTAAATCCATGCTTTACTTTATAACCATGGTGGTCATATCAAGGCAAGCGACTAAAACGCCTATTTGGAAATGAATACGTCCGCTAAATGTATTTCACCAATGTTTCTGACTGCGATTAGCCGCGACCTGTGCGTGTTTGTTTTTTCCCGTGAACAAGAGTGTATTTCACCGGTGTTTCTGACCATGAGTAGCCATTATGTCATGGCAGGTGTATTGCTCAGGACAAAGGGAAGCGCAGTGTCGAGTGTGAAGTTGTTTGTATGAGCGGTTCTCGAGAAAGCTGCAAGCGGCAACACAACGACGTCCTGGACGGGCACTGCACTACTGTGAGGAAACAGTAAGTGTTTGTCAGAGTTGCAGGAATAACTCATGAACTGACAGATGTGAAATCTTGAAATAAACAGTCATTATTTTCCTAAGCGGTGCTAGATGCTGAGTACTTGAACCATTATAGTCTATGTTTACATCAGTCTGGGTTTAACAAGTGAAAAGTAAAAATTTCCTCAAAGTGTTTTGATTTTTACAGCTACAACCATGACCCTGGCAAATGCAAGAGGTCATATCCGAGCTTTGTTGACAAACTTCCCAAACACTTTCCTGTTTTCAGCTCATTGTTAGATATGAATTTCCCAACGACAGCGCGCACTACGAAGGCTCTGACCTCATTTTTCATATGGGTCGTTTCGCGCGTGTTCTTTGGCGGAACAGAGAGAGTTTCGTGTGGCTGATGCAACGTCAAACGCTGCTGCTGTATGTTATCAAACCTAAAGTGAAATAAGTCCAATGGAACAAAACAGGTGCTAATGCTGCATGTATCGCAGAAAATGCAAAAACAAACTAAAACATCACAGGTGTAAAAATTCTTCCTTGTTTTCACGTCACCTGAGGTATTTGTGTCAAATGACAAATGGAGAACGGTGCTGCAGAACAATGTTTTGTGGAAACATTTGATAGGAAGGGGCAGTGGGTAAAAGTCATTCTGCTGCAGAGTCACAATTAAAGTGATTGATTAGACTGCTTCACCTCTGCTCTCAGAGTGAAAATAACTGCATTGCACTGGTTTCCTCCCAATAACCTGATAGGTGGGTTGTTTTGCTAGACAGAGATTTCTGTGAGCAGTGTTTACCGGAGCACAACCTTATCACAGTTGGTCAGAGCATTTGATTCATCCCACCGTTTATACAACTACAAGCACACACTGGCGGCAGATTATTACTCCTAACTGTGCAGCTACAAAGTCTCGAACAAGCAAATCATGTTTCTTTAATAATATTCCTTTTACGGCTTTCTTGTCTTTCACAATCTTACATCATTTAACCAACATAGTTAGGTGCCAAGCGCTAATTAGGTAGCATTAATCAATAATAAACAGACATGCTGGAGCTCACCAGACCCCAATTATGGATGCAACAATTCACCCAGTTTAATTTGACACATTTATTCCTGCAGTCTTTCAAATTAAGTTGTAAGCGAATGACTGAAATCTATAGAAGTCACAAAACAATGTACATTTGCTTTAACAGACGACTGAGTAAGAATAAAATAATGATTTATGTTGAAGGTGGGTTGATGTGCAACAAACCAACGTATGCGACTGCTCACAAGCTCGTGTGTGAGGATTAAAATGGTATTAGTGCTTTAAGACTGATAAATATGACTGTTTGGAACAAACCGAGCATACAGTACAGATGGACACTGCAGAAGTTCCCATGGACGTTTTGAGTTTTTGATACACAAAAGACGGATTTTGCCAGATTAAACGCTCTGCTGAGCCTGCAGGATGCCACCTGTCTAGATGTGGGTGGACATAATTGATGTTCACATCAGCATCATTATCATCCTCCCCATTCTCTGGATAGTTGTTTAAATTTCAGCAGTAACGACATAACATGGTTAAGTAAAATAGCATTCAGTGTGGCACAACGTTTACGACATCTGCTCCTATAGTCCAACATTGTAACAATTAAACGTGTGAAGACAATTCGGTGTTGATTCCCTTCTTTCAGCCGTGAGTAACGTATGATATCTGTGTATCAAACAGACTCAATAATAACAACATCACTAAGTCACTGGTCTGGTTTGGTTCGCTCTCACACAGGTACACATAAAATGTATTTCTCTCAGCCAGTCTGATTAATAATTAAGTGATAGACAAACATCTACTCATTAATTTAAGATGACTCATTTGCGAGGTAATCATTATTAGGGTTAATAATAATTATCTCCTGTAGAGCCGTTTTTTTAATCTGAATTTGCAGTAAACAAGGAGGATAACAGGGGTTTTCGTATTTAAGAATGCAGCGAACGTTAAAATGTTTTGCCTTCAGTCTCATTTCCTGATTTATCGACCTATTTACTTCTTCTTTTTGCATTCATATTCTGAAAGACGGCGTACATGTGTGCCTGCTGAAGCGATCTCTGCCTCATATTTTTTAGCTGTCACCTCCTGTTAAACAGGGATATGGATAATGCAATTATGTTTTTTTATTTTTTACCTTTTCCTTATAGACATCACCTTTTACTGTCATTTGCCAAAGTGAAAGATTACACACAAACAACAGGGACAAAGGGTATTTTAACACAAAAAAGTGGTTGCTAATGGGAGCGACTAGCAGACAGCGGTCCAGATGTGGTTGCCCAAGGTGACTGGACAATTGTTAGTGACGAGGATTGGACATAGTCATGATGGTATGGTCAGTATGGTTAGTATGGTCAGAGAGAGGACTGTGTGAAGATTTTAGGGCCAAAAAAGGAGCATAGACAGAGCAGTCTGCACACCAGCAGGGAAACATAACAACTAATGTAAATTACATTAATGACAAAGAATAGCATCAAATTTGAAAAGCTGCCTGAACTGTTTTGGCTTAAAAATGATAGAAACAATTTATCGATTAACAAAATATCTCTAGATAGAGATTAACTAATCGATTAATCGACTTATCAACTCCTCCTGAGACAGATTTAGTCTTGTACAAATGCAAAGTTCTACACTCAAGTGATCAGAAAAATAAACACCCGGCTGCCCCTGCAGTCAAAGTGGTACCACTCATTTGCATATGTATCGCTATATGTAAACAGGTGCATACAACAGCAACTCCAATTCCACACTTGCTTTGCATGTGAATGGGTTAACAAAAGTGGCCTTAAATCATGATCATGAACAGGCTTTGAGAAAGGCGTGATTGTGGGTTCCAGGGAGGCGGGTTTGAGCACTGCCAAGATCGCGGAGTTGCTACGCTTCTCAAAGGCAGCGATCCTAAAGACGTACAATGAAAGGAGCCGAATACAAGACACTTGAAAACATTTGCTCTGTGGGGAGGAGGCTCCTGGCAGGTGAATGTGAGGGACGCCAGGTGGTTTGGGCCGCAAGTACATGCAATGGAGAGTCAAACTATGTAAAAGCTTTTCAAGCAGATGACCAGGCAGGATATTCTCTTGTTCGTGGTAAACTGCAGAAAGCTTTTACTGTGGGCTAAGAAACATCAGTAAGATTGCCTGGTAGACTCAGGGTGTTACCTATACATGGGACGATGGGTTTGTGTCACATACCTGTACAGTAGGGTGGAAAACACCAGAAGCCCGATACGATATTATCACGATACGCAAGTCAAGATACGATCTTATTGTGATTTTAAACGTTTTGTAATATGCTGAGTATTGCGATGAGATATATTTATTGCGATTTATTACCTTTTTTGAACTGAAAATTATGCAGTTTGTCAACATCTGTTTTATCTAATAAGATACAGTTTTCACTCTGTTCATCTCAGAGTTTTCATTCACATATCTTGAGGTCAGAGGTCAAGGGACCCCTTTGAAAACGGCCATCCCAGTTTTTTCCTCGCCAAACTTTAGTGTAACTTTGGAGCGTTATTTAGCGTTCTTCCCAACAACATGGCATGGTTCATACTAATCGATTCCTTAGGTTTTCTAGTTTCATGATATGATAAAATTTCTCTATAGCTTTAAGACTGAGCCCTCTGAGTCCCTTCTGAGAGACAGAATAGCGAGCGGGTGCGCCAGCGGGCCATCAGATTGTTAAGAAGTTAATAGTTTCAATCAAATCTAATTAGTTATAATCAAAGATCAACTTGATGTCCGTGTATCGAACAATATTTCCACACAAAATATCGCGATACTATGCTGTATCGAATTTTTCCCCCACCCCTACTGTACAGTAGGTAAGTGTGTAAGTGTGATGGTTTTTGAGGGCATTAAAACTGTCATACACTGGCTTCATTATTATATGTGTCAGCGCCTCAGTGTCAGAGCATCCTGTATCATTGTACTGGAACAAATGTATCCATTCACGGCCATCATGTTCCCAAGATGATGGTACTTTCAGCGAGATAGTGTCCTTGTACTCCTTGAATAGGAGAGGAACATTATTTAATTATGCAATATTTGTATTCACTCTCATGCACTGCCACTTAATGTTATTTATAGTATTTACCTTCTCCCCCCTTTTTTTCCCTAATTTATTTATTTTTATTTTCTACTGTGCTTTATTTCCTTATATGGAATCAATGTCATTGCGTTGGACCTGTATCTTTATGGACTTTCAAGGTAGGAGCGGGAGGGGATGGGTGGGAGGTAGTTAAAGAAAAAGAAAATTGAAGTAAAGACATTGCTTCCGTTGTAACATTGTGTGACGTGCATCCGTCCTTCAATAAAAAAAAAAACATAAAAAAAAGATAGCGTCCTTGTCAAGGTGCAAGAATCAATGTCTGCATAGTCGGATTTAACACTGAGGGAAGCTACAGGTCTCTCCGCCACGATGCCTGCCAGCTAATATCGGGGCCAAAGATGCTTCAGGGTGCTACTGAGCAGAGGTTTATGTTTTTCTGGTCACCGAGTGTATATTTGATTGTCCAGCTCATTAAAACAGCAACACACTCGAGTCCTGTTTGAGAACACGTGTGTGTGTGATTCTTAACGCCCGACTGGAACAGCTCAGCCTCTGGTCAAATACCGAGATTGTATCCATAACCACGGAAGTCATTTGTCAGCTTCGCGCACATAAATACACCACCTGCATTCTGTGGTCTTTTAGCTAATACATCTCCCCGGGCATTTCCATTTTTCTACTGCTGTTGTTGTTGCTGGTGCATTTCCCTGTAAAACTCATTACGGAGAGAAAGAATTAGAGGGAAGTATCAAGGTAAGACACAACAGTGCAGGCACTCAAACAGCTAATTGTAATAACCTGACACAAGTGAGTAATTTAGCTGCCTAAAAACGAGCCCTGAGATCTAGAAGGAGCACTTTAGAAGAATGAATTAGTCTGGAGGCCATTACACACCAAGACATTTAGAGAGAGAAAAAAAATGATCCATCTTTAACTGGGCTGGATTTGAATATTAAAAGATCCTGCTTACCGTTTTAAAAAATCTGAGATTATCACAGAAGCAAGTTAACATAATATTGTGCATATTGCATTCTTTGTTCCGGACTGCCTTCCAAACATCCATTATTTATTAGAAATCATCCATCATTAATCATTCACGACATGCCAGTTAAGTCAGTAATTACAGAAAAATGTGACCATACAGCACTCACTTAACGGACAAAATTAGGTCATACTTAAACTAAAGCCTGATTACATTTCATGTTCTGGTTCCACATGAGCAACAGTGACAAATAGGACTTTGTGTTTTCTTGCTGATGCATCAATTGATTGCTTCCGAATTAAACAGTGACAGATTTTAAGTGACGTATTATTGAACAAATGTGTTCTATTAATGTGCACTGACATTTTACACTGGTGTATACTGTGATTTGCAAAGTAACGTGGCACGTTTCCATCTATAAAGATGTCCTTGCCGCTATTATTTCATTTAGCATGTGGACTTTTTGACCATTGATGGCGATGTAGAGCAATGTGGCTCCCCATACAATATATCGAACTTCACCCGCATGTAGACAAAACATAAATAAGCTATTTCTGACCTTGCTTCAGGGCTTTAAGGAGGTACAACAACCTCAAAGCAGTGTGTTTATCTATATTTTGGTCAAACTAAGACCGTTTAGAACATACTGAGATTATAGCTGGACAGCAGAGGAGACGATTATGCTGCAGAAGTCATCTGAGAAGTTTGTGAATACATTTTAATACATTTTCTCTTGTTAAAACTTCACTTGGAATTCACAGTAACTTGCATTTCAAGCCTACAGAGGTGAGTGAATGATACTAACGATATATATGTTGAGTGGAGCATCCCTTTACGGATACACACAACACATTTTGCAGCCTTATTTCAGGCTATTTAAAGGTGCTAAATGTGAGATTGGGAGCATTTCTATTGCCTCTAAACGGCTCTCAACAGGGCGAAAGCGAGCCAGCGGCTCACAGCTAACGGTGCTCACAACTAACGGTGCTAATAGCGCAAACAATGGCGATAGTATCGACAAAGATAACAGTGTATATCTGAGGGGGAACCTGAGGGTGGATGCTACGCTTCCGCGACGACATCAGCTGTAACCACTGTATGAGCGCAGTGCAGAGCAGCGGCCGTGAGCTAGCCAGTGGCGCACGCTCACAAGCACGAACATGTACTAAAAGCATGTCAACAAAGCGCAGAGAAGCTCGGATTACAACACACACAGAGGGAGAGTGACTTCATTCTCTGCTCAGGTAGACATTACTCCTGTATATCTTTACAGAGCAAATAGTTGTTTGCTGCTATATTAATGCTGTGGCTATCAAATTAAGTTTAACCGTTAAACTGTATAAAAACTATTACGTAATTCCTGTATTGTAATTACAGATTTACCAAGAATAACAGATCAATATTTCTTTAGTTTTAGCCGTATTCAAATAAAAGACACATAAAGCTGACTGGATGACAGTAAAAACAATTAAATTAGTCACTCAGAAATGGGTTGACAATCAACTAGATATAGACCCACTTTTTTTCAAGTAAGAACTGATTTCATGCTGATTTTCTCAAACTACTGCTATACAGTACTCCTCTCCTTTCCAGAAATGCTAGTCAGCCACCTGGAAACAAAATTAGTGGCACCTTTATCCCTACCAATTTATTTCTCTGGGAGGAACCAGGGCATATGACTCATTCTAGGAAGGGGGTTACATCATGAATAGGTGCCGTATGAAACAGACCACAAGCTCAGAGAGGAACACTTTCCACTAAGTCACGAGCACAGACCAAACCTTGCACCTCCTTAAAGAGGTGAAAGATATAACAATACATCTGTGTTATTATGCATCAGCAGAATGACTTTTCTTTCTTCTAATCTGCATTGTAATATTTGTATGTGTCTCACACAGCTGCTGGCACTGACACAACAGGAAAAAAAAATGAGTGTACTCGTCACCTAAAGTTCAGAGGTGAAGACAAAGGGATCAGGATGCAGATCAGAGCGGGGAAAAAACTCTCAGCTCCGCTATTCATCTTGCCATGCTTATGCAGTGTATACTAATGGGCTTCTTGCAGGCTGCTCTCTGCTCTACCCTATTTCCCCAATGGGAGTGCTTCCTCCCTGCAGCAGAGCCAGGCTGTGCTAATTCTGGAGACATCCAGGTCTCGAGACCCGAGCCTTGCCAAGCTCTCCCAGGTGGGAGGGGCCGGCACAATATGAGGCTGACAGCGAAACGAACCCCTGGAAGAGAAAAAATAAATAAAAGAGCATCTGTATAACCTAAGAGGTTATGTGCTAGGAGCAGGGTGCAATTGTTTTCCTCATTTCCTCGGGCTTGTAAAGCTGATCCACTATCAGCGGCGGGCTGTTATGCCACGAGCATGGCAATGAGCTGGCTTTCTCTGGGCCTTTTGACATTTCTTGCCATGTAATAGCAAGCAAAAAGCTATTAAGCTGGTAATCAATTGATGTATCCGGAGGGAAAAAGCATTCTGAGTGCGCAGACGTTCTCTAACATGATTGAAAGTTTCTTGTTTGTGTTGCTTACCTAGGCTTTGACAGATTTTATTTCTTTTGGGACAAAGAGGCCGTGGCATTTAATTTTCTGGATAGCTTATCTGCAAAATGGCATAACAAAAAAAAAGAAGAAAGAAAACCGATTTATGCAGAACTAACACACTGAAAGTTCAATACTCACCAAATTAGCCAGAACAAAAATACCACCACACACACAGAATTTGGACTCAATATATTTTGGGGAGAATATGTTATCAAATCTGTGTGAGCTGGTCAGTGGGTGGTTGATACGGTGTTGATGAGCCTGACAGATTACACTGAGGGTGACATCAGCTCCCAGCTCTGACTCATCGGTGCCCCCAGGACAGTCTAGAGACAGACAGCTGTGGGGTGAGAGGGAGGTCATCACACACACATCAAACCACATTACATCATCCGACACTAAAAACCTATTTTTTTATGTGAACTTTGTGGGATCCAGCAAAGCACCGAAGATATATACTGTACAGAGCTTATGGTTAGCGTAAAAAAGAAAAGACCAATTTTCATTTTTTTACTGTATGTGTGTGTGTGTGTGCGTCTGGTGTTTCTTGAAAGCAGATTAAATTTTACTAAACACTACAATTTGGTGGGGCGCCTGGGTGGCAGAGAGGAAAACCACTTGGCCACCATCACGGCGATCCGGGTAAGCAGGATTTGGAATCAGCCGTTCCATATTGTAAGGAGAAAAAAAAAGGAAAAAAATACTCAACATATCAACAGTATATTGAGTTAGTGGACTGAAATAATAGCAGCACAATTCTGGATATAAATTCTATCAGTCATATTACTGGCATGATTTACGTGTTGAGCGTGAGCTGTATTACTCACTGGCAACTCAACAGACACAGAAGCGGCAACACATTGTAGAAAATGGTAATGCGAGCTGATTCCGTGTTGGATGTTGATGCGTTCAATTTTGAGTAAGTTATTAGACTGAAAGAAGGGGATGTTATTTGGGGTGCAAATTGCATCCATCAGGTTCACAACAACGCAGTCGCTCAAATACATTTATGCTGCATATTACTGACTGGCTGCTATCACATGGGATACAAAACACTTAATTCAAGAAAGAAGCGTCTTTCAGCAGAACGTCATGTCCGCAAAGATACCAGAGAGAGAGCAGCACTGCTGACCAGACAGACAACAGCAGCAGCACGGGATTAGTTTCATCTTCGCAAAGAACGACGCGGCTGCCAAAGAAGTGCTGTTGAAATCAAAACAGCCGACTCAGTTTGTGTGTGTGGTCACTTTCCCTCCATCATGGCCCGTGCATATGTGCAGCGCTGCTTAGCCGCAATGGCCTTCTAAAGGAAAAAGACAGAATTTAACTGCTCCCGCTCGTTTCGCAGATTTTCCAGACAAATAATTTCAGGTTTGTGCCCCGCTAGCGCCAACCCTCTGTCCATCCCGCTCTCTCTGGCCTATAATTACACGCCATTCATTTGATTTGTTCATTAGTTCAAGCCTCGGCTGGGTAGAAGCAAAGCGGAACCCTCTTATTAGTGGTTCATGACTCGACTCTCCCCATGGCGAGCTCTGGAGCTACGGTGGAAAACAGCAGCGGGGCAGTGGGAGAGGGGAAACTGGCGGGAAGACCTTATTTTAACCCAAAGCACACATCTTCACCAAGAGAGACAGCAGGGCATGCACACTGCCATAATAAGTGTATATCCGTAAAACCTCTTACATAGAAACACTGCTGTGGTGTTCAGAAGGTCAACAAACCCGTGACCACCAAACACTGATATTACAGATAACAAAAAACTAAAGGCATGAGCCAAATATTTGGCAAAGAAGCACTTTTTCTGTGTAGATCATAGGAAGATTTTTTTCCATATTATGCACTGTGGTGCTTTTGAGACAATTTAATCAAATTAAAGTTGCTTTAATCCACTGAACATACAGTTGTAAAATTGTGCACAACAGCTATATTCATACTCGAATAGGGGAGGATCTAAAACTAGGATACTAGATCTTAGGGTCTAGTATGCCGTCACAAATTTGAGTTTACGTTGGATAAGTTAATATATTCCTGTAAATCACATATCTTCCAATAAAACTATACCTTTTCCTCTAACTCTCTCCAGCTATTTTTTTTACATTTCCTAAATGTTTAGGTAAGTAATTTGTGTTTTGCAATTCATATGTTTTTCTATTCTTTTTCTGTTTTTTTTACATGTATGGAGCTCCTCCGCTACGTCAGCCTCACCACTCAAATTTAAATAGCCTGAGCTCCTCTGAACACTTCAGAAAGTCGTCAGTAATTACTTGACAATTACAATCCCAAAATATGCCTCGTCTGTGTAGCAGGATCTTGTGAAGGAAGTGCAGTTGTAGACGAGCGCCTGTGCCCCATTTTTCACTATAACCCAATAATTTGCAAGCACGAAACAGCGAGAAGCAACGTGCTACACGGAGAGCGACTTTCTCTGCACACTATTACGAGTCTCTGCTGTCAATCGGTATTCTCATAACTTACTGCAGGCATTCATATTTTATAACTGTTTATTCCTAACTACGGGAAGATATGCAGGTTGATGTCAGCTGCACTCAGTTCTTTCAAATCAAACTAATCATAAATATGCATCATAGGATATTATAAATATTCATTGATACATACAGTACCTTGGCCCCATACATATAGAGTTAAACAGTTTTGCATTTATTTTTCTACATGTTTTAAAGTAGTTGGTGAGGAAATATATGGGCTCTAAACAGTCAGCTGTTTTAATTCCCAGATTGAATTAAATCTTACACTGCACAGGACAGCACAGGGAAGACAGTCTTGATAGAGCAAAACGTTCAAAACGTACAAAAATATCTTTAATTTTCTAAGAGTCTACAGTCAAGCTAGGCCACAGTTGGCCTGCACTTTGGCGCTTCGGGCTAAATGCTAATGTCAGTATGCTAACATAGACCGTATATAAGAAGTGGACGTAGTCACCGTGACTTCAGCCATTGGTTTGTGGACTGTCGTTTAGAAGCCTCGTGTTCGGCATTTTGGCTGTCGCCATCTTGGTTATGTGCAACCAGAAGTGACACGAGAGGGTGGAGCTAAGTACAACCGAACGCTGAATGAGACATTTTTAGGCGACCGAAACTGTTACAATTAACTTTCACGAACTGAAAACGCACTGTCAAAGGGTTAAAGTTGTCAGATGAAAACAGGAAAAACTCCCAGAAACGCTGTGGTGGTGGCGACCTGTCAATCACAAGGTAGCCAGGTCCTGAAGCATACCGTGCTTTATGATCTATTTGACTCTAAATGGGACCATCATTTACTAAATGAACATCATGCTGTATTGAAGAAGACTTGAAACTAGCGATTGAGACCATAAACTCATGTTTACAATGTTTACCGAGGTAATAAATCAAGTGAGAAGTAGGGTCATTTTCTCATAGACTTCTATACAATATGACTTCTTTTTGCAATCAAAGATTCTAACCTGAATATGGCACTAGAGGAAAAGTCAGGGGATTACCAGTGGATAAAAAGCCACAGAAAGCAATGTAAAAGAATACAAACTGAATACACACGAGTGATGTATATCTCAGTGCTATCATAGTGCATTAAAACAAGAAAGACACCTAAAGCATGATCTCTGCTCTACACACACGTATTTTAGCTCACTTGCTGTAGCTTCACTGTGAGCTTTTCAGTTCATTATTCAGCAAGTATCAAAATAATAGCACAGCTCACCGAGATGTTATGAAATAAATATTTCAGATGGTGCGAATGAAAGCCAGAAGAAAGGTACAAGGAGCTATAACCACTCTCCGCATGAGATCAAAAGCCAGGTTCTTTATTCTTTACACACACTGAGATCAGATGAGAGCCGGTTTAACGGACTGTCATACCAACAGGGGAGCATTACACCCCAGTGGTTTTCAGCCACATCAAAAGCAGAGCGCTGCTGAGAGTGGCAACGGATGAGGTCTTCAAATCCAGAATTTCCTTTTTCTTCCTTTTCCGTGTACAGTTACAGCACAAGCCCAATGTCATCACCCTGCACTGCAGGAAAAAAAGAAGCTTTATGCCTCATCGGGGTGTCAGCATCCACTCCTCGCACAATTACTGGATATGCTGCCGCTGTAATTAAAGTCCCCTTTCAGCACTCCACACACCGTGACCTTTTCCAATGCAAACAGTCATTGTCTCAGTTAAATCCAAGGCCCCTCCACTGGGATGTAAATGGACGTTTTTATGTGGGAGAAAAAGAAAAATGTACGCGAGTATGCTCACGCGCTGGGAGAAGAAATGTGTTATAGCCTCATCTGGGGAAACAAGGCTTGATGGGTTTTGAGAGGGTGTCGCAGCGGCAACACTCGAGGAGACAGAATACCCTTGATAGGCACCATCATAACCTATAATCAGAAGATATGCAAATGATAGAGATGTTTCCCGTGACGCTGCAGTGCCAGTCGTCTTTCGGTTCCCTGGGAGCTTTCCCTGTCAGTGCTCACGCAGGAAAATGGGAGTGATAGCAGAGAGGGCTGTTTGTTTAACCTGTCACTGGAACAGCCGGGTTGAGAGGGAGGGACCAGATGGAGGAGCAGAACAGACAGACAGGGAATCCATCTAGAGAGGGTATTGTCCTCTCAGTCACTGGTATACGCATAAAAACTCGCACTCGCAGTGCGACACAGAATCACAAAATAGTCACTGGAAATAGAAATGTTTTCCAACTCACACCAACGTCTACCAAAGAAAGTGTTAGCTTAAGTTTAAAGAGTTTGCTGCAGTATCATTCCTTTTGTGCTTAAAAATTAATCATGCACAGGAAATGAAGCTTGATTATATTCTCGCAGTTTCCCTCCCAGACTGGCTCACAGAGACGAAATGTGAACAGACACACACACACACACACACACGAGTGTCTATGAAATGACACCCTATTTTGTTCTCATTTAAGCTTTTTATATTCAGTAAGAGGGGTGAGGTACAAAGGGCCTAAAGCTGTCTTGGGTCATTAAACCACACATTTTCTTTCTTCTTTCAGAATGTGTTTTCTGGCACTTACAGCAGGCAAAGCTGACAGATTAGACAAGAGGGGGGGGGTTCCTTCACAGGCTGGCTGTGGGCTTCGGGAGGGTGGGCTGCTCGCTGGTGCTTGGGGCAGCAAGAAACCACGCCTGTCACTGTTTGACGGGCCAATCCAGAAGTGCGGTCATAGGGAGGTATGATTGATGATATTATGTACTCACACAGGATCTGAATGCCAGCACACTCCTGTGATTTAATCCCTGTTCCTTCATCAAACATCCAGGCGAGGCAGATGGACTGTACGACGCCGAATCTCTCTTTCCCCCAGGCCAACACCATAAGTGTCAAGACCGCCATTGCTAATCAATTCTTTGAGGCAGTACTCCCTGAATACAGGAATACATTTATATGCATTCATATGTATGTATATGTTCAATCCACTATAGCGCAATGATACAAAATTATCAAATTCTGATTAAAAGATCAGAGATGTGATTTTTTTTCCCTGACATATCAGATTAGAAAAATGGAAGATGGATTTGTTGTGACCTTGGCCTCCACCTGTACATTAACCAAGTAGAAAAATGGTCTCCATGGCGGCTGTGTTGATACGTGTTTAAGCACATTTCTACATTTATATGAAAGCCAGTCATGATAAGCATTTCTTTGAACCCAATGAATTAAAAAAAAAAAAAAGCATCTTGGCAATTAAACTGCCTGACAAAATGCTTTGAACAGCCTTCCTGTTTGACAAGACTGACCCCTAGTGGTGATCCAAGACGCTTAATTTAAAACATGAACATGCACCCCTCTGTATAATTGTCAATACCACAGACATATTAATCCCTCTGTCTCATGTTACAAAGTAAAACACAAGGGTCAGGCAGGCTGTACATCGGCACCGAGTCTGCCGAACACAAACTTCAGCATGAGAGACAGTCGAAGCTGTCAGGCAGTAAATCCAAGAATAAGCAGAGCTACACTGCCTAGATTAAGCCAACCATCCCCCCAGTCAGACCACAAAGAGCTGCATTGTACTTGGATAGCATATAAAAGAGGAGAAATGATTTTGGCAGTGATTTTCAATTATAGTTTGGCCTCACTGGCTTCAGAGGGTTATGAAATCTCTCCCGAATGAACGAGATGTACTGTATGTTAATGCTCGGATGCTACAGAGGGAGGAGTGACAACATGGACTGTTGTTGTAGAATGGGTGATATCAAATGACATAGAAAAAGCACTGTACTGAAAAGCATCTAAAACAACAGCTGGACAGCAACTGTATTTTCATAACGACAAAAATATGAAGAACTACAGTAAACAATAGGTGCTAGAAGAACACGTACGATGTATGTAATAAAAGGCGACAGTGTC
This sequence comes from Sebastolobus alascanus, assembly GCA_916701645.2. Lineage (NCBI taxonomy): Eukaryota > Metazoa > Chordata > Actinopteri > Perciformes > Sebastidae > Sebastolobus > Sebastolobus alascanus. The sequence continues at coordinate 459,647 of CAKAOJ020000218.1, forward strand.
AGTTGTCACTGCAATGCCACGGGGGAAACCTACCTGAGCATCCGAAAGACACACGACCTCAGATCAAAGAAGAGGTGGCCACTGATGCATCATTGGTAGCGACAAATTATCATCAATACCACTCGACCACATTATCATCAATCTCTCTCTCGAAAGACAAAAGTATCTCTCCATGCTAAATCATGAAATCGATGCGTTTCTATCACTGAGAGGAATTGGTCTCCCAGTGATCTCTGCGGCTGAGTAATGTGAAATCTATCGCAGGTTAGTCCGCGTGGCCCGGACAAGATCAAAGACGAGACCCCAGAAAACTTTGTATCGATCACGAGCAACGCAACTGAGGAGTGACAGCGGGAGTGGAATTTGAAACGCTTCAAATTGAAGATAAATCATCTTTTACCTGCTGTACTATTATTACCTACTATATTGACAAAAATAACACTTTGTTTTGTCAGCAACACTTTTACAAAAAAACACAATTTTCTTATGAAACTTCACATATTTTAAAAACAGCACATCCCCATTTCAATCTATGCAGCTAAGTGCTGATAATTAAAGTTCAAATTGCCAATGATATGGACATCAGAGCCCCCAAATTAGATTTGATGTTTGAGATTTACAATTCTTGGAAATGACGCTATATTGGTGCACTTGAGAACAAGGTAAAATGTTATCATATAATGCAGGGTGAAAAACCTTCTTCCACATATTGTTCCACTGTTCTTACTTTTAGGGTATCCATAGTTTAAGATGTTGAGCTACACTTACCTTGGGCCACTTGGGATTGAGCTCACAAGCCTTTTCAGCATCATCCAGCGCCGCCTGGTGTCGTCCCAGTTTGAGCAGCGCTGCTGAACGGTTGCTGTACAGGATGCAGTTCTGCGGGTCAGCTTGCAAGGCATTGGTGTACAAATGAACGGCCGCCTGGAAGTCGCCGCGCTGACACGCCTCGTTGCTCTGCTGCACTTTCTCCATGAACTCGGCTTTGCTGAGACCATACCCGGCCCCCTCGTCTCCGGAAACACATCTGATAGGTCTGCCCGCTGTCCGAGAACCGAAGATGGAAAACTGGAGAAATGGACAGAGAGGGAGTGAGAGAGCTGTAATCAGTCTAACTGAAAAATCTCATAAAACTCAACCGACAGGAATGCACTTGAGCAAGGAACTCAATAACAACTGCAGCGAAAATGTGAAGAAATGTGTCAATATGAAGCAGGATGCTTCTGCAACAGTGTATGACACAGCATGTACGCCAAACCCACTAATACTCTCCCACAGAAGCAATAAAAACATATACTGTACTCCTGTGTGATAATTGAGCCGAACAGACCTTTTTCACTCACATGTTTTCACATGTCATAACAAGAAAAAACTGCATTATTAATGAGCATTAATAATGGCTGATTTTGATTTAGTTTGGCCAGCTCCAGCTCCCTAGTATTGTGCGTGCTAGCTCAGTGTTATGGCTTTCTGGGACACTGAACTAACTTAGCTGAGCCACTGTAATTTGTTCCACCTGTGTGTTTCCTGTTATGAAAAGTGAATGCCAGTGTCTGCTGCGAAAAAGATAAAAACCAGGGAGGATCATAGAACTGTATGAAGGTTATGTCTCTACTTTCATTTAGCTGAAATCGGAAATTACGTTACAGATAAGCACACTGAGACTGGCGGGGTACAAAATCCACTGGAAATCCTATTGTTTGTGAAATAATAATGAATAAAATGAAACTAAATGAATGATCAGTTTATCTTTTGGGATATATTGTGACATGACCTTCCAAAATAATCCATGTTATTTTGAAATGTTCTGCAAGCAAAGTTTTTGTCTGAATGAAGTTTTTTTTTCAAAGAGGACTCTAGTAGGGCTGTCACGATTATATATATGTTTATATATTATTATTATATACTTAAGTATACTTCGTATACGTATATATATGAAAATTAAAACAAAGCATTCAAATAGTAATTTGGAGGTCGAATACCATGGCAACGGTCGAAGCTTTGAAGCATTCGGGTCAGCCCTAGACTCTAGTGAGATTGCTGATTTTGCTCTGTCTTTTGACCTCTGAAAGACCTGCACATCTATAAAGCACATTTAATATAACTTTTAGTGCTCAAGCCCAAGTGGGGATAATTCAATAATCTCATCTTTGTCTATGAAGGACAGATCCACCAAGGTTAAAAATAAGAGAGGTCTTTAGCACATAAGGTTTTATCTTTCACATCCTGTTAGTTCAAAATAAAGCCTGTCTCTATTCTGATAGGGATTTTTCTTCTATAGACCTTTTCAGACTTGACAACATGTATTTTCTGTTGCAATGTTTGTTAATGCAGTAGCTGACATCACAATCTTGGACCAAAGCTGTTGCCCTAGCAACATAATGGCAATGAAAAGGTCTATACCGCAGTTTAGACACACAACAATAGTGAACCCTGAATAAAAAAGATATCTTCACTGTGCTGATAAATCTCCTGGCAAAACGAGGTAATATCTGCCTTAGAGCAAGGCCCTCGGCATTAATGTAGGATTGAATGTATTATTGTTCCCATTCATATTCAACTTGTTACACTCCTGATGAAACTGGAAGGCAAACCATTTGACTGTAAGACCAATTATCATATTCACTCAAGTCTTACTGTAGCTGCATCCAACCAGTACAGTCTGATTGATCATTTACCAGGGACGCTTTGCTGAGTATTACTGAATCGTGAAATTCGTCTCAAGGTTGCATGTTTTTAGGGCCAGCTTCCATTATACCTCTTTCTCACCACACCTCCTCAGACTGCATTCTGGGATAGGGCAGGCTTGGTAATTACTTCCAGAGGCCCGGGGAGTAGACGCAGCAAATATGAGGGCTTTGGGTATCAAGTAGATTCAACATCAAGTTACAGTGCAGCGCCAACCAGTTGCTTTCTTTCTTTCATTCACCCTTTGACCTTCATCTTTTCCACCTTTTCTTGTTCTTCTCCGTATTATGTTAAATAATCTTTTCCGTCACATGCGAAGAAAAGACGTCTACTTTGACTGAACTTTAAAGTGTTTTATATTGTACCTCTAAGAGCCAATTCAACACCTGTGGATTGGTAAAAGGTCAATTATGCTGCAACAGGTAAACCAGTGGGTGGGTGTGTGTGTGCGCACAGAGGTTTTAAAACAAGTGGTTTACTGCTGGGTTCGTTGCTGCACTGTAATTCCCATGGAGAGGCGGACGACCTCTCAGGAATACACAAACAGACTTTGGGAGTGACATCCACACACCACAACTGACAGCACTGTCACGCACGCTGACATTCAAAGGCTCGCTCCCAAAGAAATGTCAGGAGAAGCATCTATTATAGATTAGCTCTTCCTGCGGGGCCCAAGAGCATGCTGGTTTTTCCCCTTCAAACAAACACTCCAGCAGCTGATCACAGATGATTTAGCAGGACCAGACAGAAGGGAACTAATCAGAGTGATTTTACAGGAAGGTCCACTTGTGAGTGCTGTCTCATCTGCTACAACACACACAGCACTGGGGGCTGCCTACTGTACAGTATGTGGGCAGGAAGGGTGGAGAGTGAGCGATAATGAGAGCCTACTACACCAATACAGAGGACACCCTACCGACTTAATCACAAGGAGGCAGAGATTAACTCAGCTCTCCAGAGGCAAATATAGTCTGGAATGCACCTATTTACAGTTTTGTTGGGTGGAATTGTGTAGATTTACTCATATATGGTAATGCACACAAACTTACTGCCACTGTGCAAGCTTCTCTGTTCATGCAAACACAAAGCACATTTTGCAATCTGCATGATCTCCCTATTAAATCGCATTTATGTTGCCTATTGTCTGCAGCAGGAGAGCCCACACATCCACAGTGTGCAGTACAGTACAGTAATGCATGACTGGAAAATCGATAGAGGTCTTTTACGAGGTTTTTTTGCAGGAATGGTCATTTGGTATTTCCTGTCCAGGACGCGAGGTAAAAAAAGTGTTATTCAAAGTGTGTGCCAACAACTACAAAAATGGCAGCTCGCATGACAGTGTAGAAAAGTGGTTGTTTTTTTTAATCTATTTACCTTTTCTTTCAGAGTCGCTTGCTTCTCCATCCTGTCTGACTGCTTTGGTTTGTGCGACGGCTTATCGCTCTCATCCCATCACACACTCCTTCTTGGCTTTTTATCCACTGTTTGTGTATCACGAGGTGTTCAAAAGTTGGCCAAAAAGTCCACGAAGTAGCCGTCAAAACTGCGAGGAAAAAACCCACAAAGACTGAGAGCTGTGTGGCGTTCAGGGAGAAACTTTTTCTCAAGGAAAGTGCGCCATGTTGTCAAATCTTTTCCTTTTTTTTCTTGTCTTTTTTCCCCCTGTTGCCATAGCGGATTTCTGAGAGGAGGAGGAGGAGGAGGAGGGAGGCATGAAGGTCTGTGGGAGCCTGAGTCAGGAGAAGAAAAGTACAGTTAATTAATGTATCGCTCGCTTATGCTTTGTTTTTTTTTTTTTAGACGTGTTACATACCATTTATAGAGTGGAATTAAAAAGCAAATGTTAGTTATAACTTTCAGGTCGTCGGTGTTTACAGACTCTGTGAGGGCTGCAGGGGTGAAGATGAGAAAGGGGCACCTCGCCTGAACGCACCAGCTTATTGGTGCCCCATTGGCTGGAGATGATGCTGCGTTCATGTCAAATTGTTCAACCGTTATTGTGACAATCCAGGTGAGAAAAGCCGTTTTGTTGCAGGTAAAATTTAAAGTGGCAGAAGGGAACAATTTTTTTTTGCATAATCTGGCAAACATTCCATAATAACCTTTCAGCATATTGTAATTCAAGTGGTCTGAGAGATAACTAGACTTCTGCTCCTCCTCGTGGCTCTGTTTTCAGGCTTTAGAAAAATCTAGCCCGTGACGGCAGACTTTGACCAATCACAGGTCATTTCTGAGAGAGAGAGAGCATTCCTATTGGCTGTGCTCCGGTCATGTGACCAGAACTTGGCTTCCTTCAACAGATTTTACAATGGCGGGCGCGTCACAAACTTTCTCATTTTACAGCTAAACAGTACACTACAAGATGATTCTGAGAACACTTGAGGCGAGAAATAGGCTAGTAATAGTAATAGTGATTGACAGCCGGCTCTCATAGACGGCAGCTGGACAGCGGACCTTGTTTTCCTCCGGTAAGTGAAATCCTTCAGATGCCGTTAGGCCTAACGGCAAAAGTTTTTTTTAAATGATTTAAAAAAGTTATTTTTATAAAACGGTACATGAGACAGGTAATCTGAAAAAAATCATGTTCCTCTGTGTCCAACTGTGTCCTCCGGTGCTCCTAACGGCATCTGAAAGATTTCAGACAAGGTCCGCTGTCCAGCTGCCGTCTATGAGAGTCGGCTGTCAATCACTCGCGAACTCCGACCAAACGGTCAAACTAGGCCGCGCTGATCAAATATGAATCCATATTCTGTTACTGTTATACCTATTTTTATCGCCTCAAATGTTTTCAGAATCATCTTGTAGTGTTTAGCTGTAAAATGAGAAAGTTTGTGACGCGGCCGCCATTGTAAAATCTGTTGAAGGAACGCCAAGTTCTGGTCACATGACCGGAGCACAGCCAATAGGAACGCTCTCTCTCTCTGAAATGACCTGTGATTGGTCAAAGTCTGCCGTCACGGGCTAGATTTTCTAAAGCCTGAAAACAGAGCCATGATGAGGAGATGAAGTCTAGTTTTCTCTCAGAACACTTGAATTACAATATGCTGAAAGGTTATTATGGAATGTTTGCCCAATGATGCCAAAAATATACTGCCTACTGCCACTTAAGACTAAGACTGCCAAAATTATGATGAATAAATAAGCAAGAAGTTTGTCTAATGGGGTGACCTATAGCTCACCTGGTAGCGTGCGCCGTATGTAGGCTGAGTCCTTGGCAGTGGCCTGGGTTCGATCCCTCTGCCCTTTACTGTCATTGTCCAGCTGCTCTATTAATAGTAATAAATGCCGTAAAATATAATTTCTAAAAAAAAAAAAAGTCTGTCTAATAAAACCAAAAAATGAGGCTGACTGATGCCACTGCAGTATGCTCTTAGATAAAAAGAAAATATATATAAGTTGTATGTGCAGCTCTTCACCAGCAGATGGTGTAAGAATCCTTTAGAGTAGCCTTTGGCCTCCAGTCATGTAATTCCTTGCAAACTGAGAAAAACGTAACTCATATCTTGCAATAAGCCTTTTTCACAGCAGACATTTTGGCATGCAGGGAAAGCACATTAATAGTATTAATGATGGCTGCATTGCATTCAATTGTGCCACCGGGACATCTAAGTGGAATGGGCCCATTGCTAATGTAATAGGCTCCATGTGCTTTTTTTGCGCTGACAAGTCAAAATGTCTGCTGTGAAAAAAAGACATATAGTAAGCAGTTTTTTTTATGTGTCACACATAATATGAGTTACTGTAAAAACTACCAAAAAGTCTCCAAATTCTTGATTTCTAAAGAACTGTGAAAAAGCTTATAACATGACTGTTATACTGAGAGAAGCTGAAGGTTGTGAGATGGTTGTATTTAGTGTGACATGATAGCCTCCACCCACAGAATCACTTTAATAAAGTTTGAATTTTAAAATGGGTGGTATTGGAAAGGCTTTGCACTTCTGGTGCAAGGTTTAAAAGTAGGCCTATGCAATGGGCTTTGCACAAAATATAGTATTATTAACGTGAAAGTGTGCCGCCTTTTGATTTCTCAACATGTAAAGCATTGGTTGCAAAAACAAAAATTGCTCGTTTTTACTTTTTATTTAAAGCCCTGTTTTTGATCATGACAAAAATCATTGAAACAAGTGAGTTTTGTAGTTTGTAGTTTGTACAGTATTGGTGTTTGTGTCACCTATTCTCAAAACTGGGCTTTTTGCTTCTAAAAATGGCACCCACCAAACAACAGAATCAAGTTGTGACATGATAATCTCTGCACAGAAAGGGACATAGATCAAGCTCAGAAGTTTACAATGTTGACCACTGACCCACTGCATTCCTGTCTGCTATAGTTTGGTTTCAGTCTTCATGTTACTGTAACAGCTCCTGGGTCTGGCTGTAGGCAGACTTTATACTTGTTGAAATTTGATACAGGTCTACTAAATTGCAGGTTATTTACTACATAGACTCCCCATTAGGTTGCACAGGCCATTCTTTATTTTCACTTTATCTACAATACAAATATACATTGCTCTACTGCTAAGACCATATTAAAGGACACAATTGCCAAAGCGGGTTAAATATCAATGTGCTTGAAATCAAGGCATCTTATTTAATTTACAGTCTGACCTATATTCAGTGGTGGAAGAAGTACTCAAGTTAAATAAAAAGATTAAAGTAAAAGTCCTGCATACAACATAAAACTAGCCTATACAGTATGTATTATCAACAACATGTATCAAAAGTAAAAGTATTCATTGTGCAGCAGGAAAGGCTTTTTTTATATTGATGATCCATAAACATGTTTGCTGGATTTTATTGTTATAGCTGGTAGAGCTAATTCTAATTTTATATATATATATATATATATATATATACATATATATAAGGGTGTAAGAAATATCGAAAAATGTTATGTGAAATCTTTGATACATGTGTGTAATGGAATAACAATAGTACAATATAAAAAAAAACATGTAGCAGAAAATGGAAAATACTCAAGTTAAGTAACGTTACACTTAGTAGCCTAGGCCTACTTAGTTACATGCTACCACTTGTATTTAAACCCAATTTAAAGATATATAATTTCAACTATGTTGACAGACTGACAGAGCACTTTCTGTTCCAGTCATCCTGAGACAGCAGCTCAACACTGTCTGGAAGAAGCACCGGATCATTCAGGTTTGAACCGTCCACCCGGAGCCCGCTTTTGGTAGTCATCGGGCATCGGGGCTAAAATAGTAGCGACTGTTTTGGTAACGTCGGCGGTGCGAGCATTTCCTTTAGAGGGGGAGAGTGGCACGCGAAGGACAGCGTGTCAAAATGTCACGGGGGGTCTGAAAGGAGGCGAGAAGAGGGTGAAATTATGTAATGACTGTTATGGAAAACAAGTTGTTACTACGCTTTCTATCCATTAATAATATTCCCTCTTAATTGTAACAACACAAGGTGTTCTCATTTAGTCCCTCCAGTCACACCATTGTAGAATGTTTAAATATCCCAGTTTACATCAGATTATGATGCATCCCAGAAATAGTTTGTTGTCTAAGAAAATGGGATGAAATTAACTTGGACTTCATCCTTCAATGTGCACTCTTCATCCTCACTGTCACTGGCAGGGTCTGGTGGCAGAATGCCTCACCCTGATTGGTCAGAAAGTGGGCCTCCTTTGCCGAGCCCACAGCACCAGTGGGTATATATGCATGTAAGATGTCAGAGGCAAGTTTAATAAGGAAGTTTGGGATCAGTTGATATCCAGCACAGCTTGTTATCCTGCCATCCATCTGAGACTCGTAGGTTGATTTTTTTTTTTTTTTTTTTTTTGAGAAATGAGAAAATTGAAGCTTTGATTATTTGACCCTTGAGAAACCACATTTCTCTGTTTGTGTGTTCCACAGTGAGATGAAGACCCAGCAGCAGCCTCTCCATGTGGCCACTCCGGTGAGGCAGAGCCTTGCCCTGACCAAAGTAGCTGGGACCTCTGTTTACCTCAAGCTGGATTCATCTCAGCCCACTGGATCCTTTAAGATCAGGGGCATCGGACACCTCTGCAGAACTGTGAGTGATTCTCCTCTCTTCTGTGTGGCTGAGATGTCCAAATGAACCAGTATGAACCAGTTTAAGTGTATCAGCTCCAGTCTGAACACTGGGATGATCTGCCAACATGTGTTTATACCCTGTGATTTTATGATTTTTTACTATAATGCCTCTTTTGTTTTTTCTTGTAGTGGGCAGAGCGAGGATGTGAGCGGTTTGTCTGCTGTTCAGGTGAGTACTGAAGAAGAAAAAAAAATCAATAAAAGAGTTTGTCTTTGCCTCTGTTGGTGTGTTTGAGTGTGTAATCTTTGACGCTTTTGGTCCCCACAGGAGGAAATGCTGGGATGGCAGCAGCTTATTCTGCCCGTCAGCTCGGGGTCCCCGCAACCATAGTGGTTCCAAGTGTTACACCGAACCCAACAGTGGAGAGGCTGAAGGACGAGGGCGCCACCGTCGTTATCCATGGCAAGGTAAGTTCATCTCACACAATATTTACATCCATCATATTATATTTTTAAGCATAAATAGGAATAAATGTAAGTAGTCTGGTTACATTTTCTTCACTGAGAATGATTCATCTCGTGAAATTAAGTCGTCTTTTGTCTCTTTCAGGCTCTAGATGAAAGCATCGAATACGGACAGCAGCTTGTGGCAAACAACCCCAGCTGGATATTCATCTCTCCCTTTGATGATCCCCTCATCTGGTGAGACCATCTCAGTCTGTCTGCCCTTAAGGGATTGTAACAGCATGTATACATTACCGTGTAGAAATCCTTGCATAGTACTGTAATCTATCTGTCATGAGGAGATAAAGAGAGGGAGACGTGATAAGACAGATTCTCCTCTACAAATGAAATTGTTTTAGGATGTGCAAAAGACTGATAGCAGCACCTGTCTTATCAGGGGGTGTCATTCATGCTCGTGCATAGAAGAGTTGCAGGATGAGGTGTTATGTCGGATACACGGCACCTTATCACAGTGCTAACTTGCAACTCACTTGTATTCAAGGAAGAATTAGAAATAAATCAAGCTATTTCCTTCTTCACAACTAATAGGGTGGGGTTGTGTTTGTGTGTGCAGGGAAGGCCACACGTCTCTGGTGAAGGAGCTGGAGCAGGACCTGAAGGAGAAGCCAGGAGCAATAGTGTTGTCGGTGGGAGGCGGAGGCCTGCTGAACGGCGTGGTGGAGGGACTGCGTCGTGCCGACTGGGCCGACGTGCCCATTGTAGCCATGGAAACCATGGGAGCACACAGCCTCAATGCAGCAATGAAGGCTGGGCAGCTAGTCACCTTACCTGAAATTACCAGGTGCAAAATCGAATTGTACTCAAATAATAATAACATGATCCCACGTTTTTCTCACATAGTTCCTCCGTGTGTGTGTGTGTGTGTGTGTGTGTGTCAAAGACTGACTTTTCCTTTTTGCTCTCTAGTGTTGCAACCACACTGGGCCTGACCAGGGTGTCCGCACAGACTTTTAAACTGGTGCACGAGCACACGGTTTTCTCACAAGTAGTCACAGACCAGGAGGCTGTGAAAGCTGTGGAGCGCTTTGTAGGTGAGTATAGGCTACAACCTGCACCTGAACAGATGCACAACAGATCTAAAAAAAAAAATCCGCTGTGAGACTGATCTCTCTCTCTCTCCTGGTGTCGTCCCTCAGATGACGAGAAGGTCCTGGTGGAGCCGGCCTGCGGCGCCGCCCTGGCAGCTGTGTACAGTGACATTATCAAGAGGCTGCAGGGCGAGGGCAAGCTGGCCCAGCGCCTGGGCCCGGTGGTGATCGTGGTGTGCGGCGGCAACAACATCAGCATGGAGCAGCTAAGGAGGCTGAAAAAACAGCTCGGTGTCATCTAGCGTGGCCGACTACCTCGGGTCCTCCTGACCTTTCCCTCATCCCTCCGTCAGCTCGTCTCCATCCACAAACCCCATTATTCATGTGCTACATAGACCGAATCATTCCAGACTGTGAGACTCTCCTGAGCAATGAGACTGACACATGTGACAGTGAGCTGCTGGAGGGACTTTTATTATATCTTGTAAAAACATTGTAATTGTGAAGCTGCTCTGGTGGAGGTCGTGTTTGACTGGAGAGACCTCTCTCAGATCAACAAAAACATACTGACACAGTTAGTTTGCATTTGTATTTAGCGTGCTCGTATGTTGTTCTTCTGCTTTTGTACATTGAAGTGTATTTAAGAATTAATAAATTATATTTCTGAATATTCTGCCCCTAAGAATTATTTCCCTGCCTTGACAGTTTCTTATTCCTGATTGCAGATGGTATGTAAAATACAGATCAAACCACTTCCTCACAACATAACCAACAGCAAATGGACTTCTTGTTTAAGTTTGCTTCCCATTTTCCTAAGCACTGTTTTTATACTGGAGCTGGATGATAAATAGGCCAGGCTGATATTAGCTTAGTGCAGATATGCTGTAATTGATCCTGTATATCTCTAATGACTATACATATCAAGTGTTTGATGAGTGGATCATTCTCCAAATAGATTTAGGAAATCTTCTTAAATTGCACTCTCAAAGCACGCATCCAAAGAAAACCAAAGTATTTCGGTAAATAAAATATGTATACTGTATGTTTGCATAATGTATATGTATTGCATTTGCTATGTAAACCTATGAAAGGGATGTTTAAACAGTGCAAATGTAAAGTTTTTTATTGTAGAACAGCTTAATTACAATCTCTCCCATACCATTAAACTATTCATTATACGACAATTCATTAATAGCTCTGGTCTCAGTAGCTTACTTTCTAATTAAGTTCCTCTCTCCTAAGCGAGTGCTTTGGCAGGCATGACGATGCATACAGAATTACATCCTTGAGCAGCTCTGATCCCTCATGAATGAACGAGGAAATCATTAAGTTTTAAATTTGACCTACGACTTTTTTTTTCTATCATGATTTTTATTGTTTCCTTCACAGACATCAAAAAGGGCAGTCCAATGTGTTTTACAGATGAATATTCACAGCAAAAATATATTTAAATATAAAAAGTATTAATTTGTATTAATTAATTATTAATTTATTTATTATTTATTATTAAATATAAAAAAAAAAATCAAATATTGAAAGTGATGTATCAGCATAACGAAAGTATTTTTCTGTAAAATTACAGAAAATCCTGCTACTTCTATCAGTAAAGAATACTTTATTTTTACGGTTAGTTTTGTTAAAATTAGCATGCAAAAGCTGTTAAAAAAACAGATATTTAATGTATTCCATTTATACAGATTTTGTTTTGTTAAAACACGACACATTTCAATAAACAGTTAAATGTCGTCAACAACACAGACATCCCAGAATGAGGATTCAGTACACAACGGAGTATTCCAGTCAGGTCAAGTGGCCTCACAGAAGCTGTTAATGGGTCAGACGTCTCCGCACCTTTTGAATATGCTGGACTTCCCAGCATTCAATTGGCTGGATTGTTAGGGATGTGGCACTTTTCCTAGCTCCCCATTGGTCTGAGGATCATTAAAATGGAGGGGTGCGGGGTTGGGGGGAAACCTTATGTCACAAAGAGGGGGGACAGCTGTATGTGAGGGACAGGTGATTGGTTGAACCAACCAGTCAACATGTTGGAGACATTCCTAGAATTCTTCCGGGGTAACCTCGTAGACTTAGATTAAAAATTTTAAATTTTACTTCAAAATAGGAAGAAAATTCGGTAGAGATTGATGATTTTAGTTGTTATATCATTTTCTGAGAGAATACACTGTTCTATGTGACACACCACTGGTACTCCACAGTAGAGCTCAGCTGGGGGAGCTATAGACAGAATAAATATCTCCTGTCAACAGAGTTTGCGGAGGAAATATCGGACCAATTAGTTCAGATTTTTGCTGATGACACATTGCTTCTATGGTTCCCTTTGAATACAGCATATAGTGGAACTGCAGGGACAGTGTGAGTCAGTGACAGGAGATCCAGCTAGAACTGGCCTGGCCCAGCACTAACTTGCTGCCTTGAAAAGGTGTCTGGTGACATAACCAGTGTCGGTCGCGGGGTCCTTACATAAAAAGGCATGTCCTAAAGGAGACAAAGCATGTTTCTCACAGGCATCATTCATCATGACCAACACTCATTGTCTACGCACACAGATGTAACAGGCATGTCCGCTGTACCACGTCAACGCCGTTCAGTCTAGTATGCAAATGGGGGGATTTTGCAATCGTAAACATCCATTTAGGAAACATGTTTTCCCCCCCAAACCACACTGGATGTTTATCTGAGCAGAAATGTAGTGGGTCGATATGTAAAATACATAAAGCAGGACAGTGAAATTTGTACATGAAGACATTTCTTTATTGTGACACAGAAATCTCAAATGCCATCTGATTCTTTACATCTGTATAATCCATTTTTAGATATGTTACGTTTCTGATGTGCAGAGGTAAGACAGTAAAAGTTAAGTTAATGCAACCATAAATAATTGTAATAAATATCAAGTAAATGTACAGCACACATTTTTTATCGCAACACCTCTTTGTATGGATATGTCCTTTTTATATGACCTTATCTACTGTAACCCCCCCGCAGGAGGAGGAGGAAGTAGAGGAGAGAGCGTCCCTGTTAGCAGCGGTATATCACCCTTCAAAAAAAGAACTGAACCAAAACCAAAAACTCGCAAGCAATTCAACAATCCGGTACGCGTCGAATATCAATCCTGTTTTTCGGTTCTATCCCAAGTAAAATGGCGATTTTACTCACACAAGAAAACATGTTTCACCATGAGTAGAAGAAATTGAATCCATCTGAGTACAAGACAAAAAGGTGATAAGATTACTGGTATTTCCAAAATTCATAAAAAATAACAACACAACAAACCGGAAATATCCAACAGACATCGCCTAGTTTGCTCATTTTAGAATCTTTTTCTTGGAAGAGTAGTGCAAACCAAAAACCAAAAAAAATTAGAAGGTGAAGTGAATTAGCAGTTAATAAAAATTGCCATCATAACATAACTTCAGTCTATTTACATTGTTTTCCCCCAGATTTACACAGCTAAACATTTGGTTATGGATAAAAATGAACAAAGAAAAATCCTGTTCTTCTTTCAATAAAGAAAAGTATGAAAAGGCAGAACTCAGGATAATCCGCCGCCCCTCCCCCAATGAGTGTGTGTGTAGATTGTGTATGTTGTTGGGGAGCGAGGGGGGGTTTGTTGCACATTCAGTAGCAGTAGCACACAAACAACGTCGGAGAATATCATCTCCTTCCCGTTTTTTCACAAAGCAACACAGGTTTCACAAACCCGAAGTGCAAGCATATCAGAACCAGCAGGCCTCTCCCGTCGTCCAATCTACCTGACCTAACATGCCGCCAAAGCTACTCGGAAAAAATCAAAGAGCAATTTCATAAACTAATAGATTAATATGACTTTTTACATGACTTAAATACCCTCTCTTCAGAGACTCGGATAAAATGTATTCAGTTTATATAGGCATAAGTTAGTTTGTCCATTAGCAGTTCATATTTTTATTTTATTTTTTTTAAACAGGCAGTAAACTACATAATATCCTGTACAGCACTTGTTCACATCTTCTGCCTGCTCACAGCTGACAAAAAAAAGGCAGCATCACACGTTTCCTTTTTTTTTCTGGTAGTAGTCGTACCTCCGTCTCAAACGTCAGATTAATTCTATGGGAATCATGGGGGGGTTTTCTCTTCACACACATCCAGCATCACCCTCTGGAGAGAGGCTCCATACAGCAAAGGCATGTTTCAGCACATCACCCCCACAGAGGGGAGACACAGGGAGGCAGCTAGGTAAGCATTAGGAGAGTATAACACTTTTTTGTTTGTTGCCTTCACAGCAATGCGAAGTTCTGCAGCTCATAGTGTCGCTTAGACCGCGCTTTCAAGACTAAAACGCTACCTACCGCAGAAAGAGGGTTCAGCAATCATGAATTAGATTTGCAGCTGTAAAGTGCTGATCTGAAGTCATCCTATTTAGTTGTTAAATTCACAGAACTTGACTGAACCTTGTTAAACCCTCTGTTAAAGGTAGGGGAAGGGGGGAGAAAAAAAAAAAAGGCAAACAAAAAACTACTGTGTCACAGCCTTTTCACTTCAATGCCATCCTCAAACTCAGTGCAACCAGAACAGACACTTGTTAACAGTGTCAGATTATCTTCCCTGAATTCTTCACAAAAATATGCAAACATAAATCATAAAATGTGTTTAAATGCGATAACAAAAAAAATAGAGCAGGGATAAACATGCAAAGCGTTAATAGCCACCCCAAAATAAAAATGAAATTAAATGTGTGGTTTTGCTGGAGCAGCAGAGCGTAAAGAACTGTGGTCTGTCTCAGAGGAAGGTCCAGGAGTGTTGGGGGGGGGGGGGGGGTCAGGTATATACGCTTGGGAACGTGGGGGTTGTCAAGTCTTCTTAGCCGCTGAGAGGGTCCTCGCGGTAGTGGATGGCGTATCGCAGCTTCTCCAGCATCACATCCAAAGAGGTGTACTGGGGCAGCTTCACCATGAACATGCAGGTCTCCACGCGGATGTGGCGCGAGTCCGGCTGACCTGGAGAGACCAAAAACAGGAAGGTGCATTACAACAAAATCACCTACTGCTTCTCTTGCACAATGAGTCTTGTTATGTACGTTTACCACTGGAGTTTTGGAGGCCAATGAGTTGCTGTGTAGAAAGTGTTAGCGATAATAAGCTCGTCTAGGAGATAAAAGTGAGTGTTGGCGTATCTTATCTGAAGTAAACCTGAGTAGACAGTTTGTTTTAGCCCTGTGATTTTAAATAGTGACTCAGGAAAATAGGACACGTCTGTGAAAGATGTGAAGTTCACACAACAGAAACAGTGTGTCTTCCAACATGGAACAACTTCATATGTCCATTATACACATGTATTAATTTACAAATCACAAATAAAACACAAATCAAGCTGTGGCAAACAACATGATCAAAGTCTGTCTAAGGTTTCAAGACAAGACGAGCAGCTCTGATAATCACTATCAGTATTTTCAGCACCAACAGCACTAAGCAGAACATAACTCAGAGATAGCAGCCCTTGTGTCCAATCGCGGCCCTGTTGAAACCTTGTTAGCAATTACCTGCAGCTCCATCGGGAGGGGCGATCTTCATGGGGTACGGCGGGACGTGGGCGGTGTCGGGCCCCCCGTCCTTGCAGGGGCAGGTGAACGGTATTCGCTCCTGGTTGCAGGCGAACTTGATGAACTTGCAGAGCTCCTCTTGAGTGAACATCTCCAGGGCGGTCCAGAAGAACTCGATGTGCTGGTCGGTCTCCATCAGACCCACCTGATACATGGTGTGAGCCTACAGAGGGAGAGAGCAGAGCTCACTTCGATTCCATGTGATTAATACCAACTAGGGCTGTCAGAGTTAACGCGATAATAAACGCGTTAACGCAAATTTGTTTTAACGCCACTAATTTCTTTAATGCATTAATGCAACTGCCGATTTTTAATTAGCCTCCTAAAAAAATCCTATGGGTCTTTCTGAGGTTGTGCTGGGCTCAGTTTTAAAGCTAGAGTGGAGATACTGGCATCATATGAAACTAGAAAAAAAAGAAGAAATCCATTGGTACCAACCACGTCATACTAGCTTGTCGCGAAGGAGGCTAAATAACGCTACAAAGTTACGCTAAATTTTGGCGGAAAAACTGGCATTGCCATTTTCAAAGGGGTCCCTTGACCTCTGACCTCAAAATATGTGAATGAAACTGGGTTCTTTGGGTACCCACGAGTCTCTACTTTACAGACATGTAGCAATGAAACAATGTTTCCACTTGCTTCGTAACGCATTCTAAACAGACTTCAACAGGCACTTTCACACCAATATATGCATTACCTTGAGGAACTCCAGGTTGATGTAAGGCAGGCCGCAGGTGCGCAGCTCCATCTCTAGCGGGCTGAGCATGGTGAGCAGCTGCAGGGGAATGATCGTGGCGAGCCCTGCGCGCACCGCCGTCATACACTCCGCGTTCTGCAGCTCCCTCAGACGAAGGCTCCGCACCGCCCGCGCATACATGTCCTTATTCTCCCAGCTTAACACACGCGAACAAGCACACAATATATAAAAGATGAAGAAACGAGGAGCTATGTCTTTTTGATAACTGCAGTTTGAAAGAGTTGATAATGACAAGAAAACCCACACTGCACGAAGTCAATCATGTGAGCAAGTTTCCTTTACCTGACCGTGAGGCCGCGACCTCCCTGACAAAGCTCCACCTCCTCCCCCGTCATGGTGATGTAGGTGAAGGTGCAGCAGGGCCGGCTGGGGGAGTCAGGGCTTTCTCCCGAATGGTACTGGGAGGAGATCTCAGCACACAGAGCCTCCAGCTCCGTCTCATCGCTCGCCTGCGGGGTCGGAGAACAGACGTCACACGTTAAGGTGGCTAGAACCACGGTATTAGCAGGGAAAGACACGAGGTTTACCACGCCACGACAGGTCCCTTACATTTTCAAACTTCATCACGTAGTTGTAGGTGAGCACATCAGCTTCCTGCAGGTCCTGCTCTGGGTTGAGGGACTCGCCCACCAGACCCTTCCAGAAGGAGCCCAGTAGGTCCAAAGGAAGCGGCACGTCCGCGCGGATGGCTATGCCAAGGAGCTGACCAAAGAAGTGCAACAACTGTTCCTCTGCATAGCTGATGGGGCACGGCGTCAAGATGTACTTCCCCTGAGGACAGCAAAAAAACAACAAAGATTTATAATTACACATCGTCTGTGATTAACTTTGATAGGATTCTGAGAAAGACTGTATTCTTGGGATCGTAATTAAAAGAACACTCTGTAGTGCAACTCAAAACATTTCATAGTTAGGTTTCAAAACTGTGAGGAAACACTGAGATTCCGGGCAGCGTCGGTCCAATCCAGACTAGGACGTACAGTACATGTCTTGTTGGACAGAACAAAAACAGCACATACTGAAAACATGTCAGATACTGAAAAATCTTACCTTGTTACGGTTGGCTGCAGCACTGGGGCAGGGGAGCAGCAGAGACAGAGCAGAACTCTGTAACTCCTTACACACCTGCCATAGGAAATGTCTGAAGGAGCCACCTGGAGAGAAAGATTCATCAACAGTTAGGTCTGGGGGAAAAAAAAAAAATCTCGACAAGTAGAAGGCTGCAGGACAGCACAGAAAAAAAAGATGTCAAGGAGAATTTCTAACTTGTGCCATGAACTTCCTCTCCAGTGAAGCGGATGTTAAAGGCATAGGTCGGGTCTCCTCCGCTGGCCAGTTTCACGCAAAGCTGGGACGACGGCACGCAAGATAGCTGGCGCGCTGCCTGGCAGAAATACGTGTTCTCTGATGATCTGATCTCACCTGATGAGAAAAAGAGGAACAGAAAGATTGTGTGCAAAGATCCAGTGCAAGTGATATGAAATGGGAAACGATATAAACAAGTGAAAGGAAATGCATACCTCCCACGATCTCTAGAGGGTCCAGCGTAATCTCTGGGGCGGCATGGTCGGCTGTCCGCTGTACTGTGGCATTCAGTACTCTGTTCATTACAGTGACCTTGGTGTCGTAGAAGATTAGACCTGTAACCAGTGGAGATAGCAGTGTAAATGATAAGATCTGATCGGACCCTTGTGTTTTAACAAGGCAGGCTTCCTATATAGGTAAAAAAAACAAACACTTATACAGTCACACCAACTATGTCCCGTTGACCTGCTAGATTCTGCTCACCTTTGGCCTCACATAACAGCGCTGCAATGCTGTTCTGGTAGGTAAGTGTCTGTCTCAGCTCCACTAGTGGCAGGAAGAAAGTCTCCAGGGTGTTGTTGAGGGACTGCAGCAGAGCAAAGCGCAAGCGCAGGCTCTCCACGGGCACATCTGAAGACATACGCGAAAAAAAAAAGGTAAACAACTAAGCAAGTGTGGCTTACAGTATGTCGCAAGGATGCATGTAACACTATAGATGACAGTGTGTGTGCACTGGATTCAAACAACAATATCAATGGAAGAGGAGGAAGAGGAAGATGAAAACAACCATCTTGTTTACTACACAGACGGTAACAAACAAGTGGTTTACTCACTGAGCAGGGAGGCCACACGAGGATCAGCAGTATCACCGGGGTCCAGGTAGACTTCGTGGGGGTGTAGTCTGGCTGGTGTGATGGCCAGGTGACGGCAGAGTCTGTTGATGTATTGGACCAACGCCACGTCCATTTCCAAGCTCCACTTCCTGCAGGCCTTCTGGGCATGACGAGTGTCTATACAGGTGCACCTGGTACGGAGGACAGCTGCTGTTAAATACAGACCTCCAATAATGTGAAGTCACTTATGTTAATACGATAACAGTCAGCAGTTTATCAAAGATGAGCAGGCATTTGGACGTGAGATACACACTTTTTTTTTTTCTTCTTTTCACTGACTAATATGGTGATATTGTAATTCTTTTAACATTTTTGTACTTCAAGGTTTCACCTTTTTTACCCCTGTATTTAAGTGTGTTTTAGGTGTTTTTAAGTGTTTCTTTGTTTAGTATGGATTTGTGCAACTACATTTTATAAAAATAAACATAAATATCACATCACATTCCAATTCAGCAAATACTCATCATTAAAGGGCTTGGACTAGAAGAAAAACATGGTCATACCGTTATAGAATAAGAAAAAAAACTGTCATTTACTGAAGCCTACTACTATAGGATTTTAATACAATTCCATTAGCATACTTAGTTATTAGGTCTGACGTATCAATAATCAGGGAAATAGTCCTGAAATGAGTAATCGATTGGGGGGTCACTTTTCTAGTACAGAAAATAGGCAGATTTCATGCTGCATTACACTTAAATGACAAGTGTGAAAATGAAGGAAATCAATTTAAAATTGCATTCTTTGCTTGGAAAATTGTATAGTGACCCATTTTTTTTTTTTTTGAAGAGGACACATTTTGTCACAACAAGACAACAACATGTTCGCTTCCCGGACAGCTCGCGTATGCGACAGTGTTTGAGTTACAGCGGTCTTAGTGCTCGTTATTGGGGTCTGACATTCCCCAGTCTCACCTTTCAAAGTGGAGGTCATAACCACAAGCCAGAATCGCCCTCCAGACGCTACGGATGTCCTGCTTGGCACGGTCAACAGCAAATTTATGGAAGCCTTCCAGTGTCAGGTACTTCTCTTCTGGGACTAAAGAAGACAAAGTGTTATGTGAGGCAGCTTGGTTTCCAAACAGGACTCAAATGTAGGGTAGTGAGGCATCATAGAAATGCCCGTCGCGTGTTACCAGAGTGAAAAGTGATATGTTCAAATTGCTAATTTTGTCTGACCAACAGCATACCAAGTTACATTAAATTTCCACTTTTATATTCCACTGATTTAACCTGTAACCTCTAACACTACATTAACCCCACGGTCTTCCATCAATGAACGTATTCAGGGATGTGTGAAGTCAAAGTGTGTGTCATTACTGCCAACCTTCAGCTTTCTTCGCAGGAGATTTTTCCACATCTTTCTCATCAGGTCTTTTTTCAGGAGATTTGGGCTTCAGGACTGTCTTCTTCTCACTCAGAGCAGTCCTGGCGGAGGCAGGAGACCCAGCAAATTTAATTCAATTACCAAAGTGTCAAAGTGTAAAATGCACCTAAACGTGTGCCTGAAAACAAATGACTCACCTGACACTGTTGAGCACAGACTTTTCCTTGGTGGGAGGTTTGGTGATGGGCCTCTTCGTGCTCACTACCTTGCCTTGGTGCTGTTCTTTTCCTGCTTTGCTGTATTTGTTCTTATTGGGCTTGGGGGTGCCGTATTTTCTTAGAATCTGGTACAAACAAATCATTTTGACACACATGAATATAGACACATATATGAGGTGGTTGACCTCAGAGGGAGGCAGGGGGAGTTTCAACAACTCTTGAAAATTGCCTGCCAATGTGTTATATACCTGAGTAAGCTGGTCCTCAAGTACTTTCTTTGGAGGCCTAACGTTGGTGAAGAAAGTATGCAGTAGGTTGCCGGGGGTCTGAGCGTTGATCTGCTCCTTGCTGAGGTAAATGTCAGACACTTTGACTGGCTTGGCCGGCGTGAGGCTGAGCATCTGCTCCGAGTGCACGCAGCTCTTGAAAACATCCGTGAGGACATCTCGTGCTCCAGGTACAAGCTTGTCACCTTGAAACGTGGAGATAGATCATTTAAAATTTGGCAGAAATAATGTCACTGTGTAGAAACAGAAAGTACGTAATGAAACACCAACCTCTGACCGACTTGTCCAGGAAGTAGTCTTCAAGTGCGGAGCTTCCCTGTGTGTCAAACAGGCTTTGGTTAACACTGGAGGCTGTGAGGATCTCCTCATTGGACAACTCCATTAGTTCCTCTTCACCTTCAAGACTGGACAAGCCAATCAGGTCGCTGCTGTTGAAAAGACTGGCTCGGATTTTTTCCACTTTGGCCCGAGAACGAACCTGTGATTAACGACAGAAAGACGAGCTTATTTCAACAACACAAAATCAAACAGCTTAGATCTATTATGGTGCTCTTAGCCAACCCACCTCAATGACAGCATAACCCTTGATGGGCCTTGCCATGACTGCATTGCTCTCCAGTGAGGTGACCGTGTGCATAGAGCCCCCATCTGACACCGACGCCGTTTCTGCACTGTCCAGTGGCTCCCCCAAGCTGCCCAGACTCCCCAGGCTTCCTGTACTACACAGAGAGGTATCTAGACTCTCCTGACTAGAAACAGTCTGGGGGTCTTGGGGGCCCTGCTGGGGGTACGTAACGGCCGAAGCGGCAGCAGCAGCAGCAGCGTTGGGAGGTGGAACGGCTGCCAGCTCCTGATCGACAGAAAGTTCGCTGGCAGTGCGGGACACTCCCTGAGAGGAGCTGCAGATCGAAGTCTGGCTGGTAGAAGCCGAAGCGCTCACGCTCATAGCCGGAGTCACGCTGCTGGAGCTGTCGGGACTCTCGGGACCGCCGTTGTTGGGGAAGGGGCGCTCAGGTTCAGGGCCCGCTTTGCCATCCTGAGGGCTAGTAACCCCAGCTCCGGTTTTGGGCTTCTTGGGGTCCTCTTCCTGCAGAGGGATGAAGACTTCATCTTTGAAGAGCCCCCCGTGTGCGTTGCAGGCCCTGCGGATGGCATTTCGAACCACGGCCTCCTCCAGGTGCGTGGGGATACCTGAGAGCACCAGCAGGCGGCTGTGGGCGGTGGGGCCCACCAGGGCCTGGCAGGCATCTGTCACTGCATCGCTGGTTACGCTTAAACCCTGCGGGTCCTTATTAGCGAGATGTCGTAGTATCATCAGGAGTGTGAGGCAGCGGTGGAACCACAGCATGTCCTCGGGTTTACTACCCGCCATGTTCAGCAGGGCACTGTCACTCTCTGACAGCCGCGCGCCTCCACTTCCCCGTTTCACAGAGACCGCCGCTGCCACCGCAGCCGCCGCTCTCTCGCGCTTCATCTTCACCTTCTTACGTTTGGACAGCAGACTTGGGCTCTGCGGCGTCTGGCCCGGGGACGACGACGAAGACGAAGAAGAGTCACTGAGGTTAGGGGCGCTGGTGGAGGACAGGGCTCCCACTGAAGAGCCGCCGACATTGAGGGGAAGCGTCACCTCCGCCACGGCCAGACACACCTCCATCAGAGCGTGGAAGTAGGTGGAGAAGCGGCTCTGCTCCGTCCCCAGAGCCAACGCAACGCCTCCAGACGAAGAGCCCCCCCCTGCCCCAGCCCCTCCAGCAGTCCATCCCTGAGTCTCCCGGTCGTAGAGCTTCCGGAGTTCCGTCTGCAGGGCCATGAGGACCGCGAGGCAGGGGTTGAGCAGCAGAGCGATGGAGCTGGAGAGACCAGCAGGACTCTTGCGCTGCTCCAAGTGGTGGATCTTCCGCAAAAGCTCAGCCAGCAAGTGAAAGGTGAGTTCTTTTATGGAGGGAGCCAGATCAGTGGTCCAAAGCAAACCACCTAAAACAATAAGAGCAATGACAGAGAAAAAACATTGAAAGTTGTTGAAATCTATATTTATGTTTGGTATGATTTATATTGCAAGCTTTCAAAGTTCTTCTTCCATGATTTACTAGTAGTGAAGAATAATGAATATGCAAAATTTTGTTTGTTTTTATAGATTGACATTTTATGACCTTGTAAGTATAAGGTTCTTGAAAAATCAAGCAAAGTTTTTAACTTTACTTTCTGTGTAGATAATACACCAACTAAGCATTAAAGAATATCCAAACATCATAAATCAAAATCAGGAACAAACTTAAGGTTTAACAGGTAAAATCCACCAGTGTACCTGTTGGGTGATTGTGGAGAAGGATGGGTTGCATTTGTATACAGCAACTATAAACAGGTTAAATGATGAGGCTCATTCAAATGTTGTTATACCTACCTAGTAGTTCTACCACCTGCAGCAGCACAGACGAGGGCACCGTGTCCAGCTCGTCCTCCGATCGCCCATTGCCCTCGCCCAGCTTCCACGTCAAGAGCTGTTCAGCAAATGCCATGGCCAGAGGGAACTCCAGCGGCAACGAGTGCAGCACCACTACAGCACCAGGAGGGGGCGACACCCCTACAATCACAACAACAGGATATTTAATTCCATTTGATCCTGAAACAGATTATTTTTTACCAAAAACTTGAAGCAGCCTGTATGAATTCCCCTTTGGGAGTTAGATACTCACCCAGTTTGATGTGCACCTTATCAGTGGGTATGATAACAGAGGGGTACTGGTTGGTGGTGGGAGGGGGAGTAAGGCCTGTGTTGGTAGGTGAGGCATCCAGTGGATAACACACCGCCTCCATCAGATTTAGCTGGCCATTTCTACGCACTTTGTGACCCAGGCCATACACCATGACTCGAGCCCAGGGGGCCTTGTAAAGGCTGGAGCTAATGGGAGTGGAAAAACGACGGGAGAGAATTTAATGAAATTAACAGGAAATGGATGGTAAGAAATCTGAGTCTTCGTCATGAATTGCTGAAGAGGAACTCACTCTTTGCGGCAGCCTAGCTGGCTCTCCTTGCAGGATACGATCACAAACGCAGCGCCTGGAAAGCTGACATCCATGCTGACCTTTGACTCCGTCACAGGAAACTCCTCAGATGTAAACTGCTCTGGTGCATTCTGTCGAAGTGAACAGAATCATAAGAGAAGATTAGCAACTCTATGTACTGGGTAGTATATTAAACCAAGCACTGATTTGGCAGAGCTGACCTGCAGGAAGCAGCAGATCTGCTTTGTGAGCTCCAGCAAGCTTTCCTCTCCTTGATGCAAGGCACGGGTGATGGCCACTGTCAGCCACTCCCGGATGGGCTGAACATTGCCCTGGTAGAACAGCTCTGAAGGAGAGCAGCTTTGGCCCTGGAGGTTGTGAAGCATCGACTGGGCCAGCAGGATCGAACTAGAACTAATAGTGCCATCTGCAGGGGAGAACAACATCAGAGCAATCAGCACAGAAACAGTATTATCATTGAGAGATCCAGTGATTCACAAGAAAGATGAATGCTCACCGGGGAGGGGTGGAGCCAGCAGCTGATTGGACAGCAACTGCAGGTGCTCCAAGGTGATGTCACGGATAGCGGGTATGTGGAAGAGACGAGTGAAGGTGTGGGGGTTCTTGGGGGCGAAGATGTTGAGCAGGGCCATACGGCAGTATAACCGAGCCAGCGCACTCTCGCAGCGAAGCAGTTCCCTACAGCAGAGCAGTTAAACAGAGTTTATTTTGAGCACTGGTGCAGGATGCATTTACATTATGTCCATTAAGTTCATAAGTTACCTATGAATCTGAATGTTGCTACTGTCTAGAGAGACCAAGCCATTAGCCGCAGTCCGTCGAGATCCAGCAGGCGGGCGCTCCAGCATCTCAATGGGGTACCAATACCTCACCAGCACCCCCTCACTGCGCAGGTAGGTCTCCACCTGGACCAGCTCATTCACCTGGACAAGTTGAAGTTAACAAAGGCATATATATGAAGTTTGATAGAAGGTTGAAGCACCTTAGGTTGATATCGCTAGGCTTGATACCAGACAAGCCAAACCAGTACTTAAATAGGATACATAACAACATGGGCACTGGATAAAAGATATGTATGATATGTGTTGTAAATATGGATTTGAAGAAGAGTTCTTTAAGTTGCAGAACATTGATATTGTATCGTTAAGGGAGAAGGTGTTTAATAAATGCAAATATTAGAGCTGCAACGATTAATTGATTAGTTGGGAATATTTTCTGGTTTCTTTACTCCTCTATGATAGTAAACTGAATATCTTTGAGTTATAGACAAAAGACATTTGAGGGCGTCATCTTGGCTTCGGGGAAACACTGATTGAAATTTTTCACCATTTTCTGACATTTTATAGACCAAAAAAACGAATCGATTAATTGAAAAACAATGAAAATAATCCTCAGTTGCAGCCATAGTAAATATTTCTGGGCAAACAAATTTGTGGAGTAAACCAAAGTTGCATACTTATTGTGAAATAAAATATGATTATTTTACTGAAAATGTTCTTTTTAATTTAACAAAGAAACAAAGATCTATTTGTGCTCAAATAAGAGCTGGTAAACCGCCTACGGGGAGGTACGCTGCTTTGGAAAAAGAAAAGTCAAATTTGTCCCAGTGTGCGATTTAGAATTGGTCATCTTTTGTTTAATGGTATAAAAGGATATGACTCAGGTGGATATGAATGATTCACAACTACTAAAATGGTTGTATGAAAAAGTGACATTTAAGTTGGCGTCTTTAAGGAATGCGTGGGAAGCCCGGGAAGAGAATCTTGTATCGGTAATGAGTGGGTGGTAATGATGATGATGAAATCGTGTATCTATTTTCCAGGTACGAGTTTTTTCTTGTTTTGGAATGATTATTTGAATTAATATGTGCCCAGCCTGCTGGAAGTTGTTTCCTTGTGTGAAGGAAACTGGTGTATTGTTAATGTTTGATGTCAATGTGTCTT
Source organism: Sebastolobus alascanus (assembly GCA_916701645.2). Taxonomy (NCBI): domain Eukaryota; kingdom Metazoa; phylum Chordata; class Actinopteri; order Perciformes; family Sebastidae; genus Sebastolobus; species Sebastolobus alascanus. The sequence continues at coordinate 485,254 of CAKAOJ020000218.1, forward strand.
ATAATCCCCTATGAGGTATGGGCCATGAAATGCCATGACACACATCAAATTCAATTCATTCATTCACACACAAACCAGTGAGAGTTTATAGATACATTTCCAATGATGGCTCAAAACTCTAAAGCATCAAGTATTTGTACTTACAGAGTCCACATCCAGCACCACCCCATGCAAACCAAAGGTCTTCAGCATGCCCCGGATAGCAAACTTGGGCAGGGCCGTCCCTCCTGTAGTGCTGTTGGTATTGTTGCTGTCCGGAGAGCGGATGACCACAGTCAAGCCTGTTATGAGTAAACAAATTACTCAAACAAACAGTTTTAATACAGTTCTTACTTATAATGTACCCTGAAGATAAATAATTTGACCTTAAAGTGCGTAGGTATAGTGATGTAGGTGAATGGTTACCTTTGCGAACTTTTTCAATAGTGAACTTGTTGGCCTCGTCCTTGATATCCTCGATGGTAGGGAGGTAGAGGTCGCGAGGAATGCCGCCATTCTCTTCATACAGGAACTCCACTGTCTGTCTTGCGATGTCAACCATGCCTGTAGTCAGCAAAACACACCACGGAGACAAACAGTGTCAAAGTTGTCCTCGTTTAACTTATATTTGTGCAGAAATTGAAAGCTGACCTTAACGTTGACACAAAATATGCACAGGCTCAGAATAGGTATGATTTAGTTAATACAAATTTGACATCAAGCTTATGCTTTAACCCATTAAACAGGTTATTAACTTTTGTCAATTAATTTCATGTCAAATTTAACTGTAGCACCATAATTACTTCACCTTGTTCTGATTTGTTAAAGGATGATTAATTTTGAATTTGAATTTTGAACAGTGCCCTTCTTGTTGGGTGCACATTAATTATTAGCAATAAAGTAGAAAGCATTTTAACAGTAGAGCCTGATGAGTGATTGTAAAAAAAAATGTGTGTGTTTCCCACCTTAATTATGTTTGTGTTGCATTCATGATGAGATTCAAACACTAAAATGTCTTAATGTTCATGAATTCTGTATTTTAAGCTAAGCAACTTTTTACTGAGCTCTATTGACCGGTTAACTCCTTGTCTTGTTAGCAAAAAAAAATGTGTTTTAATGCTTTTCTTTCATTCGTTACCTAGCTGCAGAGCTCCTTTGATTTGGTCCAGGCCAGATTTCCTCTCAGCCTCGTTACGGAACCGCCTACGAATGGTAGGGAACACTTTGGTCTCCCAGGCCTTTACCAGCAAGGCGTAGTGGTCCTCCTAACGTCAAACACACAAATATAAACAAACAATTAAGATTGCAAACTTAAAATTAATTTGGAAGTCAACATTAGAAGATGAGAAGACGTGTGGAGAAGTGGAGGCCGCACTCACTCTCGGGACATCATCATCATCCTCGTCATCGCTCTCATCATCTGCGATAGGAGGAGGATGAGGGTCAGGCCCAGAGGTGACCAGGTTCTCATAGCTCAGCTCAACTTTGTAATGGCACGACAGGTCGCTGTTGTACTCTGTACAAACAGGAAAGGGCAAAGAGAAAATGCAGGTTTAACAAATGATATACTAAAATTGTATCAGTGCATTGCAGTCGCTACCTGTATATTTATGCTAAATCATAAAGGTAAAAGGCTGAAATGAAGGTGATCAACATACGTTGCTGGGGAACTGCAACGGCTGCAATCCGACAAGGGGGTCCATGGGAGCCAGAGTCAGACGTAACACTTGCACCTGCATCATTATCGCTGTCTGAAGCCATAGCAAAGGGCAGCGCTTCAAAATTTGCACTTATTTCCTCTGCAAGGTCGACGCACAAGTCAGCCGCATTCCTGTGCGCTTGGCCTTCTGCGTACGCAAACGGCCGGCTTCCAAAGTTGGCACGGATCTTTGAGTTCTGCAAAACAACGGAAAGAAAAATAGAGGATTAACTACATTAATCCTAAGGGGAAAAAATGTGTTACTGAAGTAGCAAAGAAAATGATACAGAACAATACATATTAAATATCAGTGATGAACCAAATTAGAGCTTAAAAACAGTTCAAATATAAAAAAAAAATATGAACAGAAAACCCACCTTTTTTTGAATGTGTACCAGGGGCCACATTCCACCAGCTACATCCTCAAGGATGGGGCCGAGCCGCTGGCCACAGTACGTAAAGTAGACTCTGCCTTTAGGGGCCTGACCAGGGGGCGGAGGAGTACCCTCAGAGCGCTCCCAGCCTATCCCAGCCACGTCGCCTGTGTTCATACAAACGTAAGGTCACATTCTCAGAAATGATTCAATGTTAACAGGTAACGACATATTTTAAAACATGCTAACGCTAGATACAGCTTGAGTTAAAGAAGCAAAATCGCTTTTTTTTTTTTTTAATGGAAAGAGCAGCCAGATAACATACAATGCTTTTAAGGAGTTTAGTTCAAATCCATAACATACAGTGAGTGCTGTATGGATTTCTAAGTTGACTAAATCAAACAAAAGAGATTGTAAATGAAGAAAAAAGATATTTTGTCTCCTGCCTCACCAGGAAGTAGCGCCACATCCAGCCTGACACTCTTCCACTGCAGCAGACTGGAGCCGTTATAATGCACTGCCCTACCATTACTGACACACACAGACAGACAGGAGACAGACGCACAGAGATGGAACAACACAAAACAGAAGGATAGCAGTCAGCACTCAAGTCAGAGACAGAGCAATGGGAAAAAAAGGATCTCAGAGTTAATATGCAGGCAAACATACTTATGAAACAGACATGTGCCGACAGGGTTGGTCCACGCTCCGTCCCTCTTCTCTGCCTCGGTGGCAAAACCAAAGGACACAATCGGGCCACTGTCCTCCTCGGAGTCTCCATAGGAGACGATTTCTATCTCCCAGTAAAATGACGGGGCCTGTGGGGGACAAAGAGAAGTAAATGGGACAGGCTGTGTTATCAGTGCACGATTTTTATCTCACCAACACTTGGCCGGACAAACTGAGATGGTGAATATTAATGCTTGTGCCTACCTGAATTGGTACCGGACAGGTGGCGTAGATGAAGGTGCCTCTGGGCAGCCCTCCGCCAGCACTCGGATCAGCCAAGAAGGTGACAGAGGTCAGACGGGATGAGAACATGCAGGCGCGGACCGGAGGGAACACTCTGGATGGACACCAAGTGATCTCCTTGGGCTGTCGAGAGGAGCACATCAAAAGGGATAAGACAGATAAGTGGGGCCGGCAAATCGGGACTATTTCATTTATCAAAATGTCTTTGAAGATTGAGTTGAGGCTTGCAGCAATATACAAATTTCATATTATAATTATCTTCAGCTGTCAGTCAATTAAAATATTAAACAGATTTTGGTGGTTTTCCATCAAGCCTTTTTTTAAGACTGAAGTTAGGCTCACTCTGATGAGGGAAAAGCTCAGTTATTGCTTTTTCTGTCGCTGCAAACCTACGATTGTTTTTCCACCTTCTTCTGTGATAAATGTGTATTTTCAGCTGCATCCAATCCATCAATGTATGTTACACAAGGGGGGGGGGGGATGTCTCTTGTGTTTGTTGTTGGTTATAGCAATAAAAAACCTATACTATAAATCTGGTAACTCCCACCTGGCGTCTGTCTGTCTGAAGCGGTGGAGGAGGCGGCCGAGCGCAGTCCCGGTACAGCATTCTCACTCTTTCGCATTGAGCCTCGACCATGCCGAGACGCTCCCCTGCACGAGAGGACAGGACTCAGTGAAAGATGTATTACAGACCAAATACATTACGCTGTAAATGAAAGGCTTTTGGGCGCTCAAATGATTTGACATGTCGGTATGTTTGCTCACCAGGGCTGCATTCCTGGGCAACCAGGTTGAGAACCTCAACAGCAGCAGGACACTGCTGGATGAACTCCTCACAGAAGGAGCTATCCTCCAGGAGCTGCGCCATCACCAGGCACGCCCTGAAAAGCCATTAAGAACCTGGTGATTTTTGTCCAATCTATGGTTTTGCTATCAAACTGCCATTACATTTTTTTTTTTTAAATGACATCACATAATCAGACTTTCAAAGGGTTTCAGGTGCCCACATTTTCAATACAGCAGATTAAAAACAAGACTACTCAACTTTAGACCATCAACGAAAACAAGCGAAAACTGATGACAGCTAGGAGAGGGCTAAAAGAAAGGATGAACCTTCCAGAAGCACAAGTGTTCCTCTACATGAATGTATACTAACCTGGTCCTGATTTCAGCCAACAAGCGCACTGCAGCCATTACCGGGCTGGAGCCGTCTCCTGTAGCTGGCAGAGAGGTGTGAATGGAGAGACTGCCCTCCTGTGGCAGAAGCATGGACTGCACTGCTTGTACCACCTTTTCTGTGATTGAGAGCTTATAGAGGGGGAGAGCCTGTTGGGGATGGGTAGAGAGTGAAATAGAGACACATATGAGATTCAAGCTGATGTTTTCCAAAATAAAATAAGGACCTTTGTGTTTGATGCTGAAACTAATACCTCAGATCTGGGTGTGCAGAGGCGTGATATAGGTACTGTCAGGATGTCTGAGGCTTGGCAAGCTCTCCTGTACTCGCAAGAAGGGAACCTGACCGTAGCGATGCCCTCCTGCTCATTGATGGACATAACTACGCCCACGCTGCCCAGCACTCCTTTACCTACCACCTGCAGAGCAGAGGAATCACAGGAAATACGTCGACATTTTAAAGCTTTTGAGGGAAAAGAACAGCAGGAGTTGGTGCGACAGTACAGCAGCATGTTCGCTGATTCATCTCCCTTCACTAACCTGGACTTCAGAGCCGATCTTAATAGTTTCTTTGAAGCCACCGAGAGCACAAAGAGCAGCAACAGCTTGTCTGCCGATGGCCTGCAGCTTAGCCAGTTTCCTGCCACTGCTGCTCCCATTCTCCAGAATACTCTCAGCATACTTCCCCAGCTGAGGGATAAACATCAGGGCCCGGGAGAGAACCTACCACAAACCCCAAAGGAGAACGCATTAGGTTTAATAGAAACAGCATCATATAGAATCTAGGGCTGTCAAAGTTAATGCGTCAATAATGCGCAAATTTGTTTCAACGCCACTAATTTCTAAATTAATTATTAAAACGCATTGATGCAACTTGCGATTTTTAAGATGAGGCGGGCTCAGCTTTGAATCTTAAGTGAAGATGTCATACTAGCCTGTTGCGAGGGAGGCTAAATAACGCCCCAAACTTATACTAAATTTCAGCAAGGAAAAACTTGCATGGCCTGTGAGGGTTTCTGGAAAATATTTGTCATTGTTTTGTGTTGTTAATTGATTTCCAATAATAAATATATACATATATTTGCATAAAGCAAGCATATTTGCCCACTCCCATGTTGATAAGAGTATTAAATACTTGACAAATCTCCCTTTAAGGTACAACTTGAACAGATAAAAAAGGAGCAATTAATCGCAATTAACTATGGACAATCATGATTAATCACGATTAACTATTTTAATAGATTGACAGCCCAAATAGAATCACATCCATGTCAGTCTAGATAGAAATCCTCGTTATTGATTTTTTTTTAATGGTCAACAACCCTACAGTAGGCAACACATTATCAGTTACCATTAATGAGCAGAAACATTGTACTAAAGTCAGACACATAATAGTCCTTTACCTTCTCAGCAGTGCTAGTCCAGATCTGAGCGGTGTTGGACTCGGGGGCAGTGAGCAGGCTATGCAGCAGAGCAATAACCTCAGCAGCCATACTGTTGGCAACATGGCCACTGATGAATGGCCTGACAGGGTCCGACCTGTTCGAGGCAAATTTAAAAGTCAGAAAAAAGTCTGTCACATACACAGTTTGACCAGACAAACACATACTGCATGTACAGGAAAGCAGGAATTCTTGTTTACTTACCTGGCCAGATCTGCATTCCTGTCCCTGCACACGGCGGTCTGAGCGGTTTTCTTCTTGTCACCAGTGGTGATGCCTCCGGCGGCCTCCGGGGCAAGAGCCTCCACAGGTGGACCAACACTCACTATCAGACCAGACTGGGCCCACTTGTTGGCCTTCCTCAGGGCAGCAGCTGCCTCTTCTGTGATAACCTCACAGCTGCCACTCTAGAGAGGGTTTAAAATAGGACAGCAGAGGTAAGGATGGCACTTGGTGAGTATATTGCGAGTACACGCTTTTTAAATTCTGGGTAAATTGTTTTCTTTTTTCAGTAAAACTCTGACCTTTGTCATGTCTCTGTCCATCTTAACCACCTTTTCCATGTTCGCTCCAGTGCCAAGCCGAAACGGACGTCCCTCTGAGCTGCTGCTTTTCGGTGTGGACAGAAGGAACGCTCATGTCACAAAAACCCAGACTAAGCTTGCTAACGTGAAATAAAAGCAAAGACATTAGGGGCAACCTTACCTGAGAAGCGGTTGTAAAACCTCATGAGACGACTGGTCCTCTCTCTTGTGGATAAAGATCGACAGCTTGCCGTCGACTGCCTCTCCCTCCTCCCCAGCATCGTCGGACTTCAGAGCTCCTTTGGAACTGGCGCGGGACAGACTGGTGTCTGGCTCAGAGGAGCTGGGGGAAAGCAGGGTCTGACAGCCTGGTAAAGAGGGAGTAGTGTAAATATTAAGAATTAGCGGGAGAAAGTAACTTCATTTTACTAAAAGAGCACACATTTATTTAGTACTCCTACGTAAGAGAGACCCACCTGGTACTACATAGTCTGCCAGCTTTGCTAGCAACAAGGCAGCAATACGCGATGCCGGGTCGCTAGCGTCTTGTTGCTCAGCATCTAGCGTGTTAATAGAGTAGCTCCACGAGGGCAGGGCCACGTTACCGCAGTCCTCCACGCTCATGAGAGGCAGGGCGGCTCGGCATAGCTGCAGGATGATGAGAACCAGCTTTGGAGAAGGTCTCTGGTCAAGCAGCAGAGACAAGAGCTTAGAAACACAAGCCGGCTGGCTCAGGATCGCTTTTCCTATGTGGCTCCTGGAATACAAAACAAAGCAACAAACATTGTATGAACGCACACAAATACATACAAAGATATATATACATGATGCAAACAAATACATCGTATACCTACATGACATAAAAAGTTTACCTGGAAAGGTCATTGAGCAGACTGAGCACATCCTGTAAGGCATCATTGCCAGCTGCCTGATTCCCACAGCACTCTGTGGCTCTGGCCAGGTGGTTGGTCAGCAGGCTGGAGACCTGCCGTGCCAGACCAGAGTGCACTGCATCCGTAGACCCACCTTTAAAGAGAAAAAGAATGATTACTTACCTATCATTACAACATACTACTAATGTTGTAGTGTGCAACCATTTCATCTGACTTTTCTGGATCAACACAAATACATTGTGGTATGTAGATACAAGCGTAACATACCTTCCACCTTCTCCCACTCGATGCAGCGGTTAGCCAGCACCTGGAAAGCAGCCCAAGCCATGGTGGCCACCTTCTGCTTTTTGGTCTGCTTCTCGTTCGAGCTGCATTCCCTCTGACCGCTTAAACTACACAGGCTGTCCATGAGCTGGACCAGACCACTCCGAACCAGGCACTGCTCCTCGCTCCTACGGCAACACAGATAACAAATGGAGGGAAAGTAAGGAATCTGAGGGTTTAGTAATACAAAGACAAATAAAAAAGAGAGATGATGCAAGATGAATTATCTTGCCTGGTGTAGGGGATTGTGCAAAGCAAGCCAATACTGTTGGCACAAGCAATGGGGTAGCGAGCACATAGTGACACTACAGACGTCATGGTCTCCCCAAAGGCCTCCTGCACCTGCTCTACCATTCCACCGCAGGTCAGCTCCTCGATCCTGCACAGATGGCACACAGACACAGATGTACAGAGGAACCAGGCACATTCAAACATTGTAGGTTAGTGTGTGCACCTATGTATGTGTGTAGAGTAGGGTGGGATTGTTACTAGTGTTTATAGCTCCCCCTTCTTACCTTGGGCCACCTTGCAGCACCATAGTGACGGGCCCCACCAGGTGGGTGACGCCACCAACTCTGACAGCAGCGGTGAGCAGCTCCCTCATATGAACAAGGGCCTGCTTCCGCGTGCTGCCACGTCTCCATCGCGTCTGCGCAGCAGACAGGAAACTGCTGCTCGACACCTACAGAAATTACCGTTCAACGTCAGACCAAAACTCACCTACAGATTCTCATGCAGCTATGGCAAAATACGGAAGAGAGTGATGAGACTTACAGTCTGATCAGGTGTAGTTCCAATAAAGGCGAAGAGCTGTCCCAGCAGCACGCTGTATGTTGGTTTGTCACGGCTGTCCTCGATGGCCAGAGACTGCAGCAGGGTAAATGAGCTGCTGCGATGACTAGTAGGGTGGTGTCGCCTCCTATAGGTAACAAGTAAAGGAATAAATTCATCACCCAGTTCATTTTACGTGATTCTCAAACATTAATGAAACTATCAAACAAAATTAAAACTATCAAACAAGAATAGACAAATACCTCGGGGGCGCGTGTGTAAACTCTAAGTCCTGGTTAGCGATCATCTCTAAGTCAGAGGGTGCAGACATGCTGCGTAGGAAGACCGGCTGCTTCACCATGGGGATCACCGTCTTGGCGTCTGACACTGACTTAGAGGCTGGCACCAAAAAAAAAAATCAGAAGAGTTAGATAAAGATAGAGAATAAAACTCACTGTCATTTTGTCTCCCATGACTGATGTCTTGGGCTAACTTAAACACACAAACACTGACAGGTGAAAATATTGATTCACTCACAGAAATAAGGCGGTGATACAATATATATTTCTAAAAAAAGTGTAAGTTACATAACCGTACCCATAGATACACTAGCTGATGGACATTTCAATAGTTTGAGTGTTTGAAAACATGTGGCTTAAACATCTGTTTGAGGGAACCAATCTCTGATCCCAACCCTGCTGCGCAACACGGTTTCACTCAGCAACTAATTAGTAACGTAAGAGGACACATCTTATGTACCTGGACCTGGAGTGCCAGCAGGTGTGGTGGTTAGGCTTCTGCAGTGCGGAGCGATGGTAACGTGGAGCAGCAGCTCAGTGCGGTTCATCAGACTCTTCACCAGTGCCTTAGTTTTGGCCAGTGAGGTGCTACTTCTGAGGTGCATGGTGTTTACCTCCTGAAAGAACTTCTCCCTGTAGGTAGAAAATACATCATGTTACCGCACGAACTGACCCATGACATCTGTTCCAAGTGCTAGGATCATTATTTTAATACTTGCCTCAATGCAAGGACAACATTTTCCAGATCACTGAAATCAAGCGGGACCTCCTTCAGGGAGCAAAGTAGTTCCAGCTCCTTAATTTTGTTCTGGTACAAAAAAAAAAACCAATATGAATATCCCAAAAAAATGGTAGTGGCAATGGCATAATATCTAGAGGAAAAGTTGTTAATTGTGTGTGTGTGGAGCAGGGTACCTCAAAGAAGTGGTAGTCGTGAAAGAAAGGAGTGTTGTTCTCCAGCTTTCCCTGCTGGGCCTCCTCTACCTCATTCTGCCACTTCTGCTCCAATTCTGCAACACTCTGAAAGCAACACAGGAGATAATTAAACTCAAACTTTTTCTGTTTCTGTTCAGGTTGGTAGCCTGATTTACTTTTTTTAATCTAAACTCAGGACTTCTGTTCAGCCTCATCCTTATTTTAATCAATAACCTAATCTGTTTTTGATATTACTCTCCTATATCGAGGCTGTAGTTTAATATACTGCCCATGATGCAAATATTTCTCCATTATGTTGTCATATCAACAGCATCCTGGTGAGTAGATATATTATAAGGTGGTGTAAATGTGCCCAGTATGCCAACTTCCTCTCTGCAAACAAATATAGCTTTGCTACAACAACACCACCACCAGGTAAAAGCAACTCCCCATTAATCCCATTCCCTGTAGCCAACAGGAAGTACTTTATTAAACTATCAAACGTAGATAGTCTTCAACGGCCTAATTAAAAACAGACAAGATGACAAACATGCACAGTGTGCGCAGTGCGTCTTCCACTAATGGCAAGCAAACATAATTCCAACCGTAGTAGTTTTTAAAAGCCTTGCTATGTTAACAGAAGCTCACCTGCAGCTGACGCTCCATAGCGTTGATCTTCTTGAAGGTCTCAGCCATGATCTTACAGACCAGGTCGTACTCCTCTGCGTGATCCTCGCGGTACTGGTAGTTGACGAGTGACTGAAGGGCGTCCACCAGGCTGAGGTGTTTTATGACACAGGATACTATAACCTCCTCCATAACATCTGGCCTGATCACCTCCCTGACAGCCAAAAAAAAAACGGGGTAAAAAGAGTTGCTTTTGACAAGAAAAAACAGTTGACTCACTATCACACTTTCATTTTAAAGAAATATCACATCCCTAATCCAATAAACACACAAAAACGCACCAACTATGGCTGCTATGAATGGGGAGAGCTGCAATACCAAGAGGAAAACAAATGATGATGATTGAAACCAGCGGTACTAAATCAAAACTGTATCAACAAAGCTGAAAGACATACAAAAGCCTAGATAGATATTCTACTTTAAAGCAGAACTTGCGATCAAAATCAGTAGGACTTTAAAAGGATATTCTGATCATCTGTGAACCAGTTTGAAAACATATCTATATTTCATTACATAATTAATTTACAAAACCGTGGGCTTGGATCTTTGATCTGTACAGTTACAATCTTAGAAAGTGTTGCTTTCTGTTGCTTCACCTCTCTTTAGTCTTCGGTAGTCTGTAAAAACATCTGCTTGGATTTGTGAAAGCCTGAATGGCAGCGCTTTATCATTTCAGCAATGTTTTTTTTTTCTCTGCTTACAGTGATGTCAAATGCATACCCTCTGTACTGTGACAGCATGACCCCCTTACTTGATGCTTGGACGAAATTGCGGTCGAGCCCTTCCGGACACCTCTCGTAGCCTCCCCATGATGCCCGGAGGGAGGCGGATACGAGGCAAGTCAAAGTAGGTCCCCGGCATGAGGCCTGGGGGTGGGATGAGCACGTCAGACGGGTAGGTGAACTCCCGGTCCTCCTCGATGGTGAGCGGCAGAGGTGAAGGGCTGGGCGTGAGGGCGGGAGAGATCGCGCCATTCGCTTCCACCTGCCACTGACACCTAAAGAAAAAACAAAGCCCGTCATCAGTCTGTCATCTTGGTGTTCCTCGTGTTCAACTACGTACCACTGAATGTCTTGTACCAATTCTTACATTGTACTATATATATATATATATATATATATATATATATATATATATATATATATATATATATATATATACACACATCACACAGGCAATCAATATCACTGGGAGACATTTTGTAGTATTTCCATTTAGCTGCGTCACCTTTGCAGCAGCTTTGAGCAGAGCAAATCGTGGCAGGCTTCCTCCTCTCTTGTCACCTCTGGACCGTTATACAGAATGCGGAGCATTGAGCAAGCCAGAACTGACAGACCCAGGGCAAGATCTGCCAGGAAGGGGAGGCCTCCAGAGACATCCTCGGATGACTCCTGAAAGCAAAAACAAACGGCATCATCAGAATTAGCTGTTGACTGCCAGCAGTATGATAAAACAACAGTAAATACAGATGTTCAGGATGTTTTACCTGAGCTCTGACAGTGCAGGAGAACCCCCACATGGCTTTATCGGGGGTGTTGTGTTCCCGTCCGCTCCTCATCTCAAAGGAAAACGTCACCGTGTCTCCTTCAACCTGAAACAGAACACAGAAAAAAATGTAGCTCTTCAAGACTGTATGTGCGCTGTATGTGTTCACGGTGTGTGTTTGAGCAAAACAGCTTCTTTTTACCTTGACAAGGTCTTTGGGCCATCCTGTCCCCAAGACACTGCGACTACCATATCCCAGAGTGTTCCCTCCATACTCTGTTACTTTACGACTGTTGGTGTTGGGACCAGCATAGATAACCAACTAAAATATCAGAAAATAAATTTAGTCAAAGACGTCTCCCGACCAGAACTTCAAAGGATGAAGGTCAACAGTTAGCGTACTGTGAGAGTCGGTACCTTGTCGTAGTCATACTGCGAGGAACAGCGAGAATCAAAGCGAAGGTACAGGCAGCGGGCTCCTGGGATGTGTACCGTCTCCTTGAACTTGTAATTGTCCCTCACAGGGTGCACCGTCTCTACTGTTTTCCCAGCAGCCCATGGGGCAGGGATCTTCAGCCCAGTCAGGAAACCGGGCTCCTCACGTTCGTCAAGAATTCTAATATCAAGGATACAAATAAATGACCGGGTTTAGAAAACTGAGCTTATGGCAGACAAAACAGCTGGCACTTAAGTTACCATAGGCTCTTCTATGATCATGATAAAGTCAGATTTTCCTCATTAAAATGCTAAATTATGCAGCAACGTGATCCAATATATATAATCATTTTTAACATTCTTCTGGTGGACCTTCAGAAAACGTACTTGTCATCAGCAGCACATGCCTTCGCCCCCGGCCCTAGAGAGCCACCCGTAGGTGGAGGCTCCTCAGTGAAAAGTGGAGACTGAGTCTTTAGTAGCAGGGCAGTCTGGGAAACAAGAGAGTGGAAATAAATACTTTAATGAGGACTGCTTTTTCTACTAGAGGAAAAACGTATTATTCAGTGCAAGAATTGCCTTTTGGACTGGCAAGACTCCAACCTGGCTGGTGTAGAGGACCAGCTGCACCAACTGAGGCATGAGGGCGTCGGCGAGAGTGAGGGTCTGCAGGTTGGGGTGCATCAGAGAGGTGAGCAACACTGGAAGCAGGTGCCCAAGCATGGTGGCCTTGGTTACCTGCTCCAGGCCTTTCAACCTGAACGACAAGAAGAGAGGAGGCAAAAATGTAATGTTGAGGTAATGAATCCAAGGCAGAAAAACAAGACAAGAAATAGGGGGAAAAAAGCGATTATAAAACTCTGCGTCCATAAATGATTTCTCACGCACTCTTTTATTCTTTGTAAGGAGGCTACAACATCACCAAGGTTTAGCTAAATCTTGTTTCACGGTGAAATAGTGCGTTAGAGCCAACTAATAGAGCATCATGTCCGGTTTTATTTTTGTCAGTGACATTATGGTTTTATGATAGTACAGTTGACACCACGGATTAGATTCAAAAGTCTGCTCATGCAATATAATAAAACAAGTGGATGGTAGATTTTAAAAGGTATCCAGCAGCCACTGTGGCTGTCTGACCAAAGGGTTATTTTTTTTTTACTTTAAAAAAAGATGGCAGTTAAAAGTTTACCTGATTTCTCTGTCAGAGATGTCGCTGTTGATGAGTGCCGTGGTCACCTGCTGCAGGGTCTCCAGCACTTCATCACATCCCACCAGGATCTTGGTTGCGAGGGATAGGATGCTACTTTGCAGCTCCTGAGGACCACACACATGATATGCCCAAACTTACGTAATACTGCTTTCAAGATTTCCAATTATCACCTCTTTCATGCAATATATAGTTATATACAAACATAATTTACTTTTAGGTCTACAGATAATCTGAGCTGTTCGTTAACACGACACTGTTCCGCTTATTGCTCATTAAAACTGAACTGAACCAAAAAACAATGAGCACAAACTGCTATGCAGTGCCGTCAAAGAACATTCATCTCCCGCAGCTCCGTTTGGTGGGTTGGTCTCTCATTGACAGACACACAAACAGACTCCACGTGCACAGAGGTAGGGGAACTTAAAGGGGATGTTTACCTGTACCTTCATTGTTTCCCCTTGTAGGGAGCTGTCGCTGTCGTCGTTATCATCCGGACGGATAAGAATGGTGTTACTGAGGAGGTGGTTCTGAACGGCCATGAGGTAGCGCAGACTAGGCGAGACCACCTACAGAGAGGGAAAAAAGCATCTCAAGTTAATACGAGTGCAATATGACAAAAAAAAAAATTTGATCTTAATCAACACAGATGGCATTTGCTTCTGCTGAACCGATGGTCATACTGGCACAGTGGAGAGCAGCTTCTGGAAGTCGTCTCGGGCGACAGTCTGACATTTGGTAATGACGAGGCAGGATTCCCGGACTACGGTCTTGAGGATACAGTGCAGCAGCTCATCGCTCAATCTTTGAAAGAGAGACAGATCTCTATCACTTTGAAGAAGTATATACCTACAGGGAGCTAACTTGTGTTTTTAAGCCAAGACATTGATCTGTGCTGGAAATGATATTGCACCCTATAGTTACAGGATAGCTACGTACCTGTAGTGGTCATCTTCTTCACTCCCAAATCTGTTCTTCTGCAGTTGGTCTGCCAAGTTGGTAAGGATGACATCGCGAAGTTGAGACAGGCCAGTGTTCCTTTCACCTGAGGGTCACACACAAATACACAGGATATTAGCACAAAACAGTTAAAGTGCCAGTTATGTTAAAATCTGTGTGTTAACTGTCATAATCACCTTCAGTTAAAACCAGTTTCAGCAGTTTGCTGAGTTCAGCCTCTCCCTGATACAAAGTATTCAGCCCTGAGCTACAGAGACAGAGAGGAGGTAAACAAAAGAGGTAAATTTAAATGTCATTATGATCACTGATTAAACAAAACACCATTTTAACTTTTACTGTTGTTTTATACACACAGTGTGTCGGATTTTATGCGGAATTTCCGACTTACCTGATGGCCAGGCACACCTCTCTCTGAATCTCTGCTCCTATCTGATCCACCGGAGCCATGAGTAGCTGCCACAGGAGTAGGCCTGAACGACGCACACTCTCCCTATTCTTCTCCGACTGAGGATTGAAAAACCTAAACACCACCTGGACAGGACAGGCAAAAAAAAATGAAACAACTCAAAAACACAGAAAATGGTGGAGTCACTTTCTGCAAATCCCACCAGCTGCACCTCTAACTGACCTGGAACACCACCAAGATGCAGCGGATGATGCAGGTGTCTCCGTTGACCATGGCCTTCTCCATAATGTCACAGATGCTGCTGAAGTGACGGGCCTCGATGGGATGCTGTTTACCCAGCAGGGCCCCCAGGGGCAGGCTGTTGCTGCTGGCCGCCAGCAGGTTGAGCTGATGGATACACATAGCACCTACATGATGAAGCAGCTGGTTGATCACCTCGCCAGTGGCCACAGTTTCCTCTGCGAAAAGGACAAGTTTTGCAGATGTTCAAATGTCTGACTTGAACCGCTACAAAGAGCGTCTGGTGGTTTTTCACAGTGCAACATTCATCTACCTTTGGGTTCTTTGATGACATGGCTGACACCGAGCCTATGGCACACATGATGAAAGGCTTGGTTCCCGGGATTGCACCACTGATCTATGTAATCACTGGAGCAGGTCCAGATCAAGTTGTTCAGTGCGTCATAACATGCTCCTATCAAGCCAAAGATTACAGAAATAGATGTCACTTAAGTTGGTAATGCATTGTGTGACTATCCTCTGTGAGTTCAACACATAAGAGTAGCCTGTGACGAAAGCAGAGCTCACCTAGCCCCGCCACCTGGGCTCCCCTGCCTAGAGAACTGCCAGGAGCATCGATGAGGTCTGCGCGGCTGCTGAACTGACCGTCAGCCAGGTTAAAGACCAGGCTGGAGGCTAATACTGACCAAAAATAAAAAGTTAAGTTTAGTATATAAACTCAGCACTGACAATATTGGATAGTACAAAGCATTGGGGGCTTTCCAATTTTTTTTTTACCAGAGCTTGTAAATGTCTATATTAAAACATTGTGTATGTGTTCAAATATAATGTAATATAACTATCATCAATCCTTACTTAGGACCTCAAGCTGTTATCAGACTGTAATCAGAACATTTGTTATCCACCAGCAGCTTCACATGATTCTTTTCCAAAGTCTTTGTAATGTAGCTTTACATTATGTTCAATTTAATCACATTATCTCTAAACTAAATCGCAGTGTAACTGCCATAAGTTATGACAAAAAAAAACTCAACACAATGAGGATTTACAAGTGTCTGGTGTGTGTGCTCTTACTTTTGAGAGAGGACAGGCTGCTGGTACCTCCAAATAGGGAGCGTGTGGCAGAGCTCCCGGATACGCCAGGAGGTGAGACCAGCATCACTAGGTAGGTTCCACACACATACATAGGGGTCTTTCTCAAGGTCTTTAGAGGGAGTCCACAGCTAGTGTTCACAGCTAGGAAAGAGTTAAACAGAGAGGTGTCACCTGAAAATAAATTTGATAACTCTATGACCCATATGTATTCCACATTAAAGCATGACAACGAAGTGATGAATTACCAGACTGTTCCTCTTTGACAGTGTTGGTGATAGCGGAGCCTGTGAGTGCAGCCAATGTGGCAGAATGGGAGGCCCGGAAGCGTGACATTCGACTCAAGAGAAGCTCATTCAAGCACTTTGAAGACTCGCCTTCCTTGCGAGTTAGAATGACCCTCTCCTGCAAGATGTCTGCAACACACAACCCTGTCTGTGTCTGCGCCGTGGACATGTGGGGGAGAGAAAACATCAACGATGGAAAACACATAAACAAACTGAAACTACTGTATAGTATATGGCAGGGCGTATAGTACTCACAGACAGGTGAAAGACATCCATGAAGACAGAGTGGCCTTTCTGTGTCTTCTCGTTGAGACTGGCTGGGGACCAGACCCAGTACAGGTAGGTTCCATCTGAGCAGAGGTGCAGCGTGGTCATGCTGCTGCCCACGGGGAAGTGGTGGGCTGGCATGGGCACAATCTGGCACACCTGAAAAAAAAAAAAAAAAAAAAAAATCACACAATGAACATTAGCCTCGGCCATGCTTGTCATTGCAACTCAGAGCTGGTTGGATTTTAATGGCCACAATTCGAGTTAACGTAGCTTTTATCTTCCTGTTGAAAGTGAAATGCATCAATGTGAAATTTACTGAATGATTCAAAATCAAATTCAAAATAGTGGAACGAAAGTATACAGTACCTGGAGGGTGAAGGGGTCAACGACCTGGCACAGCTGATGAGGCTTGGCATCAAAGGAGGAGGGACGGTGGAGGAGGCGACCGCTACAGAACACCACCCAGCCAGGCTCCAACTCTTCGTTTCGACAGTACACAAAACCCCTGCACCAACACAAACGCAGTGCATCTATTTACGTCTTCTGTATCGTGCACTAATTGAATACTTGAAAGTGGAGCTTTCTGTCGAAAAAACAGTTGAGACTTGAGACTTGGATCTGATGAAAAATTAGTTAATTGGGTTGAGTGGCAACACTGCATCACATCACTTGTATACATTATCTACAAATTAATTTAATCTAATTCAAACCCCAATTCTTTCAAAAGAATTAAGCATCTTGTTTACCCTATTCAGTGCAGACAATGACTATTAATTAAGAGTATGTCCTCCAAGAAAAGAGTTGGCATGCCAGTTCAAAGCTGTTTCGGGGTCTACAAATCTAGTTGTTTGCTAAGAACTGTACTAATTGCTGTAGTATGGGTCCCACTGAGTCTCATTTCCTGACAAAAATGTTTGTTTTCCCTGTTGTTGTTTCTCATGGAATCAAGAAAACACTTCTAGGATACAATTATTAACTAACTAACTCGTATGCCTAAACCTGGCACATGTATCTTTTCTGCAAGTGGAAAAAAAATAAATAACTCTAGGCCCTTTGAACTCTAAAAAAACGCTGTGGAAGGAAGCTTACAATTTGCTTACAAATTGGGTTATTTGCTAGCACAGCATGGAATTAAGAGGCAGAGCACATAACGCCCCCTTTGTCCCTTTTAATAATCAACCAAATCAATCAAAGACAGTTAGGGAGGATGCGACTGTGTGCTGTAGATATTGGTTTAAAAAATGTCCAGGAAGTAACACAGCGTCATGGGAGGAGTAAGTGATAAGGGATATTTTTAGTGTTTCGCCCTCTCTTGCTGTTCTCTGAATGCTGCGGATAAAGAAAAGGCAGGAGCGGGAAGGAGCGTCACGTTACCTCAGTGTCCCGTGTAAACCAGAGCCCAGCTTGCTGAGTCCTCTCCCGGAGGAGTTAGTGGTATACAGATAGAGCCCGTCTGTGGCTAGACAGCGCCCCAGGTCGGTGTCTGCAAGACACGGGGACAAAAAGGATTCAGTATAAGGGCAATGACAGACAGATGA
Source organism: Sebastolobus alascanus (assembly GCA_916701645.2). NCBI lineage: Eukaryota > Metazoa > Chordata > Actinopteri > Perciformes > Sebastidae > Sebastolobus > Sebastolobus alascanus. The sequence goes on from CAKAOJ020000218.1 coordinate 503,229, forward strand.
CAGATAATCGTGATGAAAAGTAGCGGGAGGTATCGACGGGGGAGTGGATGAAGTGGGAGAGTGAGAACGGAGAATTTAGGGTGCTAAACGAGGTCAAGGCATCCGTTTGCTTTGCTTAATTTGTCATTGTGGGGATTGTGATGCCTCCAGGGATCCAAGACTAGTGATCTAATGTCAGGTTACCTTAACCTTTTCCACTCCACCCACTCTTTTCACACCATTTTTGTCTTTTTTAGTGGGGGAAAGGGGGTGTGAGATTTCTGTAAGAATTGCTTTTTTCGGAGATTGGATGGCGAGCACTTCTGTTCTGAAAACTACTCGGAAAACACCTTATTGTCAATCTACCTAGGAAAGCCATCCATCCTCTGAATGCTCTAGGGCTCTAGTGTGTGGCTATAAAGTTTCATGAGGCTGTGATAATCCTAGAGGTCACAACGGGTCATTTTATCTTTGTCTCACTACAATGAAATGGCTACTATGGGGACTAACATCATCTTACATTATTACAATTGGGCTCATTGGATCCACAAGAGTCTCAGCTTTCCAGTCATACCCCAATTTATGCAATTCCAAGACTGTTTAGGGACCCCCATTATGCAGAAATATTCAAATACACCATTTTTAGAATAGGCAAAAATAACATATTTATACAGCATGCAAATACTGCATGATTTTGCCCCAAACTGCATGTGATTATCATAAAGTGAGCATGTCTATAAAGGGGAGACTCGTGGGTACAAATCATAGATCATATTTTCATTCACATATCTTGAGGTCAGAGGTCAAGGGACCCCTTTGAAAATCGCCATTCCAGTTTTCCCTCTCTAAAATTTAGCCCAACTTTGGAGCCTTATTTCACATGACATGACATCAATGTATTCACATACATTCATGTGTTACCAGTACCTTCACTCTAGCTCTAAAACTGAGCCTGCTACAGCCTCTGAAATACAGCAAAGTCAGCCTCAAGGAGTGGAAGAGGTTAACATGTAAATATGCAAACCTGCTCTATGGATATACTGTATGTCCTGATCAGCTTACATCCCTCTACAAACAAGGTCAGCTGATGGGTTGCTGCTTTACCTCCTCGCAGTCACAGCTCTTTATTTCCAACATAGGCTCTAATGAGGCAAAATAAGCCTTGTACCAGGCAATGCACTCTCCTCACTCCATTTTTGTTGGGCACACTTCATGTATTTCAGACAAAAGGGATTATAAATAATCTAAAGGTGAATAAATAGAACAGACAGCAGGCAGTATAATGAGGGGAAATATGACAAGCTGGAAAACAAGATATGTGTACTGTACAAGACATAATGCATCACTACCACATGAGAGAACTGCATCTACCGTGGCCTGTTATTCATATTTTTTTCTTTTGTTTGACAAATGTAGAGGCCGATCACACTGAAGTTTCTAGAAGAGTTTTTTTTACCTTTACTCTCTGCTCCTCCAGCAGAATTATCAGGTGTGGGCAGCATGTCCTCAAAACCCCAGGACACACTGTGTTTCCCCCCCAGGAGGCAGGATGGAGAGCCTGGGCCTCCTTCCAGGAGCAAAAGTCTGAAGCAGGAGAGACGCGGGGTGGTTACATGTCGGGAGAGTTACTAATAATCATCTTTCAGATGAACCAAAGTACTGCCCTCTCACCTGTACAGGACATCCGACACGGGGAGCTGGCCCAGGTCGGTTTGTTTCTGCAGCAGGTGAACTGTGTGGATGAAGGTCTTCAGAGATCCCCTGGAGAATAGTTTGGCAGATTAGTCAGGAGGCCTCAGCATGAAACACAAGTGAAAGCTCATTGTTAAGCATTTCTGGAGCTGTAAGTGGAATAATACTTGAATTATGGAGGGGATCCGATGTAATGTGCTGGGAATTAAAATGCTATGTGTTTTTTGAATCTGAATAAAGAAATCTTTTCCGTTAAAATGCAGCAGAGAGATCATTTTACACTGCGACACTCAGCGGGGTGTAATGAGCAACCTACTTAAGTTTGTGCAGTGTTCATTTACTGCTTCGCCTCATCCAAGACTGAACTATTAACTGAACACATTCAAGTAATTCTATATTCAGGGAGAAGATCTATACAAGAAGAGGTCTACTGAAGTGCTATTTTGGCATTCTCCGGTGCCAAAGAAGCGAGGTTTGTAACTGCAGCTTTGAAAAAACGTCTTCAACTGGGCATAAGAACAAAATGGAGGGATAGGTAACAACAAGATGATATCGATTACACTGTCTACAGTGTTACTGGGAGTCTGGTGTAATCCAGGGAAATCCTGCCATGTGCTCTGCTGTACAGGGAATGTATGTATGTTTGATTCACTGCTTAGTTCCATAGGCGACAGACACTGATGAGTCACGTTTCAGAGTCCCCTCCTCCGTCTCACTACATAAACATCTTGATCAACAACTGATGTCAAAGCACATGGCTACGCAGTCTTTTTGCTTACTTAACACTCTCACATTGTGAATTCACTAACCGTCCCCGTCAGAGGTGAGGGGGAGTAAAGCTGATAGCTCTTTAATTAGCTCCCACTGTCTGTGGGAAAAAAAGGCAACGGGGCTGGATGGTTCCCCCACAACAAAGAGCTCTCAGCCTTTAACAGAGGCTGAACAAAGAGTGGAGAGTTCTGGTTTTGACAAGTCAAGATCAGTTGTCACCAGCAGAAGCCAGAGTTCAGGCACAAATGCAAAAAAAAACAAAAAAAACAAGCACATTCTGCCACTGAGCTGACAGAGAGCAGGACAGTCTGTTTATGCCCACTAATTTAAGGATATATACAAATATCAATCACCAATTGTTACAGCTACTCCTTTATCTAATAGAGCAAACATCGAAGTGAGACGGCTTCGGTGTGTGTTGGATGGTTTTGAGCATTAAAATCAGGCATGACTCACTGATTGCTTGTGAGTAGAGTTACTAATGAAGTAACTCGGTGGTGTTTTCACTTTGTTCATCACGTTATGTTGACTGCTTTCACTTCTCAATGAGTTCTTGTTCTTACTGTATAAAGTAACAATAGGTCTTCTGTAAAGTGTTTGGCTACTCTAATAACCCTCACTGAATATTGTTGGTTCAATACACTTTCTACAACAGAGGGATCCTAAGAATTATGGGACGGCAAGGAGAGAATGTATAACCTCACCTGGCGCAGGCAAGTGCCACGAGTGCAGCAGCAGCGTTTTCCCTCTGTCTGTGCGTGTGGAGGATCTGAGGCTGAGGCTGAGCCTGCCCCTGCGGCTTGCCTGACTCCTGGGTGCCATCTTCCAGCCAGGAGCAGAGCAGCCCCTCCAGGCCGTTGAGGCAGTCAGCGGGCTCTTTGCTGAGGCTGAGCGGCTGGCAGTCCCGGAGGCAGGATAGCAGTACCTCTGCCGTGACGCCGCAGAGCGCCGGGTCACTGCGAGTCTGGGACTGCAAGAGGGGGAAGACCAGCAGCAGGCCGACACGGGAGGTGAAGGGCGCCTGCTCGGGTTGCTGGAGCAGACCTTGTCTTTTGAGCAGGGCCAAGGTCTCCTCGTCGGCCCCTCCGGTCCCCTCTCGCTCCTGCTGCTCCTCCAGGGCCAGCTGCCGCTGCGCCCCCCACAGGCCGCGCAGAGCGTTGAGACGGTACTCCAGCAGACGCGCATACGCATTGCTCTGATTCCCACAGACGGCACGCAGACGCTCGGCGAGCTCTACCGGGTTCTTTGTCTCAAATGTTAGAATCTGGGGGACGGGGGGAAGATAGCAAAGACGAAAAGAAGGAAAAAAAAGTTAACATTAACAGCAGTCAAAATTGTGACAAATTGTCTGCACCTTTTAGAAAAGAATAAACTTTAGAGACGGCAGACAGAGAACACCGTGTGATTCCTGGCCTTGTCTCTCTAATGCAAATTAGATTTCCATCTCAGAGGGAATATTCACTCAGAAATATTAATTCAAATATAGAAGAAGAGCACAGCAGTGGGGAATTTGAATTTAACTGACTTGGATTTGAATTTGGGGTTGTGAAAAACATTCTTCACCGTCAGTAGAGTCAACAACAACCAGTTTGTCCACAAGATGTATTATATTTATGGCTAATATGCAGCCAACATTTTAGTTTAAAACTAAGCGAATTATTTCTAACATGGCTACAGTTTGTCGGTAGAACTTACAGCATATCCACAGTACAACTATGAATCACTTCCACAGGATAAAATCTTATGTCTGTAGTTCGTTGGACTATGAAATAATGGTCAGGGAGATAGCAGAAGGCCCATTTGGGATAGCCTATCACAAGTGAAACAATGTGCTTCATGTGCACTTAGGCAGCATTTCAGATATTGATTACACTCTGTGGCCCACGAACCATGGACTAGGAAAAAAAATCCATTATACCATTTAGCAGGCACAATTTGTATTGATTCAATTTCAGAAATGCTACTAATGTTACAGTAACACTCCTTAACTGGATGCTGGGCCTTCTCCACCTTGCTCTGCAAAACACTGCTGCATGTGGATAAAAATAGTCAGCATCACAAACACCTACGAAAAACAGCACTGGATGACCAGACTAGTCAGTCTTAAAGCTCGACACGGAGAAGGCCGGAAATGGAGAGAATCAGAATTTAACCTAGAATAAGAGGACAGATGACTACCTATGACCTACCATACGTAGGAGGTCGACAACAACAAACACGGCTACTCTGTATTTCTATTTCACATGTGCTTTACAAATGTGAGAAAGTCCAGATTTTCCACCATAGAGTTAAACATAATTCTCACTTTCTATATTTCTATGTGCACCGTGGCATTTCCAAAATAGCTTTAATTATCATGTCAACCTAATGAGTCTCACCCACATACTGTACATGTTACCATTTTTGCTCAGGTTAAATTATCCGAGGGCTCCTGGGGATAACGTAACCACACTTTGTATTTAAATATTGTAGGCCCCAAATTCATGGTATATATGGAAGTTGAAAAATTTGACTACAAAAACTGTCCACATGTCCAATGTCAGAACAATTTTGTGTATCTTGTTGTAGGTCACCATGATTGGCACTATTACAATATACTTACAAGGGATAATTGCCTGCAAAGATTAGACCGATGTAAAAGTACAAAACAGCCCTAAAATCACGCATGCTGCAAAACCAAACAGTGGCACTATTAGCAGCATCTTGTGCATTTTCCCAAGTGAAAAGTCCAGCTGCCAGTTATTGTGCCTTCACCAGCACATCCATATTGTCTCTTCTTGTTCTAGATTAGCTTAAACAAAAAGCACAAGTTGAGAAGCTGTGTCGCTGCATGTCTGTTGTTAAACATTAATGATGAAACAACAAAGAGTGAGGGGTTCAAACATGCTCATTCACATCCATTAATTAACCAGTGGTTTGTCATCTGTCGAAGCTTCTGATTGAACATATGTACTATATAAGAACAGCATGTGGCTGATGGCTGAATTGTAAAGTAGCCATCTGCAGCTGTCATGTCCTAACACTAGTATTACTGGTGCTAATAACGTAATAGATTGCTGATTATGCTACTAATACTAGTACTGAATGTAATGTGGCATTGAATTGGAGAATAACAAACTGGTCATTTATAGCACCGGTTCAAAACTTGGTCAATAGGTTAGGATAAAAGAGGTTATGTAGGCTCTAGTAATACAACCAGCTGAATGTGTACAGTTGAATGCACCACACTGTACATTGTAAAAATCAAATCAAGCAGGCAGTGTCTATTGATGAGCGCAAAAAGCCTGTGCCAACATGCCACTCGTCCGATCATACAGCTATGAGCTTGACTACTGTTATAGCATACTCTAAAACGAACCCATGAGTTGGAATATTAGCACATTTATAATATGAGTGTCTTCAGGATATTAAGCTGAACCTAAATTAATTTTGAAAGTGTTTTTTTTCTTTAGCTTGCTGTATGTTGTGTTGTCAAAATAAGACATTTTTATGCATTTAGGCCAGGAATTTGCACGCAAACTCTTTTGTTAAAATTCAATAGATTCAAAACATTGGAAATGTACAAACATATTTTGTATTTTTCCTCTAAAAGGGCCATGAAGTGGAGATCCTGAATTGGGAATGGCTTATTGCAGGTGTGAACTCTTGTAAAGATAAATACATGAGACTCAATTCACATGGATGACCTATACATGTTATTACATCAAATTTGGTTAAGATGTTAATGCTAATCTAAATGAACCATGCAGCAATGACAACAGTTAGATAACTGTAATACCCATATAGCTATATAGCCATATAGCTAACATAAGGTATCATTGATTTAAGAGGTTAACCATCACTGTCAGCCACTCTCCAATATTCATCATTATCTGCCTCCGACCAGGCATTAGACACACCCCAGCTTGTGACATGAGTACTGTGGTAAATGTACTCTACAGACTGGTGGATACTACTAGCTTTAGCTTTATTACATGGTAGAGTAGCGAAATATCGAGGATGTAACATTGTTAGCTCGAAGTTTCCATCGGCATCACTGTAAAGTCTCTGTGAGCTAACAACACAGACATGTCCGGTCTCCAGATTTTGCCTTCAAAATAAAAGCCTGCATTCAAGATAAAACCATTTACTCCACCTTATATTAGGGCACATTAAACCTTAACACTGACATTAAAATGCATTCTGCCTTGCACAAGGCACAGAAAACATTTTAAGTTAGGGGCTACTTGATAATTGTAACAGAATAAATGTGGAAAAAATATTGATTTTAAAGGTGTAAAGAACCCCATACGGGCCATAAACAGCATATACCTACTGTTTAACATCTAACATCTCACATCTCACATCTCACATAATATTGTTTCTTTGTGTTTAGAGAACAAGAATACAGAGCATGAGTCATGCGAGTGATTTTTATGATCAGTGAAGAGTATGCTACACTTGCAGTGATCATAAAACACTTGAGATGAAGTGGTGTAGCTGCACTTCCACTATTCAAATACCAGGTGGAATTGTTGTAAACAGAAAACACCGGTCTCCACACTGCCATTTGTAGATCCAAAGAGATGTTCACTGTGTGGTGCAATCTGAGAAAGCTTAGCCTTAGAAAGCTGCTGCAATAGCACTACTTATAAAGTTGGAAGCTGTGCAACGTGACACCTGAGGTACAGGGGATAACATGCAGTGTACGCGCACCCTCATATGCAGTTATTTTAATACAACATTAGCTATCAAATCAAATACATCACTTGCACATACCATTAGAAGAAACTATATAAGCTTTAAATAGTTTCTAACCATTACACGTGGCTGCATTTGTGATTAGACTACACTGCTATATTCACGACTGCGCAAGAGTAGTCAGTACTCTTGCACTATTTGCACTACAATTGGCACACTGACACTTCACTGCTGTACTTATGTTACTTATGTTATCATATCTTATTTTTCATTTTATTTTATTTTATTCTATTTCACTTTATATTCGATTGTATCTCTTTTTAAGGTGTATTGGTGTTGGGACTTGTTGTTTAAGCTACTGGATGCCTAAATTTCCTTCGGGATCAATAAAGTATCTATATATCTAAATTAAACCGGTCAGAACTTATATTTTGAAAGGGAAGGCCGGAAGTGAATTGGCAACGGTGGCTTCCTTGACAGTGGGTCAATAACATGCGAGCAGGAAACTAGCTAACGTTAGCCGTGCTGTTACCACTAAGGGTGTGTTGCAGCTGACAGTGAAAACACATTTTATACATTAAAAGAATTAAAAGCCTTGTCACAGCAGTGAGTGTGTGTTTCTATATATATAAACCCTTGTGTGTGAGATGTGTTTTCACCCACCTCTTGCTCGGTATCCCCCTGCTCCGACACTCCGATCTCACTGGGCAGCTCGGCCAGATCCGTGACCCGAATGAGTCCGTCGTGGAGGAAAATGGTCTCCTCCTTCACCGAAAGCCACTGGGACGAGTCCACGGCCCCGGAGCCCATCGCTCGCTCCTCCGACAGCGATGCCAAAGGGGTCGAACATTAAAAATTCAGAGACAGAATGACAGAAAACGCCCTAGTTTAGCCTTGCTATGCGAGCTACAAAAACATCACTGTGGTTACCGTCGTTACCGTCTTTATCTGACGGTGGTGACAGACTGTAGTGCTACAGTGGGAGATAACTGGGGGACAGACAGGCAGTGAGCAGACAGTAGTGGCGGCTCCTGTTCACATAACACGGGTGGTCGTGTCGTGCTAGCTGCTAGCTCGGTTAGCTGGAAGCCGTGCTAACTCACCGTACACAGTCTCGTTATAACGTTACCGAGCAGAGTGGGCGTGACACCCGTACTAAATCCGTTATTGCGCCGCACCGGTAAAACGACAGTCTTTTCAGGGACGAAGACTTCATCCGCAGTGAGCCTCTCTTCACAGTTTAAAAGACAGCTCCGCTAGCGGCCCGGGCGCTGTGTCAGCGGCTGGAGAAGATAATGAGAGTCCCCCAGCTGTCAGTGCGACGCCATGTTTCCAAGGCCAACGAGCTGCTCCCAGCATGCACCGCGGGCCCAGAATTAAAAAGCTGTCAAAAAAATTCATGAGTTCTTTTTTTGGTGACTTAACAACACAACTTATTTTCGTAATAATATGTAAACCAAGGCAAGTGTTTGACAATTTCTTTTGCTTATGATTTTCATTGTATGTGGATACTGCTTTTTTTTCTGGCAGTCCACTTGTATGATGATTCTCTTTTTTTAAATTATTATTATTATTTTACATGTTCGAAATAAAATTTGAAATGAAATGAAAATAAACTTATTCATGTAATAATAAGATAAGGGACAATTATCATGTAGTTTAGAGGTTATGTTGTACAATATGATAAACTTCAAGGATGGGAAAAGAAGTGATAGTGACCTCTATCTCTACTATTTGTACTGATCATTAGACCACAATGGAGATAACTATGTCATCCTTGACATGGAGGTGTGTGATAATTTACTTTTACTTTAATGTCAAACAAATTAAAATTTTAAAGTGCAATGAAAAGCAATAAAAAAACATAGAGGTGACTATCAAGTTACCAATTTACATACTTTTACACACTATAATCACCCTACAAATGTCCACAATTGCGTAAAAGCTAAACAAAGCTAGTGAATCAAACATTTTTACATTTTGAACATCCCATTATAACATCTTTATGTGCTCAGGATGACAAAAAGAATAACGCCCTAATACCACTGAATACTGAAACCTGACCATGGTGCCATTTTTGGGGACGTAAATATCTGACGATTGTTGCTGTGAACAGGAATGGATCTTTGAATTCATTTCAAACAACTGATGGAGCCAATTTCCATGTCACATAGGCTACAATAAGAATACATGTCTAAAAAAACACTGATGCAACACATTGTAAGAGCTGGAGTTTATGAAATGAAATGGCAGATGAGGTGCACATTGAACCGGTTGCAGCCCTCATGAAACGTTTTGGATCAGGGATGTTTTATGAATGTAGAAAACATATACTGAAGTGTAACAATATTTGTTTCCATTAATGAATAGTTATTCCTAGTTGTAAAGTAAACCAAGAATTTGTTGTTGGACTTAGCAGTGTGGAGTATATCTCGATATTTTTCCTTACTTAATCAATATGCAGTGCAGGTAATAAGATGCCACCCTGTGATCATTTGTAAAAATACTCAACATATGATTTTAAATCAATTACTAAATTCAAACAGAAACAAATAATAAATGATTTGATTAAATTTTCAATGCACAATCGGATGGTTTTAATTTTTTAATTACAGTTCTTTATAAATATATTAAATTTACATGATTGGCATACTTACAAATATTACATATTCAAGGGTTTAAGTCCTTGAATGTTTTCCAACACACTGCCATTTTACACCATCAGAGAGAAACAGAAAACGCTGCATGAAATGTAAAGCTTATCAAATTCATTGTCGCTGCTCACAGAAGCTTATAGTCTAAAATCGTGTGAGCTGTGCCATAACATCAGCTTCTCTTTTCTAGCCTTAGGCATCGCTTATAAAGACGAGTAGGGATCCCTCTTCTTCTGTCGTTGCCTGAATTTCGCACCCCAGCAGTGTCTTTTTCCTCTATCATCTTAAGTGCTTGAAGTAGGTCAGAGGCTTTCGTGAAGCCTCCAGAACAGCTAGAAAAAGAAACACATAAAAAGTGTCAGAAACAGAACCCAACCTGATAATCTGTTATAAACTGAGTTAGCACATTAGACAGGAGACTGGCACTGCTGTTACCAAAAGTTGTCTAAGATTAATATGAATAAGCTTATCAGAGCTTAAAACCTTTTTCTGCGGTGGCATTTCTTCTCCTTTGGCAGTTTAAAGCAGTATTGAGAGACGAAGTCCATCAGTAGCTTGGGGACTATACTGGGTCGCTTGAAGCTTTCAATCTCAACAGCCAGGCTGTAACATTGAGACAAGCAGAGGACATTTATAACCTCACATACAGAAAATAAAGTGAGCAACACGGCAGGAATGAAACAATAGAGTGCGACGTATATGCAATATGCATATGTGAGTGACTCAGAGAGAGAGGCAGTAAAAAGGAAGGGAAGGGCTGCCTGTGGGGATAGGCCTTCCTCATTACATATAACATGCTGCTGTACATACAGTAGGAATGAGCTATAATAGTCTTACCATGCAAGTGTGAGTGTTGCATACAGTAGAAGGAGTCCCAATACATAATCAGACATCACTAAAACATAGGATTGTAACCTGCTATCATTCCAAAAAGTCTAGGCCTTTTCACAGCAGACATGTTGACTAATGGTGCCTTCAAATGAAACTCGTGAGCTCGTGTTTACAACATGGGAAGTCGTGTACACGACACGCTTGGCGTTAAGTCGTGAGAACACCGCTGCTAAGCAACGGGGTCTAGAAGCCACAGAGGCTAACAATTTAGCAAGCTAGCAAGTGGGTAACATAATGCAGGAAATGCAAAGGCATAATGACAGAGGAAAAAGATGAGTCGTTGGGAATATCAACGTGTTCCTCAGACATATTCTAAAATTACAAAGAAAAACAATATACAACTAAAATTACAATATATTAACTTATTATGCACCGAAAAATGAACTTCCACGGCCTCCGCCATTTCTGACAACGTCAACAAACACGTCACAACTCGTGAACTCGGAGCTTTCAGAAACGTGAATATGACATGAGGGAGGAGTTCATATGGACTCTTCTCGTGGACACGGTAAACACGAATCCATTTGAAGGCACCATAATTATGAAAGGAAAACCACAGGTGTAATTAATAACATTAATGCTTCATTTTCAGGGGCCTTGTATTGACCTTTTTCACAGCAGACATTTTCCCTTGCCGTACCGTAACACCAGCAGACACACGGGTGTAACATTAAAGGTGGTCCAGTATGCCACTGAGCTAGTATGCACAATGCGAGGGCTCTCGAACTGGCAGAACTAAATGTTATGCGGCGCCATCGTTAATGTTATTAATTACAACTGTGCTTTTCCAGCTGTTCCGTGTCAAAGTCTATGCTGCTAAAAAGGTTTATTGTGCATGCTGGTTCACTGTGACACTGTCGTAGCTTACTGGGCCACTTAATTGAATGAAGCCATCGTTAACGTTATTAGTAACACCTGTGCGTTTTGTTCTATGACAAGTCACAATGTCTGCTGTGAAAAAGGCCTGTTGACAGAGACAACAACGAAATCCAAGTTAAGCTAAAAGAAAATTCTTTTGTTTTATAACCTTGGTCCTGTTGTCATATTTTTGTAAAACACACCTACAGTTTATTATTACACTGTACTCCCCCTATCACTGTAGAGACTGTGGACACTTTACTTTCAATGGTGCCACTACAATAGTTCTTTAAACAGAAAGAAAAAAAAAAAAAACTCCTGTGCTTCATTTAGACGTTATGATGAAGTTGCCCTGGTTACATCTCACTGCAATCCGCAGGTCAAACTTGAAGTAGCTCAGGAATGCAAAACACAGTCATAATGGATTATTGGGATAATAGCTTTTAGTTTTGAATGGTTCAAAGGCTGTGTAAAGCTTGTAGTTCCTTGGCCTCAATGGAGCAGCTGTTTCCAGGGGGGTGAATAATGTTATGCTGAACTATTGGTATTGTGGCCAAAACACATTTTTAACAATTTCTAATAGCCTATTGTTTTTTTAATATATATATATTTATATGCTGTAGAACAGGAGGTTAAACACAATAGCAGAACATGGGCCTGTCTAATGAAGTATAGGAAGTTATAAGGACAATTTGTCTGAGTAAAACAGACCCTAAAAGAGCCCCTTTAAATATACAATACGGACTGGAGAACAAGATATGTTCCAGGTTTTACTCAGTGCAGTTCCTTTGTGAAACAGGCCCCTGGCATATATTTGAATGATCGTAAATTCAGATGTGAATATACAAATATGGGGGGGAAAAAAATGATAGAAATGCAAAAATGCTGTAATGTTACCGGCTGGTGCAATCACAGTGGTAGGCAGTCTTTGACTCCGTGTTCTGTAGATCATACTTCTTCTCCAAAGGATGGAGTTTGTATTTACATTCATCCAGATGTTTGAGGCTTCCACACAGGAGCTGATTGTCTGCGAAAAAATAAACACTGAGTCATCTCACATGTGATCGAAGTGTAGGACAGAGGGTGTTGTATCCTGTACAGATTGTAAAGCCCCCCGAGGCAAATTGTGATTTGTGATTTTGGGCTATACAAATAAAATTGATTTGATTTGATTTGATTTACCCACATTTCTTTAGATGACGAAGCAACTAAGTCGCCTACTGATGTTGTCATGCTCTACATCTTTTAGTAAGCCATCATCTGTGGTGAAAACTAGCATTCTGTCCCACCTGTAGGGGGCATAACGAGATAGCGTGGTGGTAGCTCTAGCCCCTTAAAAAAATAATGCCCTGGGCCACCTTTTTCAGATACACTAATCCCACTGGAATTTGTGTGGGCTCTTTCAAGATGCGAGCCCTTATCATCATCTTTTCATAGTGGCAGCATCGCTCACCTTGAAATACTAATACATAAATAGTTTAATATTTATACTGAAGAGAGGCGTCTTATGCTGCAAAAGGCCCCAGCAGAGCGAGGGTTCATCAGCTGCATGCACTCACCTGTCATATTATGTAATGCAATGTTTTGCTTCAGGCCTCTCTCTGCATGCGTGCTTTGGGTTGTGGTACCACCCGTGGGCTCCTGGCTTGTATTATTCTGTAGTAGAGGAGAATCCATGTGCTTTTGAGGCTTGCCATCCACATGAATGGAGGCTGCTGACTTCAGTTTTGTTGTGACTGGCGTTGCAGATGTACTCCAGAGTTTTTTCAAAGTGTCTTGTTTGGGTGTTTCTGTTGTCTTTTTCAGCCTCAGCATCCCAGCTGTTGTCACTTTGGCTGGTAATCCATATGTAGTTGTTGAGGGTGTAATAGTTGTCACGTGAGACGTCGCTTTTTCTTCTAGACAACTTTTGCAACGATGCTGAAAGGTGTCACCTCTCAGAGGCGTCGTGAATCCACAGCAGCGACTTTGTTTTGGGACTTTTTTGCGACTTTCGGTGGTTTTGGTCACTGTTGTGGCGGCTGTTGGTGAGTGTAGCTGCAGCGCCGGCTCCTGTGTTGAAGATGGGGTGCTTTGTGTTGTAGATGTAGACTTTGAGGTCTCCTGCGGTTGAACTTGGCTTCCCTCTGTGGTGTAAGCCAACAGGCCCTTTCTCTTCTTTTTTCCAACTCTTTTAATATTTTTTATCAACGTGCTAGTTTTAGTAGCATTTAAAAGACCCATTTTCATTGAGGGAGTAGTGGTGAGTGCCATTGACATCGGGGGCATTTGGGAGGGTGCTGCTGTATACAGTTTCCTGTGTCTTTTACAGCCTTTCCCCTTTTTCCTCCTGGGGTAGAAAGTGTCTCCTCTGGCTGGGTCTCTGGAGCTACACCTATGTTCACTTTTGGGTGACTCTCTGTGTGGTTTGATCACAGAGCTTTCGTTTACATTCTCGCTACTTGTTGACACGTTGCTGTCCCCATATATGCTTGTAACATCGGTGTAAGGGAGGTTTTTTTTGAAGACGGCATAGGGAGCCTTTTTGGCTACTTTACACCTATAGAGAGTAAACAAGCATGTTAAAACCAAGCCATGGAAAAACTTTATCTGCAACTTCTATAGACCGCATTCCTTACATATTTATTTAAGTAAGAAGAGGCGCACTTTGTATCGCCATTTGGGATAATGATCTGTAATTTCAAGGACGATAATTACATTAAATTCAATAATCAGTCACTCACGCCCAAATCTTAAATTATAGTTATTATAGTGTATGCAATACCATTAATGCTAGAATGCTAGGTTAACCATTAATCATTTCTTGTTAGTCAGATTTGTCAGTAACCCGATAGATAAAGTTGTGGAAACAGAGCAGAGGTTTGGCACGGTGCCCTTCATCATTTATGTGCGGTTTGGAAAATTGTCAGGCATGTTATTACAGGCAATCTGCTGATCTAACCATACCTACACTTTCCACTGAACAAACGCCTTGTTTTATGGTGTGTATTTACTGCTGTGTCTAACAATATGCAAGTTAAAGAGGACCTATTATGCTTTTGTGCTTTTTCCCTTTCCTTTATTGTGTTATATATAGTTTTTTGTACATGTAAAAGGTCTGCAAAGTTACAAAAGCTCCCCATCCTATGTCACATACAGGCTCATTACAATATATCACCCACGGCTTGAGAACTACCTGTGCAAAGGTGCACCATATTTTTCTCCCAAGCCAATCAGAGCAGAGGTTATTTCAAGAGGGGGGCTTAAAGAAACAGGAGCTCAAACAGAGCGTTTCAGACAGAGGGAGAGAAGAGGTGTTGCAGCACAGCCTTCATGAGAAAAATTAAGCGTTTTTTGAACATTTAAGCCTGTAAACATGATCTAGTAGAAACCCCAAATACAAGTATGCACCTGAAAATGAGCATAATAGGTCCTCTTTACAGCTTAGAGCAACAACGTCGGTTTGTCTCTTACTTTCCCCACCAGTACATCTCAGTGCATCGCCTCCGCTGTTCGAGCTCAAAGCAGGGAACCCGCAGGATGTTGAAGAAGCTGTAGCCCACCATGCTGGAAATGGTATCATTCACACCGAGTAGGCACTGTCGAAACCTGGTGACGTGCGGAAAAAGAACAAGCCGAGGTCAAGCGACAGTACAGTCAAAACTAACACGCACACGGCGGGTAAATGTCCTTGAATGCCGCCTCATTTTATCTGCACCTTCAGTGCAGACTAAGCAGTTTCTAATAACCTTTTTAGCTGGGAGGTGAATTTTTGTCAGTTACTTGCGAATGAACACCAAGAGTTAGAGGGCAAATATATTACACATGCACCTGTCAGAAGCACATGTAAAGTGAGAATAAAATAGATATATCTGCAGGTTTAATAAATAAGGAGGAATGGTATGCCCAGCGAACACAAAAGTAGCGAGCAACGAGTTCACTCTCGACATCAAAAGATTATCCGGGGGGCTGATTGCAGTGATACCTTTATTACTCCTGGATGTAATATTACATGGCCCCAGGTTCCCGGTTTACATTTATTGGCGTAGTGACAAAATAATATGGTGCTAGCATTCCAGAGAGGAGTACACTTTCATTAGTAAGAAGTGAAAATGCATACAACTTCCACAACACTTTCAACAAATTCAGCCTCGGAGCAGGTCTATCCTGACTTGACCATGCTTGCCAGAGAGCATTATGGGGACAGGTCGGGGGGAGATCATGGGAATTCCTGGTTGCAGGAGTTTCCCTGGAGGCGGTGAATAATTGGACTCAGCATTATTACACTCTGATGCTCACCTTTGGTCACAGTCACAGTGTGAGACAGTATAGAAGTTGGGGTTGAAGACTCCATAATTCACCGTGAAAGCCTGGATGATGTGCAGGCAGTGGTCGTGCTCACGGCAGCATCTGTCTGCACTCTCAAACATCCCTGTGCAAGATTTGAATTCAGTCACATATCAAAGGACACTTTGCAGGGAAGCAAGTCACGCAGAGGTCTCTCACGTCATTTAAAATCAAAAAGCTTCAAAGGCAGTTGTTTGAAAATGAAAAATGTGCGGGTTGTAAAACCAAGATCTGAGGCACATCTTTTTGATGTGACTACCATATATATGTCCAGCACACTTTCTAATTAATTTTCTTATGATGTAAGTTTAAATCCATTTATCTTGAATTTTGTGCAACCCATCAGGTCCACTTACATGAAATAATGTCCCAAAAATGTTGTTGGTTTGTGTCATAATTTCTATCAGTTACTAACAAAATTTCATATCAATTCATTTCAGTTCAATGTAATTCAATTCAATAAAACTTATCAATACAAGTTATCATAATATATTGAATCTACAATATGATGTCACTTTAAAATATATATGCAAATTGCAAATACCAGTGATATTGTCTAATATGCTTATGGGGACTTCAGTGTTACTGTATGACAAATCTATAAGCAATAGGTCTATTTTACAATTATTTAACCTCCTATATACAGTATGTTTAGGAAGTGCAGATGAAGTGAGAGGTGGTGACGATTTTAGCGCTTAACAGCTGGAGAGGGCCCCTAATAATCCCTTTAGGTCTGTATTTTACATTCTTTCAGGGGGCCCATACTTTTTATGGCTATTTGCATGAATATCATAAGTGGCACCGTGATGTTTCTATACCCATTAACTACCCACTGTGTCTCCCCTGACCAATAATCTCCATCATTACCCGAAATAGGCCTACCCATAAGAGCGTAAAATAATAATATCAGAGTTCTCACCTAACTGGTCGTATCCGGCCGCTCTGCTGCCATGGCCGCACCACAGCGTCCCTGGGAATATCCAGGCGCGTTTCCTCCGAGTTTTCCCCTCTGTCCCATCTCTTCTTGTGCGCCTTGGCGCGCTGGAAGAGACGAGCGCGCAGGGAGCATCCGGAGCCAAAAGCGCACTGATGTTAAACCTCTGGGTGATTTCTTGACCCTGCAGGGCGCCTCTTCTGTCGCACAGTCCACGGTATGTTTCCGTGACGACTGGATTGGTATTTACCTCGCATGTTACCGGTCGGGTATCCTCGGACCACAGGCTGAGGTACAAGGAGCGCACACCGGCTGCGTCCTCTCGCAGGAACGTGACGCGCGTCTGTCCGTCATCCGCAGGACTCGACCTGAGACAGGAGTGACCTGACCCGATCGCATCTTGTGCTTTGGATAAAAAGAGCGATGATAGGGCGAAAACAACTTGTAGTAGGCACCTGCTTTGCATCTTAGTGTAAAATGGGTGTATAATTAATGCAGTGAATTGGAGGATTAAACGAATGTCTGAATGGACGAATTATTCCAAATGAATTGGAGTCTCAGTGTATTTCTGCACCAGCCGGTTTAAAGGCGTCATGTCTCTATAGTAGGAGGGAATGTGTGTGTTGAGAGGTCCTCTCATTGGTCCGCCTTTATGGGGGCTCGTCGGAAATATCACACCATTCACCTTTGCGGGTTTGTGCGTACATGTGTGGTCTGACTCAAACCGGCTTTTCGGTTTATTTTCAGATTTATAAATTCCAAGTTAAAACAAACCAATCAGTGCACTCAGTTGTCAGAGTGACGCATACACTATCTGATGTTTTGCATTTTGTCAAGGCCTAGCCAACTGTCCTGGCTGTGACTAATCTAGGTGGAGAAATATGTCACGCTGTCCCCACCTAGATTAAGAAGAAAAGCTGCAGAGCTGTCTTAACCTGTAGTTCCCAACTGAAATTTTGGACAGACATGACCGTTAAGGTGTGGCAAAACAATAGAATTTGTATTTGTATGAAAATTGTATTTTGGGGTTCCTACTAGAACATGTTTACATGCTTTAATGTTCAATAAAAAAAAATATTTTTCTCATACTGTCCTTTCTGAATGTACCTGTATTCAACCTCTGTCTGAAACGCTCCGTTTTAGCGCCTGTCTCTTTAAGACACCCTCCCAAAAAGCCTTTCTGGAGGTTGACTCTGTGAGAAAAATATGGTGCACCTTTGCAAAGGCAGGCTGTGGGTTATATATTCTAATGAGCCTGCATGCGACATAGGAAGGGGAGCCAAATGTGAATGGCTTGCTGAGTCACATGTTTTCTGATTTATGCAGCCCACAAAAAAACTGACTGGGTTGTCTTATTTCACAGTTTGTGGGTTGGTAGGTGCTCCAGATACCCAAATGCATGTGCACAAGCACTGAAAAAGTGAGATTTTTTCATGATACGTCCCCTTTAAGATATTGTTTGGTGGCTATACATGTGATTTTAATGATATATTACGCACAATAGAGGCATTAACATAGCAGCCACACATTTATCAGGACGCATCATTCTTACTTTTTCCAATTGCAGTCTTCATTTAATTATAGTTGTCTAACTTACTAGTGAAGTTCATTATGCAGCTCTCATCCTCTGATTTCATCTTCTGTGATGGTCTTTACTGAAGTCATACCTAGACTCTATAAGTCCTTACACAGAGGAGGCTTGTCAGTTTTCATTAGATTTTATTGATCTGTGTAAACTCTCTGCAAAATCTTTACATGCAAAGTTATTTGCAAACATACATATTTTTTTTTCCAGTGCATGCACTAACTATGTACAAATACAGAGATAAACCAAGAAACATTCCACTGAACTGGCAGAATCAAGTAGAAGACAGCTATGATCTAGCTCAGAGAGAAGCCTGCTTTTTTTTGTTTAAAAAAAACTATTGATTCTTTTTTTTTTATGTTGATCATGATGATTACTGTAGCGGAAGTAGCACGACATATGACAGTGTGTGAAGCTACTGGTGGGTGTTTGAATCACTGTGGCTGTGCAGAGGAAACAAGACACTGGAGAGATTTGAATGTGTATGTACAGAAACATCTCAATATCTGCTACCGATAGAGTCTTTTCATGATGTGCTCGGTTGATTATCAGCCTATCATGTGGATGCTATCAGCCCAGCTTATTCAGATTACACCATAGTCACCATAGTCATGCAGAATATGGCCTTGTGTATATAAAGTATTGACAGGAATGTTATGGAGAGGAAGTGTAAACATTGATGGAATTACAATAGCATTAATTTCTTACAAAGTATATACTGTATATATCTTGAACCACAAGACATTTCATGCATAGGATTTTTTGTTTTCGTCTTTATTTTTGACATTGGAATAACTTGCAAACAGCTGTATAAATTGAGGTCATTCCACTTTGTGAGGTGTGCTTTCCTTGGTTTGCTGTGATTAGTGAACAAACGCACGCTGAAGCCTTGAATGATCTGGGTGTGGCGGAAGGGGAAGAAAAGGGCCCTGCGTTGTGCAAAGGGTGTGCAATCGGGGTAAAAGCGGACCGCCCCAGGCACGCCAGAGTCACGAGCACAGTGCATGCAGGTAAAAGCTGCACATATGACATAACCTACTCTCTCCTTGTTAAGCGGAGGCAGCCAAATTTGTTCGGGAGACGTGGCTGTGTGCGTTCAGTGTAAACACTACAGTAGAAAACCCTCTGAGCCGTCAGAGTGAACCACGAGCTTCTGAAGAGCTGAGGTATGCAGGAGCAAAATCCTTTTTCCCGCCAATTCTCACCGTAACTAAGAAAAAAAAAACGAAAGTCTCTCTAATCACACAGTTAATACTTCTCACAAATCATAATTCACAGCTTGAATAACTATACACTAAACCTCCTAATGTTTGACTAGGTGTGCTAGGATTTTAAATCACAAATTAACAGCAGCTTGATGACAGATTCATCGAGCTCATGGTCCACTGACTTTATGAATCATCTGTTTATCAGATGTCTATCCTAACCTGAGCAATGTTTCAGTATGTAAACATTTCTTCGTGGAAATATACAATATGTTCGGGACGGTGGGCACAGTTGAGATATTTGAAGGTGCAGCTGCGTGTCTTCTTATGTCTGTGGCTTGGCATGCTTATACAGTTCAAGTGTTGCACACTACAGCATGATGATATCACACGAGATATAAAGGAAAAAAAAAAAACCCTGACAGGCTAATGAATTTATGAGCTCAATCGAGGTTTTTTTTTATGACTTTGAATGGGTTTTGACCACAGACGCCATAACATATTGCTTTTCTAGTTCTGTGCCAGTGCATTTCATTCGCTTTAGCAATGTGTCAGCGCACTATATAACATCACTGACAGCCATGGCGGTCCTTGTGCAGCTGTTCGTCGACGGATGTCTTGGTTACATTAGTGAAATCTCTAATTCATTTATGCCGTGATTTGTCCCAGAGGCAGATTAAGTGTCAGCACAGGCAGAGGAATTGTTATTAATAAGGGGACAGGAAACTACATGAGGGGGGAAGGGAAGGTGAGTGAGCCTGTGTGATGGTCAGGTATTGAAAGAATAGATAACACAATAAAAGTGCATTAGGAGATGAATGCAAACCATGTGGGGGAAGTTTTTTAGCTCATGCTGTATGTGCAGGCGGTGAGTGGTTAATCACTAGTGACGGGAGTCTCGTTATACAAGGTGTGCCAGCGCTCGATCCTCTTGTCCTTGTTCTTCAGGCACTCGTACCAGTGCTTCAGCCGCTCTCCTTTGGCAGTGATGCCCAGCTGACAGCCGCCTGTCAGGAAGGAAGTGAGGTGTGAGCAGGTGATAATCATACTTTTATTTCAGCAATTTCAGCAGTGATACTTCTCAAAATATTTACCAATGTAGTCGTTGGACTTCCCGATATCATAATCCCACACAGAGATATCTAAACTCTTCTTGGCCAGGTCGCTGTGTTTGATTTCGTAGCCGAATTCCTGAAATTTGACATTAATTCATCATTTTCAAAGCAACTTTGCAACATTTTTCATACTCAGGTTGCAAAGAATATAAATTAGGGCTGTCAATCGATTAAAATATTGAATCCCGATTAATCGCATGATTGTCCATAGTTAATTGCGATTAATCGCAAATTAATCACTCATTTTTTATCTGTTAAAATGTACCTTAAAGGGAGATTTGCCAAGTATTTAATTCACTTATCAACATGGGAGTGGGCAAATATGCTCTCTTTATGCAAATGTATGTATATATCTATTATTGGAAATCAATTAACAACACAGAACAATGACAAATATTGTCCAGAAACCCTCACAGGTACTGCATTTAGCATAAAAAATATGTACAAATCACAACATGGCAAACTGCAGCTCAGCAGGCAACAACAGCTGTCAGTGTGCTGACTTGACTATGACTTGCACCAAACTGCATGTGATTATCATAAAGTGGGCATGTCTGTAAAGGGGAGACTCGTGGGTACCCATAGGACCCATTTTCATTCACATATCTTTAGGTCAGAGGTCAAGGGACCCCTTTGAAAATGGCCATGACCATTTTTCCTCCCCAAAATTAAGCATAAATTTGGATTAAGTATTACATGGTTGGTACCAATGGATTCCTTAGGTTTTTTTCTAGTTTCATATGATGCCAGTATCTGCACTCTAGTTTTAAAACTGAGCCTGTTACAACCTAAATATCACAAGTTGCGTTAATGCGTTAAAGAAATTAGTGGCGTTAAAACAAATTTGCGTTAACGCGTTATTATCGCGTTAACTTTGACAGCCCTAATATAAACACAATGATGTGATAATTATTTGGGGATTTTTATTAATTGCAGCCCTTCACCTTGAACTCTCTTACAAACCTCATTAAACTCTGGGTTTAAAGTCCTCTTCTTGATTTGTGTTTTGCACTTGGCTTTCTTTCCCATGTCAGGTTTCAGGCATCTGCAAATTTAAACAATTTAATTCAATGCCATTTCTAGAGTCATACATTTGCAATCTAAATGTACGTCTCATCCTGCTCTGCGTACATTTTGACATATGGGTCGGAGTAGCCATTGGCGTCCATGGCGGCCAGGTGAACGCAGCGCACGACCCCCACGAGGAGACGGTTCTGCTGGGTGCTGTACATGAGGGAGATCAGAATGCGTCCGCGCTCCTCCACCTCTCCGCCTTCTTTCCCCGGCTGAGAAAGAGCAGAGGGGGGGGAAAAAATAGTTCAGTAGGGTTCATGATAAGATTCGCAAGAACCTCTGGGAGGAATCTGTCACGTTCAGACATGCTTGGAAATAAAAGTATTGCCTCATCTTCGTAGAGAGCGATGCCTCTGGCTCCCCCGGCTGTTGCAGTTCTCTTTGTCTGCGAGGGAGGGGAACGAGATTACAGCAGGTCAATAAGAGATTCAGACAAGGGGAACGAAGCGTCGTTTGAATGCAATCGAGTCTCACTCACGGGGACGACTCTCTCGAGACACACGTTGAAGTTTCTCTTCTGGTTCATCTTCAGTTTCTTCAGAGCCACTCGGGTTTCCCCGATAAACTCATTATGCCCAAACTTGTCTTCATCACAGACAGACACCCTGCATAAATCAAAAGAGAGTAAATCATACGGACCTCTTACACCTGTAAAAGAGTCACCTGAGGTAACGTTATGTGTGAAACATAAACACAGGGTGATTGACGTGTAATATTCACCTGAGGGTCTTACGCTGCATGTCTTCCTCCGTGAGGCCATGGTAGGTGAGCGTCTCATTCCACGCAGGGTTGCGGGTGTTTCTCAAGGTCTTTGTGCGCAGCTTGTTAGACTATTAGATGCAGGTTAGATGAGGACAAGGAAATGGAAAATATCTCTAGGCATGTTGTGCTGTTATCACAGGGAGAATCTACATGGTGCTGCTTCCCATCAAAAAGTGTTTTTGCAACTCATTCTCCACCACAGCAGGGTATAATTACACTATGCAAACAATGTACCTTCACCGTACCTTTTACTTTATTTAAAATATCTCAATATTTATTTCTAGATATCATCTCCAATGCCGATTTTATGATTTTTTGTCAATTCACACCACAAGGTGTCAGGCTTGAGCTAGCAGAAAGGCCCGTCATCAAACCACGGGGGTTTAAAACACCACCCTTCCCTTTTTTTTTGCTTAGCAGGATATCAAAGGTAATACATCTTTTAAAAGGAAGTAAAAGCTTAACGTAGGAAAGGTGCGTCTTTTACCTTACTAGCCCCGGGCAGCAGATGAAGTTTGACATAAGGATCTGCCAGTCCGTTTGAGTCCATGGGCTTCAGTCCCTGAGGAGAAAAGGAGCGCCGCGTCCATCACATCATTGCAAATAGCAGAGAGCAATTAAGCCAAAGTGCCATTCAGGAGCCTTTTAACATAAACCACTTGATTGTAATTGTCCCTTTGTGCGAGAGATCGAGGGGTGTGGTGGTACCTTTGCTTTGATGATGCTACAGTGGAGGCTGTTGCTTTCCTGTTCATAGTGCAGACTGAACTCTAGAGAGCCCAGGGTGGCTGAAAGAGACCCAGAGCAGTCATCGCATTAGACTACAGGGGGGCAGCAAATCTGCTCCTCAATAATTAAGAGTATAAATACAGGGAGATTCTCATAATTAAACAACACTCAACTTGAGAATAGAAGTGAGAGCGAGGTACCGGCCCAGAACGGACAGAAAGGATGGACAATGAGTCTTGACCCTCACTCATGAAACATTCACAGTCCCCTCTATTTACCTTAAGTAAACAGCACAGGAATCTAATTTCAAAGCAGGGGCATATCTTATAAAAGAAATCAAATAAACACTCAAGTCTCAAAGGAAGACATTCAGGAAAATAAGGTTCTGGGTAAGAAAAAAAAGAGATTGAAATTCTGCCCACACAGACTTCCTTTGGAGGAGTTTCATTGCCTATCGTAGCTGTCGGGGTACAAAATGATCAAATGTCATTTTGTTAATTTTTCTTATATAACTGGTTACTTTTCTGGGCTGAGATTCAACACCAACTTGGTGCTCCAAGGACACAAAGATCTCCTCACAAAACTAAGAGTCTACAGCCATAAAAATAAAAAGAAGCAGCACTGGGTCATCTATCTCTTTATCTAATGATGAGATATATTTATAGATTTGATCGGTTAAAAAAAGTAATTTTTATAAAACGGTCACTATGGGACAGGTAATCTGAAAAAGATAATGTGCCTCTGTGTCCTCCGGTGCTCCTAATGGCATCTGCAAGATTTCACAGACCGGAGGAAAACAACCAATCAGAGCCGAGCTGGAGCCTTGCCGTCTCTGAGCAGCTGTCAATCACTCGCGAACTCCGATCAAACGGTCAAACTAGGCAGCGCTGATCAAATATGAATTAATATTCTGTTACTGTGATGCCTATTTCTGTTTAGCTGTAAAATGAGAGAGTTTGTGACCCGGCAGCCATGTTGCAATCAGTTTAGGAAATACCAAGCCCCGCCCACCAGCCGGAGCAAACTTTCTAATTTTACAGCTAAACAGTACACTACAAGATGTTTCTGAAAACATTTAAGGCGAGAAATAGGCATTACAGTAACAGAATATGGATTCATATTTGATCAGCGCTCCGTTTGATCGGAGTTCGCGAGTGATTGGCAGCTGCCTCCGTTGAATGAACAGCCAATAGGAACACTCACTCTCTGAAATTACCTGTGATTGGCCAAAGTCTCCCGTCATGGGCTAGAATTTTTAAAGCCATGAGGAGGTGCAGAAGTCTAGTTTTCTCTCAGAACACTTGAATTACAATATGCTGAAAGGTTATTATGGAATTTTTGCCCAATGATGCCAAAAATATTCTGCCTGCTGCAGGTTTAAGCTGAAACAACCAGGACATTTCAACAATACTGAAGAAGTTAAACCCAGCTGAGCTGACTGAAACCAGTCAGCACCACAGGACCCAACTGTTCTCACCATCCCATCTCTGTAGAGACCAGACACATGAAACCATTGCTATTTCTGCCATGTTCACTCCCATCACAGGGGATTGGATCAAACACAAGGGGAATCTATATCCTGTTAGCCCCGTTGTATCTCAAATTATTTGCACAGCTCCATATTCCCGGACCTCAATAAAATAAATTAACACCCAATCCCCCCAGAGAGAGAATAAAGGCCGTCTGACGCTGCGGGCGCAGAACATAAATGGCATGGCACCATTCTCATCATTAAACTGGGATATATGAAAAAAAAAAAAAAATGGTACGATTACATAGCTTATGTATCACTATTGACTTAGTGATTGCCGTCTTCCTCTGCTTTAGTTCCTCGGATATTGATTATCATGCTTCCATAACACATGGTGCTTATCATTTGACAATACTACCCTGCTCAATAGATGCTGCCAGAATGATGCTTCGACTATTGGGGGTGTCATAGATATGAATTATTACCAGCAGACTAAAAGGCAGAAATCAAGCATCGGCACGGCATGACTAAGAATCCCTGAGGGGAACAGAGATGCTGCCAAATAGTCATCAACGCCCAAAACTGAATGCTGAATCTGGTGCTGTTTACCTTAAATAAGCAGAAAGAAATCAATCATGTCAAACTGTACATGAGGTGAGATTAAACTAGACACACCGGCCACCTTACTCTACGAGAAGACTGAGCAGATGGTGTACTCACTGGCTTCATCAGAGTCATAGTCGTTGGCCTCCTCCTCCTCCTCAGCTGGGGGAGGTTGCTGCCGGGCGGGAGGAGCGCCGTAGGCAGCGGGCTGCCTCCTCTCCTCTCTCGCTGCAGGAGGGGGAACAGCACCAGAGGAGTAAACCCCTCCATCTCCTGCCACCGGACCTACAAACACATTCAATCATCTGAGACTGACACAAAAATAACACCACTAGGGATGCAATATTTGGTTAATGCTTGGGACTCGTTTTTAACACGAGCAAAGGATTGGGTCTCTCACCCCCCTGCTGGGCCAGGGCGGCCGACGCAGCAGGCTGTGGTCTTGAGCTCTGGACGGGCACCATCTTCTTCATCATCACTGGGCTGCCCTGCCCCGCCTCCTCAGGGCCAGCCCCGCCCGCGACCATGCGCCCAGCTGATGGTTTAGGGGCCACAGGTGGGTAACCAGCGCGGCCCTGTGGCTCTGGCGCTAAAAATAAGCATGAATAGAATACAGTAAACACACAGACGCACACTATACATAGGGGAGACGCGCATAATCACACCACTTCAGGCTCCTGCTGCAGTGGAATCTGTAATACTCCCTAGTCTCTCTGGATACTTTTGATGTTGCAGCTCTTTCGTTGCAAAGGCATTGACCTACATACAGTACACTACATCAAGCTGTGGCAGCCGACTACTGTACATGCGGCAGCTATATACAGTAGTCTGCCCGTCTGCTCGAGCTATACCCCTCTCTTTTATGGGGGGAAATCACATTGCTCGGATAATCACGTTGAAAGTGTGAAACGATACGATGTGACCCATCTTGCCAGCACCACCTGGAGGCTCATCCCATGTCACAGCATGCACCTTCCGACAGCTTAATTGAGCTCTTCATCCCCCCTCCTCGGCAACAGTGGGCGGCACTGCCGAATTTGGGAAGCAGATAAAAGGTTTGAAAAGAGCAACGAGGGGCGGGGTTGCGAGAAGACTCGTGTGCAGAAGCTGATCTAATGAGACTGGAGAGGTGGCGCCTTGAAAAATAGTTTAAAGTTGGTCTGAAATTAAAATTAATTTTTCCTGTATCCCTGATGTTTGTTTTGACTTGCCTGGGCTTACTTATCTGGTCAGAATTGTAATTAACAACGAGACGATATTTAAATCTCATTTATGTTTCTGCAGAGATAGCATAGAAGCTGCCAGGGACTCGTGTCAGCATGCGTTGAAATAACCACAAAAAAAGGGCTAATATGAGCAAGCTAGGCTAACTAGCTTTCGCTGTGAAAGTGCTAGCTTTATGAGTGGAATACAAACTTCCAAGCACTATGGGTCTTCCCAAATGCCAAAAGCTTAAAATCGTAAATAGCCAACGCTAGGTGGACTTGTTGTATTAATGTTTGTAGTCTATACAGTATGGCGTTCTACTGTAGCACACTATGGACATTGACAGCACGTCTCCTAGCAACACAGACCACCAGATGTCAGTCTGCAATGGGAAACGCCCACCCAGAGGCTTGATGCTAGCTTAGACGTGGTTTCCATAATATGTCCAAAAATGCTTTTATCCCCTTTGGGAAATATCCTATTTTGAAAAATGGAAAAATATGCACAACAGCTAGTATATAGTTAATTTACTTACACAAAAAGATGAGGAGTATTATTTCAGTTTGAAAAAAACGACAGGAAGCACGAATGTAAATCTCACAAGCCGCTCGGATAGTTTAGCAGATCCCTTTTTAAAGGGTAACTTCTGTATTTTTCAACCTGGACCCTATTTTCCCATGTTTATGTGTCCAATTTCAGAAAGTGTTGTCCCCACTAGTCACTTAGACACAAAAACATGGGAAAATAGGATCCAGGTTGAAAAATACCAAAGCTACCCTGTAAAGGTTTCTAGATATTGAAAACCTAAGACTTGCTGCTCAGAGGCAGCAGCCTGACTCTGACTGATGGTGATAAGGACCTGCGTGCTGCCTGATGTAAAAATTCAGAATGACTGAAAAAAAGACTGCAGACTAAAGCTGAAGGGGCAAATCTACCTGCTGGTGGTTGGGCTACTCCCTTCCTGGGCTCAGAGGCTGGCGGCCCCTTGGGCTCTGCTGCCGCCTCCTGGGCTTCTTGGTTTATTTTAGATAAGGGCATGGGCGATGGCAGGAAATGCTTAGGAAAACCTTTGAAGAACCAGGCACCAGACCTCTTCCACACCTGAGAAAAAAACATATAAGTGTTATAGGCTTTCCAATAGACATAACTGAATTATCAATTTTGTTCACTGATGTAAAGCACTCACCTCTCGCTGTTCTCTGCAGATCTTGCATAGCCACACGGCGCGTGGCCGACTGCTACACTGTGTACCACACTTGGTACACATGTTCTACACGACAGGAGAAAATAAAGATTTCCAGCTGCTCGCCATTTACAATGTTACTACAAACGCACAGCTCATAGACCATGACCAATTGTGTATTCTGGACGTTTGTGTGAATTTGCAGCAGGGGGGGTGGGTTGGTTTTTTTGTAATAATTGGCTGACTTATTACCTACCTTTTTGCAGTCCTCACACACCACTGAGCTGACCCCGGGTGAACCCAGCTGCTCCCCACACAGCAAACAGCGGGACTGTCCATCCCCGCACACGGTCTTCTTCATGTCATCCAGGCGGTTTATCAAGCGCCTGCAGCAGCACAGGGTGAAATCTTACTTAAAAAAATGTCACCGTTAATCATCCCAGGTCCAAAATGTATGCGTGTCATCAGTCTCTTTTTTGTTTTTATATGCACGCATCGGAGAAACCGCTGCATGCTTTACGACCTCTCACCCAATTCTCTCCTGCTCCATGGCCTCCATTTTCTCAGCACGAGCGATCACGCTGTTTATGATCCCTTTCTCTTCGTCTGTCAGGTCCGGACCGGGACCAGGGCCCGGCTGCATGGTCCAGTTGCCCCTGTCGGCGAAAAGATAATCTCCAGCTGAGTTTACACTGCGTCTGATGATTTTACTAAATGATATCCAATCACACGTTTGCACACACGCGGCCTCAACACATGCTTTCTGATCAGTCACAGAGCAGATGTACACGATGCAGATAAGAGAGGTGGAGTTTGTCTACTTACTGCTCGCTATCACTGTGGCACAGATCACACATCAGAGGGATGCAGGTGAAACAAAGAGAGTACAGTGAAGGGCTGGTAGACTCACAGGGAAGGTTAACAATACGAAAATGTTCTGACAATCGTGCTTACCCAGCATGCACGGTCCTCTGCCTGTCGTTGGACTGCCAGCGATCCGAGCCGCTGCTCATCACCGTGTCCGTCATGCTGCACTATCACAGTCTGCAGGAGGACAGACAGAAAGAAAGACAGGGATGAAACAATCTCAAACTAATGTCGCGAAAAGCCACCAACTCTCTATTAAGAGCTCTTAATTTGGGTGGGGATAAATGATTTTTTTTTTGGCGTCCAAGTTAAGACCACACTTTCAGCTCCCCTCTATCCTTATCTCGTGCTTATGCAGCACTGACTTTAACTGCCACCGTGGGCTGCTCTCTCATCAAGAAGGATATTGCGTGCAAATTTGTGAGCCACAACAGTGCTGACCTTGAATTGGCGAGTCACCAGATACACTTCCTTTAATTGCCACACGGTGATGCAGGGCTAAATAATAGGCAGCGAATGATGACCTCACATTATCATGAGCCAAACAAATAAATCAATTAAAGTTAATTACTTTTTCCCCCCTTCATCTACTTGCTTCCTGTGAATTTAAGCCTGAAATAGCAACAAAATATCAGCTTCGAATGGCAATGTAAGCACATTTCCTGGTGCCCAGATTTACAGCCTAATCAGTACCATCTCCTCTTGCCAAGCCTGTTTTATCAGATTATTTTGCACAGACACATTCAAGCAAGTAAATGGACGCAGGAAAACATCGCAAAGAAATAACACAAACACAACGGATCTGTTAAATACAAGCCTAAACTGTGCTTAAAAGGGGTAGGGAACAAAGCAAGTGAAATGACGCTGATGTGGGTGGTGTCATTTCTTCCAGTTTGTGACTCCACACATATCAAAGAAACAGATGGTTCCATAGCAGGAGTGGCTCAATTATGCCACGATACAGGAGTGGGAGGAAGAGGTACTGACGAGGATGACTAAGAGTCTTTTTTGTCTCTGGCGTTTCTGATTGTTCACGGTGTGTCGGTTGAAGCTGAGATTTTTTATCCAAAGTGATGTCCGTGTGTATTTACAGTTCTTCTACTTACTTCTCCGGGGATGCTGATGGGGCTGGATGTGTGGTCAGGTGTTATTATGGGGAGGCCATAAAATCTGTAGGGAAGTTACTGTCACTCCGTGTGGTGAATTCGGGACTGGATTGTTTGCGGGATGGCTGTGTCATCAGTGTTTGAAGCACATGATGACAGGAGATAAGCTTCTGCAGTGGTTTGTGCACTCAGCCCAGCACTAATGATGACGGGGGGGAAAACAGTGAGCTGTCAACTGTTTTGAATTTCTCACAAAGCCCTTATCCACTGTGATACACCAGCAATGTGATTTAATCTCAGAGTGACATGGTAAAGACGATACAAAGACGTCAACAGAAATCACTGAGGCGAGCGCCCGTGGGCAAGTCTGCTCAGTGTGTGTGTGTGTGTGTGTGTGTGTGTGTGTGTGTGTGTGTGTGTGTGTGTTTGTTGACTTCCGGCTGCTTCAAGCCAGACAATACATGAAGTGATGCTGCAGCAGCCATAGGCCGCAGGACACAGCAGTGTATGTCCTGAGGGGAAGTACCAGCAAGTCAGAGAAGACCAGAGGGCTCCAAAAAAAAAGAGCAACAATCTGAAAACCTCTCTGGAGCCTCAAATGTCCAGATATATGGTGGTGCAGGATGAGGGCAGTGCAGGTACGGTATTGAAAGAGATACAGTAAGGAATGCATAATGATAAGGCTAAAAGGGAAAATCAATACATTTCACTTGTCCTCGGCTTTTCACAGCACCGTAGAAGCTTGGAGAAAGTGAAAGAGGGAGCGAAAAGGGAGGGGTGCGCCGCCGCCGCCTGTCTCCCTCGTTCAGCTGCTCGTATTTATGCTGCGTAACGTCGGGCTACATACCTTTTGAGCTCTAATCTGTTGCTGCACTGCCTGCGGGATTCACAGAATATAACAACAAATTCGCTGTGCTATCAATAGACACTCTGGGTGTGTTGCTTGCTTTCCCCCTCCGATACCGCTGCTGCATCCAGCCAACAGTGGCAACACAGTCTTCGGGGAGCATTTGTCGGTTTCCACTTCTCAACGGCAGTGTGACGGTTCAGACATCACTCTGACTGTACGCATACATCATCAATACACTGAGGCTCTCGAGCGCGGCCCTCCCTCACTTGCCAAAATGAATTATCCCACTTTTGTCTTAACATGATTGTCCTGGAGAGGTGGATGGAGGGAGACAGATGGGAGGAGGCAGTGAGGCTCGGGCTGGGTAATCACTGACTCAGACAAGTCAGAGTTCTCTCTCTCTCTCTCTCTCTCCCCGGCGCTGGAGATAGATGTTACTGCATCACAGAAGTGGACTTTTTTGCCGAGGTGACAGTCCAATTAGCACGCAGGAGATAGTCGGAGGGATCGCACGCACACACTTTTCTCATAAAGTGCTGTCAGTATAAGCTTTGATGCTTCAGTTGGTTTCACCTACTATGCTGTCAGAGCGGGTTTTACATCTCAGAACGTATCCAAAAATGTATCTGAGGCCAATTATAATGGGCTGTCTCGACCAAAATGTCATATTGAGCCTTGTTATTCTGCAGATCTGACATCACCGCGGCCCTCGGGCGATCATCGTCTATGCTCTTGAGGTTATAAATGCGACTAATCTGCGTCATCTGCGACTCTGAATTGGTGCAACAGTCATCTTGTACGTGTTTTCCTCCCATATAAGATGACTCAGTCAGGTGGTGGATTCTTCTCTGAGGAGCATCAGATAATTTCCTGTGGGTTTCTTTTTTTTTTTTCAAAAATGTCGTGACGTGACGACGTTTTCAAACGGTGGCGGTCCGCAAAAGTGGTGCCAAGAACTGTGCAAGCAACCAACACAACAGCGTCTACAAATACACCGGGGCATGAACAGTATCGGATCATCGTGTGTGAGATGACAACAGGAAAGACCGGAGGGAGAGCATCGACTCGAGCTAGTCATCTGCCCGATCATCATAAGTCATCCACCCAGCAGGATCTCTCCTGAGTAGGGTTTCATATGGGGGTGGAGAGGACCAATTTAGAAAGCTGCATCTCCTCCTCGGGGCCCCGAGAGGATAGTCAATACAGATCTGCATCTGTACGTCTTCAGGGATGTATGCATGCACAGCCCCCGGAGCACACCCTACACATTTTACATCCATTTTTAGAAACACATGCCATGCATTATATTCTCCTTGGAAACTTGAAGAGAATGCTCGGCATGAGTAACTCCCTTTAATATGCACAGATTAATGTTGTTATGTGACTTTCGATAGCAGGTGTATGACTCATTTCTGCAGAGCATATGACTAGAAAAGAGGTAGACTGGAATAAGAGCACCTTGTTATGGCCGACAGCCCCGACATTTTTTTTTCTAGATTTTGGTACTCGCTTGTGGAAACGAGAGCTGAAGAGAGCAGAGCGAGTGACAACGAGGCAGCGGGACATTGATGGATTGATCCAACATGGATCATTATGGCTACAGCACTGAGAGCTTCAGGGGGGGTGCAGATATAGGGAACAGAGTCATCTCCTTTGTACTGAGATCAGCAAAAAACAAAAGGTAAAGACAAGGTTTTAATAGTTAAATGTAGCCCTGGGGGCACCCGGTAGCATGCGACATTAAGGCTGAATCCTTGCTGCAGCGGCCCAGGTTGGAGTCTGCCCCAGGGCCCTTTGATGCATGTCATCCCCTCTCTCTATCCCCTGCCTTTCCTGTCTCTTTCTCTATCAAAATAAAGCAGAAATGCCAAAAAATAATCTTAAAAAAAAAAAAGTATCCATAAAAGCAATTATTACTGTATTCAACACTTGAGAAAGGACAATCCCTAAATAAAAGGGTTGTGACTTCGTCGACTCCACCTGTATGTTTCAACATATTATTTTACGTCCTGCTTGGTGTCCTATTTGTCAACGTATTGAATACACTGACACCGAAACAAGACATGGTACTGCACTTGAATTCCAGGGCAACAATTCCCTCGCCATCCTCCAAGAAGGACATTTCTAAAAATGGGTTAATGAGAATCGGAGATCAATGCAAAGTCCCGCAATTGGTTTCACTTTAATCTATCTTTCATCAGGCCTCCATTCGTATTTCCATGCCTCGGGTTAAAACTTACTTACGTATAATGGGTGTCGCCTTAAAGCTCTGCTGTAGCCACCACCACCAATCATCCGCCAACAACCCTTACTACCGATGACCAATGCAGAGTCCCTGCGGGCTTAGATCAGCACTTTCCTCCTAAACATTTTCCAAGGTGCTGATGCTAAGTAGATGTCAGAGTTGATATTCAAGTCAGTGCAGCATTTCCACCCTACCAATGATTTAATAATCCTGCTGAAACCATACACATTTTATTTCAGGTTGCAGTGACCATTAATGTTTCATCAGCTGTAACACACTGTGCTTTTTCCTATTAAAGACCGGATAACCCTGCAACCCATGCACAATGTTTCACAGTGCTGCCAGAAACTAGCTCAGCTATAATGTGTTTTAAACGTAGCCATTACTGGGCTAATACTGCCTTGTGTGACTTCATATTCATAATTTATCATGTCGTGAAACACAGTTACACCAAGCAACACTAAAATGATTAATCTTTCCAAAAATAATTGTTATTGTAAAGCATGGATGTTTGGTATAAAATTAATGTGATATTATGTCTCCTTCTCTTTTTATTATACTGCCAACGATTTAAAGGTAGGGTTGGTAGTGTTGTTCAAATACATTTTTTGTTATATTCAATCAATCAATATATCAAATGCTCTGACAAAAAAAAGAAGAAAAAAATCCGGCTAGCTACTTTCATCGGCAAAGAGTTGGCAACGCTGGCCTGGGTTTTTTGGTTGGATAATCTTTAAAATCTAGCTTACTCTTGCTAGTGTCTCAGCATTACCGACCCTAGCTTTAAAAACCTGTGAAATAAAGTACATACATTTTCATCTTAAAGGTGCTCTATATGATATTCAGAGCATTAATATAGCAGCAAACAACTATTTTATATGAAAGATATAGAGGAGTACTGTCCACCTGAGCAGAGAACGAAGTCACTCCCCCTCTGTGTGTGTTGTAATCAGAGATTCTCCGTGCTTTGTTGACATAGGCGGGCCGGCCGCGTCTATGCCGTGCCTTTTAGTGCACGCTCTGCACTGCTCTTTTATGTAGGTTACAGCTGATAACGCCATCTCGACCGACGCCGCTTTCGCAGAAGCGTAGCACCCACACTGCGGGTCTCCCCCTGGTTAACACTGGGTGCCCTCCTTTTTTCACACAGCCGGGGTACAATCCAGCGAGAAGTGATGATGAGCGGCGAGGAAGGAGCATACCTCTTAAACAAAGCGTGGATCTGTCCAAGTGTATCGTGTTAATCGTTAACAAGATAACGATGTCTCAGAGAAAAAAATGATACCACCTGCTGACTGCTCTGCTGTATGGTATTCGCTCATTCAGTTGTAATAGCATTGTACTCCGTTATTTAGGGCTAAGACTGTAATCACAATATACCCAAATACCCTGTTGTGTTTGTATCAGCCATGTGGTTCGAGGTAGGCGTGCACGCCGCTTTCACCGACTGAATTAAGCGGGGCATCCGGTGTATGCACTCTGGCTGAGATGCCTTTTGAATGGTGGGCAGGCTTTTGCGCACCACAGGCGTTAGCTCGATCAGCAGTGTTTGTTTTCACTGTTAGCGATGTTAGCTACGAGCCTCCAGCTCAGCCGTTGCCATGTTGAAAGCTGTGCGGAGGCAATAGAAATGCTCCCAATCTCACATTTAGCACCTTTAAATGTTAAAACTGCCAAAAAAAAAGATCTAAATAGATGGGTTAAAGAAGAGAAGGAAACTATATACATATTTCATTTCACCCTTATTTTTCTTCCTCTACCATCTGGCCTGGCACTAACTCAGATTCTTTTATGTATTATGAAAAAGAACACAGCCTGAGATCCTCAGACCGGAGAATCTTGGCCGGTCTACAGTTTCGACTCAAGTCCTGTGGTGATCTGGGACATCATGCCGGAGCATTTTTTTTTCTTCTTTTAAATCTCTTCTTCACTCACATCTATAAATACAGACTTAATTGAGAGCCGATCAGAAGTCAAATTTACCCATATACAAATGTTTGGGACAGAGGGAAGACAAATTTACACACACACACACACACACACACACACACACATAAATATATATATATATATATAGTATATAGATATATAAGCACAGGGCTTGTATGATTGTGAATTGAATGCCAAAAGATATAACTAGAATTACTGCCTCACGGTTGTATGCCTCCTCCAACCAGTCAAGTTGCAGTTTACATCCATGTCTGTCGAAAATGTCATCACTTCATCATTTTATCCTGCTAGACATTTGTGTGAAATTGTCATAAATTGTCATGAATTCTTGAGTTAAGACCAAAAACGTGTTTTGTGAGGCCACAGTGACCTTTGACCTTTGACAACCAAAATCTAATCACTTCACCCTAGTCCAAGCCCTGACCCCTAACCCTAACCCTAAATTTGAAGAAATTCCCTCCAGGCGTTCCTGAGGTATTGCAGAGAATGGACCGGACGTACAGACGTATGGACGTAGCCTACGGACTGACAGATGGACGGAAAACCCGAAAACATAATGCCTCCGGCCACTGCTGTCGCTGCAGCATAAAAACTTACATCTACTCATGGAAAATGATGTGTCTACGTAGTAAGTAGCCCATTACATTATTGTTGAGTTATGAGTCATCTACAGACCTTCACTAAAACGTAACGTAAAAAAACATGAACTAGTTGACAATAATTTGACTCACTACGTAGGCTACATGTCATCAAAAACACATTCTGCGGTGACACGTGGGCTGCTGGTAGGTGGCTCTAATGTCAAAAAGAAATTCAAGGTCTGTGCAGACAGTTTTCATAGACAATCTTATAACTGGCACCACCGAACAGCTGACTGGGCCATAAACACTAGCGGTATACTGTACTATGGACGATTGATGATGATGATGATTGGATGAGTACACCCAACCTAAAGGGTCAAGAGTGTTAATTAGCTTTCTACCGAGTGGATTGTCACGAACATTTTTCATTTGGTAAACTAAGCAACTCCTCTCAGTATTGAGCTGCTGATGTCTAATGCTCACGCACCAGGCACGCAGTGGCGAGTGGGGGAGACGAGGTAGGAAGGACCGAATGAGCACGAGGTAGCCACCCACTCCCGGTTGCATGGCACAACTCCATCCATCCCCCATAAGGGGACTGCCAACACACTGAGGCCTGGAACTGGGCAGGATTGTAAAGCACTGCACCAAGAAGCCCTCCGCTGCAGGACGAAAACATCACTCAGCATTTCTTAATTATTTACAACTCCCACCCACCCCTTGCTTTTCACTCTGTACTCTTTAAGGCGTTAGTGTGCCCGAACCTATATCAGGCATTATGTACAGAACAGTGGATTTGTGGAGAGAAAAAAAACAAACATCACAGAGCTGCAGACAGATTGAGAATAACTCTATTATGGGAAACAGGATGTTTGTTGGTCTTTTAGGTCTGTGGCGTCGACAAATCGTCCATGTTTTCAGTCAGACGGAGGCGTTGACAGGGACCATCTGTGGAACCACCTGTGAGGGCTCGTCTCCACTCAGATGCGAGAGTGTTGCAAAAATACACACTCTTGGCAGGCATGGCTCCGGGTCCCGCATCGCTGGAGGACAAACAGGAAAGACCATCCAGTGACCAACAAGCCACCGTGCTGTCATCCTGCTATCGCTGTTTGCCCTATCCGACACACCTCAACGGGGGGGGTGGGGGGGGGTTGTATTTTTCATTCTTAAATCAACACACTGAAGCAGTCCATGTCTTATAGGTCTCATTTGCCAGTAATCAGCCTCAAATTTAGCACACGTTTTGATGTAATTCAGAGACTTCTTTTGTCCGGTCCTTATTTTAGAACCACGGATTTAAACGGCTATCGGACGTGGAGCACTCAATTAACCGCACTCCAGCAAGAGCCTGCAGTAAGGCTCAAATTTGCTTGGTGATTCATCCCAGTATGCCCCAGAGGTAAGAGGGGGGACTTTGAGAACCGGCTGCTGTTGCAGTGGCCAGTCATGCTCCTTCAATTTCCTCCCCATCTTATCTCGGGGAAACAAGTACAAGCAGAAAGGGCTATTAAATCAGCGCAGTAAAGGTCTGTTGTGGAGACACTATGCGTCTATATTTCCCACTAATCAGAAGTGACCTGCAGCTGGTGGTCTGCTGAGATATGGCTCTTAACATATGAGTTAGATCTCCCATCAATCCCTCAGTGTGACGGCTATGATTCGGTCTCTTTTGTTGCTCTGCTTTGAAGATCTGGCACGATTCAGCATGCTGGATATCTGACCCTCCCTCTTGTCCCACCAGCAAACTAGCAGGTACAATGCCCCTGGGTGCTTTTTAGCAGATCTCTGTTGGCAAACAAGAGCCTGTTCTAGCCTGGAAACACTGCAACACTAACAATAAGCTTTGGCCCAACTCCTGAGACAAAAAAAAAAACCCTGTTAGGAATTTCGGCTATGTGATTTGAAATGCAAAGTTTGTTTATTTAGACGTCGCTCCGAGCCTCTGGGACGAGAGCATCACTGCAGCTATGCACAGAGGTGATTCTAATCAGCTGAATGAAAGTGTCGGAGATTATAAATGGTAGTGGACAGAAAGGCTGCTTATAGATGGCCCCGGTGCTTATAGATCCGACGACAGCCCGAATCTGTTTTGGATTTTTAACTGCTCGCTCTCTCGGGGGAACTTTGCTTAAAGGCCACATTAATTACAAGTGTCTTTTCCAATATGCCACAATGTTTAGGCAGATCTAATCACCAGTTTCAGGGAGGGTGGTGAATCGATTCTCATCCACCGCTCTGATGAGAATTCGAAGGCGAAGCCACTCCCTTCCGAAGCTCGGCCACAAACGGCAGAATAATCTCTCTCGCGGAGCAAATTTAAAAATATGCTCAAAAGCAGGGCACAGAAACCGACACGTATTTAGAGTGTATAACATGTGATTTGGGTCCTGAGCTCCGTATATGGATTGTGAAGAGCACAGAGGAACATAGAGTCATGCACCTTTACCAACTGTGGCCATGGTAACGGCAAGATCAGAAGACGAGAATGATTAAAAGCTGTGTGTGTGCATGTGTGTCCACCAGGCTATGTCTTTGTAGGAGACTAATACCTGTGCCAAATTTCAAAGCCCATGCAGCGGAACGGGAACGGATCATCTCTCGTGTCAATAAACGTGGCTGCAATTTTGTCAGAAACGATGCATCTTGCTAGGATGGTTGAAAAGACAGCATGGTTAGCGAGGAAGATAAACTGAAGATATACATGGGATTATGGGTACTACAGTCGCCTTCAGCTTTAAATTATGCAGTTAGCGTGCAGAGCACTTACTTCATCCCTCCATCTTTTTTCACCTTTTCCCTCAACACCCATGTTTCCCAGTGCTCCCCATCTCTCGTTCTCTCTTGTTTCATGTGATGTATGATGAGACACAGTTTTCCCCTTTTCTCTCTTGCCTAATTCCAGTCTTTCTCTGGAGTGAAAACAGCAGGCTGGCAGAGAAACACAGAGAGAGGGGTACCAGCAGAAGGGTGTCGTCCAATCACTACCGTGGCTGCTCATGTGAGAGGAGGCAGCTGCAGATATCTCTCAGACCGTTCATTCAGTCTTTTCTCTCCCCTCCCCCATTTAATCCCCATGCTTCAGGTCTGTAGGAGGAGTTGGAGATGGTGGAACCAGCTGTGAGGCAGCTTCTTTTTTTTCTGTCCTCCTTCCATAATATTAGCAATGAACCGGTTTGGTCACAATAAGTCCGTTTACACCACTGCTCTGACCCCCACTAAGTGCGATAACCCCCCGGGTGCAGGGTGAGATAACATCCCAACAAGTAGGCGACTGAATCACCTGTCCCGTGGCACAGCTGGAGTTGAGAGCAGCCCTGCCAACATCAGCATTTGGAGGGATGTTTTCCTCCCAGTCTGCAGGCACATCAAACCCCACTCCTAAAAATCCTGCAGCAACGCCCAGGGACCGCAACCACACAATTTCCCACATGACTTATCAGGGTCTGTTTTCCTATTTCTCCATCAGATCTGCAACAAGGAAGCACCCGTGTTGCAGGAGTGCCAGCAGTCTCGGTTTTAATTTCCCTTAAGGGGGATTTAGCGAAGCCCATCGAGCCACACCGAGACTCATATTCATCGGCCATTCATGAATAAACTACTAGCACATAATCACAACACCGAAGCATGCTGGAGTAAACCAATGCAACAATTCAAAATAATCAACACCTCTGCATGAATGACAGGAGCATTCTGCTGCAGAGCAATGTTTGCAGTGAGGCATGTTTTTCCCTAAAACAAAGGAATCAATCAAAAGTCCATCCACATAATTTGTACCTCACATCACATAGGTTAATGAGCAGCAGCTCCATGCACGCTGAGTTGCACTGCACACAAATGTTCCCTTTTCATTCAAATGACTCGGTAAGTAACAGGCTCGTAAAGACAATGGTGTTAATAAATACAGGCAATAAAATGTGTTCCCTCATAAGAAATCATCTCCAGCCCCCCCAACCCCCTCCTCTCTCTTTCTCTTGTGAATGAAATGCTGCATTCATTCAACTTGTAAATGGGAAATTTCTAACGCACTGAGTCACTGGCCAAACGCAATAACCTCACATGGGATTTTAGGTCGAGGATGCAATGTTTGAAAATGCTTCGAAGGAGATCATATAACGTTAGCTTACCTGAGAGTCCAGCCCTGCTCTCTTCTCTCTTCTCTCTCCTCTCCTCTCCTCTCTCTCAGGGAGCTGTCAGGGAATGATGCGGACTAAATGTCTGTGCAGCGCCTGGATCTGAGCACAGAGTCAGTCATTGCGCATGGTGCCTGTCACCAAAACCCGTGTGGTTTTTTTTTTTTTTTTGTTGCCTGGAGGAGTGAGTAGTCTGTTGCTGCCTGGAGGCACAGCGGATCTCTCCACAATGCGTGGGAACTCGTATTCTACCCTGCGTGGTGGATGGAAAGCCCTTGGTACCCTGGGAAGGAAACCCCTGGATCTGAAGTGATAACACTGATGCTTAAGTGGGCAGTCATCACCTGATCCGATTGTCTCTTTTACAGCGCACAGTGTTTCTAAATTTGTCTCATCATCCCATGTAGCCCTATTGAGTCATTTTTCCACAAGATTATGTAGCCTATTGGCTGTGGGTGATGTGAAACTGCCATTTATGGTAATTTAACATACACATTACAATAAGTTTTATTGACATTTGAATGCAATAGAATTGAACTGATATCCTATTTTCACTTTTTTCAATATTTTAAGAAATATTCTACTATTTGGCAGCAAACACATATAGGCATTCCTTTATGTTTCCTACACGATGATAATATTTTGCTGTCACTTTCCTTCCAATAACACGATTTGGGTTAATATATTGTTTTGTTGCAAATTATTTAATTTCCCAAAAATAACCACTGATATTCTAACATCAGTGTCTCAATTAGAGCATACCGGCAGCTCTACTTTGATTCTTACTGTGCAGACATTGCGCCATCTAATGGATTGAGTGTTCATTGCACCAAAGAAAGGATGAAATGCGCCCCTTTTGCTTCAAAACATCATATATTTCTTTGTAAAATGAGTGGAATCGGTAGACAAAATGCAAACAACACGCTCACTGTCAAAATAATTTCGATTATATCATCATAGGCAGAGTTTTTAGCGGGTTACACTGTATGGTTGCCACACCTACACGCTGGAAAAGACTACAAGCGAAGCAAGAGGTTACTCTCTCCTTACTTCCGTTTTCGCCTCCCACGTTAAGAATACTCAAATTGGGAAAGTATTACTCTGCACCCAATACGCATGCGTAACACGAATTAGCTGCTGCAAGCCAAAGGTGGATAGCTCACCTGTTAGCTAGTTATTTTTTTATTCATGATATTGTAAAGTTGTAAAAATAGTGCAAACTAACAGGGAGGAAGTGGAAGGAATTAGCTTTTTTTGTGTCGTATTATGGGGGTGTGAACTATCTTGATATTGTATCTTCTTTGGTCACGTGATTGAGTTTCAGGAGCTGTGGTCACCTGATTTGTTGTGTAGTTAGTTGATATAGAAACATGGCTGCCCACCTATCGTACGGTAGAGTCAATTTAAACATATTGAGAGAAGCGGCACGGAAAGAGCTTCGAGAGTTTTTGGACAAATGTGCGGGAAGCAAGGTAAATAAAACACACACAAACACGTGAAACATGAGCGAAACAGCGACAGTTATATACATACCCATGAATGTGACAGTGAAGCTAGTCGCCTGGTGCTGTCAAGGGTCGGTACATCTTGCTAAATACATGCAGAAGTAGTTATGTTTTGAGTGTGAATATATTTTAAACACTATATGTGATAATACAGCTAAAGGCCTATCTGCATGTGAGGTGTATTCCTCCTTTGGGCTGGCTGCATATCAGTTTATTGTTGGAACCATTAGCTAATGGCTAAACCATAGCTATTACTGACAGCTAACATTTCTGCATACAGATATGCATAACTTTATGTGCCTTTGCTCTTTAGGCCATAGTCTGGGATGAATATCTGACTGGACCTTTTGGACTGATAGCTCAGTACTCACTGCTGAAGGTAAGTACTTTTTCTTTCTTCTAAAGTAACCCAATAGACAAGGCCTAGATAATATATCAGGCATCAAAGATGTACAGTAATGTACCATATATTTAACATAGCTTAGATTTTTGGTAATCGTAGATATCAAACACATGTTGTATGTTTATTATTGTGGTTTTCAGGAACATGAAGTGGAAAAGATGTTCACCCTCAAGAGTGGCAGGCTCCCCTCTGCTGACGTCAAAAACATCATCTTCTTTGTTCGTCCCAGACTGGAGCTCATGGACATCATTGCTGAAAATGTATTCAGGTCTGTTGATGTGTCTCATTTTCAAGCCCAGCAGTTTAAACAGCGATAACGGTATTTTCAAGTCACTTTGCAAAGCTGTCCACAGTATTTAAAACTTTCGTCCTGCCTTCAGTGAGGACAAGATGCATTCGTCTCGAGACTTCCACATTTTGTTCGTGCCTCGGCGGAGCATGCTGTGTGAGCAGCGGCTGAAGGAGCAGGGTGTGTTGGCCTCTTTCACCAACATCGACGAGTACATCCTGGACCTGATCCCCTACGATGGCGACCTGCTCTCCATGGAGTATGAAAGTGCTTTCAGGGTGTGTACATCCCAGATACATATCAACCACTCTGCTGCTCTCTGAATGAAGTATCTATGTGTTGTTATGAAGTGAAGATTAGATTTCAAATCACCAGCAGTTCAACCGATATAATGACATAATGATTCTAATTTGTATGATCTCTTGAACAAAATTTGTCACACCTCATCCAGATTTATAGCTGTGGTATAAAGCTATGTGGTGTATTTCTAACTGTCTTGATGTGTCTCTTACAGGAGTGCTACTTAGAAAATGACCAAACTAGCCTTTACCACACCGCCAAAGGCCTCATGACCTTACAGGCGCTGTATGGCACCATTCCACAGATATACGGGAAAGGAGAATGTGCACGGGTGAGTGTGGCGCGAGGTGGAATCATTATATGTGAAAACTGATTATATTGAAACTGCTAATTGCGCACATGCACAGCTTCAGCAGCAGCCAGGTGAGTGAGTTTGTTTTAGAAAGGAAATCCTCTGCTTGTCCTCAGCACGTTGCCAACATGATGCTGAGGATGAAGAGGGAGTTTGCCGGCAGTCAGAACCAGATCCTGCCCGTGTTCGATACTCTGCTCCTCCTGGACCGCAACGTTGACCTGCTCACCCCGCTCGCCACACAGCTCACCTACGAGGGTCTCATTGACGAGATCTATGGAATCACTAACGGTCAGACTCCTTCTCATTATGTGTGAATGTCAGTCTGATGTGAATGCACTGTTGTTTTTATCTTAAGTCTGCATATATTTGTGTGTTTCTTGAACGTCTGCTTCTTTTTTTAATCGCCAGTAGGGCTACAACTACCGATTATTTTCCCTGTCGATTAATCTGTCGATTATTTTCTTGATTAATCGATTAGTTGTTTGGTCTATAAAATGGTGAAAACTGTCGATCAGTGTTTCCCAAAGCCCAAGACGACGTCCTCAAATGTCTTTTTTTGTCCACAACTCAAAGATATTCAGTTTACTGTCATAGAGGAGTGAAGAAACCAGAAAATATTTACATTTAAGAAGCTGGAACTTTTTTTTGTCTAACAGATTAATCAGTTGGCGATTAATTTAATAGTTGACAACTAATTGATTAATCGTTGCCGCTCTAATCACCAGTCTTTGTTGTTTTTTTTTCTCCCTCTGACTCACAGGTTATGTCAAGTTGCCTCCGGAGAAGTTTGCGCAGAAGAAGCAAGGCGAGGCGAGTAAAGATTTACCCACAGAGCCCAAGAAGTTGCAACTCAACTCGGCAGAGGAGCTGTATGCAGAAATACGGGACAAAAACTTCAACGCTGTCGGAGCGGCGCTCAGCAAGAAGGCCAAAATAATTTCAGCAGCCTTTGAGGTTGGTCCTGCCTCATCTCTTGTTGCTCTAGCATAATTGTCTGTTCTAAAATGATTATAGTGTAATGTTTGTTGCAAGAAAAAAAATGTAGTTGCAATTCCTGGTGCTTCCAGGGAGCTGCATTGGATCACTTCCAGACATCCCAGCTGATCTGATTGTAATCTCTGTGGCATTTTACTACAAAGGTCATAACAGAAATCCATGATGTTAGGGAAGTGATGACAATCACCAAGAGATAAGATAAAGTACTAGTTGTTCAAGCAGAATGCTCAACAAGGCCAAATGTATTACCAGCTCAGATCTCAGGTATATTGATTGTAATACAAACTACATTAGTAGAGATTGTTGATAAGCAAAAACGTGCACCATCGGAGGTGTTTTTAATCATGGAAAGCAGTGAGCATGAGCAGGCTGCTCATCGCTCATGTAGACGCTTCCTATTAGAAATGTTTTCAGGAACATAATTGGTTGTGCGTGTGTTGTCATTGTTTGGTCTGAAGGGAATTTAGTCGAAAATAGTTTGTGTCTGATTTATTTATAGAAAAAAACTGACAAGATGTTAAATGATGTTAAACAGTTTTGTCTATTAATATAATTAGATAAAGGAGCAACATCTTCCTAACCTTGTTTTTGGTACACTTTAATGTAACCTGTTTTACATTTACTTTCATCTACTGATGTGCTGTATGATTGGATTCCATCATTTAAATGTTGTTTTTCCGAGCTGCGGTATCAAAAATGTTAACGGCTCGCGCAAGTAAAGTGATATTCTTTTGTCTTTCAGGAGCGCCATAATGCTAAAACAGTGGGAGAAATAAAGCAGTTTGTGTCTCAGTTGCCTCACATGCAGGCAGCTCGAAGCTCGCTGGCCAACCACACTTCTATAGCCGAGCTGATCAAGGACATCACCAGTGCGTAAATAAACTCCTTTCTTTCCCCACTTAAACTACTTTTCATTTTATTCTGTTTGCATTTTGGACTGATTCTCACACCGTATTTTCATAATGGCAAAATAAAGCCTAAAACCTACACTTCAATCTTTATTTTTAATTATCCACCAACTCAAAGTACTGTTTGTAGTGATCATTTTAAATCACCCAAAATGACTTTAAAATGTTTTGGTT
The DNA here is from genome assembly GCA_916701645.2 of Sebastolobus alascanus. NCBI lineage: Eukaryota > Metazoa > Chordata > Actinopteri > Perciformes > Sebastidae > Sebastolobus > Sebastolobus alascanus. The sequence goes on from CAKAOJ020000218.1 coordinate 547,609, forward strand.
GTCTTTAAGGTGTCATCTAGGTTTGTTAATATAATGTGATCAAAATCGAACTAATGTCTCTTGTTTCAGCATCTGAGGCCTTCTTTGATAATCTAACAGTGGAGCAGGAGTTTATGACCGGAGTCGACACAGACAAGGTATTCTTCATCATTTTTCCGTCATAACGAGTCTCACATCAGTATGTGCAGAGATGTACTGTGGTTTCATACAATTTTACAACTGCCTTGTTGCATTTGTTATTGAAGTTTAGTATCTGGTACTGATTTAAACGATTTATATACTTTATCTTTGGGTGCACTGTAGTTCTGATGAATGTTATTTTTCTATCCAGGTGAACACATATATAGAAGACTGCATTGCCCAAAAGGATCCGCTGATCAAGATTCTGCGTCTGGTGTCTATGCAGTCAGTCTGCAACAACGGCCTCAAGCAGAAGGTGTTTGACTACTATAAGAGGGAGATTCTCCAGGTAAAGTCAGAGACATAAAGATTTGGTTTTGTTGGTGGTGTCTTCTTTGTGCCCCATAGAGACAGAGCGCAACGTGTCATATTCTCAAAACCACACCCACCACACCACAGGGGAAACAATTGGCAGATTTCAGCATGGCAGAGGATTACTTTAGCACCCTTTGTCTAGCAGGGGTGCAGTTCATAACAAAACGATGATGGATGAAAGATGATAAGAAAGATGATGAAGTTAGTTCTTAGCAAGCAAATGTTAAGTTATGTGTTAGCAAGCTACTGTAGTTAGCTAAGGCACTTGCAAACATAATACTGCACAGCTTTCTGATTTATCCTCATTCCACTAAAACACAAGTTGCATTCTGTCAAAGTGCTTCAGCTTAACTTGCAGAAATTAGCGTATAACGACATTTGGACAAAATGTTTGCTGCACACTGAGTGTCAGGATCCCCCAGTTTTCCCCATTCGTCCTGCTGATGCCTAATTTTTGTCTTCTTAAAGGCTCAGTTTTTTGGTTCAGCAGCTTATAAAAACTCAATTCTGGGTTCCTTACCCTGTTGGTAGCTCACCCCACCACACGGCGGCTTTTAGGCATTTCTCTGCTGTTTGCTAGCAGACGGAATTGACAAGGAGGCATCTTCACGCAATACAAAGTCAATGGAGAGCAATGAGTTGTTTTCCCCTCCTTTGTGGGCGGGACTTAATTGCATTCTGTCTCTATACTGTACATTCCTTCTGCACCAACAAAGAAAAATACCAATGAGTTGCAGTGTACTGTGGCTTTTTTCTTCCACTCAATTGTATTAAATTGTAGGTGACTGATTTTTTTTTTTTAATAATGCCTTTTTTGTCTTTTGTGAAGACTTATGGTTATGAACACATACTAACCCTGAACAACCTAGAGAAGGCGGGTCTCTTGAAGCCACAGACAAACTCGAGGAATAACTACCCCACTATAAGAAAAACCCTCAAACTGTGGATGGAGGACGCCAATGAACAGGTGCAATATTTATTAAATGAAAAAGTAACTTAGAGGATTAAACCCACTTTTGAGGAGGGACCTTGACCTCTCTGACTGTGAGTTTTTTTTGATTCCCTCAGAACCCCAACGACATCTCCTATGTGTACAGCGGCTACGCTCCACTGAGCATCCGACTGACCCAGGTCTTGGCCAGGCCCGGGTGGCGTAGCATCGAAGAGGTGCTGAAGATGCTTCCGGGCCCACACTTTGAGGAGAGACAACAGCTGCCTGCCGGGCTACACAAGAAACGTAAGGGCCAATGCAAACTACCGTTTGCTCTGCTGCTCGCCAAACAGAATAAAAGTAAACGACCTCCTGCCTGCTGTGTGTAGATAAGACGGGCTTTGTTTCTGTTGAGCCAAATGCTGAACAGCAGCAGATTGATGGGACAAAGCTGACAATACCACAGAGCTGCTGTCAGTGTCTTTGTTGAAGAGAAGGCTAGATAAAAAAAAAAAAAACATGCTGTGCTTCATTTGTCAGCGCTTTCCGTCAGTTTTCCTCCATCTATCATATTGGCAGTAGGAGGTGTTACACCGATGTGAATAATGAATTTCAGCACACTCAATTTGAAATGTGCTAATTAGAACAGTGAGTTTGGGCATTAGACGCTTGTTTCTACATGCCTGCCTTACATTGGATTTTAAAGGTGATAATAGAGGACTCTAATCTAGGGGGAGGGCGACGGATAAATTAGTGTTTTCCCATTTCAAAATAGTGTGCTTTAGCAGAATGGACTTGGCCTCTTTTACGTTCAGTTTCATTTCGTTAAAGTGAGCGATGGCAGAAATTTGATGGGTTTACCATGTCAGAGTGAAATAAAGGAAAAAACAATTGTCATGCTCCCAATATCCCTTAATACGGTGGCCGAGAAGTGTCAAACGAATACAAAAACCGCAACACAAATGCAAAAGCCGGATGTTGACAATGGAACTTGGCCCGTTGGAGATGAGCCGGGCCTGCGCTGAATAGATCACCGGCGATGCATGCCGGTTAGATTTGTGTCTGACTTGATCCCAACTTGCTCTGACGTCATGCACACAATGAGGGTAATGATGAACTCACATCATCGTGGCGGCCATAGTTTTTAGAGCCAGGCGCCGCAGCTGCTCTCCACCGTCTGCAAGACCCATGGCATGATGGGAAACGCTTGACTGTCGACTGCTCAAAGAGTTGATTGGCTCTTAGTTTTGACCACAAACTCCACGTTTTGTAGAAAATCGTCGGAGCAAGTCGGACACAAATCTAACCAGCACGGCATGCCATCCGTTGTTGCACACTTCCAGCTTTTGTATTCACGTTGTGGTTTTTCATTCATTCAACACTTCTCGGCCGCCGTACTTTTTAGTTAATTTAGCTTTGGCATTTTGTTTGAGACATGCATCTCGTTTTACTTTTACAGGTCAGCAGGGGGAGAACCGGACAACGCTGGTGTTCTTCCTCGGTGGAGTGTCGTATGCAGAAATAGCCGCTCTTCGTTTCCTCTCTCAGATGGAAGACAGCGGGATGGAGTATATTATAGCCACCACAAAACTACTAAACGGCACTACTTGGGTCAAATCCCTCATGGACCGGCCTGAATCCCAGACCTCCTGAGTCCACCTGCATGTACACCTGGCCACATCAAACGCCCCATCCATCCATCCATCCATCAGAAAACCTCAGCTGCTGTTTTTTTTTTTATGTCCATATCCGTGAACTGCAGGTGTTTCATTGATGTCTGTGAAACAACAACAGGCTCTTTAAAGGTGCCCCGTGGACTTCTCTTTTCTTCATTCGGTGTTACTGACCTGACAAGCATGTTGAATGCATTTCCTTCTTCATAACATTTGCAAAGCTGATTGATAGAATATGTTAAATCGTTCATTGTTATATCCATGTTTTCTTGCTCGTCTTTGCTGGTGCTTTCTTTGTCCACTACCATCACCGACTGCAGATCGGTGGAATAGAGTGAAGCCTGCAGCAGGAATGTGTATCACGTCACCTGCGGCCTCATGCATGCGCATGACACAAACAAAATGTTGACCCACTTGTAAAAGCATTGCTCCGTAGTGCTTCTAGTGGTCATAAACCCCACAGGGTACCTTTTTCCAGTCCTTGATTTGCACCCAGACAATATAATATAAATGCTTCTGTTTATCCCTTTGTCCTCTGGCTACATTTGCATCACTGAGGTCATTGCTCTACCGCGGAGCTACTGTAAATATGTATGTATGATTAAAATCTGTGAGATGTTTGAGATGAAGATGCACTTCTTCAGTTTTTGAAGGCTTTTGTTTTGTAGGCAGCTTTCTGTGGCTTTTGCTGGGCTAAAAATAAAGTCTTAACTAACTGAAATTCTTCTTGAATTACTTGAAGCCATTTTGCTTACTGTTTACTAGATAATTTTCGGAAATACAAGTTGATTGTGATCAGGGAGAGCAGATGAAAGGCAGGGATGGGGAGTGTATCCGTCATCAGCGGTCCAGCTCTCTGAAGGAGCAATTAGCGCAGTAACAGGCCTCCCGATCAGCCGATAATGGCCCTGTGCTGTCTGGAGAGCTCAGCCCACGGCAGCCCGTGATTTGACAGCGCAGGATACTGATTGAATTAGGAGGCCATTTGCTCCATGTTCCGGTAGAGGGTTACTGTGCTACAGGAGGGTGTTTGATCTCTGTTTCAGTCAATACCATCTCCGTGCCTTACACTATGAACATAGGGGACACCTGCTGACAGCACTCAGATATTTTGGTGAACTGTTCTTGGGTTAATCTATGTCAATTTCTTCCATGTTGATTGGCTACAAGACTTGGAAACTGCTTTGATTCAGTGAATTAGAAAATACTTAATTTTTTGAATTTTTGCTTGATGGCCAAAATCTCACACTCTACAGTCTGTTTGTTTGAGGAGCAGGTGCACTGAAGACTTAAAGTCCCATTAGATCAATCTCAGGGGATTCAGATCTGTGATCACTTATTGCTTTTGGCTCCTCCTCTGCTATAAGGGGTTGAAACGCTCAAGGCAGAACACACCAACTTGGACTTCAGGGCTGGAAGCACAGGAGCCCACTTTATGATCAGCTCCTGCTCCAACAACACCAAGGTATGATTGGTTTAAGGTTCTTTTACTATATAAATTATTGTTTTTACTATATAAGTGATTTCTTGAGCTTGTTTGTCATTCATTCATTGATGTTTTAGTTTAGTTTAAGTCTGTTAAACCTTTACCAAGAAAAGATATTAACACATTTTTAACTACATTGTATTAACATAGCAAGTATCAGCATGATAGTATTGAATATGATGATATTTATTCTGACTCCAACATGGTTCACATATGAGCTTGGCTGTAACTTCTTTAGCCCGAGGAATATATAATCTATAATATTATTAATATTATATTCAATGTCACTCAACAAGTTGCATATCCTTCAGCTTCAGCATGTCTCCCTAAAAAAATATCCGAAGACATCATGGAAGCTGACATTCAATAATCTGCTGTATTGTTTGTGACTGTACACAAACACAGCAGATCAATACTGAACCTCTTAGTGCCTTTTACAGATAAATTATTAATAGTGGTTTTGTGACTATACAGCCGCCTCGGCTTCTACAAGGCTAGAAACAATTTGCACCTCTAATATAAATAAACTTGAACACATTTAATAATACATAAAGCACTAAAATTAAAGTATTTGCATGGGAACAAAAACATATATGTCATTTGGTTTTACGTTGTCTTTTTGTCTTATTTCGTTGAATTACTGAAAGTATTCATACTGTCAGTGTTGTTATGTGCAATGTATGTTTTAATGAACTTTAAGACGAGCCACCGTGGTGGACATAACAGTTGTTTTCTATTCAGAAATGTGACAAACGTGTGTGTTTGCAGAATGGGTCGAGGTGAGAACATGGGACACCTGGCTCAACCTGGTCGCAGGCAGAAGACGCAGCAGCAGGAGCCTCTGGACGTGGACCCCTTGTTCATCCGCTTCCTCCGGACATTCAAGGAAGTCCTCAAGTTTGTTCTCTTCAGCTACACGGTGCTGTTTGGTGCTTTGCTCCTCGCCAGATGGACCACTTACTTTATGGTGGGAAAGTAAAAAGAAACAGACTGTTGAAGAATGAGCCTGTTCTCGGACTCTGAGCTCATTAATGAAGTTGATCAGGCAGACCTTCTCGGGATTTGAGGTCTATGCAGTTCCTATAAATGATTATTGCTGGAGTGATCATGTTTGCTTCCTTATTTGATTCACACTCTGCGGTAGTGCTCATGGCTTATGTGCATTTTTTTTTTTTTAAATAATCCAAACAGGATTTGGATGCATATAGAGCAACTCTACAGTGAAACTCTAACAAGCCAAGTTTGCATCAGATGTGTTTGTTTACAGTGCTTAAATGTGCAATATAGAAACTGTGATATCTGCTGCAAAATGACCACAGTGAAGCTGTATAAAACATGTCTTTATGGCCTACAAAAACAGTATTGTGTATTCTTGATTGCTGTGTTTTTCCTTTGGAAGCACATATAAAATTTGACAAAAATGTTCATGTAAATAAGGCGTATAAGCAGTGGCAACGTCAGCTGTAATAGTGACTAATTTGTCCTGAATCAATTGGCGAAACAAAGCTGTCCCTTCTGATGGGATCTTGTGTGTCTGCTGAATCACCAGACGGGCCCCAGGCTCCCAGAGGGCCTGAAAGTTTACTCTATGGGAATTCATTCATGGTAATTTAATAAAGTGCCGATTTTTGGGCAATATTGTATGCACCACCAAAGCACAATATAAACAGAAATGATTTGGGCCTTAAGGAAACACCTGCATCTTATCTTGATGCCCTGTCTTGTAGAGTTAAAATCTACTTTTAAGGCCGCTATTATTTCAATTGATATTGTGCACATGGTGCATGTTCCTAAATATATTTGTGATTAGTCAAATTATCAAAAACTGGGGTGCCCCTGCAGTTTAGGGGTTAATCTATCTCTCTACCTCGTTTCCTGTTACACCAGGCATAAAATGCCCAAAATAATTATAAATAAATCACCAAACCAAAAACTTAATGATACACACATAATGGACAAAGAGTGGGACTGGGAGAGGGGTGTGTCAATAGACCTTCTTCATGGACACAGTAGTCGTTTTGACATGTCACAGTGGGAAAAGCACGGGTGTAAATAAAATGAATTATAGCTGAATTCAGTGACGGACTCGGGCAGTCTGAGGGGCAGGGGCGAAAGGGCACCGGCTGTATGCGGTGGGCACCAAGTCACAGAAGGTTTTCTAGCATGTAGGGCAGCCTATTTGGCACTGCATCATGTTTTCTCAATTTTAAGGCCTGACGAGGGCATTTCATCACATTTTCTCTACAGAAAGGGCACCCTAGAGGGCACTTTATCATGTTTTATATACCATGTGGGCATCCAAAGGGCACATTTGCTGTGGTTTGATGACACGGGGTCACCAAGGAAATCTATGCCACCTCACTGTTGCAGCCTTTTCAGAGTGGCATCCTCCAAAACGGATGTCCAGCAGGTGCAAGAAACTGCAGCAGATCCTGATGTCAGTAGCAGTTGCAGGAAGCACCGGAAGTCCTCGGTTTGTGGGGTGTATTATTGGTGCAAACATTAAATTAGATGTTTTAATGTGTCAGGAGCAGCACCACAAAAATCTACCATACATATTATGAATGATATTTGAATTATTAAATTAATTATCAAACTTCATATAAAATGTAAGTTTTTGGGGCTTCACTTTTGCTGTGTGTGAAACCAAAAACTAACCCTGTGTGCGCGGGTTTGTTCGATTTCATTCACTGAATCAATCCACATGGGCGGGGTTTAGACATTACAGGGTTTTCTAAAAAAAAAAAAAAAAGTCCTTATAACTTTTAATTGAAAATTAAACGCGCTATAAATCAATGAACCGTGTGGTCTCTGAGGACAGGAAAAAGACCTGACGGATCAGGAGTCAATCAGATTAAAACCTCACGGTGCACCACCCTCACCACTCGCTGTTCGATGCCTGCTGAAACGCCGCCCGCGTTGCGCCATTTTGAAAATGCTGGGAGAGGCAGAGGCGAGGGAAATCTCAAAGTAGAGTGCAAAGTCTAAAAAAATACAGTACTGAGGATTGTAGTTCACTTCATTTGGTTGAAAAACTGTTTTCGTGCTGTTTATATCACCCGGGGCGACGACTTGCACGGTGTTCGTGAGTTACCATAGCAGCAGCAGCAGCAGCAGCACAACCCGGGTTGATTCCTCCTCCACCGCTCCTCGGTCAGAACCAGCCCAGCCCGACCCGGGTCAGCACTGCTCCAGCTCAGGGCCCGAGCCCGCTACAGAGACACCTCTCAGTCTGAGTCTCTCACCATGGCAGGTAAAACAAGAGAACAAAGACTGTCAGAGTGTCTGCGGTTTAATTATTAGTCACCAATTAATATCCTAGATGATGGGTTCGTCTCTGTTGTGGTTAACCAGCGCAGGCTAGCTAGCGAGCTACCACACTTCCAACATGCTACAGTATGTCATTGACAGTGTGAAAGTGAGAGTTTTCCACACTAAACGTGCTTAAACTACTTCCCGTGCTTAGGGATATGCTAAGCGAGATAAATTATGTAATAAGTGTGAAGCAGCGTGCGGCCTTGTTCTCATGTTACTGTTTTTTTTGCTAAGTTAGCACCATGCTAACGCGTGTAAAGTTGTCTTTTTGATGGTGGTTGTGTTAGTTTAAATGTTGGGGTTTTTGTGTTGTGTTCAGGAGCCGGTGGTGGGAACAGTGATGTGCAGTGGTGCTTTTCCCAAGTCAAAGGAGCGATAGATGATGATGTGGCTGAAGGTAAGTCCATGTGGTGGTGGTCACACTGAAGAGTTTGCTAACCTGCACTGTCTTGATTGGCATCCTGTGCATGCTTGTTTTGATGTTAGCTTTAATGCTACACTTTTTTTATTTGATGTTTCATGCTTAGTTCTATGAGTGACTGCTATTTTAGAGCATTAGGTTGTTTGCACTGAAGTAAAAGGGCTCATTGGTGTGGCACAGAGTTGCTGATAGTTGCAGTAGGCCTGTTACAGACTGGTAAAACATGCCACATTCATCTCTGTTTGGCATAAATGCTGCAAAATGTCAGCAGTCACTACTTTTACAATTCCCCAGAGGGTATTTGTCCAGTGAGTATAATGTAATGTTTGCAAGCGTGGGAGTGAAATGCAGATTTTTATCTCTGCAGGACAACAGCATTTCCTTAACAAGTAGGAAGTTATTGAAGCAGTGTGAGCAATCAGTCTGCTTTGGGTCAACTTCAAATGTGTTTCACAGAGTGCATTCAAGTCCCACTTTCAAAGGTTCTGATCAGCCAAAATAAAACATTTCCCCCTTAGCTCTATCACCATCCAGCCATGCAGATGGTCTTATATTATATGAGACTAATACTGCAAGCCCAGTACAATGGAGGTGAAAGTCATTTCATTAGTGGTGCACAAACTAAAGCATCGCAAAATGACATGAAATGAAAACCTTGACAACAAAGTGTCTTTCCAGAAACACTGTCTTGGTTGCTTGGAATAATCCACATTCATTCAGATTTCATTGAACTATTTTCTACCAAATAGTAGTTCCAACTAGAAACCACGGATGACCATGATGTCCGTGATTATCCTGACTAACCGGAACAGTGTTTTTCTTGAAAGATGCTTTGCTGTTGCAGTTTTAAACTGCCTGCCTGGCTAGATACCACGAGGGATACGTGAGAAAATCTTTTTGTGATTTGGGTGAACTGATCCTTGCAGTGTTATGGATAACATTAACACCGTTAGATGGGGATAATTAACGCAAATAAAGTACAACACATTCGAGCCCATGGAGTAGGTGATGTTATATATACATATATACTGTAGGTTTAGCTTCCTATATGAGCAGAAAAAAGAGAAGTGGATTGTAACCGCCCCTTTTCCCATTGTCCAAAACATGTTTATACAGTACGTGACGGACTTATTTGCGTGTAAAGGGCTACAGAGTTGTTTACAGTAAGCTTTGCCTGAGAACAAGTATAAATGCGTTCCTCTCCTTTTGTCAATACATAGCAGCAGTACACAGGCTGAAAACGCAATGATGTAGTAGTAGTTTCAGCTCCGTCCGTCACTCTGCCCTCTTCTGCATTATATCAGAGTCTGTATGGAGTCAGATCGTATCAGGCACTTTGTGTGCTGTGTTAAAAGAGGAACAACACCATAGTCTATATTAAGGATTGTACTAGCTCAGAATAGTGCCAGGCCAGCCTGTAAACAGGGATTGATTGTTGTAGGATCTGATGAGAATGCTTCCCTTTGAAATGCTGCAAATTGCAAGTCTACCCTCCAAAGACTGTTCAGTAGACTTTTAGTTCCATTGCACAGTGTAGTGTGTGTGTATATATACATGTATACGTCACTGCTCTGTTTTGTTTTCACCACGGTTGACATGGTTTTCAAGAATTTTGTGCATCATTGGGAGGAAATGAACAGTGAAACCAGAAAAGTGTTGCATATCAGTGCAAAAATATTTTGACATTGAACACACCTCAAATTTACACAACAGGCTCTCTACTACAGTAGCAAATTATACTCGGGCACTAAGTTAAAAGCAATTGATGATGTTCTAATTTCTCTACCTTATTGACAGCTGACATCATATCTACTGTTGAGTTCAACCACTCTGGGGAGCTACTAGCCACTGGGGACAAGGGGGGTCGTGTTGTCATCTTTCAGCAGGAGCCAGAGGTAAGTTCTGGTGACTCATCTGACTAAACTAAATGTGGATAAACAAACAATCAATGCAATCTTTGTTTTTCACATTTGATAAATTCATAACTTAGTCAAGCTGGTTGTACATTTTCTTGAATTCAGAATTTAAGCCAATAATACCATTTGAAATACAAATAAACACTGTGGCTTCTGATCATAATGTGAGCTGAAATGCTGACTGTTGCTGCGGCCTTTCATTGTTTAGTGTAAAAATCAGCCGCAGTGCAGAGGAGAGTACAATGTTTACAGCACCTTCCAGAGCCATGAGCCCGAGTTTGACTACCTGAAAAGCCTTGAGATCGAGGAGAAGATCAACAAGATCCGATGGTTGCCTCAGAAGAACGCAGCACAGTTCCTTCTGTCTACAAATGGTTAGTAAACAAGACTGATTCACTGTAGTAAAAATTCAATTAAATTTCATTTAATTTAATTTTAAACTGAAACCTTTCCATCTGTCCTCTGGAGACACCATTTGGCAGCAAGTAATCGAAATTTACAGTCTCTTTTGTCCCTGAAGATGAGTTTTTCATGATGATAATCTGCTCTCTCTCATCGGCAGACAAAACCATAAAGCTGTGGAAAATTAGCGAGCGTGACAAGAGACCAGAGGGCTACAATTTGAAGGAAGAAGATGGCCGATACAGAGATCTCAATACTGTCACAACACTACGGGTGTGTATAAATTGCTTTTATCACTGTCCCAGTAATGTTGATCATGTATGGATTGTGTTATTAATTGTTATTATTAACCATGTTTTTATATGCCGTAGTTGACTGCACTATTTGCATTGTAGATTGTGCCTTTAGTGAAGTGTATATACCATTGAGACCAATTGTGTTGCACTATTAAAAGCTTATTAAATTCAATTTGAATTAGTTGAGGCAAATCTAAAACATCGCATAATTTCTTCACTGTCCGTGAGTTGTCAGCTGTTTTTGATTCATGCAGACATTTAGCAGACACATTGACATGTCTTGCCAGCAAAAGCGCAGGTGTATCTAATAACAGTCATTACTGCACTGCAGCAATTAATGTTATTAATGACACCTGTGTTTTGACAAGTCAAAATGTCTGCTCTGGAAAAGGTCCATTCAGCTGAAGTTTCACTCCACAGTTTCTCCCTGGTCATGTGCATCCTCCAGTTTGGGACACACTGATCTATTTTATTGAATAGTTTCCAAATATAGACTCGGTTTAACAGACTAGCCTGTTACACTGAGGCTAGACTTTTTTTTCTTTTTGAAGAGATGGTTAACTCTTGCTGTTAGTGTCAGTATTAGTGAAACCTTTTGTTACCCACCGCACTACCAGCACAATCTCAAAAATGGACAAATATAGAATATATTTAGACTTATCCGGCAACCAGTTTGGGACATTTTTTTTGTGCCTGTTGGGAAAAATCCTTTAAAAATCATAAAAACGTGATGTATAAAATAGAGGACAACAGGATTGCCCCACATTTCCCTCAAATTAAAGTGATACTAACCTCGCTCGTCTCCTCAGATACCAGTATTCAGGCCCATGGACTTGATGGTGGAAGCCAGCCCTAGACGAGTGTTTGCGAATGCTCACACCTACCATATCAACTCCATCTCAGTCAACAGTGATTGTGAGACGTACCTGTCTGCAGATGACCTGCGCATTAACCTGTGGAACCTGGAGATCACCGATCGCAGCTTCAGTATCCTTTTGGTCTCTTAATTTCATGCAGCCATCATCTGTTGGTCTTGACATAATTCCTCATAGTTAGTTGAACTTTAATTACCTCTCGAGTGAAAGAAAGGCGTGGCATCGCAAGACTATTAACTGTACTGGTAAACCCATATAAATATCCCCCACGTGTTTCGAGAAAAAAGTGTCAATATTATGTCCTGGTTAGTTTAGTTATTTCCTTCGATGTAGCTCTGACTCACTGTCAGATTATAATCCCCCGCATGCATCCTTTTCCCCTGCCCACCACGCATCCGTCAAATTGGACGCAGTCAGACTGTACATCACTCAGTCCCTGCAACATCATTGAAACCCACTGCATCATTTTCTGTTCCATGATAAATCAGTAAATTAATCAACCGTATTCATTATACAGGCCATACAAACAATGATTTTTGTGGCTCTGTGCTGATGTATTAAAAAAAGTAGACACTGTTTTAGGGCCGGTCAGACATTAGTAGAAAAATAAATAATTTAATTGGTGTCTACCACAGTGTCATATTTGATTCTACCACTAGATGTCCCAAAAGTAAGGGTTTTTTCATCTTCTACTCAAAGTAGCTATAACATATGGTAGTCTAAATTTGAAAAAGTCAAATGTGTACATTTGATGCCAAAGTAGTTTTAGTGTTTTATTCCTGAACCATATCAACCTCTAAAAAAAATCTGTATTTGCTGACCCATAGCCATGCAAAACCTGTTGGGCCACTGTGAAAATGGCATTGGCAGGTTATGTTTGTACTAGTTACATGATAAAATTAATTTTACCTTTAATTTTTTTTCTGATGGATTTCTTGTTAAGTTGTGTAAATGTCTGTTTAGCCCGTTTGACCTTAACCTCACTTCTTCAGATATTGTTGACATTAAGCCAGCCAATATGGAGGAGCTGACGGAGGTGATCACTGCGGCGGAGTTCCACCCCAACCAATGCAACACTTTTGTCTACAGCAGCAGCAAGGGCACCATCCGCTTGTGTGACATGAGGGCGTCCGCACTGTGCGACAAGCACGCCAAACGTGAGCCAGTTTCATTTAAGCTGCTGTGTGCCTGCAGGGGAGCGGTTTAGTTCTGAAGTGTGCCTCTGGTACGCCTAAGGAAACTGGATGATAGACAATGAAACTAGTATCGGTTACTGGAGTAAATTTCTGTGTGCTCGCTTTAGTAGGAATATGGTGCTTTAAAGCATATCAAGAGCCTGAAAATCCCTTTTGTGAGGCCAGTCTTTCTGTCGAGGGCAGTGGTAATAGTATATTTATCAACCAACACACATGTTGACTAGAATGGTGTTCAAGTCGCTGACATTTTGGTTGGGAAGGTAGCATTTCTAACAGCTGAGCAACAGCATCTGCCAAGAAATCTGCTTTAACCAAAGTTATAGTTTTCCTGAGGCGAAGTCTTAATAAGTGAAGCGCCATACACCTGGGTGAGCCGGCAAGTACAGAGGAACATCTTTGAACCAACAGGAAAGTTCAACGTAATGAGGCTCAAACACTGGGAGGAGTCTAATTAGCTAAACGCCATATACCTGTGTGAGCTCAATAGTCTGGGAAAGCAGAAAGTTGTGAGGGAGACATGGAAAATGACGTTCAGACTATAGGACTTTTTTAGTCAAAGATTCAGCCCTTAGTTTCTATGGCGGTATATGGGAGTCTGCCAGTGCTCTCCTCATTATTTAGCCCCAAAACTGCGACTTCTCTCTGTTCGATTTTTTACATCTTAGAAGAAGCAGGCGTGTAGAAACATGATGTGTATGCTAATATGTTTGCACAGACAGAACATGAGTGCCTCCCTGCAGTAACCACACTATTAAAACTGAGTTGTATATGTTGCTGCATTTTAAATTGTGTATATAAAACTGTAGCCCGTCATTGCAATTAATAGCAGTCAGGCAGGGTATACTAATGACATGCATCCATTTCTTTTTTTTAAGAGTTTGAAGAGCCAGAGGATCCGAACAATCGTTCGTTCTTTTCTGAAATCATCTCATCCATCTCTGATGTGAAGTTCAGCCACAGCGGACGCTACATGATGACCCGCGACTACCTGTCCGTCAAAATCTGGGATCTCAACATGGAGTCCCGGCCAGTAGAGACGTATCAGGTCTGTGACTGTTGCCAAAGTAATGTTTGTACTTCAGTTTCTTTTCTGCAGATCGTAAGGCCTGACATTTATACAGCAGTCGCACACAAAATACTCAGGTGTCTTGCAATGTTATTTTCACTCTTGCACAACCGTTGATAACTACAACGCTTCATCTCTTCCTTTTAACAGGTGCATGAATATCTCAGGAGTAAATTGTGTTCACTCTACGAGAACGACTGCATCTTCGACAAGTTTGAGTGCTGTTGGAATGGGAACGACAGGTGAGTGTCTAGTCTGTTATGTGTCTATTATATCAGGTGTCAAAAAGGCCTTTTGGAGAACGGTTGTTTCTCTGGTAGATGTCACCATTGTGAAAGCAAAATTTGCATTTGAGAAAGTGAAAGTCGTCAAGCCTTTGGGGTTCCCCACCCTTTTAAAATGCATGATGCATGAAAATGTTTTGGTCTGACCCTTATTTGAGGCAACTGAGCTGGCCCAACTACTGGCCTTATCAAAGTACTGTGGTTATCTTCTCAGTGCAGAGCATAAGGCTGCACATGATTTGGTTTGGGTGGCAGAGGGGGGGTGCTCTGCATATGCTCCTGGTAGTGGTTTTGCTTTTTGATTCATTACCCTTCATTATTATAATGTGGTTTACTATCACTCACTCACTCACTCACTCACTCTCCGCAGCGTCGTGATGACCGGTTCCTACAACAACTTCTTCAGGATGTTTGACAGAGGCTATCGGCAGGACGTGACCCTAGAGGCGTCGCGGGAGAACAGCAAGCCGCGGTCGGTCCTGAAACCTCGCAAAGTAAGCACGGGTGGGAAGCGCAAAAAGGATGAGATCAGTGTAGACAGTCTGGACTTTAACAAGAAGATCCTCCACACTGCCTGGCATCCTCTGGACAACATCATAGCCGTGGCCACCACCAACAATCTGTACATATTCCAGGAAAAACTGAACTAGCGTTTTGTTGAACCAGTTTCCGCTTCAGTCCCACTGCTCTTGATACACAAACGGTATCTGTCTTTGGCTAAGTCCCCAAGTCTTGATACGATCTGCCCTCGGTGACTTAAGTATTGAATGTGACAAGACTTACTCTGTCAACAACAAACAGTGGCATTAACACAGTTACATCCAAGCAGGCCATCATGCGGATATTTTCCATGAGTATGACGAATATAAACATGCAGGGTTTGTAGATCTGAGTCCAGAATTTGGGATTTAGTGTCATGGATTTTCTTCATTAGGAGCCCTCTGTCGACTAAGCTACTCCACTACATCCCAAACCAAAGGGAAAATGTGTTAAATACACGTTTGACTAGTTTTGTTTCATTATTCTTTTGTGCCATCGTGACATGATTCATTTGTATGTCATAGCTACCAATTGTTAAGATTCTGTTTCTACAATGTTTTATTAGTTTGAATAGGAAATTATTTCTACAGTTTCTACGTCTTTTCTGTCACCAAGTTCCTTTTTTCGTGCTGGCCTGAGACACTGATAATACATGCTGTCAACACTTCATATTCGCCCCAAGTATTTGTCAAGTTGCCAAGTTCACCCACCACTTCTTTCCTATTGTACGGTATGGTTATGCTGTTAAAGGACACGTGTTCGATCGACTCGATTCTCGTGTTTTATCATGTTTTAGCTCATTCTCTACAAATAGCGTATAATTGACATTACTGCTAACCTTTGTCCACAGCGTATTGATATTTATTAGATGGTTTACATTCATTTCTCCACAGTAAGAAAGTCAACTTATTGAAACTGACATGTATTCCATCACAGTGAACTTGTTGTCGTCTTTGATTAAGCCAACGTAACAGCGTAACATCTGACACTAAAAGCCAGTTAAAATCTGTCTTTTTTTTTTAATGCAGGAATCAACGAAATTAATCTTATCCTTTTAAAAAAAACATCCGTGTTTCTTCTGGAATAGAGTTTCCGATACAATAGCTTGTAAATGCATTGGCTTTAAAATCTGACTAAATGTTCACTGAGATTTATCTCGAGCAAGTTTCAAGCCTGTAAGTTGGTTTTCATTATGTATTGAAATGGCTACATTTAGGAAAATAGTTAGCAGTAATGTGTATATATAATTTCTAGTTAATGGTCAAAAACATAAACACCAATGTAGTCCTTTTTAACGTGGTCACAGGAACTGCGTGCACACACATTCGTCAGGTATTGTTGTTTTGGGAGTTGAATGAGGGCTAATCATGCCAAAGTAACCAGTCCTGTACACTCTTTAGTTATATTCATTTAAAGCTGTCTTGTAGACAAGGTGTGGTTATGTGTGGACCGCCATGTGAAGCTCAGGACAAAAGCTTGTATAGGTGGAAGGGCATAATGGCGTGATGTAGCCTAATTCTCTCGTGGTCGGTGGCACCAAAATTGAGCACTGCTGCCAGCTCTCCCCACAAAGCCTGTCGTGTTGTTGCAGAGTGATTGATCGCTTTAATCTCTGGATCTAGTTTCTGTTTTTTTTTATGATGTTTTGTACTGTACCTGATGATAAAAAGAAGAATAATCACTATAGCTGATTTATTTTTGTATAAATTGAGGCAATAGGATTACAGTCTGATCACTGTAGTTTCTTTAGCTGTCTATCTCGGACTGATTGTAGATGGAAGGTCGCCTGATCCGGTGACCTTTTTGTCATGACTTTGGGACATTTTGTTCATACTGGCGGGTATTTCTTTAAAAGATAAGAGACTTTTTTGTGACGGCAAGGGAGTGTGATGCTCACGTTGGATGTCCAAAGAAAAGTACTTTCAGGTGTCAGTACCTCTGTAGTCGTAAGCACTATAACAGTTTATTTTTATTTTATTTGGCTGACTAACTGATTGAACATATTTGGATGCTTCAGAGTCAGTTCATTTGAGTCTTTCAACGTTCTGTTTTTGTGCCATGGTTTTTGTTCATGAATCATTTTTTGCTCGCTGTGAAAGGTTAGGCCCCTGTGGGTCTAAATGGGAAAGACATTTTAATCAACGTGTAATGTTCAAACTGTTAAATCCAGTTCTCTCTAAAAGCTAGTCAAGTCCGTTGACTAGGCAGAGTTACTGATTATTGTATGAAATGTCTTCTTCTTCTCTTGTGATGCAGGAGAATACAGACTTGATTATTGAAAAAGGAGAATTTGTGAAGCACTTGGTTTGCAGATGATTGTTGTACAGAAGCGGTCATTAATGACTGTATTGAACATGGGGGGGAAAAAGAAATACTTTTAAAAATGAACTCTGCTGTTTCTCTGCTACACTTTCGTTTGCTCACACGCTGCCAATTCTCTTCTGGAGCAAACAGGTTGATTATAGCACAGTTTTCCACTTCATTAAAATGACGTTTTGATGACAGATTAAGCCATTGAATCACTGGTCCACTGGATCATATTTATGTAAGTTAATGTGTCACTCCTACCACCAAAATAACCACCCATCTTCATACGGTGGTGTTAAGCTACTGTTGAGTGTCGCTCTCTCAGGGCTCTGGGTAATGTCCTCTTCTAATGAGACACTTTGCTAATCTCTCTTTTTTTTTAATTTTGCAACCTTTTTGAAAAAAAAAAAGTTTCTTTCGTGTCTGATGCAAGGTTGTGTGAGGGTCATTTGAGTTATTTGCCTCTTCATATGTATAAACCTGTATAATGTGGCACCTTTGTCCCATTCCACGGTCAAGGATGATCCAATCAACAGGAGAGTTTTCCATTCGAAATATGAGATCAGTGATCTATCATATTGTCCTGTCATTCATTAAAAGAAAACATTTACTCACTCATTCTCTGTTAAATAACTATTACTCTAAACCTGTTGGGAGATGTGAGAAATGTTTGAAAATACAAAAAAAAAAATCTGTATAAAAACGATATTAGATCAGAATTGGCACGTTTTCTTTAAAAAAAAAAAAAAAATCTTGTGAGGTAACATTGGCTTTTTAAAACAACCCATCTTTGCAGAGGTGTCGGAGCGTTATTGAAAAACCGTCACTGACATTCATAAAAAAAAATAAACAACTAACCAATAACCTTCACTTTCCCCTCATATTGTCTTCATGGCTATTGTTCACGGCTATGGTTTAAACCACAAAGACGTTCAGAAGAACCCTAATGCCTTTCTTATAGCATTAAGAAGAAATAAGATAATCAAGTATGTTTCTTGAACTTTCTGGCGTGCCAGACAGGAGACTGCTCAGGGGAATTTACCGCTGCTCTGTGATCAAAACCTTGTACCTTCAAAAAAATAAAATAAAAAAAATAAGCAGCTTTTCAGGACTTTATTAAAAACTGCCTTATTTACAGGTAGATCATATACACTTTTTGAAATTCAAGTTGCTCTAATGGTTTTTGAACATGAGCCTTGGGTCAGCAAAACTTGCTCTACATACAAAGGATCATGAAATCTCAAGGAAACGGCCTAAATTGGAGTTACTAGGTTTTTCCACTTGAAGCAGCATTATATATACATGTCTAATGTATCACAGGAGTTAAAACAAAATGCACTTTTTATTTTTGTGAATTTCTTTAATTTGTATGTTTTTGTTAATTTCTTTCAAGGGGCTCTTGAATAACGATTGTAAGAGAGTTTTGGGGGGGAACTACAAATGGTTCATTGTACAGCTATGTTTGTCTTTGTCAAATGGAATAAAGTACAATTTAGATGAAAAGTAATAAAGAAACCTGAATCCTGAATAAAACTAACAAACTGCTTTATGGTTTGTGTGTTTAAGAGAATGTGCTGTAAATGTGAAATGGTCACATGAATAGAGACCTGATCAGGATAATTTGTTATTGTAGAGCTGTAGAGCGTTTTTAAATCAAAAAAATAGTTTCAAAACATGGCTTGGCTTATTTAAGGCCTATTTCATCACCAAGGCAGAGTTAAAAAAAAAAAAAAAAAAGGACAAAATATTTTCAAATCCCTGCGGTGGTGCCAGACAGTGCTGCTCTTACTCAAATGATTGTCTGAAAATGTATTTACTCTGATCATGATGACTTCCATCCAATTCATAATACACTAACAAGACCCTTTAATGGAGCTGGAGGAGGGGTGATGTATACTAGACCCATCATCTACAAATCTACAGGAAACACTACTAATGAAAAATGCCTGCCTCCCCACATTTGAAGAGCATTACTACTATCAGCTATCCTCAAACATCAGCTAGTGAGGAAGACCTAATGATGGAGAGCATGTACTTTGTTTGTTCGTTCATAAATTCTATCAAACTTTGGGACTTATTTCTTTATCACATTATTATTGCACACATGAATAAATGTATTTTATTTTATTGTTTTAAAAGGACTGTGTGCACAGACATTAATTGTTTACATAGAAACAAAAAGATGGGTGCACCAGATTTAGCAGGGAAGCTAATTTCCATCTGTAGTCCTAAACACAGGCACAATAGACACACTACATAACATCACAACAGGATCACAATATAACATCACAGTTTCAAGTACAATCCAAAATACAATAAATACATATAACATAATAATAAATATGACAGACTTCAGTCAAGCAGCATTATCACAAATAAATACAGTAAAAATGATACTAAAGATTGTTATAACCCCAACGTGTATTATAAAAAATGAAATAACAAATATTGCCCGTCACTGATCTAGGGTCTGCCTTTAAAGTCTCCTATCGGTCTGGACTCTGGACATTTAGCGCATGCGCACATCGTAGTCAGCCTGCGTGTCATGTTGATGAATGCTAAAACTGGGAAGTCAACATGTCCACCGCTGCTGCTCAACAAAACAATAACGAAGAGCCCGGGCTTCACGGTACGTACCGTCCGCCACTTCTCCCCGCACCCCACGTTACAAAGGCTACTTTACATACCCTTAACGAGTGGGTGTGATTGGGAGAATTATCGTGTAATGAAGGTTTTATTGTAAAAGTTACATCGGCTACGGTATTTCCTCCTCTTCTTCTGGGAGGGGATGTTGTTCGACGTCACCGCCAGCTAGCCAATGGCGTTGTGACAAATGTTTGATCGACGGAAGAAGCGGCCAATCGCGTACGCGAGTCGGCAGTGGGCGGGCTCTAGCTAAAATGAAAACAAGTTTGGGACAAAAGACGAGATAAATGTTGCCTTTATTTGATGCTATTTAATTTTGTTTTCTTCTAATAATGGCTCACATCACGCTCACTCCTTATGTAGTCGTGTCTCATTATTATTCAACACGGTCTTGCTAACTAAAAAATAAATGCTAACGGAAGACAATGGTAGGATGTTAGCTCAAGTGCCTGCAGCTCTGACAAAACACATTTAAAACAAACAAACAAAAGGTGTGTCCAGGCTTGAATCGATAAACAATTTCTGTAGGGATTAAAACGTTTGCTCCAGACAAAAAAAGCGGGACGTGCTGCTTTATATGTGACAACATCACAGCTGGAACAGCGACATGCCTGGGCAGATTGTATCACACTGCACTCTGCAGTTATGCAAGACCTCACATGAGAGCAGCATTGATGCCATACTCGTCTGTAGATGTGCAATCGGTCATGCATACGTGCGTCGTCGAAAAACATCAATTATATATTATGATTTTTAGCGGGCCTAAAACAGGGGGGAAAAAAAACACATTTCGTGCTATCATAAGGTCCACATTGTGTGATAGCCCGCTTGGCCATAAGAGATGACATAACGCCCTCCTGTCTGGGAAAAAAAAAAAATGTGCAAGCTGTTTTATGGGGCAGTGGCACAAAGAAATGCATGCTATGATATCATGGATGCAGCAGCACAGCCAGTTCATTTGGATGCACAGTGTCAGTGCAGGAAATGTAGGTCAGCTGTTTCCATTTGAAAAGGGGCAGAGGTGAGTCTGTACAAATCTGCTGCGAGATCTTAACACAACAAGCTCAATTTCCCCTTCCTTCTTTCCCTCTCTTCTTGACCTTTGCATTGCCAAGGCTCTTGGGTAGAGCTGGAGCTGAATGGGAACATGGGGGCCCAGGGCGTGCAGACCAACCAGCCGATGGCACCCGCCGAGGACGAAATAAACGCGAACGATGGCGTGAGTGAAACTCTGCAGACCTTGGAAGTGGTGCCCGAGAGCGATGAGACCCTGATCGGAGGACTGGAGCACGTGCCGTCGTCCTCCTCGATCCACAATGGAGACATGGAAAAGATCCTCCTGGATGCGCAGCATGAATCCAGCCAGAGCAGCTCCACCTGTGATAGGTAGGAATAAAGGCCATTATATGCGCTTTAAAGCACAGATTTTGTTGTTGCAAGTTTGTTTTTTTCCATCCCGATATGTTTACTCAGTCCTCACAGGCCACCAAGTCCAGATCAGGATGAGGGTCAGATAACGTTTGATGTGGAGATGTCCAGCCCAAGAGATAGTCAGGTAAAACAACATATTTCAAGTTCAAACCCTTTCCAAGTCTTTTCATATGACCCTAAAACCTAATTACTTTACCTCTGTATTTGCAGTCAGAGGACGATGGTCCAGAGAAGGACAGAGATGAAGACATCCTGATGAACAAAGAAGTAGACTGGGTCGCTGACTGGTCCAGCAGACCGGAAAACATTCCACCAAAGTAAGCTCATTTCCAGAATCATTCACTAATAATAGTGGTTTAAGATATTTTTTTCTGAAGTTATTTTGCATTAATTGGTTGTCTAATTATTCCTCACAGGGAGTTCCACTTCAGGCACCCCCGACGTTCAGTATCTCTCAGTATGAGAAAGAGTGGAGTCATGAAGAAAGGTGGCATCTTCTCGGCTGAATTCCTCAAAGTCTTCATCCCTTCCTTACTCATCTCGCACATCCTCGCTCTTGGCCTCGGGTAAGTCTGAAGTCATGCAGTTCTATCTTCATGCAGGGACATAATGCAAGGCCTGCATTGAAAAAGTTACATTCTCTCAATCTGCACCGGTGTTCTGTACTTGCCTGTGCTAGTTTTGTATTTTAGTGACTCATGTCCATGTGCCATAGGAAAGGGTCAGCACAGGCTGTGTCAATTTATCAGTGCACTATTATTTTGGTGTCTAAGATTACTGAAAATTATGTATCTGATGCCTGTCTGCTCAGACCTGGGCCTCATTTATAAAACAGACTGACCTGGATATTTATGAAAATGTGTACCTTAAAGAGGAACTATTATGCTTTTGTGCTTTTCCTTTAGTGTGTTATATACAGTATTTTGTATGTGTATGTAAAAGGTCTGCAAAATTACAACGCCCAAAGTCCACACCAAAGGGAGTTACACTGCTCCTGAATTTCCTGAAACACCCTTGCTTGAAGTCCCGCCTTTTCTTCTGTAACATGGTGATGTCACCAAGTAACACATTTGCATAATACCTGCCTAGCGGCTAGTTTGGCACGTCCTCAAACAAAGCTAGTCAGAGCGGAGCGGAGCTGGAGCGGAGTCTGAAGTGTTTGGTTTGGTTGACCAATCACAGCAGTGGGCCGGCTGGCCAATCAGAGCAGACCGGGCTTTTCGGGAGGTGCACCTGAAAATTAGCATAATAGTTCGTCTTTAATTTTAATTGATCAACTGATATGGATTGATGCCTTCAATTTCACTACTACATCCGTAGTGTCATTTTCCCCAAATGTTTGTTTGTACGCATTATCTCATTTTTCTTCATGCAATTTCTGGATTTTTTTTATTCTTTCTAGGGTGTATATTGGGAAGAGAATCGCCACAGCCTCCACCAGCTCTTACTGAATAGAAGATGAAGCAGTGCCTGGATATTCTCCTGTCTCCAAGTCTCTCAACCATCCTCCTGTAGTCAAGCTGTCTCCCTCTGCATCTATTGTACGCCCACATTTCCCTTCCAATCAGCATTGAATTCTGTCACATTGTAGATGTAGTTATAGTTATACACATGACGTAATGTGGTTGCACTCCATCACATTTTGACACACGGGGCAACATTCTTCCCAGCAGCTGTCGCCCGACTTGAATCCAGTAGATGACAGACCCTGTTAGAGCTGCAAAATATTAGTCATCCTGCTCAACTCCAAAAATATGTGACAAAGGATTTGACGTCAGGTGGCTTCAGGGGTTGAAGTTTTCTCTACTTTTTTGATGTTATGTCATGAGAAATCTGGCCTTCTCCCAAGCTGCATCTCTGCACTGGTGTTTCCAGTCGGCAGAGTGTACGAACCAAAAATATGCGCCATTATCCCCACCACAAACCAATTGGATTGGCTCTGGGAACAGAGGGGACTTTTATCGCCTTAACTTTTTGAGCTAAACATTCAAGGTGCAGTTATTTGGGAGGGGGGGGGGAACAAATGATGCTGCACAGTGGGATTAGTTTTGAAATCCCACACATTTTTGAGAAAAGAAGTTGTATCATGTTGACTCCTGAGGGTTTCTTTTAAAAGCTTTGGGTTTTTTTGAAGGTTGGAAAGCTCAAACATTGATATGTAGCTCCAAATTTTTACAGTGGGGTTGTTTGAGTATGTTATGATAGCGGAACTTAAGGCGGATGGCAATTTACCAGGCCATATGCTATTTTTATTTCTTTTTTGCCTACATATCTTCTTTAACATAATATAGAAGCAATGGCAAAGTGCCAAATTTGTATCTTTCACCACCGCACATTGGTGATTTATCTTAGACTGATTTTTTTGATTTTCTGATATGTTTAGGTATTTAAAGAGATACATAGATGTGAAAACTAATTTAAGCTGTGATCTGCCCCATGTAATAGACATCTTTTGACATTGTATACATTTGTTTATACATTGATATTAATGCATATTATATCATTGTTATTACATAGCATTGTGGCAGTGTACGTAATGTGTTTTTGCTGTTGTTTAACCGCTGAAGCGTCAGTGGCAGAAACCACCACAGAGGAAGGTATTCCCCAGGGGCCTCATTGAAGAGTGTTATCTGGATTTATGTAGATTACACTGTGCAAACATTTCAATACAATAAACAGTGTCCAGTGTGTGTAGAACTTCCAGAAAAACTAGAGGAGCATTTCCTGAAGAAAACGCATGTGACTTCTGTATATTGATGCTGATTGGATGACTGGACGATTCTTCTGTCAGTGTTTGTAAATGGATGACACTATAGAGTCATATGAAAAATCATTCACCATAATGTACAGTATTGGTTTGAAACCGCTTAACATGCATTTAGGCTTTAATGCATTATATAACTCATAAACTGTACATGTCATCATAACAGGCGTATGTGCAGTTAATCAGTATGCAATACAGAACATTTTGAATAAAGTTTGTACTGTATACGGCGGCTGAGATATAAATACAAAGAGTGGATAGAGACCTTAATGCATTATTTAAGTCATAATAACTAATAAAACGGCATATCATCATAGTGAGCAGCAATGAGCATTTATGTTTTGAATGGACTTCGTACTGAATACAGAGGCTGAGACGTATAGCATATACGGAAGTTAATTCATTTTACATTTCAACATGATTCACAAAGAAGAAATAGTACAGAATAATAAGAAGTATGAAAGATAATGTGTGTGATTGCTGCATGCGGTAGGTTTTCGAAAAGGATAGATCACACCGAGCCTCAGCCCTCACCTTCTCCTGCCTTGACAATTCAGGTGTCACCACTCCTACTATGTCCTCTTCTAAATTCATGTCCTTCCCTCCTAATTTAGGTGAGGTTTTAGCTCCTCTTCCCTTAACTCCTGTGGTAACCTCGCTATGTTAATACGATCAATTCAAAATAAATTCCATGTTACTTACTTATTCGTGTTAGAAGCTAAATTCTATGTAATATAAGATATATGAAATAGCCACATTTGTAACCTTTTTTAAACCAAGGAAAGATTTACTGAGAGCAATTACAGTTATACTCATACACATCTGGAAGCTGCCTGGTACATCCACAGTGGGCCACTGAGCAGCTCAGTTTGGGTTTAAGGCTCTTGCTCAAGGGCTCCTCGGTGGTGGTAATAACAGAGGCAACCCCTTTGGTTATAGGCCCACTTGTCTAACCTTTTTATTATTAATAACAATGAAGAAGAGATGAGGGGGCAACGTTAAATGGATGTGATGCAATTTTCAGTTGCTTATAATTCTAGTTATTTGCATACCTGCATGCCTTTGACTGGCACATTTTAGTCTAGTCAATTATGCTCCATCAGAGAGGTCAAATTCTGACCTTTTGATTGCATGTACAGTGTTTTTGCCACTTTCTTTTTGACCTGACAGCGTTGCTTGTTCATAGGAAGGCAATGTCAAGTATCAAATTATATTCCATCAGAGCTAAGTAGCGTCTGATTGTTATACTGGAAACGAGGCATTGAAGTGTAACATCACTGGTATGCAACTATACAGTACATAGGGTAATTAAAAGTGTATCCGTGTCAGAAACAAATAAAAGGTATAGCCTATAGACAAATTGTGTGCCCAGGGCAAAAGGTCATCATGCAGTATGTGACTGCTCACTTCATTTTACAGGTTTGCAAATTCATGGTGATTAAGTGATAATTAGCAAGTAACTTATTTGAAATTTCTTTGGAATTACTGCCAAATTACCCCAATATTTACCTCAAAATTTATCGAAAACTACTTTGTTTGGCTGTCTTGACTTGGGACTTGACTCTGGACTTTTATTACTATTATTTATATTTATTATAAATATTATTTAATAATTATATTCTGCTATTTCCCAATAGTAGCAGTAATAAATGACTGATAATTTATTTAATACATTTCCAGGAAAAGAATACAAAGTTAATTGATCTGCTTTATTTCCATGTCTGCTGGTAAATAGACAATAAGTCACACAATGGCGAGATTTGTGCCGGATCAGAAGTGTCTCCGATGAAGAGCAGTGCACAGCCGCTTCTCAAGCCTAAGGGCCCTATTTGAACGATTACATGCTATTTCAGCATTTAATTATTAAATAATGTTTATAATAAAGTCATTTTCGATAATTTTTTAGGTAAATATTGGGGCAGTAATTCCAAAGAAATTTAAAATTGGTTACTGGCTAATTATCACCTAACTACCATGACATTTGTGGACCTGTAAAATGAAGTGTTACCGAAAGTCCTGATATGAAACACAGACTAGCCATCTTATTTACAGAAATATAATTGATAGGATTGAGGATTCATTCTTTTTACACTTAGTAATCGTAATCATATTTTTTAACAACTGTAGCCTAATTATTTTATCCCCCAAGAAGCTGACACAGTCGATTAAACAAGTGATGCTTCACCTGTTTCCCCCTTATCTACTGATGATAACCCATCAAAGAAAACATGGAGCTATAGCTGAGCAGGGGCGGGGCAGTGCGCATGCGCGGTACCTCTTTGTGGCCCTTCTCCTTCTTGGTGCTTTTGCCTGGTCTTCAGGGACCTATTCGAGCAGTAAATCCAAGGATAGGACCTGTTAGGCAAAAAGATATATAGCCACTCATTTGATATCATTTTATTAGGCTGCACTGTGCAAACCTTACTTGCCATCGACAGAAATAGAGGCGCAGATTGCCCAGGGCGTCGACTGGCCACCAAAGCAGAGCATCCATTCATCCTTTCAGAGGTGTTCAGTGTTCAGCTAGCGCTTAGCCAAGAGGCAGCAGGGGGACAGCTGTGTTCTTCAACATGTCGGGTTACCAAGGAAAGAAGAACATTCCGCGAATCACAGTGAGTAGTGTTTGATTTACTTGGAAAAATATGACATGTATCCATCGGTTGTGGTGGTGTTTTTTTTGGTAACGTGGGTCGAGCCTTCAGGATTAGACTGAAAGCTAGCCGACGCTTAGCTTGTCGCGTCCATTCATTTCCACTGATGCTGTCACCAGCAGCAGCAGCAGCAGCTTCAGATCCACACACACCGAGAGAGCCACGGGATGAACAATGATAACCAGCCAGTGGGGTTTGACATTGTGGAGGGAGCTTAGGTAGTATTTTTTCCTATGCAATGTTAATTTATTGCTCCTTTAGCTGCCATTAGTAGCTGCTATAGCTCTCCTCCTCAGTCTCCCCTGTCAGCATCCTGCAGGGTGTGCAGGGTGTAAGTTAACCGGTTTAAGCTGCAGGTTCCTCATCTTTCATCCTCCATCCTCTGACATCTTGCCCTCTTCAGTCTTTTTTTTGGAGAACTACATTTTTGCAAAATCATCAATGCTGGGTTGTTGATTCTGGGTTAGAAATTGGGATTTGGCATGTATACTGTCTGATTTGCTTTGTGGTGCAGCTCTCCAACCAGAAAGCAAGCACAGCATTAAGGGCCTGCAGTAGGGATGCCGTGATAGTTGGAAGAAGTAAAACCTCTTTTGTAAAAGTAGGTCATTGGATGGCACCCATCCAAACCTCTTTTTTTCCCCCCCTAAGCTTTCATCATGCAGCTGTTGTAGCCAGTGAGTGCTGATGCATGTAGACGGCACATACTCTTAAGTGTGATCATTTTAATAGCACCGACTGTCTTGACTGTCTTGACTGTCTTGTGAAATGCATCGGCCCGGTTGTCAGGTTTTTTCTCACACAGGTCGAGGTTCGAGGCAGGGTTATAAACGTACAGCCCTGACATCCCGGACACGACATGCAGACATGCTGACCCCCAGGCCCCTCAGACACCACTTATTAGTTTTGGAATAAAGCAGATAGTTTCACCCTTCAGAGCCTCCAACAAAACACCAGGCTTTGTCCCTGAGCAACAGTAACTGAATTCATTCGAACATACAGTACAGTCGTATCCAGCACCCCCATAGTACCACCACACAGTCAGTGTATCGGTCAGCACAATGACAGAAACTTAGTCATTATTTTGAGGATTGATTCATTTTATTAGTCAGTTAAAACAATATAGTAGTACTTCTCTTTGTTTCCTATTATTTTTGAAGTTTATTTGGCTAATAAGACTGAATGTCATTCATTCATCGACATATGTTTTATTGAACATTTAAACAAAATAGTAAAAAATAGTAGAAAAATACATAAACTGATAGTGAAAATAATCAGTAGACAATAATGCAAATACAACTTGGAAATAATATTTTATTCTTGCAGATTTTTGAGTTGGTCCACTTCAGCTCAGTTACCAGTTTTATTAGATACACCTAGCTAAAACTTATGCAGTCTGGAAATAATAATAGCCCTGCAATAAATTCTACCTTCATTAAAGTTATGGCATTGATACAACTGTATTTTCGTTGTGGAGGATGTAGTTTGTGGTGCTACTGAATTGAATTGCATCATACTGACAGGTGTTTCTATTATTTTGTCCACGCCGTTTATATCATTGAGTTTAGGTTAAATAACGGAAACACCTTTCTATGTATGTGACACACAGTTCCTACTTCCATTTATAGTATTATAGCCTACGCTGCTTGACACTGAGCCTTTTAAGCACATTCAGTTCTTAGTAATCAATTCAATTTTATGACTGAAGATTACAGGATTAGTCACGAGGGTCCATTTTTTTTACAGCAGAGAAGTGCATATATAATATATTTATATATATTACATAATGATACATTCATTTTGGGAGTTCAGGACTACAGCAATGAAAGCCATTTTGGACTAAGACATAACATGACCGTTGGGGCACAGAGAGGTTACATGACCCACTTATACGAGAGTAATGGCCTCATGTCAATACGGGCATGACTTGCATACCTAATGCATCCCCGCTGTCCGTGCCCATCCACTCTGGACTTTATAAACTGAGTGTTTCCTGCTGTGAGGTTGGCAGTAAACCACTTTTGTCTTCATTAGCTCTCCCGACTGTCCTCAGAGACCCCTGGAAGCCTGCAGAGGAGAAGTAGGCCAGCCTAGCACGCTCTCCTTTCATCGCATACAGGTCGAGATAATTGTGCCACTCTAGAGTTTTGTGCTCTTACTCGAGGGATTTTATCAAGACCGGCTCCCTCCCTTCGAATGACGTGTATATTGTTTGTAAATAAATCATGTAGGATAACCCTAGTCGTGGTTTCCACAGGATGACGGTTAGTATGGATTGATCTATGGTTTGTATGAGCGATGTGGCGAACATTAGCTATTAGCAACGTCAGCAGCATTTTTTCTGCTTCACTAAAAGTCTAGGGAAATACATCGAGCTAAATGAATCACTGAAGTTATTTCCTATTAAGTCCTATAAGTCATTTGTCTTTGAAATCGGTCAAATTTACTGTTGAATTATGGAATAGATGGATCAACGGAGATGATTTCTCGCTCTTTTACTCAGCAGGAGGCTGGATCATTTTGTGAATAATGTGAAGTTCTGTCTCCTCCTTTTCAGAGTGACCGTCTCCTCATCAAAGGAGCAAAGATAGTGAACGATGATCAGTCATTCTTGGCCGATATCTACATGGAGGATGGAGTCATCAAGTAAGTCTGATTTGAAGATTAACGGTACCCATTAACAGAATGAAATATTTCATTGCATCTACGAGAGGGCCACCTATTACCTTGATTCTTTGAATCTAGATAGTCTCAGTTTGATCATGTTTACTTCATTCATTTCTGCGTCTTTCCTTTCATGTGTCTTCAGGCAACTCGGCGACAACCTCATTGTTCCCGGGGGAGTTAAGATCATAGAGGCTCATGGGAGAATGGTGTTGCCCGGGGGCATCGACGTGCACACCCGGTTCCAGATGCCCGACCGAGGCATGGTGTCAGCAGACGACTTCTACCAGGGCACCAAGGCGGCCCTGGCAGGGGGGACGACTATGATCAGTATGTATTACATCACACACGGCTTTAAAGCACAGTAACACTGTTGCCGGGATTATAACATTGCAGATGCGCATGCCGTCAAGCGTGTGATTTAATTATGCAGTTGTTGCTTGTGCACATTAAATCCCACCTGCTTGTTTGTGTTTTTATAGTCGACCACGTGGTGCCGGAGCCTGGCGCCAGCCTGGTCGCGGCTTTCAAACAGTGGAGGGAGTGGGCCGACGTCAAGACCTGCTGCGACTACTCTCTGCATGTGGACATCACCGAGTGGAACACAGGCACTCAGGAAGAGATGGAGACCCTAGTGAAGGATCACGGTACGCAGTCAGATTCTGTTTCCGCGTACATCTAGTCTAAAAAAAAATCACCGACTTACCCGCCACTTTTACTGGTAGAGAAGTGTCTCAGACATTGCATGGGGGAAACAAAGTCAACCACTTTTCACTAGACTATAAAACGGTAACTAAATGTTTCTGCTTTGTAATTTTGATCCTTTTGACTTTACTTTTCTCCTTCGCTCTGGGTTTTTCCCTCTTTTGCTCTCTTTATTCCACCTTTTGGCTGGTTTCTCTCATAAGTTTTCTATCTTCAGGTGTCAACTCTTTCCTGGTCTATTTGGCTTATAAGGATGTTTTCCAACTTTCTGACTCTGAGGTATGCTCGGCTTCTGGTTGATATTAGCGAGCTGTACAGCTGTCTGTCATAGTTATATGTTTTTAAGGCTGTTTGATATCTTCGGGGTAGACGACTGCCTCACAATGCTGACCTGTTTGTATCATTTTTTTTTTTTTTAGATCTACGAGGTGTTCAGCGTCATCAGAGACCTCGGAGCCATTGCCCAGGTGCATGCTGAGAATGGAGACATCATTGCAGAGGTAACAGAACCGCAGATAAAGTCTGTCACATCTCAGCTGTAAGCAGTAATTGCCATTTTGGATTATAATGTTCTTGTGTGGATTTTCTTTAGGAGCAGAGACGTATTCTGGAGCTGGGGATCTCTGGCCCTGAAGGCCACGTGCTTAGCCGCCCAGAGGAGGTAAGATGGAGGACTGGTTTCTCAATAACTGTTGCCAGAAGAGAAATGGTTTTATGATAATGTACTTTTAAGATAAAAAAAACAACAACCCAGGATACAGTATAGGCTGCTGATGAATGTGACTCTGTGTGTCTGCAGGTGGAGGCCGAGGCAGTCAATCGCTCCGTCACCATAGCCAATCAGACCAACTGTCCCCTCTACATCACCAAGGTGATGAGCAAGAGTGCTGCTGATGTCATTGCCCTCGCCAGGAAAAGGGGTAAGAAGAGACGTTTTAAACTTTTTTTTTTCTTTGCAAATTTACTGTACACCTGTACCTTTGTCTGTCTGGCTCCCGCTTTTTTTTTTGCGCTGACATCATCCTGTCTACTCCCGTAGGTGCCGTGGTTTACGGAGAGCCCATATCTGCCAGCTTGGGCACAGATGGTACCCATTACTGGAGCAAGAACTGGGCCAAGGCAGCAACCTATGTCACCTCTCCACCGCTCAGTCCCGATCCCACCACCCCCGACTACCTTAACTCTATGTTGTCATGGTAGGTGCTCTGTGTCATTACTTAACGACAGCTGGAGCACAATTTGACATGTGTCACTGCTGTGCGCTGCATTTTATTTTTACCCAGCTATATATATATACATGATCCTTAGTCTTCTTGCTTTCTTTCTTTTCTAGTGGGGACTTGCAGGTGACTGGTAGTGCTCACTGCACTTTCCAGACTTCTCAGCGTGCAATAGGCAAAGATAACTTCACCCTAATCCCAGAGGGCACCAACGGCACTGAAGAGAGGATGTCCCTGATCTGGGACAAATGTGTGGTGAGCTCGACGCGACCCACTTTTCACGCATTCCAAAAAATTCCTATCACGAAGCACTCGAGAGCAAATTTCCTTGTAAACCTTTGCACATGTTTAGATGCATGAATGTGATGTTGTTGACCTAAAAGGTGACCGGCAAGATGGACGAGAACCAGTTTGTGGCGGTGACCAGCACGAACGCAGCCAAGATCTTCAACCTGTTCCCCCGCAAGGGCCGCATCGCTGTGGGGTCTGATGCCGACCTGGTGCTGTGGGACCCAGACGTCACTAAGATCATCTCGGCTAAGAGCCACAACCTGGTCAGATGGTTACTACTGTGCCTGTCTCGACTCTTATCCACAATGTCTTAAATCATTTACGTGTCCTAGAGATGTTGAGACCCTATTCTTAAAATTGTGCGTGATTGGCTGCAATGCACGTTGCGTTCTATATATCATGCTAAACCAGCTATGAAGAGAGGTGCAGTGGCTTTAAAAGGTATTAACACGCTTCTACGGGAGCAACATTGAGAGCACAATCTGGGTGAAAATTAGTTTTAAGAATACAGTTTAAAGTGCAAACACAGTAGTTTAACCAGTTAAAAAAAAGTAAACTTACTCAGGGTTCAAACCCCAGGGGATAGAACCCTACTGAGTTTGTGCCGGTTTATTATTTATTTTATTTGTGCCGCCCGTGAGCTGGAATGAGCTACAAACATGAAACTTGGCCCAGTAACTGGAAATGTTGTGCAAATGCTTCCCAAGAAATATAATCCCAATTGGCCACATGGTGGTGCTGTAATAAACACCGAAAAATATGATTTTGGAAAGGCCACGCCCCTCACACCGTGTGTCCGATTGACTTGAAATTGGACACACTTCTACATCTCAATGTGCTCTACTAAAAAGCCTCTTGGACATTCAAAGCCATCTTGATGGATTTTTTGCTAATTTGCATAATCTGAAAAAACAGTAATATGAATATAACTTTTTGGATTTCGACTCTATCGACACCAAATTATGTATACAGCCTCGTGGGACTGGGATACACATTTCTATCATAAATGAGTAAGATTGGTCAAAAAACATGGCCGCTATCATCTTTGCAAAGGGCGTAGCTTAGCAGGAAATAAGAGAAAACTCAAGTTGTCTTTGAGCAATCCTGATTAAACTCGGGGGAGGCATCCTGCACTAAGACCTGAACGCACATACAGAGTTTCGTTAAAATCCGATAAAGTGGGGCGAATTGGTGGGACTTTTGAGCGTGTAATTCTTGAAATGCTGTATCCATCCATTGTAATGATGAAACACGTGTGTGATTGGTCTCACTCCTTTAACGAGGATTAAACTAGCCAAAGTGACATTGCTCAGCTTTGTATAGTCCGAAAACCGCTTAATCTGCTGGCAGCTCTGATTTTGGAAATTGAGCTGCTTCCTCCTGTTGACCTAGAAAGGGTTTGAACCCCGGGATTGCTGCTTGCGGCTATATTTTATTTATTATTATTATGTAATGTCACAGTATCCGGTGGGAGCGGGCAAAACGACAACTTTCAGATGTACTGCTACATGATATCCAAGTCTATTTCTTTATTTATCGTAGTTATTTAGAAAAAAACATGTATCCACATTATTTTTGCTTGTAGCTGGGCACACAATGCATTCCATCGACTCAGTGTTTTCGTTGTCTCCTGATCAAATCTCTTCATCTCCTAGACTGTGGAGTACAACATCTTTGAGGGCACAGAAGTGCGCGGAGGTCCCGTGGTGGTGATCAGCCAGGGCAAGATTGTATTGGAGGAGGGCAGCCTTCACCCCACGGAGGGCTGCGGGCGCTACATCAGCCGCAAACCCTTCTCTGACCACGTTTACAAGAGGATAAAGGCTCGCAGCAGGGTGAGTTCTGATCGCAGGTAGTCGCACCTCTGAGCGGGCGCATTAATCCAGCTATGGAGAAACTAAATTCTTACAATAATGGCAGCGGGGGAATTACACAGCTTGTGGTCTGATGAACTGGCCTATATGTTTAGCTCACAGAGTTGCGAGGAGTCCCCAGGGGCCAGTACGACGGTCCGGTGTGTGATGTGGCTGTGACTCCCAAGGTGATGTCCACAGTCTCCTCAGTGAAGACTTCCCCTGCCAAGCAGCAGCAGCAGCAGCAGCAGCAGCAGCAGCAGCAAATTACCCCCCAGCCAGTGCGCAACCTTCACCAGTCTGGCTTCAGTCTGTCTGGTGAGTGAAAACACACATGTCCTTCCTGGCAGTTGGCCTCGTTCACAACAATAAGTTTTATTGTATTATATCTTCATTTTTTTTTTTAGGTGCCCAAGCTGATGACAACATTCCTCGTCGTAACACTCAACGCATCGTGGCTCCCCCTGGTGGAAAAGCCAACATCACCAACCTCGGCTAAGCTCTTTCCTCAACAGA
Source organism: Sebastolobus alascanus (assembly GCA_916701645.2). Classification (NCBI taxonomy): domain Eukaryota; kingdom Metazoa; phylum Chordata; class Actinopteri; order Perciformes; family Sebastidae; genus Sebastolobus; species Sebastolobus alascanus. The sequence goes on from CAKAOJ020000218.1 coordinate 581,553, forward strand.
GCCGGGGGGTGCAGCCCAACACGGGACCAGAGGCCACTCTTACCGCTGTCGCATCACATCTGGTCACCTCCGACTCCCTCTGCACCCCACCCCATAAAACACTCCATCCATTCTTATTCACTTACTACCATGATGTCACTTCATGCAAAAAAATAAGAAAAAGAAAAGAAAGCACTATTCCATTTAGTTTCATCTTTCCTGCCATATTCCATTAACAAGGAGGGATCAAGTGAATTGAAGCAGCCTTTTTGCTGTTTTTAAGCCCAGTTTGATTATTGTTGAAGTTAATTTGTTTACATTTTTTGTATCATTTTTTTTTTGCTGTACATGTTTGAGCTGTTTAGTTGCCCTCTTGGCTCATAAAGTTGACAGAAAAGAAGCGGTCAGTCAGTTTCATGAGGCGGGCATTTTAGAAACTGCAGGTGTTTACAATTCTTCTTAATGCGCCGTTCATTTCCCAGATAGAGGTTAGAAAACGCTGGCGGTCGTGTTACTGTGCCACCTTCAGGTGAAAGTAAAGCCTCCGCTGTCATTGTTGTAACAGTTTTACACTGTTAAAAAATTCAAAATACTAACTATGAAAGATAAGATCGTAGAATACGGTTTCTGTATCTCATAACACCTAATTTTTTCTTAATGTTGCAGTATATGATTTTTGTGTAGGTACTCTATACAGCAGAACAATTCACTTTGGTCTTCCTTTTGTGTTATAGTTGGAACTTTCTTCACTTTTTTAAAAATTGATGTATGTTTTTTTTTTTAATCACGTTAAGTCATTCTGGAAAGCGTTGTCTGCACTGAAAGGAAGAGAAAGGGTATTTTAGGTCTGGCACATAACATTTTGTCTGAGAAACATGAACCTTTTCCCTCATTTCACCATTTAATTTTTGCCTCATGTTTGTTAAAAAGGTTGTCAGGGCAACAAGCTTCCAATAATCAGACCGGTGTATATTGTTGAGGATACAGACAGACACTTCGGAGAAGCTAGATGGGAGGTTTCCCAGACGACCTCTCTGCACCCGGTGCTATACGACCATTGCTGTATATGTGCAGATGATGTCCACGCCCCCACACAGCACTCACCATTCATTTACCCAGTTTTGACAGAATTTGTTTTGCACCTGTAACAATCCAAATGATAAAAAAAAAAAATGTATGTGAGCTTGCAACTTTTTATTTGTGTTATGGATATGTCTGTATGTTTAGGATACTACTTGCCTGCCTGTTCTGTAAGATATTGATAGCACACTGTATCTATGAAGGCTCTGCGAAGAACCGTGATCTTTGAGACCTGATGAAAAATGCTTCAGTATGTATATGAAAACCCCTCACAGTGTGTTGATGATGTTCTCGGTGTTAGTGTCGTGAATGAATTATCGGATATCCAGTTTCTCCTCTCTTACCCGCCCAACGCTGTCGACACCAGATCCACTCGAGGTAGTTCTTGTATTCACCGAACCTCAGTTTCACGGCTCTGTGCGGCCACACTGTAAAACACTGGATCATTTCTTCCTCATTGCCTTGTCAAGTGTAGGTTTCGTATTCCAAGCTATAATGTGAAGTGATTTACATTTTTGGGGAAGTGTCTTGGTGATGGTTATTGAGTTGTGATGTTGAGCACTGTTGTTGCCCCTCTCCCAGCAAGTGTGATACTCTCTCGGTCATGTATGTTTTGTAGGACACCAGGGTTTTTGGGGGGGAAATCATCGGTCATGTCAGCATTTGACCCTATCTGTGTTGACTTCAGTGGATTAAAATAATAAAAATGAAAGTTATGGTACTGACTTTTTATTATTATATATATATATATGAACAAGTTAACCATACAGAATCTAAAATGAAACACCTATAATTTCATAGAAACTATTCCTGGAAAGAACTATAATTTGGTCATTATTATGGGGAACATATAGGGATAATGTTCATAGACATTTAGGTTTAATTAGTTTGGTTCATAAGCTATTTTTACATGTTTGCTCATTCAGCTGACCTACTGCACAATGATTAAAAGCAGGGGTAGAAAGTACATTTACTCAAGTACTGTACATAAGTACAGTTTTGAGGTACTTGTACTTGTGTATTTTCCATGTTCCTCTACATTTCAGAGCATTTATCTGACAGCTGTGGATACAATTTCTTTTGCAGATTAAGATTTTACAAATATAACATTTGATGAACTTATAAAATACGATGTATTGTTATAGTACTATCATTCTTGTGTCCAGTAGTTAAACTTTAGAAATTAAATATATTTGCACATTTCGAAATTTAAGATTTTTCAATGAGGGCGTAAGGTGTAGATGTAAATTCGAACTCCAACTTTTTATGTGGAAAAAAACATTAGACACAAATAGATATATCTTAACATTTTTTGTATGGGTTCTTTGTGGAGTATATTTACATTGTGGTATGGCTACTTTTACTTTAAAGTAAAGGCTCTGAATCTTTCTCCCACCCCTGATTAAAAGATTCTTTGGGTCAATTAATTGTAATGAATTAATTAGAAGTGTACCAACTGAGCACTGTCTCCAGTGTCCTTATAAGAAATACGCCATCCTTTCCAGGAACCTTCTTAAGAATTTACAGACATAAAAAAAAAAAAATCCTAAAACTATTTGACATATAAATATCAATTTCTAATTTTGGAAATCGACTATTTCGCTGAGTCACACCACATCCCAGCAGTGGATGGAATAAATGCAGCGAGGCGGTGAGACACTAGGTGGAGGCACAGAGCAGCATTATGTTGTTCCACACTTCACCCACTGGGGAGCTGCCTGTAATAAATGAACTGAGCAAGACAAGACGACGTCACGGTGAGATGCACCCATCAGCTACAGTTGAGTGACTAGTGAAGCCCCCCTGCTGTTTAACAGTTGTCCAATTAGGACTTAGCACGATGATTAAACAGGAGAAGGGAAATCCTGTAATGTCGACATCTTCACGGCCACTGATGAGAGCTTTAGAGACAAAAAACAAAAAGCATCAGGGAGACTTAAGCCCTCCTGGGAAAAAGTGTGCAAACATGAGTCACAAGCTGTGCTTTCAATCCACTGAAACACAGACACCACCATTATGACTCCACAACTGATTTGTCATCACTACAATTATATCGTCACAAGCATTAATATAGAACTGTAAGCATTCATGATTAATTGGATTCCCCCTTTAGGGTCAATGATGGTGAGCTTAGTGATTCATCGCCTATCGGAATATTAAAAGAATACTGAGGAAATATACACTCATTGATCATTTTACCATGGATACATTTGCTGATGAACCACATGGGGGGGTGTTCTTGCTCTGTTCAGTCTATATCTGACTCCCGCGAGGCTGCAGATCTAATTATGGTATTCATTACAGCTATTGCATTTGAAAGGTGATATATCTTTATGAAGCGTGGCACACAGGTATTCATTGGCTGAGGTTTGGTTCAAAATCCCACCACAGAGAGAGAGAGAGAGACAATAGAGGGAGTGGTGAATTAGGCCATCTGTACCATCTGTAGTTTATTGCTGCGGCTGGTGGCTTCCCCTCCTAATGGCATCTGTGCAGAGGTGGTGTGATTTACGGGTTCACAGACACGCCAGTCAATGACAACGCGGACACAGACAAGCACTCTCGCCGCATCGCCGGTTGCCTCCACTGTGGGAAAGCTGTCGACTCCACTCCTACTGCACTTAACACGCGACTGCTTCTCTTCCCTCCTCGCACCCGCAGAAGGAGTACATCTCGGTACTAGAGGAGGAGGATATAAATCAATAGAGTTGGCAGAGTTTGCCCTTTGATGCCTCTGCGTAAACAGAGAGACACTTTGCAGTCTCGAACACACACTCAGTATCTCACCTTTGCACTGGTAAACAGCACCCACGCTCTCATGAAGGTCGAGATAAAGACTTTGCATGTGGGTGGCAACTAAAAAAAAGTACCGAAACAAGCCTGAGAGAAGAATGTCTGAGACTGTGTATGACTGAAGTTGACATCTCTAAATCTGGTGGATTTTTTTAAGAGGCTTGTGGGCCGGTCAGGGTTGAGGTCAGCAACCACAAGGTCAGTTAAAATTCCACAGAAGTATATTAAGACATCCATCTGGCACTGCTCGGAGGTACATGAATTTGTTGGAATGTGGATAGATGAACTGGACGTGTTCATGGGCTATGTGTTCAGTGAATCACACAAAAAGAATCAACAAAATGTCCTCATGAATCCCTTCGTAGGAATATGTCATACAAATTTATTGTAATGTGACATGGGAGTACGCGAGGTCCCTCGGTTTTTACTGTGTACGGAGCGGTACACAAACAACATTTTGACATTAACAGGAACAGCATTAGGCAAACCTCGGAGACAACGGGAGCACCACTGACCAGCATTTTTGAAACATTTGGTGAAATCATGCAAAATATAAAACTTTCCAACTTACATTTTTACACACTGCTCTTCTGTCATATAAAATATGTAAACATTTTGTAATCTTTTGGTCTCTTTACTATGTGGATTTATTTCTCGCCAGGGGGAGTGCTTGCAGGACCCTTTTTTCTACACTTCTTTCTACAAAATTTGCTTTATTTTCATCTCTCCCAAGCTGTATTCTGCAGTGTTTAGAAAGCTAAAAAAAAGCCAGCTTCTTAAAGGGATAAAATAAGTGTATGATAAATATAGATATTTATTTTTCTTACATCCAGGAATGATCACAAAATGAAGCAGAGACTTTCAATTTTAAATTTCAAAGCAGCCACCGTTCCAACGCAGCTCATCCAACAGAGCAAAAGTAAATATATTATCATCTGTGACCTTGGAAGGGGAGTCACGACTAATGGATGAAGGATTATAGTGGTTATACAGCCTCTCCTTTTTCTGACAGGGACAGTTGGTGGATTTTAATGGTGGGAAGGTTTCCGACAGGAGGGGGCTGGGCGCAGTCTGACTCCTGCGGGGGAGTCCCGCCACGGAGGACGCAGCAGCAGGTCCGACGGAAGCTTTTACTGCAGAGTTTGGCCACTTTGTCCCTGCTCCTCTCTGCCGGTCCAGATTCGCCCGTGGGGCCTCCAGGAAAGGCCCTCCACTCCCTACTGTCCCTGGAGGAAGGGGTTCTGGACAGGGCCATGGAGGAGGAAGGGCTGAGCCGACAGGGAGCCCCCCTGCTGTCCAGTCCCACAGTGAGGGGCTGACCGTGACCCTGTGCTTGAGTCTGACCTGCGCTCAGATGATGATGATGGTGTGGTCTGGGGTTCGTTCTCAGACAGTGAACTCCGAGTAAACTCTGGAAGGCTTTCTTAAACTCCTGGTTGGAGCACGGGTAGATGATGGGGTTGATGCAGCTGTTGAAGTAACCGAGCCAGAAGGTGATCTTGAAGACGGTGTCTGAAGGTCTGTATGCGGGAAAGATGGAGCCTGTAGGCACACAAGGGTGATAAACATTACTTTAACATTACAACGGAAGGAATGACAATATGCAAACTGAACTGAAAGAGTCACGATACGATACGACGCGACGCGACACGACACAACACCCCACGCCACGACACGATACGATACGATGCGATGCGATACGATACGATACGTTACGTTACGATACGATGTGATGCGATGCGATGCGATACGATACGATACGAAACGATACGATACGATACGATACGATACGATACGATACGATACGATACGATACGATACGATACGATACGATACTATACGATACGATATGATCGAAATATCGTATCGTAGCAGCAGGTGTATGTCAACAAAAAATTAGAACTAAACAGAGATTTGTATATAAGAAACATTTCCAGGGTTGACTTCCATGGTGAAAAAACGTCTAAACATTTTGACCAGTACGTCTCACACGATGACAAAACAACTTTTCATTTTGGTGGTGTTGATGAGATATTTAGTTAAACCTGCCAACCTGCTAGTGGCACAAGAAGAAAAATAATCAGCAGATCACCTCATCCTCTGGGGACCATGAACGTCTGTAAAAAATCTTATGACAATCCATCCAACAATTATTGAGACATTTCAGTCTGGACCAAAGTGGTAAACTGATCGAATATTGCTATCTCTTGCCCACATGCTGGTAACATGAAAATCAAAGTTTTATAAAATTAACACATGATCTGCAACAACTGAGAGAAACATATCATTGCTCTGATTTACATCCACTTCATTTTTCTAATAGTTTAATGTAAAAAAAAAAAAGCAAAAAAAAAGCTCCCTAGTTGCCATCAAGGTGATGGATTTTATTAAAATTGGCAGCATAAATTGTGGTGCTTGTGATTCACAGCAGAAAGCGTGAGTGGGATCCTAAATGAAGAAGCTGAGAAAGTGGCTTAACTGGCACATTATATGCAGTCCTGTGAGTCACTGTTAATTTGACTCTTCACATATCCAGTGACTACATTAGAATAATTAAATCTATCTATTAAATCTATCTATCTATCTATCTATCTATCTATCTATCTATCTATCTATCTATCTATCTGTCTATCTATCTATCTATCTATCTTTCTATCTTCAGAGGTAAGGGGAGAAGCTGTTTTGTGAAATGCTTTTTTGGATGGGCTGTTACAGACGGTTAAACGTGGGTTGTTGAAAAATGAGACTGTGATATAGAGATGGATAGAAAGAAGAGGTGGAGAGAGTCTGAGAGAAAATTATTTTCTGCCTGGCTACAGCTCATACGTTTTATCCCCAGCTGTGCCAGAAAGAACAATTCTTTTATTACTCTTGCTAGAAGAAGAAGAAGAAGAAGAAGAAGAAGGGTATTGCAGCTGTTCGATAAACATATTGTTGTCCAAAATCAATGAAACATTGCTGGCTGTTGTCATATGAAAACTGTTGTTGTCAATTAAAGCATTTTGGGTTGAACAAATATCTTTGACAGCTTGGCTGATGAACCCCATGAAAAATTGTTGGATGACGTGCAAAATGCTGTGTGGTCTGTCTAAAAAACAGACATAGATAATTTATATATACTGCAACAAAATGTGTGAAATAAGACTTCCAGTGCCACAGATATTACAGTTTTTCTCATTCACTTTGGCTCAATTCTTCAATGAGAATTATTTTTTTTTCAAAACAGTGAGTTCAAATCTCTGACCAATTAGTTTGTTGCTCACAACAGATTATAATTTCTCATTCATTCAAGCAAATTGCACGTGTTTTGGCACATGTGTGCAAAAGAGTAAGCACAATAACCACTTGCACATGTTTTGCTGATCAAAACTGATGAGTTGACTCTGTGAAGTTGTCGTACTCTTCACAACTTTTTATTATATATTTTTTTAATCATATTTTATCTATTTTCTATTTACATGTAAAGATACCTATTTTATTTGACTTTTTCCACTTCCTTTCCTCATCACTGATCTTGTTTTCAGCCTTTGTCACCCCTCATTAACCTGATTGAGTTCACCTGATCACTCCTTATTTAAAGGTTGCACTCCCTTTCACTCGCCTTTTTCATCTTCACATGATGTGACAGGACTGGTAAGTTTCTTATTCTCTATCTTACTCTACTTCTTATCTTATGTCTATGTTAGTTTCAGATACACCAGTCCATGTGTGCTCGCCCTAAGTTCATAAATGAAACCTCTTGAGTTCTGGAGAAAATAAACTTTGTTCAGATGATTGAAAATTCCTTGCTTCTTCCTGATCTGATGCCCATGATGATGGTAAATTTTTCATTCTGAACCTCCTAATTAATGTTTTTGTTATTCGCTTTGGCTCAATTCTCAAATGAGAATTATTTTTTTCCAAAACAACCAGCTCAAATTTCTGCACAATTAGTTTGTTGTTCACAACAGATTAGAATTTCTCATTCATTCAAACAAATTGCACATATTTTGGCACATGTGTGCAAAAGAATAAGTCTACAATTTGCACAATAACCACTTGCACACGTCTTGCTGATCAAAACTGATGAGTTGACTCTGTGAAATTGTCGTACTCTTCACAACTTTTAAACATTCTTTCATCGTTTGAGCCATCACATGCAAAATTATCCATTCAATTATCAAAATCTGTCATGTATATTCCATAAATGTCTATGACATGATGTTACATAATGAGAGGAGGTACAATTAGTTGTTTTTTTACTGAACTACCGCAATTTTTTGGGGGGGGGTTTGGACGTCATTTTGTGGCAATTTTTCTGTTCACTGCATATACAGTAACTTTACATGAAAGATTACTGTAAAGGTAAATTTTCTGTTCACAGTACATGTAGGCCTAACACATTGATACATGAATAAATTTACTGTATAACATAAAAAATGTCTATATCTCTTTTCTGTGTGCTACAGTATTGTACAGTAAACTTTGACCTATTGTTGAAATGGGAATCTAAAAAGCTCAGTGTGATACACAACAGCATTCAGCTAGATAAAACTGACATTCTTGTATAGTGCAGTAAGCAGTCACTGTAAAGAAAAAACTAGAAAAAAACAGAGAATGACTGCCATGGTGAAAAAACATCTAAACGTTTTGACCAGTACGACTCACACGGTGACAAAACTACTTTCCATTTTGGTGGCGTTGGCCAACTGACTGACACAATAACTAGGTTTAGAAGCATGAATGAAGTGTTTTGGGTGAGTTACCTTTTGCAAACATGCAATAGAGTTGTGATGTCCCATCAAACAGTTGTGACAATTGCACTTACAGTTTAGAGAATGTTAAGACTGTTTCGAAAAATGAGCCAGAGCGATTGAGAAGAACTGTAGCATTATACATCCTTCAGATAACGCAACATTAGCATTCATTTTGAATAGTTTGTGTCCATCTGACAAATGTAAGTCCAATATTTACCGTCCTTTTAGCTCTGTTTTTGGTCTCCACCAACTCCTGAGAAAAATATCTGATTCTTTAGCGGCTAAATGCTCCACTATGATCACCAGCTAACTGTCTGTCTGCTGTTTAGTGCTAGACATGTAGTGTAGGCTACAGTGGGGTTGTTAGCTGAAAACAGCTGTGGCCTAAAATTACTTTGATGAAAACAGGCAAATTGCAGGCCGTGAAACCAAAATTATGATCTGATAGCTGTTGAACCGCTTAGTTGAATTGAGAGGAATTGCAGAGTTGGGTGATTATTATCTGTGGGTTTGTCCCTATGAGCGACCCCTTTCACATTTGACCCATTGTTCAGATAAAAATGTTGATTAGTGCAGCTTTAAATAGACACTTTTTTTTTTTTTAACCTACAGGGGGGTAACTTCTCACCCTCCTGCTGTGATGTAACGGTGTACTCCAGGGTGTGTCAGTACACTGTGACATCACTATTAGGTGTGGTTACAGGTGCAATAGAGCACACTTCTGACGCACCCAGAGGTAACACTTTGGTAACACTTCATTTTACAGGTCCGCAAATTTCATGGTAATTAGGTGATAATTAGCAAGTAACCTATTTGAAATTTCTTTGGAATTACTGCCAGATTACCCCAATATTTACCTCAAAATTTATCGAAAATGACTTTACTATAAACATTATTTAATAATTATATGCTAAAATAGCATACCAAAACTTTCAACCAAAGGGTGCTAAAATACTACTTTTCAGCCTTTTTCTGCTTAAAAAAAAATAATAACCCAATGAAGTTATTCTTTAAATTAGCAATGGCTTGCTTTACACGTCCTTATAGTCCCTGAGAAGGACTTCTGAAATGTCAAGGAGAGAAGAGGACAATCCCCAAACAAACAGAGCTGAAACAACTCATCTTTTTTTAATATATCTTTTGACGTGATCAAATTCCCACGATTCATTTTTCTCAAAACGTTTAATCCAATAAACCAAACCAAACAATCATGACGTATCCAGCTCTACGCGACAAAACCAGACCACTGATTCACTGATAAATCTCTCATTGTCCAGAGACTTATGTGGCAGCGGCATTAATATTAGTAAGGGAGCAATGGTAAGCTGAGGCTTCTCCTCATTTCCCAGTCAGGAAAGACAAAAGCCAAATAGCAGCTATATTTACAAGCATGAGAGCATGGAATACATAAAAAACCCAGAGGGATTTGAGGGTTTTGTCATATCTCATTTATACTCGGATTTCCTTCTCACATTCCCCCCATGTTAACACCAGCACATATAGTTGCAAGCCGTGTGAATTCCCCTCAAGCCCACTTCCGGGACTGTAGTGAAGGGATCAAATAAGGTCTGACATCAATGTGATAGCTTTATCTGTCAGGCCTCTGGACTGGCATTGTGATGAAGTGAGTCGCAGACATAAGGGAGAGAGGAGGGAGCAGAGAAATGACTTTAAGCTTCATTCAAAGATCTGTGTCTGAAATATATGTTGGTCTGAAGTGCTGTGCTTTGGTTTACAGACAAGGGAGCACTGGAGGCTGTCAGACGTCTAAAAGTTTTATTGAGTCTATTTATAGAACGTCTACCTGGCGGAGTCAAAGCATTTACTACGCTGCTCCAGAGGCCACAAGGCTCGCCGGAATGATAGTAGATTCAGTGTGCATGCGCCCACAGAGGAGCAATTCAATTAACGTCATCAAACTCGCCGTCAGCACTTAAAAACCTGTCAGAGGCATGAATCGATGAATGGATCTGTAAAATGAATTAACACAGAAGTTAAATAGCTTTCTATAGAAGTGGTCTGACTCATATGTGTGCAGATGAGTGCAGATGATCAAATAATATAAGAACCAGTTTTTAATTAGTGAAATGTTATTGATTTAAAAAGTATAACCGGCTGTACTGTGCATCTTTAAAGGAATCGTGACATTGTGGGAAACATGCGAGAGTTGGATGAGTATACGGCTCTCATATCTGTCTGTTCAATATGAATCTGGAGCCAGGAGACAGTTAGCCTCTAAAGCTCAGTAAGGACTCTCAGAGGTTAGGCTACTGCGCCCAGCCAAGAAATAGTTTGGCACACAACCCCCCACAAAACCACAACTTGTTGTTTTTACCCTTTGGTTTTAGTAAGGATTAAAATAACCAGCTATAATTCATTTGTGAGCATTAGAGGTGCTGATAGGTGGATTATTTTACCTTTAGACACAACCAGACCACCTGTTTCCAGTCTTTATGCTAAGCTAAGCTAACCCGGTACTGGTTGTAGCTTCATATTTACCGTATTTACTTTCATGAGTGCTATCAATCTACTCATCTAACTCTCAGCAAGAAAGCGAATAAGCGTATTTCCCAAAATGTTGAACTATTCCTTTAACATTCATCATGTAGCCTAAAGTAATGACTGACGTAACAATTATATTGTTATCATATTGATTGTTGATTTCATTAAAGGTGCTAAATTCTAAATTCAGAGCATTTCCATTGCCTCCACACGGCTCTCAACATGGCGACGGCTGAGCCGGTGGCTAGCAGCTAGCGGTTGTAACAGCTCGAGCAGTGCAAACAAGGGCAACAGTGCTGACAGAGCTAACAGATTGGGGGCCAAAGGGTGGGTGCTACGCGTGTTATCAGCGGTAACCGGCGTATGAGCGCAGGTAAACATTATTCCACTATATCTTTACATTTATAAATTTAGCCTTTAACAATTGTTGCTTTGCCCAGACAAACGCTACAGAGATCTCGGACATCATCTTAAATCAAGAATCGCATACAAGATGAACATACTCACCGATGGGTAGCGCCAGGAAAAAGGGCAGCCAGCACAGCACGAAGCAGCCAACCACAATGCCCAAGGTCTTGGCGGCCTTCTTCTCACGCGAGAACTTGAGCAGTCGCAGGGCGAAATGTGTGCGGCTGCGAAGGGCCTCGTCCTCTAATGCAGTTGTGTTGCCTCTGTGTATCCTGAGTATCACCCGCTCTGAATCGGACTTCTCTGTTTTTTGGCCCTCCCTGAGGCCCCGGCTCTCCCTGTGCGCCACCACGTAAACCCGACAGTACATGGCCAGTATGATGGCCAGAGGGAGGTAGAAAGAGCCCACAGCGGAGAAGATAGCGTAGGCCGGCTCCTCTGTGATCTTGCAGATGGACTCGTCCTCGGGCGCCGGCTCTTTCCACCCGAACAAAGGTCCAATGGATATGATTATAGACAGCACCCACAGCAGCATCACCGCCAGCAGCGCCCTGCGTTTTGTCACTATGGTTGGGTAGCGCAGAGGGTAACTGACCCCGATGTAGCGGTCGACGGAGATCACGCAGAGGCTCATGATGGAGGCGGTGCAGCAGAGCACATCCACAGCTGCCCAAACATTGCAAAAGGCCCGTCCAAACACCCAACGATCCACAATCTCAAAAATGGCAGAGAAGGGTAGCACAGTGGAGCTCAGCAGCAAATCCGCCACCGCCAGATTAACTATGAAATAATGCGTGACTGTCCGCAGGTGTCGATGGCAAACCACTGAGAGGATTACCAGGATGTTTCCCACAATTCCAAACACAATGAAACCGCCAAGCACCAGGCCTAAAACCACAGCTTTGACCACGTTGAGCTCTGGTACGAAAACCTGGCTGCAGTTGGAGCAGTTTTGCGTCAGAGGAGCTGGGGTCATATTGTCCAGCACAGGAACCATCTGTTCCCAATACTAAGCTGATGTTTCGACACTGTCCTGCGCAGCAAAGGTGGACTGTAACGCTCACCTATTTTATTCTGTGTCACGAGTAAAGGGACATCAGGGCATTCTCATAAAAAGCCATTAGAGTAATGATCACATTAAGTCTGTCTTGTCACAACATCATTTGAATGATGATGCCTCTGGCAAATGAGCCATTACGCCTGGCAATGCATCAAGAAAAATAAAACTACAGGATGCATGCAGAAAAACTGAGAGAGAAGTATAATATATGCAGACTATTGTGCTGAAATCAGGTAATCCATCTTGGAAATGTTAGTGGTGTTAAAACTGACTGTGATTATGCAGCTGGTATAAAAACACAGTTGGAAAAGCATTACAGATGGGATGGATACACATATGGGTGTACACATCTAGAAAAATCTTTGCATGATGTTTGAACCAAAAACTGCAGCTTGGGAACAAAGTCCTTAAAAGTCTTAAAAATTGGAGTGAGAACCCACTTTTCTGGGTAAGATGGTGGGTGAGCAGTAGTCAACATCCAGGCTCTTCCCGTTGAACCCAGCGGCAGATTCAGCTTCAACACAACAACAGGATACAGCAACAGCAACAGTATCCAGCGCCTTTGAAAAGAAAGACAGAAGAATCTGCTTTGAGAGAACTGACACATCCATCACATACAGAAAAAACTCCAACGCATTCATCCTTGTTTTGTGTATTGTTTCATTTTCGCAGGTGTTTTCTGTGTTACGACGGCTCAGATGTATCAAGACTGTGGGCTCTGAGTCACAGTTGCTGTCAAATCAATGTGACCGTCGCCTCATCTTGCGCTTATCGACTATGTGAGGTTGAGGAATAAAGAAGCCGATATCAGGACCCAGTTGCCTTTTCCACCGAATCATCTGGGAACTAGAACTCTAGATGGCATTGAGCCAAACCAGAATAGCTGGAGAGTCAACAATGCAACAGCCTCAGTCACAAGACCTTATGTGTATTTTAATGCCATTTTGTGGCGCTAATGTGATCTTCAACTGACCTACAAGAAGAAAAGCCTGGCCTCGCTCTTAATCCATCCTCTAAACAAATCAATATCACACTGCGACCTCTTTACTCCTTTATACATTAAATATAAAGCTACAGCCAGCAGGCAATTAACTTAGCTTAGCATAAAGACTGGAAACAGTTAGCCTGGGTCCGTCCAAACGTAACAAAATCCGCCTACTAGAACCTCCAGGAAGTTAAGAAATAGCTTGTGTTAATTAGAGAGCATTTAAAATTAGCTGGTAGGCAGATATTTTTCCCTCTGAACAGAGCTATGCTAGCAGTTTCCCCCTGCTTTCAGTCTTTATGCTAAGCTAAGCTAAGCTAATTGCCTGCTGGCTCTTAGCCCTGGTCAGTTTTGGTACATTAAACAAACCACATATAATATGTTAATTACTTGAGCTGCAACGATTAATCGATTAATCGAATTGTCAACTATTAATCGCCAACTATTTTCATAATCGATTAATCGGTTTGAGTAATTCTTTCAGAAAAAAAGTCAAAATTCTCTGATTCCAGCTTCTTAAATGTGAATTAATTAATTTTCTGGTTTCTTTACTCCTCTATGACAGTAAACTGAATATTTTTGAGTTGTGGACAAAACAAGACATTTGAGGACGCCATCTTGGGCTTTAGGAAACAATGATCGTCATTTTTCACCATTTTCTGATATTTTTATAGACCAATCAACTAATCGATTAATTGAGAAAATAATCGAAAGATTAATGGACAATGAAAGTAATCGTTGTTGCAGCCCTATTAATTAGTGAGCTTTAGAGGTGCACATTTTTGTCTTTATGCTAAGCTAAGCTAATTTTCTGCTAGCTCTAGCTTCATAGTTACAGCACAGACGTGAGAATGGTACCCGATTGATCTTCTCATCTAACTCTCTTAGGAAAAGTGAATACGCGTATTTCCTAAAATGTACTATTTCCTTAACATTTGTGAGTGTTCCCCCTGCAACTGTAGACTCCTGATAGTACATGATGTTTTTTCCGCTTTGCTTTCTATAATGGCTACAGTACAATCTCATAGGCATTTACTAGGGATGTTTCCATTGTATTATATAAAATGAGAAATTCAGTTGCTCGGTTACATTTCTGCTCCTCCAGCAGTGTTGATTTTGGCCCGATTCGCTCCCTCTGACTTTGATGCATCGAATTAATTTCATTTTGAATGCTCTGTCCTTTGACTCCAAAACAAATGTCTTCGTTCCATGCAAATGTCCTCCACTTTGACAGATGTGAAATTAATCTTGTCTGAGCAGATGACTGACATTTGTAATGTGGGTGTTCCTTACCTAAACGTGGATTAGATGGGACTAAAAAAAAGTAGTGCAGCCATGTTGACGATTTTGGGATTTTGTTAAGCTGCTTTATTTGAGACTAAATTAAAAGTTCGACCGAGTTGCCCTCTTTTCTACTGAGCGTGCTCCCTATCTCTATCTATCTATCTGTCTGTCTGTCAATCTGTCTATCTATCTATCTATCTATCTATCTATCTATCTATCTATCTATCTATCTATCTATCTATCTATCTATCTATCTATCTATCTAACATGCTTAACAAAAAAAACAGACAACAGTGAGGACAAGTCTCCAGCCCCCCTCCCATCTTCCATTGCTCCTCGCCACACTATTACATGTAACCACTGGCTGACCTTTTCCTCTGTGCCCCGCAGACCTCTGCTCCTCACCGGATGTACACCTGTTTAACATGTTTAATGGACCTTTATGTGTCTGGGTTATAGCTCCTGTGCTGTCACGGTGCGGCAAAGCCTGCATCCAGCAGCCATCATCATAACGCAGCACCTGAGAGCTTCTCCCACCCACTCAAGCAGAGGAAGGAGGTGGACGGCTGGTGCCTCTAATGCAATTATGAAAGTAAGAGTTACACGTTTATCCGCAGGAGCTCATTACAGCGTCTTCATTTTGCACTGGGGAAAAGATTGAGTTACCTCAGCTTAAAACATTAAGTGTCCCTGCTGCATTCAAATTGTTTGTTACTGTTATATTAAGCGTACCGTGTTACAATGGACTGGAGAAAATGAGCTTGATGGATTTACTGTAAGACACATTCAGTCATATTGACGGAACCCACATATCTCTCTTCTCTGTTTATTCTCTCAGTGCTAAAGAGGCAGACGTTTATGTCAATGCCAGTAATGAGATGTAGATACATTTGTGGTTGCTCAGTGACTTTATTACATTCAAAATGAAGAATATATGAGCAGAGATTGAAATGGTTATCACTAACTAAATTTAAAGTTTGAATCGAATCATCATGTTTATCTTATTTTCATTTTTTTATCAGAGGAAATATGTTCACACTTGAAGAAAGACTTGACCCAATTGCATGTTGGGAAGATTTCCAGTGATCCTAACAAACCCAATTTGATTAATTCTTGCAGCTCATACTTTATAATCACAAGACTTAAACTCTTAATTAAAACCATTCATTTGGGGGTAAATTAAAGCTTATATTACACCGGGTTCCTGATAACAGACCTGTTGATTTCACTAAATCGCAGTGTAAGTCCGAGTAGTAATGGATTTCAACTGGCATGCGTATGGATCCAGGTGCAGTAAAGTAATGTACACTGGTTACGCTCGTTTCCAGCATCGATCTGTTTAATATTCATGCAGAGTAACACGCATCGACAGTGGGTGTTTCCCGGTGAAAGAGCAGGTGTAGTGAGGGGCGACCGATCCGATGAGCAGCTGTAATGAAGTAGCTGGATGCAGATTACTCCAGGACATGAAGCAGTAATTTGTCTTTACTTTGCAAGCATGTTTCCCCACCGCAGTATAATCGTTAAAGTGTGTGTTCTTGGCTGTTTCCCAGGCAGACGGACACACAAAAAATGTGTTGATGTGTGTCTGCTGCCGAGGGGTTCGACAGGAATCCACAATAATGTTGAGGACAGAGGAAGACTTGCAGGCTCTCTGTGTCTGCAGCTATTTTAATTGGCCAGGAGTAAATACCCACTCTGGCTCTGTTATCTCAGCCTCTTCACCAGTGTGTGTGTGTGCTACTGGGTAATTCCCAGCTCTGTAAGATGAAGCAGGACTGTAGGTGATACCTGACAGATAGTGACATCCACCTTTAATGAAATGGCAGAGACAGGGACTTGTGATTGTCAGGCAGACATTAGAGACTAGAAGGATGGTACCTCATCATCTTTAAGATTGAAATGCAACAGATTGATTGAGACAGATTTTAATGAAAACAGAAGCAGTCTCATATAAATCCACTATTTATAGATCAGTGCAACCCAGCCTTATTATTTTTTGACAGGCAACTCCCGAGTAGAAAGATTCGAGATAAATCTAGCTGTTTTACAAATTACAGCCTATACAGTGAAATTGAAATATACATTAAATCAACATTATTTCTGCCTACTTCTGCACAATCTAGATTTTCCTCTTTTTTAAACAAAAGTCCGCTCATGTGGTCAGAAACAATAATGAACATCTGCATTACCAGCACGAACAGCAAATTAAGAAATCAATTAAATGAGCAATAATTGGTTTCAAGAGAGGAAAAAAAAATCAACTATCCACTCAAAGTGTTACATCTAAATGCTAGAAATGAAATGTTCCGGGACTCACCTCAACTTTGAGTTTGATTTTCACATCCCGACGGCTCGCCGGAGCCACGTTTGGTTGTGACTGCTGACTCGCACGCGGAGACGGTGAAAGGGAAAGTGCGCTCATCGTGGAGAGAGAGTCCTAACATCTGCCGGCTTAAACGGCCGATCGACCTTCAGGTGCTCCAAGTCTCTTCACATGATGATGATGATGAGTGGCTAAATGACTCACTGCTTTCTCCTCGAACCACTTCCCCCTGTATAGGCTACCCCCCCCCCCACCACCAGCACCACCCAACCAACCATCCTCATCCTCATCCTCACATCACCTCACCCCCCTTCAGCATCACTCCCTGTGCGTCATCACAACCAGTCACTGTCTACACAACATTAATTTCATTCACAAATGTTACATCAACGAGCGTGACGTTGCCAGCTGAAGAAAAAAGTTTGGTCATTTTAGTGTCCATTAAATATTTTGTACATATAGGTGAGTTGCAGTAAAGTGGGACACTGCCTAATGTGGGACACCTAGCTATAAAAGTCAAGTAAATAAAAGTCAATAAAACGATTGATATTTAATGTCTTTAATGTCTAATATGCCTACATGCTTCGAAACTATGATAGTCTTTATTCATTATTCATTATTCTTTAATTATCTATTATTTTTTATAGTCTTATTGTTTTTTTCAATGTTGTTTGATTCTCCATGTAACACCCACATATAAGCTGAGGTTTTGTAACAGCAATAACACTGTAAGTGTTTTTAACAGAGTGTCTTTTAACAGAGTGTCTTTTAACAGACGTTTGTGTCCCACATTTCGGACACGACTGTCCCACATTAGAAAAACAAGATTTGTCTGAGAAACTTGGCATTAGAGTGCTGATATGTAAATGATAAATTGTTAACACCCTTTAAAGATTACAGCATCTCAAATGTACCATTATATTCAAACGAGCTCTTTAAATTGAGGTACAGGCATGCAGATGAGTAATATGCAATAAAAGTAACAATTTCGTCTGAAACTTCTTGCTTCACAAGCTTGAAGAGCTGAGCAGATGAGCTGAAACTAAGCTTCAAACTGTGAATGGGGCACATCGTCACATGCCATAAATCTTAGTCATCTCTCAACATACTTACAAACATTAGAATAGAGAGCATGTAACAGATTAGTGATCTTATTGAACTGAAAGAGGAAAGATGTAGAGAAAGAGAGGTGGAAAAGGTGAGGGAAACACACAAAGAAGAGAGAAAGGATGAAAAATAGAGAAAGATGGGAAAGACTTTCCTCCTAAAAATGTCTTGTGGACAATAAAGGGTTA